>JAMYCR010000010.1:17782134-18409634 GCA_028830335.1 Eucera pruinosa | reverse complement strand
GTTCGTTCGTTCGTTCGTTCGTTCGTTCGTTCGTTCGTTCGTTCGTTCGTTCGTTCGTTCGTTCGTTCGTTCGTTCGTTCGTTCGTTCGTTCGTTCGTTCGTTCGTTCGTTCGTTCGTTCGTTCGTTCGTTCGTTCGTTCGTTCGTTCGTTCGTTCGTTCGTTCGTTCGTTCGTTCGTTCGTTCGTTCGTTCGTTCGTTCGTTCGTTCGTTCGTTCGTTCGTTCGTTCGTTCGTTCGTTCGTTCGTTCGTTCGTTCGTTCGTTCGTTCGTTCGTTCGTTCGTTCGTTCGTTCGTTCGTTCGTTCGTTCGTTCGTTTCGTTCGTTCGTCCGTTCGTTCGTTCGTTCGTTCGTTCGTTCGTTCGTTCGCCGTTCGTTCGTTCGTTCGTTCGTTCGTTCGTTCGTTCGTTCGTTCGTTCGTTTCGTTCGTTCGTTCGTTCGTTCGTTCGTTCGTTCGTTCGTTCGTTCGTTCGTTCGTTCGTTCGTTCGTTCGTTCGTTCGTTCGTTCGTTCGTTCGTTCGTTCGTTCGTTCGTTCGTTCGTTCGTTCGTTCGTTCGTTCGGTCGTTCGTTCGTTCGTTCGTTCGTTCGTTCGTTCGTTCGTTCGTTCGTTCGTTCGTTCGTTCGTTCGTTCGTTCGTTCGTTCGTTGTTTTTTTTGTTCGTTCGTTCGTTCGTTCGTTCGTTCGTTCGTTCGTTCGTTCGTTCGTTCGTTCGTTCGTTCGTTCGTTCGTTCGTTCGTTCGTTCGTTCGTTCGTTCGTTCGTTCGTTCGTTCGTTCGTTCGTTCGTTCGTTCGTTCGTTCGTTCGTTCGTTCGTTCGTTCGTTCGTTCGTTCGTTCGTTCGTTTCGTTTCGTCCGTTCGTTCGTTCGTTCGTTCGTTCGTTTCGGTTCGTTCGTTCGTTCGTTCGTTCGTTCGTTCGTTCGTTCGTTCGTTCGTTCGTTCGTTCGTTCGTTCGTTCGTTCGTTCGTTCGTTCGTTCGTTCGTTGTTTCGTTCGTTCGTTCGTTCGTTCGTTCGTTCGTTCGTTCGTTCGTTCGTTCGTTCGTTCGTTCGTTCGTTCGTTCGTTCGTTCGTTCGTTCGTTCGTTCGTTCGTTCGTTCGTTCGTTCGTTCGTTCGTTCGTTCGTTCGTTCGTTCGTTCGTTCGTTCGTTCGTTCGTTCGTTCGTTCGTTCGTTCGTTCGTTCGTTCGTTCGTTCGTTCGTTCGTTCGTTCGTTCGTTCGTTCGTTCGTTCGTTCGTTCGTTCGTTCGTTCGTTCGTTCGTTCGTTCGTTCGTTCGTTCGTTCGTTTCGTTTCGTTCGTTCGTTCGTTCGTTCGTTCGTTCGTTCGTTCGTTCGTTCGTTCGTTCGTTCGTTCGTTCGTTCGTTCGTTCGTTCGTTCGTTCGTTCGTTCGTTCGTTCGTTCGTTCGTTCGTTCGTTCGTTCGTTCGTTCGTTCGTTCGTTTCGGTTCGTTCGTTCGTTCGTTCGTTCGTTCGTTTCGGTTCGTTCGTTCGTTCGTTCGTTTCGGTTCGTTCGTTCGTTCGTTCGTTTCGGTTCGTTCGTTCGTTCGTTCGTTTCGGTTCGTTCGTTCGTTCGTTCGTTCGTTCGTTCGTTCGTTCGTTCGTTCGTTCGTTCGTTCGTTCGTTCGTTCGTTCGTTCGTTCGTTCGTTCGTTCGTTCGTTCGTTCGTTCGTTCGTTCGTTCGTTCGTTCGTTCGTTCGTTCGTTCGTTCGTTCGTTCGTTCGTTCGTTCGTTTCGGTTCGTTCGTTCGTTTCGGTTCGTTCGTTCGTTTCGGTTCGTTCGTTCGTTTCGGTTCGTTCGTTCGTTTCGGTTCGTTCGTTCGTTCGTTCGTTCGTTCGTTCGTTCGTTCGTTCGTTCGTTCGTTCGTTCGTTCGTTCGTTCGTTCGTTCGTTCGTTCGTTCGTTCGTTCGTTCGTTCGTTCGTTCGTTTCTGTTCGTTCGTTCGTTCGTTCGTTCGTTCGTTCGTTCGTTCGTTCGTCGTTCGTTCGTTCGTTCGTTCGTTCGTTCGTTCGTTCGTTCGTTCGTTCGTTCGTTCGTTCGTTCGTTCGTTCGTTCGTTCGTTCGTTCGTTCGTTCGTTCGTTCGTTCGTTCGTTCGTTCGTTCGTTCGTTCGTTCGTTCGTTCGTTCGTTCGTTCGTTCGTTCGTTCGTTCGTTCGTTCGTTCGTTTTCGTTCGTTCGTTCGTTTCGTTCGTTCGTTCGTTCGTTCGTTCGTTCGTTCGTTCGTTCGTTCGTTCGTTCGTTCGTTCGTTCGTTCGTTCGTTCGTTCGTTCGTTCGTTCGTTCGTTCGTTCGTTCGTTCGTTCGTTCGTTCGTTCGTTCGTTCGTTCGTTCGTTCGTTCGTTCGTTCGTTCGTTCGTTCGTTCGTTCGTTCGTTCGTTCGTTCGTTCGTTCGTTCGTTCGTTCGTTCGTTCGTTCGTTCGTTCGTTCGGTCGTTCGTTCGTTCGTTCGTTCGTTCGTTCGTTCGTTCGTTCGTTCGTTCGTTCGTTCGTTCGTTCGTTCGTTCGTTCGTTCGTTCGTTCGTTCGTTCGTTCGTTCGTTCGTTCGTTCGTTCGTTCGTTCGTTCGTTCGTTCGTTCGTTCGTTCGTTCGTTCGTTCGTTCGTTCGTTCGTTCGTTCGTTCGTTCGTTCGTTCGTTCGTTCGTTCGTTCGTTCGTTCGTTCGTTCGTTCGTTCGTTCGTTCGTTCGTTCGTTCGTTCGTTCGTTCGTTCGTTCGTTCGTTCGTTCGTTCGTTCGTTCGTTCGTTCGTTCGTTCGTTCGTTTGTTCGTTCGTTCGTTCGTTCGTTCGTTCGTTCGTTCGTTCGTTCGTTCGTTCGTTCGTTCGTTCGTTCGTTCGTTCGTTCGTTCGTTCGTTCGTTCGTTCGTCCGTTCGTTCGTTCGTTCGTTCGTTCGTTCGTTCGTTCGTTCGTTCGTTCGTTCGTTCGTTCGTTCGTTCGTTCGTTCGTTTCGGTTCGTTCGTTCGTTCGTTCGTTCGTTCGTTCGTTCGTTCGTTCGTTCGTTCGTTCGTTCGTTCGTTCGTTCGTTTCGGTTCGTTCGTTCGTTCGTTTCGGTTCGTTCGTTCGTTCGTTCGTTCGTTCGTTCGTTCGTTCGTTCGTTCGTTCGTTCGTTTCGGTTCGTTCGTTCGTTCGTTCGTTCGTTCGTTCGTTCGTTCGTTCGTTCGTTCGTTCGTTCGTTCGTTCGTTCGTTCGTTTCGGTTCGTTCGTTCGTTCGTTCGTTCGTTCGTTCGTTCGTTCGTTCGTTCGTTCGTTCGTTCGTTCGTTCGTTCGTTCGTTCGTTCGTTCGTTTCGGTTCGTTCGTTCGTTCGTTCGTTCGTTCGTTCGTTCGTTCGTTCGTTCGTTCGTTCGTTCGTTCGTTCGTTCGTTCGTTCGTTCGTTCGTTCGTTCGTTCGTTCGTTCGTTTTCGTTCGTTCGTTCGTTCGTTCGTTCGTTCGTTCGTTCGTTCGTTCGTTCGTTCGTTCGTTCGTTCGTTCGTTCGTTCGTTCGTTCGTTCGTTCGTTCGTTCGTTCGTTCGTTCGTTCGTTCGTTCGTTCGTTCGTTCGTTCGTTTCGTTCGTTCGTTCGTTCGTTCGTTCGTTCGTTCGTTCGTTCGTTCGTTCGTTCGTTCGTTCGTTCGTTCGTTCGTTCGTTTCGTTGTTTGTCGGTTCGTTCGTTCGTTCGTTCGTTCGTTCGTTCGTTCGTTCGTTCGTTTTTTCTTTCGTTCGTTCGTTCGTTCGTTCGTTCGTTCGTTCGTTCGTTCGTTCGTTCGTTCGTTCGTTCGTTCGTTCGTTCGTTCGTTCGTTCGTTCGTTCGTTCGTTCGTTCGTTCGTTCGTTCGTTCGTTCGTTCGTTCGTTCGTTCGTTCGTTCGTTCGTTCGTTCGTTCGTTCGTTCGTTCGGTTCGTTCGTTCGTTCGTTCGTTCGTTCGTTCGTTCGTTCGTTCGTTCGTTCGTTCGTTCGTTCGTTCGTTCGTTCGTTCGTTCGTTCGTTCGTTCGTTCGTTCGTTCGTTCGTTCGTTCGTTCGTTCGTTCGTTCGTTCGTTCGTTTCGTTCGTTCGTTCGTTCGTTCGTTCGTTCGTTCGTTCGTTCGTTCGTTCGTTCGTTCGTTCGTTCGTTCGTTCGTTCGTTCGTTCGTTCGTTCGTTCGTTCGTTCGTTCGTTCGTTCGTTCGTTCGTTCGTTCGTTCGTTCGTTCGTTCGTTCGTTCGTTCGTTCGTTCGTTCGTTCGTTCGTTCGTTCGTTCGTTCGTTCGTTCGTTCGTTCGTTCGTTCGTTCGTTCGTTCGTTCGTTCGTTCGTTCGTTCGTTCGTTCGTTCGTTCGTTCGTTCGTTCGTTCGTTCGTTCGTTCGTTCGTTCGTTCGTTCGTTCGTTCGTTCGTTCGTTCGTTCGTTCGTTCGTTCGTTCGTTCGTTCGTTCGTTCGTTCGTTCGTTCGTTCGTTCGTTCGTTCGTTCGTTCGTTCGTTCGTTCGTTCGTTCGTTCGTTCGTTCGTTCGTTCGTTCGTTCGTTCGTTCGTTCGTTCGTTCGTTCGTTCGTTCGTTCGTTCGTTCGTTCGTTCGTTCGTTCGTTCGTTCGTTCGTTCGTTCGTTCGTTCGTTCGTTCGTTCGTTCGGTCGTTCGTTCGTTCGTTCGTTCGTTCGTTCGTTCGTTCGTTCGTTCGTTCGTTCGTTCGTTCGTTCGTTCGTTCGTTCGTTCGTTCGTTCGTTCGTTCGTTCGTTCGTTCGTTCGTTCGTTCGTTCGTTCGTTCGTTCGTTCGTTCGTTCGTTCGTTCGTTCGTTCGTTCGTTCGTTCGTTCGTTCGTTCGTTCGTTCGTTCGTTCGTTCGTTCGTTCGTTCGTTCGTTCGTTCGTTCGTTCGTTCGTTCGTTCGTTCGTTCGTTCGTTCGTTCGTTCGTTCGTCTGTTCGTTCGTTCGTTCGTTCGTTCGTTCGTTCGTTCGTTCGTTCGTTCGTTCGTTCGTTCGTTCGTTCGTTCGTTCGTTCGTTCGTTCGTTCGTTCGTTCGTTCGTTCGTTCGTTCGTTCGTTCGTTCGTTCGTTCGTTCGTTCGTTCGTTCGTTCGTTCGTTCGTTCGTTCGTTCGTTCGTTCGTTCGTTCGTTCGTTCGTTCGTTCGTTCGTTCGTTCGTTCGTTCGTTCGTTCGTTCGTTCGTTCGTTCGTTCGTTCGTTCGTTCGTTCGTTCGTTCGTTCGTTCGTTCGTTCGTTCGTTCGTTCGTTCGTTCGTTCGTTCGTTCGTTCGTTCGTTCGTTCGTTCGTTCGTTCGTTCGTTCGTTCGTTCGTTCGTTCGTTCGTTCGTTCGTTCGTTCGTTCGTTCGTTCGTTCGTTCGTTCGTTCGTTCGTTCGTTCGTTCGTCGTTCGTTCGTTCGTTCGTTCGTTCGTTCGTTCGTTCGTTCGTTCGTTCGTTCGTTCGTTCGTTCGTTCGTTCGTTCGTTCGTTCGTTCGTTCGTTCGTTCGTTCGTTCGTTCGTTCGTTCGTTCGTTCGTTCGTTCGTTCGTTCGTTCGTTCGTTCGTTCGTTCGTTCGTTCGTTCGTTCGTTCGTTCGTTCGTTCGTTCGTTCGTTCGTTCGTTCGTTCGTTCGTTCGTTCGTTCGTTCGTTCGTTCGTTCGTTCGTTCGTTCGTTCGTTCGTTCGTTCGTTCGTTCGTTCGTTCGTTCGTTCGTTCGTTCGTTCGTTCGTTCGTTCGTTCGTTCGTTCGTTCGTTCGTTCGTTCGTTCGTTCGTTCGTTCGTTCGTTCGTTCGTCGTTCGTTCGTTCGTTCGTTCGTTCGTTCGTTCGTTCGTTCGTTCGTTCGTTCGTTCGTTCGTTCGTTCGTTCGTTCGTTCGTTCGTTCGTTCGTTCGTTCGTTCGTTCGTTCGTTCGTTCGTTCGTTCGTTCGTTCGTTCGTTCGTTCGTTCGTTCGTTCGTTCGTTCGTTCGTTCGTTCGTTCGTTCGTTCGTTCGTTCGTTCGTTCGTTCGTTCGTTCGTTCGTTCGTTCGTTCGTTCGTTCGTTCGTTCGTTCGTTCGTTCGTTCGTTCGTTCGTTCGTTCGTTCGTTCGTTCGTTCGTTCGTTCGTTCGTTCGTTCGTTCGTTCGTTCGTTCGTTCGTTCGTTCGTTCGTTCGTTCGTTCGTTCGTTCGTTCGTTCGTTCGTTCGTTCGTTCGTTCGTTCGTTCGTTCGTTCGTTCGTTCGTTCGTTCGTTCGTTCGTTCGTTCGTTCGTTCGTTCGTTCGTTCGTTCGTTCGTTCGTTCGTTCGTTCGTTCGTTCGTTCGTTCGTTCGTTCGTTCGTTCGTTCGTTCGTTCGTTCGTTCGTTCGTTCGTTCGTTCGTTCGTTCGTTCGTTCGTTCGTTCGTTCGTTCGTTCGTTCGTTCGTTCGTTCGTTCGTTCGTTCGTTCGTTCGTTCGTTCGTTCGTTCGTTCGTTCGTTCGTTCGTTCGTTCGTTCGTTCGTTCGTTCGTTCGTTCGTTCGTTCGTTCGTTCGTTCGTTCGTTCGTTCGTTCGTTCGTTCGTTCGTTCGTTCGTTCGTTCGTTCGTTCGTTCGTTCGTTCGTTCGTTCGTTCGTTCGTTCGTTCGTTCGTTCGTTCGTTCGTTCGTTCGTTCGTTCGTTCGTTCGTTCGTTCGTTCGTTCGTTCGTTCGTTCGTTCGTTCGTTCGTTCGTTCGTTCGTTCGTTCGTTCGTTCGTTCGTTCGTTCGTTCGTTCGTTCGTTCGTTCGTTCGTTCGTTCGTTCGTTCGTTCGTTCGTTCGTTCGTTCGTTCGTTCGTTCGTTCGTTCGTTCGTTCGTTCGTTCGTTCGTTCGTTCGTTCGTTCGTTCGTTCGTTCGTTCGTTCGTTCGTTCGTTCGTTCGTTCGTTCGTTCGTTCGTTCGTTCGTTCGTTCGTTCGTTCGTTCGTTCGTTCGTTCGTTCGTTCGTTCGTTCGTTCGTTCGTTCGTTCGTTCGTTCGTTCGTTCGTTCGTTCGTTCGTTCGTTCGTTCGTTCGTTCGTTCGTTCGTTCGTTCGTTCGTTCGTTCGTTCGTTCGTTCGTTCGTTCGTTCGTTCGTTCGTTCGTTCGTTCGTTCGTTCGTTCGTTCGTTCGTTCGTTCGTTCGTTCGTTCGTTCGTTCGTTCGTTCGTTCGTTCGTTCGTTCGTTCGTTCGTTCGTTCGTTCGTTCGTTCGTTCGTTCGTTCGTTCGTTCGTTCGTTCGTTCGTTCGTTCGTTCGTTCGTTCGTTCGTTCGTTCGTTCGTTCGTTCGTTCGTTCGTTCGTTCGTTCGTTCGTTCGTTCGTTCGTTCGTTCGTTCGTTCGTTCGTTCGTTCGTTCGTTCGTTCGTTCGTTCGTTCGTTCGTTCGTTCGTTCGTTCGTTCGTTCGTTCGTTCGTTCGTTCGTTCGTTCGTTCGTTCGTTCGTTCGTTCGTTCGTTCGTTCGTTCGTTCGTTCGTTCGTTCGTTCGTTCGTTCGTTCGTTCGTTCGTTCGTTCGTTCGTTCGTTCGTTCGTTCGTTCGTTCGTTCGTTCGTTCGTTCGTTCGTTCGTTCGTTCGTTCGTTCGTTCGTTCGTTCGTTCGTTCGTTCGTTCGTTTGGTTCGTTCGTTCGTTCGTTCGTTCGTTCGTTCGTTCGTTCGTTCGTTCGTTCGTTCGTTCGTTCGTTCGTTCGTTCGTTCGTTCGTTCGTTCGTTCGTTCGTTCGTTCGTTCGTTCGTTCGTTCGTTCGTTCGTTCGTTCGTTCGTTCGTTCGTTCGTTCGTTCGTTCGTTCGTTCGTTCGTTCGTTCGTTCGTTCGTTCGTTCGTTCGTTCGTTCGTTCGTTCGTTCGTTCGTTCGTTCGTTCGTTCGTTCGTTCGTTCGTTCGTTCGTTCGTTCGTTCGTTCGTTCGTTCGTTCGTTCGTTCGTTCGTTCGTTCGTTCGTTCGTTCGTTCGTTCGTTCGTTCGTTCGTTCGTTCGTTCGTTCGTTCGTTCGTTCGTTCGTTCGTTCGTTCGTTCGTTCGTTCGTTCGTTCGTTCGTTCGTTCGTTCGTTCGTTCGTTCGTTCGTTCGTTCGTTCGTTCGTTCGTTCGTTCGTTCGTTCGTTCGTTCGTTCGTTCGTTCGTTCGTTCGTTCGTTCGTTCGTTCGTTCGTTCGTTCGTTCGTTCGTTCGTTCGTTCGTTCGTTCGTTCGTTCGTTCGTTCGTTCGTTCGTTCGTTCGTTCGTTCGTTCGTTCGTTCGTTCGTTCGTTCGTTCGTTCGTTCGTTCGTTCGTTCGTTCGTTCGTTCGTTCGTTCGTTCGTTCGTTCGTTCGTTCGTTCGTTCGTTCGTTCGTTCGTTCGTTCGTTCGTTCGTTCGTTCGTTCGTTCGTTCGTTCGTTCGTTCGTTCGTTCGTTCGTTCGTTCGTTCGTTCGTTCGTTCGTTCGTTCGTTCGTTCGTTCGTTCGTTCGTTCGTTCGTTCGTTCGTTCGTTCGTTCGTTCGTTCGTTCGTTCGTTCGTTCGTTCGTTCGTTCGTTCGTTCGTTCGTTCGTTCGTTCGTTCGTTCGTTCGTTCGTTCGTTCGTTCGTTCGTTCGTTCGTTCGTTCGTTCGTTCGTTCGTTCGTTCGTTCGTTCGTTCGTTCGTTCGTTCGTTCGTTCGTTCGTTCGTTCGTTCGTTCGTTCGTTCGTTCGTTCGTTCGTTCGTTCGTTCGTTCGTTCGTTCGTTCGTTCGTTCGTTCGTTCGTTCGTTCGTTCGTTCGTTCGTTCGTTCGTTCGTTCGTTCGTTCGTTCGTTCGTTCGTTCGTTCGTTCGTTCGTTCGTTCGTTCGTTCGTTCGTTCGTTCGTTCGTTCGTTCGTTCGTTCGTTCGTTCGTTCGTTCGTTCGTTCGTTCGTTCGTTCGTTCGTTCGTTCGTTCGTTCGTTCGTTCGTTCGTATTATTAACGAGGATAAATCCTTTAGAGCACAAAGAAAAATACAGATTAATCGTAAGAGTTTAAACAACGTAACAATTGAGATTTAAAGCTAGCAGGAGTGGAAAAGAAGTCAATGGATTTACAATACATGATAGCATTCTTTAGAATCGATTTGCGACTATTGTTAGTACCGTATAGCGTAGTATGAACTTCCTCTAACATAAAAGGTTAGTGTCGAATAGCTGTGAAAAACGTGGTAAACTTAAAGAATTCCAATACGTAAAAACAATTAACAATACCATTGATTGCATTATACGCGAAACGAAGTCCAAGTAAGATACGACATTTCTCAAGCGATAATAAATTGAAATCGGACAGGAGTCGCACATAATTACGGTCAATGATTGCCATAGAACGATCCATACGAAAAGCACATAAACATAAAAACCGGTGTTAAATACTCTCGATTTGTTTACGAAGGTAATCATGATACGGGGACCAAATAACAGAGCAGTATTGCAAACAGGATCGAACAAGATAGATGTAAAAATATATTAACGTATAAACATTTTTAACAAAAATTAACCTTCTATTGATAAATTCGAATGTATGGTAAGCTAAGCTAATAACATTATGGATGTGGGTCGAGAAGAATAAATCAGTCGAGAAGGTGACACCTAGGTTGCGTATATTATTTGTCGACGAGAGAGGTACATTATTCAATTTATAGGTAAACAATTGAATGCACATTATACGCGAAAAGCGGATAACTAAGCATTTCGAAATGTTAAGATATAATCTATTGTTTAAACACCAATTCTCCAGATTACTAAGGTCAGATTGTATAAGAGATATAGTACGAGATGAATCAATGGTATGAAACAATTTGAGGTCATCCGCGGACGTATGAAAGGAGCAATATGTAAAACATTCTGAGATATCATTAATAAACGATAGAAATAACAAAGGATCCAAATGCGAATACTAGAGAACCTCAAAGTTAACTCCAAAGGCACTAGAAAAAGAATGGTTAAATTGCACAATTTGGAATCTGCCAGAGATGTAACTGGATAACCAAGAAGGGAGACTTCCGGAGAAGCCCGATGTACTAATTTTGGCAATCAAGATGGAATGTGTCAATGGCTTTGCGAAAATCAGTATATATTGCTTCGATTTGATAACCCTTTTTAGTCGCATTAACGAGGTAATTTTAATATAACATAAGGTTTGTGCAGGTAGACCGACCTACTACAAAACCATGTTGTTGAGGTATAATGATATTTTTACGAAGGAAAGAATGCTTCTTAGCAACAATATCACCAAAGATTTTAGGAAATACGCTTTAGATACTAATTGCACTGAAGTTTGTTATATCTGAGCGGATGCGACTCTTATAGGTAGGGTGTACAAGACAGGTTTTCCAGATGGATGGAAAAATTCCAGTGGAGAGAGATTTATTAAAGATATACCATAGAACCCTAGCCATAATAGAAATGTTAGATTTAATTAAAATGGGATGAATAGCACCGTGCCCAGGGGGATAATGGGGGTTAAGTTTAACAATGTGTTCATAAGCTTCACCAATACTAATATCGAGTCCAGATATATTAGGGACAAAAATGTTAGTCCGCATAACATTTGACTTTTGCGAATCCTCAGAAAAGATATTCAAAATACCGAGCAAAGGAGTTAGCTTCCAATACGTCGTCATAAACATTCTCCCCATAGTACATTCTATTAGCATGCCCGGTGGACTTACGTAGGGAGTGAGTAAAAGACCAGAACGATTTAATGTTGAATAAAATATGACGTTCAATATTATTGGTATAATTGATCCAGCAGATATCCGACAAAGTTTTACAATCAGACCTTCATTTACAGAAATCTAAATAATCCGAAAATCTATTATGAATCTTGAAACTGCAATGTGCCGCTTTTTGGCCTTGCTCAAGGAAGTTAATTGTTTGGAAAACCAACGAGGGTATGAGGACTTGCGTATTGTCTAAGTAGGCACAAAAAATCTATACAATAGTGTGGGAGACAGAATGTCGTGTGAATGTTTGGACCAGAGCGATTGCTGAGCGAACGGTGTTGTATTTGGGTAAGATTGACTGAGGCGTGAATGAGAAGTGTTTGGGATAGAGCAATTGAGTTGACGTGTGGTCGAAGAGTGCGTGGTCGCGCTAGGTTTCGTGTGAACGTGACTGTTTGGGTTCTACGAATGTCTGAGACGAGTGAGAGAAGCAGAGAGAGATAAGGAAAAAGAATGAATGCGTGCAAGGGTAGAGAATGCGTGGATGACGGGAGTCGAGAAAAAGAGTCGAGTGCGAGAGGACGTTGCGAGTACAGAGCGAGAGTTTTCCTGTGAGATTGTGCGTTAGTTTTATTATTAATAAACCACCATTATTTATACTCAAACTGACTTTTCTTCCTTTCTCGCACCTTTAAACCATCCACGTGGGGTTTACTTTAAAATAATCCCTACAAATTGGGGGCTCGTCCGGGATTAAGGTTGCGAGAAGTGTGAAAGGTTGTGTGACGATTGTGGTAAATCCGAAAACATTTCGTGAGACCCTGTGAGACATTGTGAAACCCTGTGAGTTCTTAGGATACAAACCGTGACAACCATGAGTATTGTGGTGTACAGTGAGCTTACCGTATCTCAGCTGAAGGAAAAGTTGAGAGGGTTGGGTCAGCAGACATCGGGTAGTAAAGCTGAACTCACGGCGAGGTTGCTGGATGTGGATCCGGCAGGTGAGTGCCTGAGGGTGTCGGGGGAGGAGACCCATAGTGTGATAGTGGATGAAGAGGCCGCAAGACGTCAGGGCTTTGGCGAACCACAGTGTTTCGTGGAGACGTCAGGGAGAAGCAGCGTGGAGCGCGAAATTGAATTCTTACGAAGGGAACGCGACCTTATGAGCCGCGAACTGGAGTTGCAGCGTCGTGAGATGGAAATGCTGCGGAGGATGTAGTCAGTGAATTTGTCCTCAGGAATGGCGGAGCACGGTAACGCTCGTAAGAAAATGAGCATCACAGCGGTTGCAGACCTTTTAAACTGCTTTGACGGGGATCGGGACCAGTACGACAGGTGGGAACGGCAACTAACGCTACTCAGGGAATCGTACGAGTTAGACGACCCGGAGTGTAGAATCCTGATCAGCTCTCGATTGAGAGGGAAGGCCCTCGAATGGTTCCACTCGAAACCAGACTTCGTACGATTGCCGTTCGAGGACTTTGTCAGCGAGCTACGGGCTATGTATAGGTTCCGGCCCGGTAAAGCAGCAAGAAGGAAGGCCTTCGAGCAGCGCGAGTGGAAAAAAGGAGAGCCCTTCAACGAATATTTCCACAATAAAGTAATCCTGGCTAACCGTATCCCCATTGACGACGAGGAGGAGCTCGTCGACCACATAATCGACGGCATCCCAGATGTCATGCTGCGAAACCAGGCACGCATCCAGAGGTTCGGGGACAAAAGCTCGCTACTGACTGCTTTCGAGAAGGTAGAGCTGCCGGTCGAGGTCAAGCCGAACCGCAGGGAGCAGCCGAGGGACGGGGAGCAGTGGAAACGGCCGCGCCAGGGGCAGGTAGCAGCAATGGAGGCGCCAAGTGTAAGATGTCACAGCTGCGGCGGCAGGGGACACCGAGCAGCGGCGTGCCCCATAAAGTCAAGAGGCACGAAGTGCTACGCTTGTCAGGAATTCGGGCACCTTGCAGTCAATTGCCCGAAGAGGTCATCGGCCGCAGCAGAACAACATCCCACGGAAGCGCAGTCATCGAGCGTTAAGTATGTTAAGACAGTTGTAATCGGCGACCGCGAAATAGAGGCTCTTATCGACACCGGCAGTGATGTTACGTTGATGCGTGCTAGTACCCATGTAGAGATAGGTGGTCCGGCGTTGCGACAAAATAAAATCCGCTTTAATGGGATAGGGTCCCCGGCAAACCGAACATTAGGCCAGTTTAGCACAACCATGACGGTAGACAATAATTCTTATCCGGTCAATATCCATATTATTCCAGATCAACTCATGCCGTACAATCTTTTATTGGGGACCGATTTTCTGAAGACAGTGGAGCTTCGGATTAAGAGCGGGAATATAATTATAAGAAGAGTGCGCGAGTCAAGCCAAATTCCAAGCCTTGCAGAGGTATTTAAAATAGATGTTATCGAAGAGGAAAAGATTGATGTTTCTCACGTACGAGATAAACAGTTTAGAGATAGGGTAACGCGTTTGGTGGAGGGGTATCGACCGAATAAGATCCGCGAGGTCGGCGTCGAAATGTCGTTGGTCTTGAAAGATGAGGAACCGGTGTTTCAAAGAGCGAGGCGTCTGCCCATACCCGAGCGCGATGAGGTTAACACGATCATCCGAGAGTGGCTGAAGGACGGAATCGTTCGACCCTCTCTGTCCGAGTACGCAAGTCCTATTGTAGTGGTGAGAAAAAAGGACGGAACGCCACGACTTTGTATCGATTACAGGCAGTTAAATGAAAAAATAGTCCGCGATCGCTATCCGCTTCCGTTGATCGATGATCAATTAGATTCCCTACAGAATGCTAAGATTTACAGTACCTTAGATTTAAAGAACGGATTTTTCCATGTCCCGATTAAAGCAGAATGCCAAAAATATACCGCCTTCATAGTGCCCGACGGGCAATACGAGTTTCTGAAAGTACCGTTCGGCCTGTGCAATTCTCCATCCGTGTTCCAAAAATATATCAATGCCGTGTACCGTAAATTAATAGACGCAAAAATAGTTTTAACGTACCTCGATGACTTGCTAGTTGTAGCCCCGGACTACGAGACCGCAGTTATTAACTTGGAGATCGTTTTAAAAACCGCGAGTGAAGCCGGACTTATTATCAACTGGAAAAAGTGTCAGCTTTTGCAAACAAAAATAGAGTACCTAGGGCATATTATCGAAAATCAGACCGTGCGACCCTCTGAACATAAGACAAATGCCGTGGCAAAATTTCCCGAGCCAAAGACAGTAAAGCAACTACAGAGTTTCCTAGGGCTTACCGGATATTTTAGGAAATTTATCCCACGGTATTCCTTGATCGCTAGACCACTCACGGACCTACTGAGATCGCAGAAGAGATTCCGGTTTGCATCAGAACAGACCAACGCGTTTCGGGAGCTAAAAAGGGCATTGGTAGACGATCCGGTGCTGCGACTATACAGAATAGGTGCAGAAACGGAGCTCCATACGGACGCGTCAAGTTTCGGATTCGGTAGTATCTTACTTCAGCGTGATAGCGGCGATGGTGCACTGCATCCAATTTACTACGCCAGTGGGAAAACTAACCCGGCGGAAGAAAAGTACGCTAGTTATGAATTGGAAGTACTAGCCATTATAAAATCGTTGCGAAAATTTCGGGTGTACCTATTAGGGATTCCGTTTAAGATTGTGACAGATTGTCGTGCGTTTGCGTTGACCATGCGGAAAAAGGATTTGTGTGTGCGCGTGTCGAGGTGGGCTCTGTTACTGGAAGAGTTCCAATACACAATAGAACATCGTCCAGGTAGAAGCATGGTGCATGTAGACGCACTTAGCCGCTACCCCCTATCACATTGTATGCTGGTGCGTGAGGACGAGAATTGCTTGACCGCGCGTTTGAAAAGAGCACAAGCGAAGGACGGGGACATTGTAAATCTCATTCAAGCAGTCGAGGCGAAACCGAGCGACGAATATTGCGTACGCGGCGGACTTTTGTTTAAAAATATAAGCGACGATGTAAAATTAGTAGTACCGCGTTCCATGCAGAGTGACGTAATTAGGCGAGCACACGAGAATGGTCACTTCGCAGTGGCAAAGACGGAATCACTTGTGGGGCGAGACTATTGGTTTGTAAATATGAGGGCAAAGATTGAGAAAGTTCTTCGAAACTGCGTCAATTGTATCCTCGCAGAGCGCAAGCACGGTAGAGCCGAAGGATTTTTGTGCGCAATTGAGAAAGGTGAAGTGCCACTGGACACATACCATGTGGACCATCTAGGACCATTGCCATCCACTAGGAAAAGTTACAACCATATCTTTGTTGTTGTAGATGCGTTCACAAAGTTCGTTTGGCTCTACGCGACAAGAAGTACAACCACGAGCGAAGTGGTGGTTAGACTCCGAAGCCAGGCCGATATTTTCGGTAACCCGCGCAGAATAATTTCAGATCGCGGAACTGCATTTACTTCCAACGAATTCAAGAGTTATTGTTCTGAGGAAGGGATAGAACACGTGTGTATAACCACAGGTATGCCAAGAAGTAATGGACAAGTAGAAAGGGTCAATCGCATATTGATACCGCTCCTGAATAAGTTATCATCTCCAAACCAATCTGAGTGGTACAAGTATCTAAATCGGTGTCAAAGACTTCTTAATAGCACCGTTAGTCGAAGTATAGGCATGAGTCCTTTCAAGGCGATGTTCGGTGTCAATATGCGCTTGACGGACGATATTCCATTAAGAGAGTTACTGGAGCGGGAGTGGCACAGCGTGTTCGAAGAAAACCGGTGCGAGTTGAGAGCCTATGCGCGGAATAAAATTCAGAAAATTCAGGAGGAAAACAGGAAAGGGTTTAATAGAAAACGGAAAGATGCTCATCGGTATGCATGCGGTGATTTGGTTGCGATTAAAAGGACACAGCAAGGTCCTGGCATGAAATTGCTTGCGAAATATCTCGGCCCATACCGAGTGTTCAAAATATTACGTAACGAGCGATATGTCGTGGAAAAAGTGGGTGAACATGAGGGACCCCAACAAGCATCCACGGCAGCCGAACACATGAAATTGTGGGTAGGCGAAAGTGTGTCCGATTGTAGTGAGGATGAGTATGAGTGTGCAGATATCTGAGGTCAGATACCATTCTTTTTAGGGTGGCTGAGTGTGGGAGACAGAATGTCGTGTGAATGTTTGGACCAGAGCGATTGCTGAGCGAACGGTGTTGTATTTGGGTAAGATTGACTGAGGCGTGAATGAGAAGTGTTTGGGATAGAGCAATTGAGTTGACGTGTGGTCGAAGAGTGCGTGGTCGCGCTAGGTTTCGTGTGAACGTGACTGTTTGGGTTCTACGAATGTCTGAGACGAGTGAGAGAAGCAGAGAGAGATAAGGAAAAAGAATGAATGCGTGCAAGGGTAGAGAATGCGTGGATGACGGGAGTCGAGAAAAAGAGTCGAGTGCGAGAGGACGTTGCGAGTACAGAGCGAGAGTTTTCCTGTGAGATTGTGCGTTAGTTTTATTATTAATAAACCACCATTATTTATACTCAAACTGACTTTTCTTCCTTTCTCGCACCTTTAAACCATCCACGTGGGGTTTACTTTAAAATAATCCCTACAATAGTTTAGGTGGTAATGAAGAAAGTCAGACGACTCTTCAACGAATAGACCGGATAGTGTTCCATCCCAAGCAATCATAGATAAATAATTAAAAATAGCAGTAATGAATTAAAAGGAAGAATGATTACATAGAGCAATAGGAAGGGAAAGTTGTAATGGAGAATGATACAAATCCGGAAGTAGCAGTGGATCAATGGTAGAAAGAACATTTCGATTATTGATAGAAGAAGAAATAAGGTCCAGGGTGCTATTATGACACTTAAGTATGGAATTACACTGAAATAAGTGTAGATAATTGAAGTGGCAGTGCAATGAACTAGCAAATCTACGTACCAAGCAGTGAGAAATGGATGAAAATAGAAGGTTACCGACAGAGTCGTTATACCACGACGTATTAGGAAGATTGTAATCACCTGCCAGAATAAGGTCAATGCCAGAAGAGAAATTTGATAATACTTCGTCAATAGTCTGACAGTGTATGGTGTATAATTGTGGGTCGCTGACCGGAGGTAAATAAACAGACCCAATAACACAGGTTTTAAAACCACAACGAATTTGAACAAACACTTGCTCAATGCAAACAGCAGAAATACGAATAGGACGACAATAGAGTGACAGGCTTCAATGTAGTAGTACAACGCCCCTTAAGGCAATAATAGAACTCTTTTATTTTCAGGCCCTCCATTGACGAAATTTCACTAACATATTAGTGAAACTTTCCTGATTAAAATAAGGCCAAACATGATATAATTAATATGAATATTGAGCATTAATAAAAAATGTTAATCTCTATTAAATACTTAAATGTAATCTAAATTATATCATATTTGGTCTTATTTTACCCAAAAAGGACTCACAAATATGTTAGTAAAGTTTTCATAACAAAATAAACAAAAATTAAAAGGTTTTACTGTCACACCGATAGACGCAAAAAGAGTTAATGTAGGCTATCTTGTCGTCTGAGCGACGCGCCGCGCCTCGGGGTTTTCCCCATAGCGACTTTGCCTGCCGGATGTTATTTGGCTTCCACTTCTGTCGAACCCCTGCGAAGGGTTCGGCCGATGTAGATGTCACATCGACTTCGAACTTGGAAAAACTCTGCCCTCAACCGTGAAGTATTACAAGGCAAGTTGGATCTACCCTTGCGGGAAGCGGCTCGTTTAATCAACTCTGGACATCGCTAGGCGACGCCCAGTGTTGTCCAGCGGGGACCACGAGAAGGTAGAGCTGCCGGCTTTCTCCCGATCCCGTGCAGGTTGGCTCCGGATGCGGTCCATTGCTGTTTGGCGTTTACATGCCGCCTGCTTCGATCGTCGGGGCCAGACGCAAGAAGAATCACACTTTTTCTGCTGGCTAGCAGCTGCTCGCTCGACTCTCAATCCCTCTTTTTGTTTCGCTCGCTGCTCTTTTCTACGTTCGCCGTCGTCGTCGTCGTCTGATTACAAAGACCAGATACTGAACCTTAGGTTTAGTATCATTACAGGCCCAAAAGCGTATTCCTCAAATCAACTTTGTATTACTCTTTTCGCTGTTTCTCGAATGCCTTCCTATCCTCTTTTACTTTATAGCCAATGGAAACAGATCAAAACATATCCGTCTGTATCAATTAATATCAATTTTTGACTGGGCACGGAAGCTTTGCGAGCTACCTGCGTAGGATAGGCAGGAGTACCACAGCGACATGTTATATGTGTGGTGAAGGTGAGGACACTCCCAAACATGCCCTCACCGACTGCTCTGCTTTCCGCAGTGATAGAGCGGAGGTGATAAATAGGGTTGGGTCCCTCAGACTCAGCGAGCTGCTAAGCCTGCTCAGAGACAAGGATAAGCGTAAATGGCTGATTAAGTTCATTGTGCTGCTTATTGAAAATAGTATTAAAGAAAACCGCCGGAAGCAACAATCCCGTGTGGGCATGGGTCGAGCCACTGGGGTGGACCCAATCAAGGGGAACGGTTGAAGAAAACGGAGGTAGCAATTATACTGTTGCCACCGTGGCAGAGTGCGTGCATATGTGCCGCTATTTATTGTATTTTATTTATGTATATCAGATTTTTCTTTTCTCTATCCTTTACCTTTACTGACTAAACCGAACCAAACCTTTTATTTATCTATTTATGCTTATTTATTTTATCATTCATTTACTATTTATTTCACATATTGTATATATTTATTTATTTTATTTATTCTATTTATTTATTTTTATGATTGTACTTCTCTTGACGATCCGTTGATATTTTGTAAACGCGGCAGCACCAGATACTGATTATACTTGACGTGCTTTCACCCGGGAGGCAGGTACTGGGCACGACCCTCGAAGCAATCCCTTAATTAGGAATTTCCGAGAGTCGTGACGAGGGATGGTGGAGGGTTAAAAAAAACGTTCTACTCCAACTAATGACATCATAGCTACCTCATAGTGCCGCAGAGTCCTAGCAACGCAGATTGCAGGACCTCATTAGCAGCGTTGCCAGAAAAGCACCCATACAGGGGCATTCCATTTACTCTGCCCTCGCAATCGCCGACAAACTCTTTTGTTACGGATTTATTTGGTGGGGTCTAGGTAAATTTAGTTCAGTGCCCGTGAAGTGCTTTGCTCGAGGACGCGCAAAATAAAGTTGAAGTTGCCAACAAAAATACTAACACAGTTTTATTCTACAGGCAACGATTAGGTATATTTTTAGAGAACGAATAATCTACACAAGCTGCGTACAAAAATCAGAGTGTCGCACCGCGGCGATTTTTCGCTCTGAACTGCTCCTCAATCCCCCTCTCCAAGGTCCTGAGTCCTCCTCCAGAATCTTGCTGCCCAATCTTGGGTCCTATTAGGAGCCGGTTTTCACCCCGTACATTGATGCTTCTTTTCCCGCACTTATTCCTCCCCCGATCCTTCGTTAGTGGATGGTGGTCGTAGCGTTGAGCTATGGTGATGGAAGCCCCACTCGCTGCAGTTAGCCGTTGCATTCAACAATGTAATACGCACATGTAAGGAAGAGTTTGCCGGCCAAGTAACATGAAATAGTACAACTCTTGAGAGAATTTATTATGCTCGTAAGAGTTTCGCTATATATCAAGCATTTCCTAAAATAGAATATATAATATATTCTTGAAAGCGAGTACGTGATTTAACAGCGTTCGTTAATTTACTATGATCCTATATAACGAAGCTCCTAGAATTTTACAAACCAAGTATTTCCTATTCTTGAGGCTCTTAGCTTTCCTACCACCTGAGTCAAATACTGTTACAAGTCGCAGATGGCTAACCTTTGCATCCTGTATTTTAAAAATGCCTTTTGGTAGTAATTCCAAAGGCCCGCCTAATTTGCCTTTTATATTTGTTTGATATTTCGCGATTGCGCAGTAGCTGCTAATATTTCAAGTTATGTTTACACGGCAGGAGGTTACATGACACCTTATTTCCTTATCGTTCAAATAGTAATATGAGAATTATAGCTTTGTAGCTTCCTATTACTACTTCAATAGTAGGCAAATGACTTTAATGGCGATTACCAGGTCAGGGCAAGCGATGTGCCCCTCTGCCGGTGCTTTCCTGACAATCCTGCTCACTAAACAAATTCACTGATAATGAGAAACCTCAATGAACGTTTCATTTAACTGGTTGAAGTTTTTAGGTATCCGACTCAGGTTGTTTCGATTTTCGAGTATATTATTGAGGACCAAAAAGTAATAGATACGTATGTTTTGTATTAGCCTGTTTTCATATTTACGGGGTAAACCTCTCCTCAAAGTTTATAATATTATTTGGTACAGTTTTCAAAAAATTATCTTTATCTGAATTTGATCAACCCTTAGTGCATCATACATCTATATTAAATGTAGTTGTCCAATTAGGAATGATTCACCCCTTAGTAAGAATGAAAGGTCACTAATTTATCTAAAAATAATATATTCTAATGTTTCTC
Source organism: Eucera pruinosa (assembly GCA_028830335.1). Taxonomy (NCBI): domain Eukaryota; kingdom Metazoa; phylum Arthropoda; class Insecta; order Hymenoptera; family Apidae; genus Eucera; species Eucera pruinosa. The sequence goes on along the minus strand of JAMYCR010000010.1, from coordinate 18,389,646 downwards.
AACAATCTTAATAATTTTTTTTACAGGTTTTAATGTGCATTTAAACGATCGCCAATAGTTTTTAGTAAATATCTTCGTGTGAATAAGCTATCCACTTATACTGGGCACAAGAAATTTTGTATTTTCAGGCACCTTTATTGCAAAATATTGATGCATAGAATTGACCCATTAAATGTCCCCCACATATCTTGTAACACGTTGTATTCGTTCAGATTCAAATATAATGTATGTATACCAGAATTAACTCTTTAAATACAAGATAAAATTAAAGAATCATGATATTACACCTTCTATACATACCTTAAGTTCACATAATTAAAAGACAAGCAATAGTTTCCTCTAAACTTGAACGTTCTACATTTACTTTAAAGTAACAGTTGTCTACATATGCTTTTTTTAGATACTGTAGTGGAAGTTACTATTCCATATTTCATTCAAAATTTTTGTTATTAGTATAAACTAATGTATTTAGCACATGAACACAAATAAAATTACAAATTGGTAAAGTATTTATTATTCAAATAATTTTTTAAATATTTTTTACCTATCTTTTATTTGACATATCCTTCAACAAACATTAACAATCCTTTAAATTCAATTGAAAAAACAAGTTGTTAGCAACATAAGTAGTAGTCATGTAATAAAAAAAAAATTGTTTTTTTTCAATAAATACATTGTACTTGCAGTACTCCTCTACTTCCATACTCTTAAATCAAAGGTTTAGTATATTCTAGTCAGTATGGTTATGGAATTGTAAGAGAGATTAAAATCTCAGCTGAATCCTATACAACATGGGAGATTATTTCGAAGTTATTGAATCAAATTTCAGAAGGATCGTATTATGTATACAACATGAGGAAAGTCAGTTCAAACATTTATTGCAATTCTTGTGATAAATATTGCAAAAGTAGCTACTAAATCCTTTATACATGTTTGCAATAGATGCGACTTCTGTTGCTATTATTCATAAAGTGCATGGATACTTCCGTTGTCATTCGTCCCATAGTATACATTTTGTTATGTGCATTCATAATATATAATTTTTTTAAAAACATTCGCACTACATTTGCACTATAGAACTTTGCTATGAATATGACAGTGTATATACTTTGACATGCCCTTGGGGATTTCATCAAATAGGTCACCAACATTTTTTTTTCTTATTAAAATGCCACATAAGAACTTGAGATCCAAGATTGGTGAATTGTTTTCCATGTGTTATTGTTTTCGACAGTGACAGTACCTCCTACCTAAGCAAGCTGTGCATGACAACTTGTCATGCATTAGGTGCTTGGTAAGTCTATTTAACTGTATATAACTAAAAATCGGAACATTATATGCGATTTTGTTTTTCTTGATTTTCATTTTATGACTCACTAATCATCCTTCAAATTTCTTTTATAGATGGCTAAACGCCTTGTGTACTTTATAATCACCAATGCGTAAAAGTTCTAAATGTAGTCGAACTGTAATTGACTTTTGTTCGATCGATTATTGAAATCTACAAATCAAAACTATGGAAAGATCATAAAAGTGCATAAAGAGAAAATACAAAATATCCGCCTTTATGAAATTCATAACCCAATATTCTGCACCTGCATGTAAATAATACATAAATAGTAGTGCATTGTTAATAAAAGAAACTCATTATTAATCAATTAACAAATTTGTACACAAATTTTTTTAAATATTTCAAATACTTCGTAAATTACACTCTCAACAAACTTACAGCATCAAAAATAAAGAATTTAAATTGGTTATATGTAAATATATATAATTATCTATGTAATGTATTTATTATTTAGCTTAATAATAATTTTAACCCTGATTAAGACCTGGTCCGTGAAGTTCAATAAAACTTTCCAAGGAACGTGGTACATTTCCATAATAGGACAAATTGTAAGCTTTTACTACTTTTGCAGCCATACATTTCAGTGACAATTTTGTTCGTGTCCTTAACATTAATTCTGCTACACCTGTATACATAAAAATAAGATAAATGTATAATTATGCTTATCTGAATTTAAACAAATTTTAAATATTTAACAATTAGTTCTCCATAGAAAAAATAAATTATTATTTTAAATCCATTAATATTATAATTAAATGAGATTAATTTTGGAGACACTTATTTTTAAACATTTTAAATTTATTTAAATAGACCTGAAGCAACAGCATCGTATGGAGTTTTTCCACTACTGTTTACTGTATCCATATGTACTCCAGCTACAGTAAGTTCCATAATAATAGAATGCAGAGTCATAAAATCGCTGTAAAAATTCATGTATTATTCATATTATAGATTGAAAAATATGGCGAAAATATTTTTCACTAAAAACGTTTAATCTTTTAAGATGTAAAAGACACAAATATTAAATTAATTCAGTTATACTTTCCTGCTATAGTGTTTATTAATTTTAAAAAGCGTTATAAACTCCAACTCTTTAAATAAAACAAGCGTAGTAAATAAGTGTACCTAATTGGTGCTCTGTAGCTAACAATGATATGTAATGGTGTATTTCGTTTATTGTCCATTGCATTTACATCAGCGCCACAGCGTATAAGTAATTTAGTTGTTGCAGCACAAGGGAATCTGTAAAATACATACTTTAAATATTGTACTTATATGAAGAATAAAGAAGAAATTTTTTATTTCATTATGATTATTTACAATCTTTCATTTTAAAAGTACAATAAAAAAGAAACTATTAATATTTTATTACTGTTTAATGTAATAAAAATTAAATTTACGTATCTATTAACAAAAATTTCATTATAGTACCTTTAAAAACAACTTATAAACTTACTTGCAGACATGGTTAATATGGAAATTATCTACAAGAGTTGCATCATTTACAGCAAGATGTAGTAATGTTTGGCCATCTTTTAGACGTAATTGCAGAGCACAGAGTTTATGAACTAAATGATATACCTTATGTTTATCTTGTTCTTCATTTCTATTCCCATTTAGCGTTAGAAATTTTGTTAATATTGTTAGTATATACAGTGTAGTTGTAATATTTGATTCCATCTCCTCCTGTAATTTTTAATTTGTACAAATTCTTTTGTCGTTTTATAAATCTAGTCATAAATGTTTTGGACTTACAATTTGTTGTTCAGTATCTTCTTCAGAATCAGGATTAGTAATTTTACATTTGTTATGTTTAAGTTCTATTACACTGGCTTCTAATACACTTAAAATTTGAGAAAAATCAATATCTACACCCACATGAATCATTTGTGAAAATATCTGTAAAATAAGGTGAAATATAAAAAATATGTAACAAACTAAGATTTTTTATATTACTTAATAAATAATCTCAAACTTACCTGTGCAAATTTTAAAAGATCCTTTACAACTGGCATATCATTTAATTGTTTTAAATGTAAAGCATGAAGCCAAAGATCTATACATCTGTCAAATCTTGCACTGTCTGCAAAAACTACTCCCCTGAATATAACATGATGTGGCACTGCTGGATTATGCTGTCCTAATATTAATAGTAAAACAAAATAAATAAGATAAGAAAAGGAATTAAAAAAATGTATATTAATTTCCTGCATATACTACTCATTTATCTGTTGTGTAAATTCAAACCTAGTATTCTCTCTCGAATAGCCAATGACTCCATATGAATAGCATTCTGATTATCTCTAATACTTTCCAATTTTTCCAGAGTTTCACATTCTTTCCAATTATCATAAGCTTTTACAGGTTCACCCAATTTTTTATAAATAATATTTTCAGGATCTCTGAATCTATAATAGCCAAAACTTATTTACTAAATTTTAAACCATGTTTTTATGTAATTATACACATTTTTTTACCTCTGTTCCATTGCTTTCCATAAATATTTATATGCTTTTGTTAAACAATAACTATGTTTATCATTTGCATAAGAAGCACCAAGTAATTCATATGCTTCAATTGTTTCTTGTTTACTAATTCTCGCATGCTTTATTAAATATTCCACAACTTCAGCTCTAGTTCGTTCTGCTGCTGCTATTAAAGGTGTCATACCACTAACATTCTTTGTAATATTTGTTCCATATTTCAATAATTCAGATACTATTTCAGTATGTCCACCTTCAGCTGCTAAATGTAATGCAGTATCACCACAATATTCTTTTTCATTTGGGTTGGCACCCATTTGTAAAAGAAATGTAACCTGTTGTAAATATATTTAATTGCAGAAATTAACTTTATAAATTAAACACATAATGTGTTCTTACTACAATTAAAATATTACACTTACTATATCTAGGTGTCCTTTATAAGCAGCAATCATTAGACAGGTATTATTACACTGATTTGAAATATTTATGTCTGCATTATGTTCTATTAAATATTTGACTATATCTAATCGCCCATCAAAACAAGCTGCCCTTAATGGAGTAGATAGACTTTTAGTAGGATGATTGACATTGGCACCAGCCCTTACTAATTGTTTAACAATTATCAGATGTCCTGCACCAGCAGCACACCATAGAGCAGTAGCTTTCTCAATAACATATCCATCAAATTTAACTGTTCCTTCCTGTTCCAGGTCAGGTTTAAATTTATCGAGTAATATTTTAACTACTCTATAGCGACCATATCGTGCAGCTATTATCAAAGGTGTACAATGCTGACCATCTTCTTCCAATACTTTTTGATTAATCACAATATTAACCATTTTAGAATCTTTGTTGCTGAGAAGATTATAAAGAGTAATGGCCATACCATCTTTAGCAGCGTAATACACGCGTGTTAAAAATAGCTGTGATATCTGTATTGGATCATCATTTAATTCGATGATATCCATTTTATTAAATATTTGCTCTACAAATACTTTTTATGTATTAAATATTATATAAAAATATTTTTATAGTAATTTTTCTTCCTCGATGAAATTTGTCGACATCATTCTAACCTCAAAGTTTTTAAAATATACGTTCAGAGACAATTCAGTTCGTAATCAATTTTAAAAATATACAAAAATATACCAATAATCTTGCATAATAGCAACGTTCGAACTTATCTAACCTTATCTATTGTTTTTACAATTACTACTACTTTATAACCGCTTAATTATTTTCAGACTTTCATTACATTAGATTATCACAAATTCCATTGTAAAAGTTATCTTTATTTTTTTAAAACATTAAACTAAAAATTTAAATTGACACTTCTAACCTTTTGTTTGTAATTACTCTTCGTTCCAATTAAAACTACAATTACGATTATCGTACGATTTAAGAAAATAAACAAACAATATTTTGACATCAGCACTACCAAAAATTCCAAGTATATAAATTTATACTGCAAGATTGGAACACAAATATTATTTTTAGAAACTTTAGTTTACCGCTGTCAATGATTATATTTTTTAAAGAATTGTATAGACATCGAAATTTTTGTCACTTTGTTTATACTTGCTCTTATTAATAAATAAATAAAGTAAACCAGATTAAATATTATTTTATTTTTGCTTTTTATTGATACGTTTTAATTTTTATTTTTATTAACAAAACTTTTAATATAATTTACATTGGTATTAGAAATGTAATATAAACTTATAACATATTACTATATTCTCGGCGTGGCATAATCTCTTGAACATTGATAAACTAGTTCTACATTTAGTTTTACAAAATGATATACACGAATTATAATTGAAGAAAAACGTAAGCAAACCGAATGGTCATATACACACGGACACCTGATCAAAGCGTAGGTAAGGACAAGGACTAAAATCTATCTAGTCACTAGATATAGTAAGAAGTGACACTTCCTGCTTACAGAGGTATAAAATGATTCCACCAATTTAAATGCCTATGTGACAATAATCCATAAACTATGACTATGATTAACAAACTATAAAGTTAAAATTGACTTTATAATAGAACTATTAAATCGGTAACATATAAATTGAGTAAATTGGAAATTATCATTTACTTTAATTAAATATATCATTAGTAGCATTTAATATTTTCATATTTATTGCTGTTACGTACCCCCCCTTTCGATCATGTAAACGCGGCTTTGGATACAAATAGTTATTGCGCAGACACCAAATTGAAAACGCGATTCGTATGAGGAACAGGAAATTCTCCAAGGTTCCGTTTTATCCTTGGAAAGTATTGATCGCGTTATAGTTCGCATAAGCATTCTCAGAAAACCGTCTGCTTCTTATCTCCCGTAGACAAAGCTAAAACGAAAATCCGAAATGATTGCGTACCTCCTTCGTCGCTAAATTTAATTATTTACGCTCGCGTCGAACGTGATCCCTTCCATCATGTTTCAGCGCTACCACCACCGTCTACTAACGAAGGATCGGGGGTAGTGTTCGCGCCCGGATTGGTCTGTTTGGTTGCGCGTGCCCGTGAAATGAACTGTGTTTCGATTATAATGGACTGTATAAAGTTTTGTCATTCAGACGCTTGATTATTAAGGGACGGTCCCTTCACAATAATTATTCGCGCTCGTGATCGGCGGTCGATCCACGAGGAAGTTGTCTTTGTTTGCCAAGGGGACGGTCCCTTCTTGGCGATCACTAGTGCTACGGTTTCCGTCCTTTCCGTTAGCTGTCCAGCAAATCTCTCCCTGCCCGCGAGCGGTCGGAAAGCCTCTTTCCTTCGATGTTCCTTCCCCTTCCATCCGCTCGCGGGCCCTCGTCCAAGGTGGGGGAGAAAATTTGGCGGGATTTCTCAGCGTCGCCTTTCGCCTTCGGAGACACTACTTTCTCTTAGGAGTGGCTGCCACATGGTTTATGACTTGCCTTCCGCTATTGACATCGCGTTCGGCTAGAACCTTCAAGTGGTTACCATCTGGTTCTAGCCTGCCAGCAAGGGATTTTGACGTCTTGCTGGTCTCATTGTCACAAATAGCGTAAATGCCCGTCATCAAGCCATAAATCTGCAGAGCCACTCGATGTTTCCCGAACAGGTAGAGTGAGTGTGGGAGAAGAAAGTGCTAACCAATCGGGATGGAAATCGGCCCACAAGAAGACCCAGGACTGGACGGAAGATGCTGGAGAGGGAATTTAAAAAATCCCGAAGAGAAGGGAGAATCCAGCGGCTCGAAGAAGTTTTGAATCGACTTTGGTTCATTCGACATTCATCCTTCATTACTATTCATTCGACTTTCATTCTTCATAATTATTATAGTCTACAACCGGTTGATAGCCCTCTTTTAAACTACAGTTTCACAAGATCTCGAAATAAAACTCCAGTTTTACAAAGCATCAAGTGTTTATTTATTTTTCGCGCTCCACGAGCAAGTGCTTTAGCACTCTACGGGTATCGAACCCAAAATCCCTAAATTCCACAGTCGCCAAACATAACAGAACCATTTTAATTAAAAGTAAAGATACGTGCGAGAAACAATGAACCTTTCATAATTCCATTGCCATTCCAAAATTTGTAACTCGAAAATAATTTAATAATGAAAAACGTTTCTTTTTTTATTGTTACGGATTTATTTGATGGGATTTAGGGAAATTTGGTTGTTGTAATGTAAAGTGTAATAGCACTTTGCCACTTTGCTCAAGGAGCGCGAAAAATAAATCGAGAGTTGCCAAGAAAATTGTAAGTTTATTTTCTAGACAGCATTTATTTCAACGAACGATTTGTGCAGGAAGCGTACCAAAAACGAAGTGTTGCACCGCGTAGAATTTTCGGACGAAGCTGCTCCTCGCACCCTTCTCCTCGAAGTCCTGGGTTGCTATAGCCTAAGGCCGCAGCTTTCAGGAGGCAATTTTTTGGGGGAAAATTTCACTTTATGTTTTTCTATACACGATACATGATCATGCGGTTTTAATTAACTACTAAAGTTTTTTATGGAAGAGAAATCTGACTGCAATCAGAATAATTTATAAAAGTTATCGAAAATAATAGTAACTATCTGATTTACTAAGGGGGTCTTCTAGTAATTCGGGTGAAAAAAATCGATTTTTTACGTCTTCTTAAAGACTAAATCCTTAAAAATATGTATGCAAAGCTGTTTGATGGAATTCATAAAAATAGCGAAGTTACAGCCACTTGGATGAAACAGTACCGAGCGGATGTACTACAAAAACCCACCTTTTCTGATAAAATTTTAGAAATAATAAAAGAAAATGAAGGTTTGTCCTCTATATACCTGTTACGTGTGGGTAATATTTGAAAATATTATTTCGTTCACTGGAATTTCTTCCAGCTCTCGTCTAGAAAGGAAAATGAAAAGACGCACTGTTTAGAGTTATCTCCCCCGATACGAGGGAGCTTGTCCCCTAGATTGCTGGAAGCAGAACTGACTCAACGTCTAACCCTTTCATACATTTCCTTATATGGAAATCTTCAAGAATTCCTCGCTCGATTTCGGTGTATATAAACCCCCGAAATCTAAGCCTCGTGGGCAGTACCAAGCAAGAAGTCAGGACGTTACTCTGCTTCGCGTACGTTTGAGAATCGTCTGTTCCAGCAAGATCGGGCGCAAGTTCCCTTTCGGACAAACATTAAACCATATAGGATCCGCGAGTCGGTATAAATCCTATTACGGCAACTTCTACAATCGTTTCTCGAATCAAACCCCCGCATTGCCAGTGCGTCAAAACCGAGCATCAAATAGGTAATATATTTTAACTTCTCAACACTCTACATTCGCGACACTGACAATTGTATAACACTATTCAGTAATATATCGTTCATTGCCCGTGATAACTTAAGAGTCGTTAATTAAACCCAACCTTCGATATCATAATCCAAATTGAAGTAACGATCCCACACGATACAGCTTTACCGCTCGAGCTGTATCGATATATTAAATAATTACTAGTTACGAGGCCTTTACTAACAATCCTTGCGACTCCCTGATTTCGCATCAGGTTCGTTCGCAACAATCTATATCCAAATTAAAGCTCATTCCAACCTTAGTGGCTCCCCGATTTCGCATCGGGTTCGTCCACGCAACTCGCCCATCCTAGCGGCTCCCTGATTTCGCATCAGGTTCGTCCGCATCCTAGCAGCTCCCCGATTTCCCATCGGGTTCGTCTGTGAAATTACCAACCTCCCAGCAGCTCCCCGATTTCGCATCGGGTTCGTCTGCGACGCTGTACCGACTTCCTAGCAGCTCCCCGATTTCGCATCGGGTTCGTCTGCGCCTTCACCCTCCTAGTGGCTCCCCGATTTCGCATCGGGTTCGTCCACGACGTTTCAACCTCCTGCGGCTCCCCGATTTCGCATCGGGTTCGTCCGCGCTTAAACCACACTCCTAGAGGCTCCCCGATTTCGCATCGGGTTCGTCCTCGTCGTCAATAATCCTAGCGACTCCCTGGCTTCGCGTCAGGTTCGTTCGCGCACCAAGCTAACAAATTCATACCGTATTCCTAAACAAAACACCGCCGGCCTCACGCGCTGCTCGCGGCCCAGGCTCGTAACAGAAACTGGTGACAGCGGTGGGATACTTCAAAATATATTTGGATTAACGTTGAATTCTGGGTTTATAATTAACGTACTGCCCTGAATAGAACGTCGGTCATATACTAGTTTTCGCTAGTCAACCGAGCGTTTTGGCAATATACTAGTTTTCCTAGTTAAGCCGCCCTTTTATATCTCTTAGGAGAATATTGACAATATACTAGTTTTCGCTAGTTACGTCGCCTTTTTATCACTTTTTAACAAAGTGTTACTAGTTTTGCTAGTTACCGATTATATACTGGTTTTCTCTAGTTAATCGACCCTTATAATTTACAATGACGAGCTCACAAGCAAATTCGTCAACCACGGACATTCTGAATTTGACAGTTACGCTGGCAAATTCAATGTCTCTCCTTACCCAAAGAACTTGCTTACAAAACATCGCTTTTACTATACCGAATTTCGACGGAGAAAACCCACCTTTAACGCGCTTTGCGCAAAGTGTGGAAGATGGTTTAACGTTGATTCCGGAGGGTTCAGAAACCCAATTTCTTGCTATAATCTTGACTAAACTCATTGGCCCAGCACGTAGGTGTACGCTGGAACGCAAATTCGAAACTGTACAAGCGTTAATAAAACACCTAAAGAAGAGATTCGCGCCGGGAAAGAATCTATCTTATTTCCGACTAGAAATCGCGAATTTACACATACTCGAGGAAGAAAGCCTCCATATCGGGACCATGTCGACGAAATTATCGAAGATATGGAAAAGGACGCGCTAGAAAATTTCATTGACGGTCTACCGGATAAGATTTCCTGGAAAGTATCAGTGCAATCGCGAGAACTACGAACACTTGAAGATGCCTACGACGCGGTACTCGAGATCGACAGAAAATTAAGGAACCGCCGACAATTTTTACGACACGCGTCGCCTTCAAGAGGATCACGCCGAGATCACTCGAACGAAAGGTCCCCTTATCGCGACCAACAAGTGTCATACCCTCAATCTCCAAACAAATACACCAAACATAGGGAACGACAGAGAAGAACATCTGGCTCCGAAGAGGAACGAGAAGGGCGACCGCGTACGCCAGCTTGGACCGTCCGTCATCGCAACCGTTCAAGATCCCCTTCTGCTCACTCTGACTCATCATACATAGACGAAGAAGAAAAACAATATTCCATACTGAAAAACCCTGATAAATACCGTAAACTAAGTTTGTATTGTTGGGACTGCGGAATCAAAGGGCATGATACACAAACATGTAGAAAATCATCGCGCAAGTCTTATTCGCGTGATACGTCCGCGGAATCTAACAAGTCTTTAAACTCCGAATGCGCTCACCGTATCGGCGACACGATGAGCGAAACCGAAAAAGCTCGCCAAAGGACAGTTCGTTTCGAAGAGAATTTGTCCTCAAGGAAACTCCCGCACCACGTATCAAATTCAAAGTACCAGAATTAAAATCCGGAATTGGAGAATTTTTGATTGATTGTGGGGCATCCATAAATTTAATAGTTTTCAGCGCACTTGCGAAGGAAACCTCAATAGATTCGCGAGGTAAGATTGAGATAACCGGTCTTACCACTTTATCCGTTCGCACCATAGGAACCACGATCCTTCACATTCAAGAAAATCCAGCTATTTTTTACGCAGTAGAAAGTCTAGCCATTGAAGCCGATGGATTAATTGGCAGCCCATTTTTAAAACAAGAGCAAGCCGAAATTTCTTATCACCACGGAACCTTAGTTCTCAAGAATGACCCTATTCGCCCCATACGTTTTTCAAATTACCAAGATCTCTTTCAGAAGGAACAGTCCCAGATAACAAAAAGACATCATATCGAAGCTCGCACATCAAAGCAAATATCTATTCAGTTGGTTAACCCTAAAATCAAGGAAGGATATTTACCGCGCATCAAAACACACGCACAGCTGTACATAGGAGAAGCCGCAGTAACTAACGATAAAGGAAAATGCTATGTTATGGCAACAAACACCAGCGAAGAAGACCTCGACGTTGAAATAGAACCACAAACACTTGAGCCCTATGACATCTTAAGCACATCGGACGAAGAATTTTTCCCAGACGCAGACCACCCGCCTAAAATCCGAACCAGAGAAGACAGGATACACGAAATAATAAATTCCCTAATCTGCGACCACCTAAACAAAGAAGAGCTCAGTTCTGTCACTGACCTCGTCAATGAATTTCCCGACCGATTTTATCTTCCTAGAGATAAACTTGGAAAGGCTTCTAGTTTTAAACATTCAATACACACTATCGACGATATCCCAATCAACACAAGGCAATATCGTTATCCGCCCGTACATCAAGAGGAAATACAGAAACAAGTCAACGCCTTATTATCTGAAGGTATAATTACCCCTTCAAAATCTCCTTACAATTCACCGTTGTGGATCGTACCGAAAAAACCGGATACTCATGGAAACAAACGATGGCGCATGGTCATAGATTTTCGTGCACTTAATGAAAAAACAATTTCCGATAAATATCCATTGCCACAAATTACAGAGATTTTAGATCATCTGGGAGGAGCCAAATATTTTTCAGTCTTTGATTTAGCCAGCGGTTTTCATCAAATCGAAATGAATCCAAAGGATAAACCAAAGACAGCCTTTACTACCCCACACGGACACTACGAATTTTCTCGCATGCCTTTCGGTTTAAAAAATGCACCACCCACTTTTCAACGCCTCATGGACCAGGTTCTCACCGGGCTCCAAGGAGCGGATTTATTCGTTTACCTGGATGACATTGTAGTTTACGCATCATCATTGCAAGAGCATAACATCAAAGTTAAGAAACTATTAAATCGTCTCAGAGAATTCGGACTAACTCTTCAAACCAATAAATGCGAATTCCTTCGAAGGGAAGTCGCATATCTTGGACACATTATCACAGGAAACGGAGTAAAACCCGACCCCAGGAAACTACAAGCAGTTCAAGATTTTCCTACACCCACCAATCAGAAGAATATACAACAATTCCTGGGACTCATAGGTTATTACCGAAGATTCATACCAGACTTCACCATAAAAGCAAAACCTTTAAATAATTTATTAGGCAAAGGCATCAAATTCAAATGGACCGAAGAACAGGATAGAAGTTTCAAGGAACTTCGTAAAGAACTCTGTCAACAGCCCATATTACAGTATCCAGATTTCAGCAAACCCTTCCTTGTTACAACAGATGCATCTGAATACGCTGTCGGTGCTGTGCTTAGTCAAGGGGAGATAGGAAAGGATCTTCCGATTGCTTACGCATCCCGCAGCCTAAACAAAGCTGAAAGAAACTATTCAGCGACAGAAAAGGAATGCCTTGCTATGGTTTACGCCGTTAGATATTTCAGGCCATATATCTACGGAACTAAATTCACTCTGATAACGGACCATCGACCGCTTGTTTGGTTACACTCAGTAAAGGACCCCACATCTCGGCTGATGAAATGGAAACTCAGGCTCTTAGAATATGAGTACCAGGTTGTTCACAAATCTGGAAAGACGAACAAGAATGCAGACGCGTTATCGCGCAACCCCACATCCTGCCTACCACTTATTCCCCGAGAACTACAAGACCCCGATTTCAAAATTCATGTGCCGAAGACAGAAGCGAACATTGATTCTATAGGTCATCGGATACGACAGCTACGCCGAGACCGAGAAGCACGGTCTAAACATCAAGAGATAAGCTATAGCTCCGATGAAACCGACGAACCAGCACTTGGAAAGGTTCAACACTCGCCAATAACTAGCAAAGCTAGATCTCTGCCCAGCTTATCTAACGAGATTAGCTTGCCTGATGAACAACAAGAAGATAATTTTTTACCCGCGGCTAATTCTACACAGATTTCATCTCCCAGGGAAATAGAAAATTTAATATCCTTTGAGGAACACTTAGAAAATACCGTAATAGAAAAGTCAATTACAGGTCAACCACAACAGCAAGATTTTTCCACACCACAGGAAAATCCTCAAATTACAGGCGATATTTTACAGCCCCCTATAATTCATCCACTTGCTGATGAGGAACGACTACCTGAACTTGGGTTAGGCCGGCACGATCTGTCTGACCGTACGCCAGACCCCTACTCCTTACACTTGTCCGAAACCGATACCGACCAGATGGAAGAAATTGACCTGAGACAACCCCTGGCAGAACAAACACAAGTGACGGTAGCACCACCAAAGATTATTATTTCACCACATACCCTTACTGCCGAAGAAGGACATTATGCACATTTCATGTCTGCTGATTGCAAGCTGGTAACCCCTACAGGAAAATTATTGTTAGATACAGAACTTATAAACATAGAAAATCTCCTGGCAGCACAACCAAAAAAGGGACACGTGATAACTTCAGACAACGGAACAAACAAAGTCTTCAGCATAATAATCTCCGACAATTTCTACGATAATATCGACGCAATCGACGTAACTACTGGATTAAGGAACCTTAGACATACCTTAAGATATAATCAAATTAAATCCTTCCGAATCTCCACTACTGAAGATTTGCATAAAATAAACATCAACGATTTTATCAAAATCTTAGAAGAAACCTTCACCGGAACGGTTCAGGAAATTATCTTATGCAATTGCCCTGTTACTTCACCATCTACAGCAGACAGAGCAGAAATAATTCGCGAGGCACACGACAGCTTAATTGGAGGTCACAAAGGAGTTACTAAGACTTATAAACGCATTCGATCTAGATATCATTGGCCGGAAATGCGAAACGAAATTCAGGACTACATCCGGAAATGCCAAAGCTGTCAGGAACAGAAATTGGTGCGTGCAAAAACACGCCAACCTATGCTAATCACCGATACCCCCATGGACGCTTTCGATAAAATTGCATTAGATACAGTAGGACCATTACCAATTACTCCAAGTGGAAATAAATACATCCTCACTATGCAAGATAACTTGACAAAGTATTGCATAGCTGTAGCGATCCCTAATATCCGAGCCACAACAATAGCCGACGCATTCGCAAGACATTTTATTGCAATATACGGAACTCCCCGTGTAATATTAACGGACAGAGGAACCAGCTTCATAGGAGAACTTATGGCAAATCTCGCGGAAATCTTCGAAATCAAGCAAGTCACGACTTCCGGATATCGTCCACAAACCAATGGATCGTTGGAACGCAGTCACATTGTACTCACGGAATACCTCAAGCATTATATGGATAATTATGAAGACTGGGACTTGTTAATACCTTTTGCAATGTTCTCTTACAACACATCCGTTCACGAAGCTACCAATTTCACTCCCCACGAGCTGATCTTCGGACGATTGGCTCGAGAACCAAGATCTTTTCCAACTGGTGAAAACTTGAAAACATATGGAGACTACCTATCAGAATTAATCACCCATATGACTCGTATCCGCGACATTGCAGACCAACAGCGTTCATAGAACATGGGTACGGGGCGTCAGCCAAGAAGAAGTGTCATCCCACACTTATAGGATACCCCTCATGGACCATGGGAGGATCGTGTCCAGACCGTACGAGGCCATACGGATCCTACCACCGAGAATCCGTAACCTACCCGGACAAGCCATCAAGGTGAATATTCGAGGGGTGAGGCCCAAACAACACCACTGTGTTTCCGACAAAACTGAGCTGGCCCAGACAACCATGGAACGCCGCCTCGGCACTCTACGGCGCATCACACAGAAAGGAGGCAACCTAGTCTAAAAAATTTATTATAACGTTAGAGTATCCGTCGTCCACACATTAGAAATTAGAACAACATCCACACAAACACCTCACACTACACCCGCCTTTTGTTAAAAGCAATAGACATTTTCCTTTCTCGGCGAAAGCATCCCGATTTCGCGATGTTTCGTTTTAGGGGGGGAGATGTTACGTGTGGGTAATATTTGAAAATATTATTTCGTTCACTGGAATTTCTTCCAGCTCTCGTCTAGAAAGGAAAATGAAAAGACGCACTGTTTAGAGTTATCTCCCCCGATACGAGGGAGCTTGTCCCCTAGATTGCTGGAAGCAGAACTGACTCAACGTCTAACCCTTTCATACATTTCCTTATATGGAAATCTTCAAGAATTCCTCGCTCGATTTCGGTGTATATAAACCCCCGAAATCTAAGCCTCGTGGGCAGTACCAAGCAAGAAGTCAGGACGTTACTCTGCTTCGCGTACGTTTGAGAATCGTCTGTTCCAGCAAGATCGGGCGCAAGTTCCCTTTCGGACAAACATTAAACCATATAGGATCCGCGAGTCGGTATAAATCCTATTACGGCAACTTCTACAATCGTTTCTCGAATCAAACCCCCGCATTGCCAGTGCGTCAAAACCGAGCATCAAATAGGTAATATATTTTAACTTCTCAACACTCTACATTCGCGACACTGACAATTGTATAACACTATTCAGTAATATATCGTTCATTGCCCGTGATAACTTAAGAGTCGTTAATTAAACCCAACCTTCGATATCATAATCCAAATTGAAGTAACGATCCCACACGATACAGCTTTACCGCTCGAGCTGTATCGATATATTAAATAATTACTAGTTACGAGGCCTTTACTAACAATCCTTGCGACTCCCTGATTTCGCATCAGGTTCGTTCGCAACAATCTATATCCAAATTAAAGCTCATTCCAACCTTAGTGGCTCCCCGATTTCGCATCGGGTTCGTCCACGCAACTCGCCCATCCTAGCGGCTCCCTGATTTCGCATCAGGTTCGTCCGCATCCTAGCAGCTCCCCGATTTCCCATCGGGTTCGTCTGTGAAATTACCAACCTCCCAGCAGCTCCCCGATTTCGCATCGGGTTCGTCTGCGACGCTGTACCGACTTCCTAGCAGCTCCCCGATTTCGCATCGGGTTCGTCTGCGCCTTCACCCTCCTAGTGGCTCCCCAATTTCGCATCGGGTTCGTCCACGACGTTTCAACCTCCTGCGGCTCCCCGATTTCGCATCGGGTTCGTCCGCGCTTAAACCACACTCCTAGAGGCTCCCCGATTTCGCATCGGGTTCGTCCTCGTCGTCAATAATCCTAGCGACTCCCTGGCTTCGCGTCAGGTTCGTTCGCGCACCAAGCTAACAAATTCATACCGTATTCCTAAACAAAACTCCGCCGGCCTCACGCGCTGCTCGCGGCCCGGGCTCGTAACATACCTATTGTATATGTGTTTGGGAGCTGAAACTCAAATAATAATGAGTTGAAACGAAACAGTAGTATAAATAAAAGAATTTTGTAATAACGTCATTGTAGACTCGTAGGCTTAATTATATGGTCGCGTAGCGAGTGTTAGAGGGTAAGAGCCTGCCGTAGCAACAATAAAGCCCAAGGAACCAGTACTTGTTAATTTTGCAGCTGGTCAGCACGTGAACCCAAGATTTGGGATAGTTGTAGTTTCGTTATTTTCGCATGTGATTTCAAAGTCGAGGCGATCCTTGGTTTTTATTGCTGGTTGCCGAGTTCCGGGTAGGTAACGGGAAAGGCCGAGTGACCGTTGACGGGGAAGTAGGAAATTCTAAGGGGCAACATACCCCTTAGCTCTTTCCATTGGGACTCTTCCCCACCATCCGAATATTGAAAAATATAAAATGGTACGCCAGGCAACGAAAGGTCTGTCTGCGTCTATCGCTCGTCGAAAGAATAAAGTAACGTTAAACGAATTGAATTGTATCTTCCTCGCCTCCCCGAGTTCCGGTCTACAACTCAGAAGTGGGATAAAGAACTTGTTTTCTCCTGACAAAAATACGGACGCGAGTTGCAAAGTGAAGATTTTGTGTTAATTGTTTTCTCAGTGGTTGACTGTGGAATAATTGTGTCTTTTGGACATTGTGGAACGGGATTGACATATTGGTTAGTGCGAGGGTTCAGTGTATTGGTGCATTTGTGTGAACCGGAGCAACGTTAATCTCTCCAGCAAAATGTCAAAAGATTACACAATCAACGAATTGAAAGAGTTTCTACGGGTACGAAACTTAACGGTGTCGGGCTCAAAATCAGAATTGATTCGGAGATTGGAAGAGTTCGACGAGGATATTTGGAATAAAATTGCGGCCGGAAGTGAGCAAAGACGAGAAGAGATCGACGAAGCGAGCAGACCGCCTGTTTGGGACGACAGATGCAGGGAAAGCGAGCTACAAGCGCGGGAATTGGAGCTTGTGCGAAGAGAACGCGATCTTCTGCAGCGGGAAGTTGAGCTCCTGCGCAGTGAACAAGCTGAATTGGGTAACCGATTTACGGGTACAAATCAAAGTGCGTCGTCTGCGAATATGAGCATACGTGCCATCGGCGATTTATTGTGCGAGTTTGACGGTCAAGACAGCGCCTATTGGAAGTGGGAACAGCAGGTGCGACTCCTGCAAAACACGTACAAACTGGATGACAAGGCTACGAGAATTTTAGTTAGCTCTAAATTGAAGGGGCGCGCAGCTAATTGGTTTCATTCGAGAGCAGAACACCTCATCATGGACATCGAAACGCTGCTGCGAGAAATGAAAGCAATGTTCGATCATCGGCCGAGCAAATTGTCAACGCGCAGAGAATTTGAGAAAAGAGTTTGGACCTCAGGTGAGCGTTTTTCGGATTACCACCACGATAAGGTAATTCTGGGGAACCGGGTACCAATCCCGAGAGATGAGATGATTGAATACCTCATCGACGGGATCTCCGACTCGCGGCTTCGGGACCAGGCCCGAATTCTACGTTTTCGGACGACGGCGGATTTATTGGAGGCGTTCGAAAACATTACGCT
The DNA here is from genome assembly GCA_028830335.1 of Eucera pruinosa. Classification (NCBI taxonomy): domain Eukaryota; kingdom Metazoa; phylum Arthropoda; class Insecta; order Hymenoptera; family Apidae; genus Eucera; species Eucera pruinosa. The sequence goes on along the minus strand of JAMYCR010000010.1, from coordinate 18,371,499 downwards.
AGAGCCGAAGAAGATAGTCCCCAGTGAACGGAAGCCGACAGTCAATAAATGGACCAGCGAACCCAAGGAGCAGCCGGAAGCACCGAGGAGGGCATTGCGATGCTTCAACTGCGGGGAATTAGGACACATCTCTACGAGGTGTCCGGAACCGACAAAACGGGAGCGTGGATCCTGTTTCGGTTGCGGATCGGCGGATCACCAGCTCAGGGATTGCCCGCGACGGATGCCGAGCCAACATCCAGAAGGGAGCAGCACGCGAAGGGAGCCGACCGCTACAACGTCGATGAACTTGGTTCGACCGATCCTTCCAGCGCCTTACCTGCTTAAGTTAAGTTATACCGTAATCGACAAGAACAGACAGCATTGTAAATACACATTGAGCGCAATGTTAGATTCGGGATCGCCGATCAGTTTTATTAAAGAAAGTTTTGTCCCAGAGGAAGCGCGAACTCCGTTACCGAGTAATTTGTGCGAATTCTCGGGAATAAATGGCTCGCGAATAAAAATATTAAGCCATTTTAATTGCATGGTTGAGGTGGAAGGAATTCCGATGGAATTAACGTTTTACGTGGTCCCCGAGAATACCATGTCAAACATGGCGGTACTGGGCCGCGATTTCTCCGCGAACCCGTCGATAAAATTGTCATTCGAGAACGGACGTGTTGTATCACGAAGAGATAGGTCATCGAAAGAGTTAGACGTAGCTACCGCCGAAGTCATGTGTATAGAGTGCAATAGTGAACCGGTTTCTGCGCCCGAGAGGCTACAAGTTAATCGGGAAATTGACCCCGCGGTTATTGAAAATATTAGAAAATCACGCGAAACGGATTACGTAGAGTCGATCAAATATAGTACGGAGTGCGTTGAGTTTAAAACAGAAATAGTCTTGAAACATGCGCAGCCGAATAGCTTCAGATCTAGGCGTCTCTCATACGCGGATAAGAAAAAACTGCGAACTATTGTAGACGACTTCTTAGAACATAGGATAATCCGCCCCAGAGAATCTCCATACAGCCGTCACAGGGGGGGTAGAGATATAAAGAGGAGTCGTGCAGGAAACGACGATAGAAAATTTCGTGACGATGACAAAAAGAAGGAGAAGAGTTCTTCATTGGGATCGAGCAGAGAGAAGAAGAGCGGCGACGACAGGGAAAAGAGCGACAAAGATCATCATTACCGCGTCTATCGAAGAGATCGAAATCGCGACAAAAGCGACCGAGATAGACATAGGGACAGGGACAGGGATAGAGGCCGAAACCATATATCGCGGCGTAAGCGTCCGAATAGTCAAAGACGATGTACCTAGACAATAGATTATGTAGTATGATTGTGTTTGTGTGATTTGCTAGTGAAAAGTAGTATTAAGATTTGTATGTTTGTTGCGTTTGGGTTAGCCGGGGCGGCTAACAGGTCAGGATGGACGAACTGTAGACTCGTAGGCTTAATTATATGGTCGCGTAGCGAGTGTTAGAGGGTAAGAGCCTGCCGTAGCAACAATAAAGCCCAAGGAACCAGTACTTGTTAATTTTGCAGCTGGTCAGCACGTGAACCCAAGATTTGGGATAGTTGTAGTTTCGTTATTTTCGCATGTGATTTCAAAGTCGAGGCGATCCTTGGTTTTTATTGCTGGTTGCCGAATTCCGGGTAGGTAACGGGAAAGGCCGAGTGACCGTTGACGGGGAAGTAGGAAATTCTAAGGGGCAACATACCCCTTAGCTCTCTCCATTGGGACTCTTCCCCACCATGCGAATATTGAAAAATATAAAATGGTACGCCAGGCAACGAAAGGTCTGTCTGCGTCTATCGCTCGTCGAAAGAATAAAGTAACGTTAAACGAATTGAATTGTATCTTCCTCGCCTCCCCGAGTTCCGGTCTACATCATCAAAGTTTTAATTGACTCTTGACTTGACTGATCGACTTACAATTTGTAGTGAATATTCAGGGGATATGTATTTACAATCGAAACTAGAGATATTAATATCTGATGAGTTTTTCTATTTTGTTTTTTAATCTCAAAAAGGAGAAACGAAAAAAATTGATACGTCAACTTTAAAGTGTCGCCAATTTTTTAAAAATTAAGATATTGATTTTTTTCTAGTTTGGACTATAATTATGTCCCTATTAAGCAGAATGCATTTTGATTCCTTCCCTGTTAGCCAAGTCTGGCATTACAAGATTTTGCCAACGTTTGGTACAAGTTTTGACACAAAATTGGTGCCAAAGTGACACCAAATGTTTGATTACTAAACCATGGTACCTGTTGGGGCGCGCGGTGAGCGTTTTCCAGCACGCGAATAGCTGATTCCACTCCGAGTGGAGTGGGTCGGATGAAAGTGAATCAGAGGCCCGTAGTGATGAGAAAAGAGAGACTTAAGTGATTTTACTCTGCGAGTTGACTATACTGATGGTCGGTACAGAACCAACTGCTATTAGATCATCGGTCGTTTTCCTGGCGTGCGGGCAAGCACGAAAGAGGGGCTCGCTAATGAGCGATTGGGCGAAATCGATCACGCGATCGAGCTCGCGTGCGCGACAAGAACAAAATACGATGCGCAATGATGTCCTGGAACCGTAGCGCGGATCGAGGAAAAGGATCAGGGCTGACGCATTCCCTAACGGAGCCTGACCCTTCGCAGGCCCTCTTGCGCAGGGCCGACGCCTAAACAGTACCAACTTGGCACCAAAAATACACCAAGGCTTGTACCAAGGCATATACCGAAATGCATCAAGCCTAGTAGCACGGCTTGACACCAAATTGGCTACAAAACTGCACCAAACCTTGTAGCACGGCTTGATACCAAATGGGCTACAAAACCACACCAAGTCTTGTAGTACGGTTGGATACCACAGTACCAAGAACTTTGGCCAAGAAGCACATCTAGTAGTAGCATTACCTGTGTAAACGCTGTTGTGTCGATCGTCTTTCGTAAAATGAACGATCGCGAGAATCTCGTTTACCATTACCGTATACCGTAGAAAAATAGATAGTAAGTATTTACGTTCTCCTAAATTGTGCTTTGGTCAACTTTCACCTATTTTTCCAAGACCAAATAATCTTCAGAATTATTGCCTGGCGGAATTTTTAAGATATCAGTAATATTCAAGGTACAAGGTAACAGAATTTCAGAACGTGTACAAGCATTTCCCTTTTTTTGTATACGAATACTGGCTTCAAAGTTTCCATTCGTTAAATATATTTAAGGTTTGCAGATGTGTTTTTGCATGAAGTTTTCATTAAATGTTGTAGAATGGAATTCCCCGAAGGAAGTGCATTGGAAGACAGTTGCAACGATGGAGCAGTGTCAGTTGCACTAACATATACTGTTAGTATATTTAACCAGATATTGCCGGGGAAGTAGCCCCACCGCGGTGGAGCTGGCATGATACCCGAACTGGAAGAATTGAACTGTTTATATATGGATAACCTCAACAAAACTTTTGTGGAAGAAGATGCAAGTTCGAGTAGAGGACGGCGGAACAAGAAGACGGTGTCCAAGGGCCCGTATACAAGGGTCAATATCCCAGGCACAGGACAGCTGTCGACACGACTGGATAGGGAGGGTGTCACGCTGACGAAGATCAGGAAGCCTGTAACCACCAGGATATGCAATGCTGGGTCCTTGACGGAGGACGACTTGGCTGAGGAGGGGAGGTTGCCTCCGCGTAAAAATAAGTCCCCAGGAGCCACTGAAGTACTGAGCTCCCCTGAGTGCTCGGACGCACCTGCTGCTGAGAAGCCCACGGAAAGGAGCCCGCGGCCGACATCAGGAGCCCCCGCTGCTCAACCGGCTTCTCAAGGGTAGATTTTCAATGAGGAGGACCTTACTTCCCTCAGCGGAGAACAGATTCTGGGAGCGATGGAAGTTTTGTTCAAAGCGCTCGCCAAAATGACGGGGTCAGACAACCAAGCTAAATTTAGTATGTGCGCTGAGCTGTTCGCCAAAGCGAAAGGAGGGAACCTCCTGGTACAACACGCGACGCCCCCTAGGGCGACCCACAATACAAAGAGGAAGGAGGTCTCCCCCCGAATAGCAGGCTGGGGAGAAGAAGAGGAGAAAAGGGGACAAGGCTGCTGCTCCACTCGACGAAGGAAATGGCCAAAATGGCGCTGAGACATGGGCCACCGTCACCCGCCGCAATGGAAAGAGGAAGGTTGAGGAGACAAATAGCAAAGGGAAACTGGTCATAAGCCCACCCGGCCTGGCTAAAGCCACGGCCAAAACCAAGAAGGTTGAAGCAGTGGCGTTGTCAATCGCGGGAGCCACGTTTGAAGAATCAGTTAAACGTGTTAAGGAGGGCCTCAAAACACAGCCAGAAGGGCTCAAGAGAATCAGGAAATCCCGCGCTGAAGAGGTCTTCCTTGAATTCATACCCAAGATCGACGCCTCTCTAGTTGCGGACAACTTTAAGAAGGCTCTGGGGGAGCAGGCCAAAACAAGACGTCTCAGGCCTATTGTTGACGTAGTAATTTTGGACATTGATCCCATGGCCTCGAAGAACGACGTTTCTGAAGCCATCCAAGTGCTGGCCCGTCTTGACGCTGCCCCCGTGTGTAAGGTCCTGAGACCTGGTCCACAGGGCATGCTGGTCGCTGTACTGGCATGCCCTGCATATGCTACACCTGCTCTACTCAAAGCGGGTAAAGCCAGGATTGGCTGGGTTCAGAGCCGTATTCCTCTCCCCAAATATAATGAGGTGCTTTAAGTGCCATGGTTTCGGGCATGTCGCAGCCCAGTGTACCGAAAACACGGGAGGTGCCCTCATATGTAGAAAGTGTGGCCAAGAAGGGCATAAGATGGCGGAGTGCAAAGCCCTCCCCTCCTACAGGCTTTGCAAGCGTAAGGGATACAATAGAATTGATCACCCTGCCGAATCAATGGCCTGCAGAGTCCTTAAGGAATACAACGCGGCGGGCAGCAAGACAGCGAGCGAAGGCAAAAACAGATAATGCTCACTATTCTGCAAATTTACCTCAACAGGGCCTACCTGGCACATGACTTGCTTGCAACAACTGCTTGGGACGTCAGAGCGGACGTAGTATATATAAGTGAGCCACGATATAATAGGAGTGACTGGATAACTGATGACGATGGAGGAGCATCTCTTTGGTTCCTCCCCTGGGGAAATTTGCCAAGACGACCCGCAAGAGAATAATATGCGGCAAGGGTATGGTGGGAGTTAGTGTCAATGACTGGCTGCTGGTCAGCTGTTACTTCTCCCCCAATATTGCAGAGGCAACAGTGGGCGACAAGCTCATCGAGATGCAACAGGTAATTGGCGAGTGGAGGGGCGGAGTCGCAGTTGTGGGGGACTTCAACGCGAAGTCTCCCGCCTGGGGTTCCGTTGCCTTTTATCCAAGAGGTAAAATGATCTCCGAATGGAGTGAACAGTTGCGACTGGTGCCTCTCAATAGTGAGGGAGATTACACCTACGAGCGACCGATGGGCAGCTCGAAGATAGATGTACTGTTGTGTTGTCGGGCCTTGGCTGGTTCTCTAACTAGGAGTTCAGTGTTAGACAAGGAGTCTGGGTCTGACCACCGATATGTGCTGCACGTCTTCGAGCTGGCCTCGGGGCGAGTGAGGCTACCAGCAGCCAGAAGGAAGAAAGTTATCCAGTCGCTCCTAACAAAAGGGGCTAAACAATGGGGGGGGGGGGGGGGGCTTGATAGGCCCTGTGACTATCCAGCAATTGTGCCAGGGGGTCTTCTTGAGGGAATCAAGGGTGAAATTGATCAAGCAATTGCATCGCTAATAGAGACCTGCACTAAAGAAATAAACGCGGGGCCTTACACCAGAAACAACAGGCATCCCAATTACTGGTGGTCCGATGAAATAGCTTCATTGAGGAGGGAGTCACTTAAGTGTAAGAGGGCTTACACCAGGACTAGAGGAAAGCAGAGGCCTTCGGATACGATTGAGGAGCTGCGTATCAAGTATAAAGAGGCCAAAAAGACTTTGGGAAGGTGTATAGCCAAGGCCAAGGAAGCTGCGCGGAGGGACTTCTGTGAAGAGGTCGATCGCGATATGTGGGGAAAGCCCTACCGAACAGCCGTGAGGAGACTCAAACAGAAGCAACAGATGCCTGTCCTATCCCCTGCTGACGTAGACCGGAAAGTGCGATACCTTTTTGTCACAGCTCCGAATGTTTCACGACAAAGAGCGGGGGGCTGCTTGTAGTCTTTTATTATATGTACATATTGTTTATTTTCTGACCGTTAATCTACCTAAACCTTCTAACCTTTAACTTATTTATTTACCTGTTTTGTTTATTTTTTATTTAATTGACATATACTCTATGTATCTATTTATGTACTTTTTATTTATATTTCATTTTTATTTTTATTCATTCTTTTATTTATTTATATTATTCTATATCAGATCACTACTATTTATTTCTTTTTCGCGGCAAGGCACCAGAATTGGCTATACGATTTGGTGTGCTTTCTCCCGAGAGGCGAGTACCGGGCACCACCCTCGAGGTAATCCCTTCAATGGGAATTCCGATGGAGGTGACGAGGGATGGAGGAGGGTTAAAAAACAAAAAAAAAGTATATCTAACCAGAAGATGTAAGACTATGACAGACTTCATACAGTAATTGTTTTCACTTTTCATATTTATGGTACGCATAAATTATTTTTTTCTTTTTTATAATTAATATATCTGTTACTTTATATCTCAGTAATACTAATTTTTGTCTGATTTTCATTTTCATGTTAATGGTTCATTGGGTCATGATGGGGAAGGAGATATGAAGCAGATCATCATTTGGAATGCAAATGCACATGGTTTTACCTCCCTACAAGGACTATAAGAAACCAAAATTGAGACAGAGCTGCGGTAATAATCAAACTAACCTAAGTATTCGTGTTTATATATATATTGTTGATATAGTAATATGTTTATCATAGTAATTATATTGTTCATGTAATAATAAAAAAATAAACTGTAAACTAATAACTTGTATACCCTATTTATTTCCAAAATATTTTTAAATTTATTTAAAAGCTCATTTAATGCCGCCATCTTTAAATCATCGAGAGAGCCAAATTTTCAGTAATTTTGGTGCCAATTTGGCTTTAAGTTATGATGCCAAGACTTGGTGCGATTTTGGCCCTTATTTGGCGCCAGAACGTGGCACCAAAGTTGGCATGTATTTGATGCTGTTACGTACCCCCCCCCCCCTTTCGATCATGTAAACGCGGCTTTGAATACAAATACTTATTGCGCAGACACCAAATTGAAAACGCGGTTACAATTGAAAAAGCGATTCGTATGAGGAACAGGAAAATTCTCCAAGGTTCCGTTTTATCCTTGGAAAGTATTGATCGCGTTATAGTTCGCATAAACATTCTCAGAGAACCGTCTGCTTCTTATCTTCCGTAGACAAAGCTAAACGAAAATCCGAAATGATGCATACCTCCTTCGCCGCTTTTAATTATTTACGCTCGCGTCGAACGTGATCCCTTCCATCATGGTTCAGCGCTACCACCACCATCTACAAACGAAGGGTCGGGGGTAGAGTAAGTGTGGGAGAAGAAAGTGCTAACCAATCCGGATGGAAATCGGCCCACAAGAAGACCCAGGACTGGACGGAAGATCCTGGAGAGGGAATTTCAAAAATCCCGAAGAGAAGGGAGAATCCAGCGGCTCGAGGAAGATTTCGAACGACTTTGATTCGATTCGACAATTCGACATCCATCCTCCAACATTATACGATTCGACAATTCGACATCCATCCTCCAACATTATACAATTCGACAATTCGACATCCATCCTCTAACTGTACAGTTCTCAACATTAACTTTCGACATTTGTTATTATAACAGTATACAACCGGTTTATAGCTCCTCTTTTGAATTACAAGTTTATAAGGAAAATAAAACTCTAGTTTTCTTAAGCATCAAGTGTTTATTCATTTTTCGCGCTCCACGAGCAAGTGCTTTAGCACTCTATGGGCATCGAACCCAAATTCCCTAAACAACACAATCGCAAACCGTAACAATGCTAATTTGGTGTTGTTGCGTGTGCGCCGTGCGGATATAGGGATTTTGGTGGATTTCACAGGCGTGGATAAGGTGCCCGTGGAGCGCTGAAGCACTCTGCTCGCGGCGCGATTAATAAAATAAAGACACTACTTTGAGACTTAGTTTTATTTTGGAAATTCGAATATATTGCTTTGCGAGACGGTGAAAGGGAGAACGCTCGATATTTATCGCTTCGTGCGAGAGTTGATTCTGCTGCTTGGCGGCGAAGTCTTCGCGCGATTTCGGTCGATCCCCTCTTCGCTGGAATCTGGATCCTCCCTCTGGAAGGCCCCTGGTCCTCTCCTGGTCCAATGGTGGTGGTGTTCGCCCCATCCGCTGATGTCCCTTCCTTCCCGTTTCGGTCCACCCTCAAGCGACTGGACGTGGAGGCACCTCGCCAAGCGCGCGGGAAATCTCGCGTCCACGTGTTCGGAGAAAGCGTGGGACCCGAGGAGGCTTCGATAATCTGAGCACTCGTGTTGGCGAGCCTAGCCGTCCCTTACGGAAATTTACGACTCTCTTGGAGTGCGTGAATAGGAAGGACGTCGTGTGGGGTCCTCCAATTTCCTAGAGTCGTGACTTGGCTAACGACAAATTCCGCACGGTCCCTAATAAATTTAACTCGAGGGTGTTCTTCGTTGACGAGTTTTCGTTTCCTGCTCTCTTTAGTACTTTACAATGGATTTCCTATACGTAGTACGCATATCTGGTTTACTTCAAATTTCGCTCTTAATTTATGGTTACAGTATTAGGGGGGGCGATTCCTACGTAACAATATTCACGCGATTCTATCACCCTACTATTTGAATAAAATTCAAGCGACAGCGTTACAGTGTCAGAGGTTGGTACAAGGTTTGGCACAAAACCCGTGCGTGAAACGGGCACAGATGGATCGAGTCTTAGTGCCAAACCTTCTAGAATTTTAGGGACATTTGGTGCCAATTTAGTGTTGATCTGTTGCCTAATTGTTTGCTGGTGTAACGCTGTCGCTTGAATTTGATTCAAGTAGTAGGTGATAGAATCGCGTGAATATTGTTACGTAGGAATCGCGCCCCCTAATACTGTAACCATAAATTAAGAGCGAAATTTAAAGTAAACCAGATATGCGTACTACGTACAGGAAATCCATTGTAAAGTACTCGCCGCGGGCGATCGAGCAAGGGAAAGTTGGAGAGCAGAAACGAAAACTCGTCAACGAAGAACACCCTCGAGTTAAATTTATTAGGGACCGTACGGAATTTGTCGTTAGCCAAGTCACGCACGACTCTAGGAAATTGGAGGACCTCACACGACGTCCTTCCTATTCACGCACTCCAAGAGAGTCGTAAATTTCCGGAAGGGTCGGCTAGGCTCGCCAACACAACTGCTTAGTTTATCGAAGCCTCCTCGGGTCCCACGCTTTCCCCGAACACGTGGAAGCGAGTTTTCCGCGCGCTTGGCGAGGCGCCTCCACCTCCACTCGCTTGAGGGTGGACCGAAACGGGAAGGAAGGGACACCAGCCGACGGGGCGAACACCACCACCATTGGACCAGGAGACGACCAGGGGCCTTCCAGAGGGAGGATCCAGATTTCAACGAAGAGGGGATCGACCGAAATCGCGCGAAGACTTCGCCGCCAAGCAGCAGAATCAACCCCCGCACGAAGCGATAACTATCGAGCGTTCTCCCTTTCACCGTCTCGCAAAACAATATATTGGAATTTCCAAAATAAAACTAAGTCTCAAAGTAGTGTCTTTCTTTTATTAATCGCGCCGCGAGCAGAGTGCTTCAGCGTTCCACGGGCACCTTATCCACGCCAGTGAAATCCACCAAAATCCCTATACCCGCACGGCGCCCACGCAACACTGGGATCTCTTTTGTTTGAAAAATCTACTTTACAAACAAACACGACTACATAAGCTATTCTAAATCTGTTTTTTCCTAATTCTTCTGGCATTCGAAGGGATATCGCGGCTGATCTTTCACTCCATGGTAGCCGAAAAGGGGGGTTTTATTATTTTGGACTTAGAAAATATCATGTAAATAACGCGAAAAAAGAATTTACAATGACAGCTGTGCACGGAATTAAAAGATATACCTGTTCAAAAGTAGTCAATTTGTGGGGTTATACCAGCCGCCATGTTGGCTCCTGGCACGGCTCGACCAATAGGATCAGTCCATTGTGCCTCTAGCAACGCCATAAATGTACTGCTTTTTCCGAGGTTGGTACCCGTGCACGAATGTTCGAAATGACGTGTTAGCGTGACGCAATCAAATTTTGAAAACAAAAGATGCATTCAGATGTTCACCTTTATATTATAATTTGCGAAGGAAGCAACTTAGTACACAAGTGAACGTTCAGGACACGTTACAAGATACTTCATATAAGATGGCATACGGTTTTAATTATATGAATTTACCGCATTCTCCGGAGGTGGCTCTTATTTGGGCGCGAGAGCAAGACTTTCTACGGCAGAACGCCAAGTGCAGTAGGCACAAGATGCAACTGGTATTATATACGCAAAGTGAATCGTGCTTAGGCGGATGATTTCGCTGTCCCGTGGGTCGCAGCAAATGCAAAGAATTTGCTACGAACAAAGGATCGTTCTTCGAGGACATCCATTTGTCGTTCGACAAAGCAATCAAGTAAGTTTTAAACTGTTTTTACAATTTTAATTTCTGTATCGAACACTTTCATCAGTTTCGGGAAATTAACATTATGTAATTTTTTGTAGGCTGCTGTACTGCTTCGTACAAGGATGTAACTCATGAATTAAGCGACATCAATTTACCACCCGACCAACGCCCCGTAATTTCGCATGCCACCATAGCAGCATGGTACCATTATTGCAGAGAATTGATCACAGATCGTTTCTGTGCAATACAAGGCATACAACCGAAGTTAGGGGGAATGACCACAGCTGGCATACGAGTTGTAGTTCAGGTATTCAATTCGTATATTTTACAAAATATGTACCTATATCATTTAAAATTCGAACCTTTTGGAGTCTGACTTCAAAGGTGAGTTGGCTAGAGTTGTAGATAGATGGGGGAGGACGCGGGGGAGGGGGTGTGGGGAGCCCCTTAAATTATGCCCCGTTAAAAATTATGAAACTAAAAAACTAATACATTTTTAAATGATTACAGATCGATGAGGCCAAATTTGGCAAAAGGAAGTACAACCGTGGCAGAGTGGTCAACGGTCATTGGGTTTTGGGTATGGTCGATACCAATACCAATGACTGTCGGATGGTTGTGGTGGAAAACAGGAAGGCCACAACCTTGATTCCCATCATCAAGGAGCACGTAGCCGTTGGCAGTGAGATACATACCGATTGCTTTAGAAGCTACGGTTTCTCGCTGACAAAGGCTACGTGCACCGGACTGTGAACCACAGCGTTGAATTTGTTGGTAAGTGATATTACTATGTTAAAGTATAACTTATTTTATATTTCTTCGTTGAATTAAATAATTGTTTCATTACAGCTGATGATGGGGTTCATACCCAAAAGATTGAGGCAACGTGGCATTCAGCTAAAGATTGGATGCGTGGAAGAGCACGCTTCCACGACGACAACTTCGCGTTTTGATTATGCGAGTATTTATGGCGGCGATATTGCTCGCATAATAACGTAGACCTGATGTTGTCGTTGCTGGACGCCTTAAGAAGACAATTTGTCTTCCCATAGTTCAGCCTACGTGAAAAAGTAAGTATATTTTGTAGTATACTGACTTGGTATGGGTAACAATTGTAATTCATTGTATTTCATTGTAACTAAATGTCATTGTAACATTAACTTTACAGGCAGTACAGCAGTAATGTCCTCGAAGACCTTGTGCCTACTGCGACGCTTCTCGCGCTCAATTGAGGATAGGTCTCAGTGCTTTGGGAGAATATCGTAAGTTCTTCTAAATAACATACTGTATTGCACTTTTCTTTGCCTTCGAATTTGAATTTGACTGTGTCTCGCTAACACATCATTTTGAACTTTTGTTCATAGTTGCCAACTTTGTTACAAATAACAACAGTAGTGTCACTACATCACTAGAGTCGTAATGGACTGTTCCTATTGGTCGAGCCGTGCCTGCAGCCAATATGGCGGCTGGTATAACCCCACAAATTGACTATTTTTAAACAGGTATATCTTTTAATTCCGTGCACAGCTATTATGAATGCTTTTTTCGCGTTTTTTACGTGATATTTTCTAAGTCCGAAATAAGTCTCCCCCCTTTTTCGGCGCCTTTAGAGCAAAAGATTAACCATTTTTGGCACTACTGAGACAGCAAATCCTGACACCAAGGTTTAGCCTGTTTTTGTTATCAAACTTTGGTACAAGGATTGTCACCAAAATTAATGCCATATGTGAGCACAAATGGATATGGGTTTTCCAGCAAAGCCTTTGTTGCGACGCACTCGTTTGTGTTGTAGTTCGAGCACTTCGCTTCCCGAAGTGCGAATTAACGCAATCAGGATAGTTATAATTTTCTGATGGATTGTGCACTGGTGCATGCACTGTGTTGGTTAATGTATGTAATGAATGTCTCTTGAACTGTGATGTTTGGTGGTTTGTGAGTGACTGTCTTTGGACGACTCCTGACCCGACCGATGAAGCCGATCGCGGAGTCTCGAATCCTCTTAATGACTCGCTGATTGGTGCCCTTGCATTTTTGACAGTTACCAATCAGCGAGCCTAATATGAATTTCGACACACCTCTTTGCGCCCTCAGCGCGTTCGTTTGGAGAGGGGTGCCGAAGTGTGTTGTGGGGGTGACGACGTTTGACAACGTCGCGGAAATTCCTCCAGCTAGCCGACCCTTGGATATGTTTTACCGTTAGAAACAGATGTCGACTGTCCTTTAGAATTTCCCGGTTTATGATACGGCCATGGTTATTGAGAGGCGAAAGAAGCGACCCGCTAATACTCATTAACTGAGTTGTAGCTTGTTTTCCTTCGCCAGGACGTATTGTGAATCTAAAGCAAGCTAGCTGTAACGAAAAGGTCCATTATCTCAAAAATAACCCTCGGTGCGCGTCCGCACCATAAACCGCGTTGGCAATGGTTCTCAACAAAGTCCTAGTGGTATATTTATCGGAGGGGCTTTGGAGTTTCGCAGAAACATACTCCCCCCCGTTGAGCGGTAACGGTCAAAAATCGCTAATGAATAATGAGATGATGATGAAGGTAGTGTGTCTTAACATCTAGCTTAAAGGTATTGACTTACAATGTACTATGCAAGAATGAGGTCATACAATATTATACAAACTGGAAGACATAGAGAAAGTGAAAGAATGTTACATGTATATGCGTGAGTTATTACATGCTATTTATAAATTGTTGCAATGGTAGGGGCGATAATTTTTTTAAAGTTCTTTTGTATTTGCCTGCACTAGTCTTGATTGTTGCCACCCTCGCCACGCCGTCCTCTCCCGGATGTAAGGCGATGATCCTTCCTAGAGGCCAGCAAAGAGGCGGTATGTTGTCCTCGTGAACGACCACCAATGTGCCCTCCTTGACCTCGGATGGTGTAGATGTATGCCATTTCCTGCGAACTGTCAATTCGTGCAAATATTCCTTGTGCCAACGAGTCCAAAAGTGCTCTTTCATTCGTTGCACATGTTGCCACATTGACAGCTTGTTGATTGCAATATCGGTAACGCTTGACTCATTGATATTGGTGATCAAGTCGCCTATTAAAAAATGACCCGGGGTAAGAGCAGTGAGGTCATTCGGGTCAGGTGAGACAGGTGTAAGTGGACGGGAATTCATTATGGCCTCGATTTCTGTTAGGTAAGTCGCCATGGCTTCATAAGTCAATAGTGTCTTCCCTATTGTACGCAATAAATGGCGCTTGACTGACTTTACTGCGGATTCCCATAAACCACCAAAGTGAGGAGCGCGTGGAGGTATAAAGTGCCAATTTGTATTGTTACCGGCTATGTAATGTTGAACTAACGGGTTTTTTGAAGTGTCTTTAAGTGACTTATAAATTTCGCGTAGTTCTTTTTTCGCGCCGACGAAGTTTTTTGCATTGTCCGTGTATAGATCCGCTGATTTACCCCGTCTCGCGAAAAATCGCTTGAGGGCCGCTAGAAATGAATCGGTGGTGAGGTCGCCGATCAGTTCAAGATGAACGGCCTTAGTCGCGAAACAAATAAAGACTGCAACGTACGCCTTTATTGTTTTTGTGTTGCGTAGGCGTTTCTCTTTAATGTACAATGGACCGCAGTAATCGATGCCGGTTGCTAAGAACGGTCGAGTTAATGTTACGCGATCCTTGGGTAAATTTCCCATTTGATAGTTTGGTGCTTTGGGATTGGCACGGTAGCAAGGTATGCAGGTACGAAGTGAATCCTTGACTGCTTGTAACGCGTTGATCGGCCAATATGTTTGTCGAACTATGTTTAGGGTTCCTAAAATTCCTGTGTGAAAATTGTAACAATGTGCGTCGCGAATAACAAGTGATGTGAAATGATGTTTAGCAGGCATTAATATGGGGTGTTTCCTGTCATACGTGGTTTCTGCGCGTGTAATGCGACCACCTACGCGTAGGATTCCATGTGCGTCTATAAATGGATTGAGTGCACGTAGTTTGCCATTATAAACTTGTTTTTTGTTAGATAGCTGCTCAATGTCGACTCTGAACTCGGATGATTGAATGAATTTTATAATGCGCTGCCGAGCGGCCTGAATTTCCATCGCGGAAAGGGTACCTGATGGGGTATGTTGACGCCTGATGTTATGGTAGAAACGCATGCAATAAGCGATTACACGTTCTAGTCGACGGAGGGAAGAGAAATTGTCAATGAAGTTTTTGTCGGGAGCCGTGTCGGTCAATGAGGTAAGGGATACAATGGTTCGTAGCTCTGGTACTTCGACAGGTAGCAAAGGCCGGGAAGGCCACTTGTCCTCCGTGTAAGGTAACCAGTGAGGGCCAGTGAACCATAGGTCGTTTTGCTTAAAATTACCTGCGTCGACACCTCGGGATAGACAATCTGCAGGATTGTCCTGGGATGGCACATGGCGCCATTGTATATTGTCTATGGATTGCTGTATTTCACTCACGCGATTGCCAACAAATACTTTCAAGGTGTGTGAAGGGGTGTTAATCCAATGTAGCACAATCATTGAATCGATCCAGAACACGCAACGTTGTATTTTTAATTTGAATGACTGTTTTACGGCCGCGAATAATTTGATTAATAACACGGCGGCGCACAGCTCTAAACGCGGTATGGATTGGACTTTAAGGGGAGCGACTCGATTTTTGGAACATATTAAATGCACGGAACTACGACCTGAGTGATCCGTTGATTTAATGTATAAAGATGCGCCATAGGCCCTTTGGCTGGCGTCGCAGAAGCCATGTATTTCGAGGTGTTTGTGGTGGTCACAGATGATTTTACGTGGGATGTATAAATTGCTAATGTGATGCAATTGCGATTCGAAAATCCTCCATTCTGTGTGTAATGTTTCTGGAATTGATTCGTCCCAATTAATCTTCAGTTGCCATAGTTGCTGCATCAAGATTTTTGCCTTGACAATGACAGGCCCGAGCAAACCTAAGGGGTCGAAGAGTTGCGATACGCGTGATAATATGGCCCGCTTTGTGACCTGGCGGAGTGGTTCAAGGGATTTGACGGTGTATCCGAGATTATCGTATATCTGATTCCATTGCAAACCAAATGTTTTTCGGAATTCGTCTGCTACGATGTTCAGTACGATGCTTTCGCTACCGCTTGTGAGAGAATCTATTAACGTCGGTCATTCGACGACCACTGTCGGAGTTCGAAACCGCCCCTTCGTAATAACTGTACCAGTTGATCCCGTATAATTATCGCGTCCTCGTATGTGTCAGTACCAGTTAAAAGGTCGTCTACGTAAAAATCTGATTTTAAGATTTTAGCTGCTAGGGGATAATGTTTGCCCTCGTCATCCGCTAATTGATGTAGTGATTTTATGGCTAGATAGGAGGCCGACGCGGTACCGTATGTGACCGTGTTTAATCGGTACGTGGATATCGGTTCTGTGGGGTTTTCGCGCCATAATATTTTATGGAACTGACGATCCTCTGCGGATATTTGAATTTGCCGATACATTTTGGTGATATCCGCGGTTAGGACATACTTATGTACCCTGAACCTTGTTAAAATAGAAAAGAGATCCTCTTGAATTGTGGGACCGGTCATTAATATGTTATTTAACGAAACGCCCGAAGTAGTCTTTGCCGACGCGTCGAAAACTACTCTAATTTTGGTTGTTAGGCTATCTTCCTTGTGTACCGCGTGATGCGGGAGAAAGTAGCCATTTGATGTATCGGGTGATTCTATTTTGCTCATATGTCCTAGATTTGTATATTCGCGCATGAATGTGACATAATGATCGCGCATGGATGGATCGCGGCGGAATGATTTTTCCAGAGCTAAGAATCGTTTCATCGCGATGTTGTGGGACTCGCCTAATTGTGCGGTAGATTCCTTGAAAGGCAATTTTACTATGTATCGTCCCGAATTTGTATCGCGTTTTTGCGGTGTTTCTTCTAATTCCCAAAATCGTGCAAGTTGGTCGTTTAACGCGCCTATTGTTACATTGCAGACTACGGATCTTGATTTTTCAAGGGTTGGATTTTCTCCTACGATTAGCCATCCTAATACTGTTTTGCGTAGCATTATGGTGGGGTGTGCAAGTTTTATCTGTCCTACGCTTAATAAGTGCCAGAATAATTGTGCTCCGATCAGCCCGTCGATTTCTTTTGTTTTATGGAATTCCGGATCCGCTAGCAAAATGTTTTTGGGAAGCTGTAACGAGGGGAGATCGATGTTTCGATCAGGCAATGGTTCCGTAATTTGATTGGCGAGAAGAAATGTTAATTTTGCCTTGAAACTGGTTGTGCGAGATTGAATATTAGCTCTCGTAGAATGCCTGATTTCGGATTGCATTTTGTTCATGCCGGTCACAGGAATTCGAGTTCTGTAGATAGGCATATTTAATTTTTTCGCGAAGTTATGCGTTAAGAAATGGGATTGGGCGCAGGAATCTAAGAGAACCCTGCAACTATGTGGCTGCCCATTGGCATCAAGTAGATTGACAACGGCGGTGGATAAAATTACGTTGGAATTGGATTGTTCGTTTAAACATGTGAGGTTGACGCGACTGGTTGAAGACTGTGGTTCAAAAGGTGCAGCGGTATGCAAGAGGGTATTGTGTTTTTCCTTGCATACTCGACAACCGCCAAGTTTGCAGGTAGCCACGGAGTGACCCTTGCGGAGGCAATTAACGCAGAGCTGATGGTTCGTAACTATTTTTGCGCGTTGAGGTATCGTGGCGTCGCTAAATTTTGGGCATGCAAAGATTGCGTGAGGACCCTTGCACTCAGGACAGGACGCATGAGTGACAGCGTGAATTCTGTGTGGTACGGTATTGTGATTATTATTGGGAGGATATCGCGGGATTGATTGAGGTGGATTTCTTTGTCTGAAGAAAGAGTCCGTCTGTCGTGTATTAATCGCGGGACCGCTAGGCTCAATGTCGTCGCAACGATCTTGTAAAAATTTAGACAATTCTTCAAGCGTAGGAAATGATTTATTGCGCGTGTGCTCCTTCCATTTCAAGTTCGTTTCATTGTCTAAACGTGATAAACACAGGTGAATTAGCAAGGTGTCGGCAGATGGCTGATGGAATGTTTTTAGAGCGCGGTAGTGAGCTTCTAGGTCGTTCAAAAATGCTCTCAAATTTTGATGATTGGGTTTGTGTATTTGCGGCAGGTTGAATAAAGCGCGCACGTGATTGGACACGATTACGGCAGGCTTGTTATATCGCGATTCTAATAATTCCCACGCGGGTTGATAATTTGCGGTTGAATTTTCTAAAGATTGTATTAAGCGCGCAGCTTCTCCATGGAGGCAAGATCGCAAGTACATTAGTTTTTTACAATTAGTTAATTTGGTACTATCGTGAACTGATGATTTGAATTGATCGGCGAATCCCGGCCAATCCTCGTAGCACCCACCGAACTTAGGCAAATTTAATTTGGGTAAGTTATTGTCATCGTACGGATCCATACTGACAGGCGTATCATTTGAACCGCGTTCATGTGGTTGCAATGAGTTTGATGTAGACTGGACGGATTTTAATAATTTTTGCGCGTGAGAAGTGTGAGTTAAGTATGTATTTTTTATTTCTATGCGTTCTTTCATTGACTCTCCGTGGTCATCTTGCGCATCTAATTCACTTTGGTTTTTTATGAATGACGCGTATTCCGTAGCCAATTCATCTAAACGATTTTGGATTTCTATGTCGTGCACAGTGGGGTCGCAATTATCCAGAAATTGTTTGAACATTGAAATTTCGAATTTGAATGAGGACCGTTTCATTTTCAAAACTCGCACCCGTTCTTCTTGATTTTGAGGAGCCATTGTAATTTAATGAATTTATGGCCGTACGCGAAGGGAAAGTACGGAGAAATGGAGAGAGGATAAGCACTTGATCACAATAAAAATGAGTGTACGTTACCGATTTCGTTGTCTTCACGATCCTTGTAACTTTGCCGAGAAGATGTGGATTCTGTGATGCGTGTTGAGGCGCTGAGATCTGTTTCCTGCTTGCGGGCTCTCAGTGATGCTGGATGTCACCTTATTCCTGGGAAACTCTCAGCGACGTTGAATGTTGGATTTTTTGGCGGCTCTCAGCAACGTTGAATATCAGCTTCCTTGGCAGCTGGTTGAAGTCCGTTGTAAGAGTCCCGATGGTTGAAGAATCAATTGAGAGTCTTGCTTGGTAACTTCTCAGGATTTGATTCGACGATGATTGAGATACAGGATGGATTGTTGTTTCCAAAACTGCTGTATCCGGCTCGAAGGACCATATGTTGCGACGCACTCGTTTGTGTTGTAGTTCGAGCACTTCGCTTCCCGAAGTGCGAATTAACGCAATCAGGATAGTTATAATTTTCTGATGGATTGTGCACTGGTGCATGCACTGTGTTGGTTAATGTATGTAATGAATGTCTCTTGAACTGTGATGTTTGGTGGTTTGTGAGTGACTGTCTTTGGACGACTCCTGACCCGACCGATGAAGCCGATCGCGGAGTCTCGGATCCTCTTAATGACTCGCTGATTGGTGCCCTTGCATTTTTGACAGTTACCAATCAGCGAGCCTAATATGAATTTCGACACACCTCTTTGCGCCCTCAGCGCGTTCGTTTGGAGAGGGGTGCCGAAGTGTGTTGTGGGGGTGACGACGTTTGACAACGTCGCGGAAATTCCTCCAGCTAGCCGACCCTTGGATATGTTTTACCGTTAGAAACAGATGTCGACTGTCCTTTAGAATTTCCCGGTTTATGATACGGCCATGGTTATTGAGAGGCGAAAGAAGCGACCCGCTAATACTCATTAACTGAGTTGTAGCTTGTTTTCCTTCGCCAGGACGTATTGTGAATCTAAAGCAAGCTAGCTGTAACGAAAAGGTCCATTATCTCAAAAATAACCCTCGGTGCGCGTCCGCACCATAAACCGCGATGGCAATGGTTCTCAACAAAGTCCTAGTGGTATATTTATCGGAGGGGCTTTGGAGTTTCGCAGAAACAGCCTTCTCAAAATTTTTGTGCTAATTTGGCACTATATTGTAACCAAATTGTTTTCTGGGATATCATAATTTAAAATTTCTACTATGTCACTGTTTTTTTCTCAATTTTTACATGTTTTATGCATGTTCGTATGCTGACATTTTTTTAATGCTTTTCCATGTTTAGGCAGAACCATGTGTTTGCAGACCAACAGTGTTCTATTTCACATGTTCTCCCTCACAATGAACCGATGAACTGTTAACATGAAAAAGTAAATCAGACAGAGTATATTAGTATTAATGAGGTATATAGTAATATATATTGTAAATATAAAGGATGAGAATAATCACTGTACAAAACTTGTCATAGACTTATGCACTCTCACTGTGTACAATAACAGCTACAATATACAGTTACATAAAGGAGAAAATGCCTATACAATTTATCAGTGTGTATTTCATACATTGTAACTGGTCCTGCAAATAGAAAAGATAGCAGAAATTTTGTTACCTTATTCGTTGAATATTTCTGACATCTTGAGAAATCAAACAGACAATAGTTCATAAAATTATTTATTTTTGGAGAAATAAGAGAAATTTGACTAGAAGACAAATTAGGAGAATGCAATTTTTTTATCTGTTTATCTATACTAATCTGTTTTACTAAAAATAATTGTAACAGTAGCATTTACAAGGGTGATACTTCTATTGAATGCACAGGTTCTATGCACTGCAAGTGCATCACAACAATGCATAGAACTGGTGTATCATATAATAAAATATATTATTAATGATTACAAATATTATTTTGTACTTATTTCTTCAAATTCTACCTTTTGAGAAATAATATATTTGTATTAGAAATAAATCAAGCAGGTAGGTCTATTAAATCTCTGAGAAGGAGAGGAATGCATATAGCAGGGCTTAGTATATCTTTTTCTGTCAAGGATTGGTATGGTTTTGCTGAAGACTTTGATGCAAACTTTACTATACTTTTGTAACCAACTTGTTGTCTATGCTGCAAAACTATTCTTGGTCCACGTGCTGGTACAAGCCTTGGCACTCTTTTGCTGCCAATTTGTTACTATAGCTTTGTGATCAAATTTTGCATTAAATATGGAAACATTTTGGTGAAAAAATTTGTATCAAACATTTAAAAAATCTGGCATTCATAGGTTTGGCTGACAGAGTTAATTACTTCTTACAAAGCTTATCTGTTTTATCCTTTGTAAATAATTATTTTTTTAAATAATTACTGTTTAAGTTACTCTTAAATTGTAATTAAACTTCTTACATTGATTTATTAATTAATATTTAATTTGTGAGCATATTAAAGTAATCCTTTGTTTCACTTGGACTTATCATGTAATCTCTTTGGACACAGAATTTTAAAAGGTTTCTATTTTTATAGCTGGCAGAATATTCCTCTTTTTGACTCTGTCATATTAAAATAGTTACATTTAATTATAAGTTGAGTGATTTAAAAAAACAGTGAAACATTCTGCATAATGTGATTGTATACTATCTGTGCCAAATTAAAAAGAATTGTGTTATCAGTAAGAATTTTCTAAAGTTATTCCTTACAGCTTGTACTATTTCTAATTTAATTTTTGATACAGAATCTTATTTTAACTTCCCATAGAAAACTAATTACCAGTTTCATTTTTATTCTTCTGTCATTGGCAAAATACACATGTATGAATTTAATAAAGTTATTCCTAAATTTTTATGTAAATTTTGCTAATTGATAGCAAATTTTTGGGATACAGTTAAATTGAATAGAAGTTTTTAAAAATAAACATAGTAATTTTAATTTTTTGGATCCAATTTATAGGTTATATATAAATTAATATAAGAACATTCAATTACTTCCATTCAATCCCAGCAAACAATTGGCCACCAAATCGACACCAAATTGGCATCAAATGTCCCTAAAATTCTACAAAGTTTGGCACCAAGACCCGATCCAGCTGTGTCCATTTTACGCACGGGTTTTGGTGCCAAACCGTGTACCAACCTTGACACCAAATTAGCACCAAATACATGCTAACTTTGGTGCCACGTTCTGGCGCCAAATTAGGACCAAAATCGCACCAAATCTTGGCATCATAACTAAAAGCCAAATTGGCACCAAAATTACTGAAAATTTGGCTCTCTCAATGATTTAATGATGGCGGCATTAAATGAGCTTTTAAATAATATTAAAAATATTTTGGAATGAAATAGGGTATACAAGTTATTAGTTTACAGTTTATTTTTTTTATTATTACATGAACAATATAATTACTATGATAAACATATTACTATATTAATAATATATATAAACACGAATACTTAGGTTAGTTTGATTATTACTGCAGCTCTGTCTCAATTTTATTTTGTTATACTCCTTGTATGGAGGTGAAACCATATGCGTTTGCATTCCAAATGATGATCTGCTTCACATCTCCTTCCCCATCATGACCCGATGAACCATTAACATGAAAAAGAAAATCAGACTTTATTAGTATTGCTGAGATATAAAGTAACAGATATATTAATTACAAAAAAGAAAAAAATAATTTATGCATACCATAAATATGAAAAGTAAAAATACTTCCTGTATGAAGTCTGTCATAGTCTTACATCTTCTGGTTGGATATACTAACAGTATATGTTAGTGCATCTGACACTGCTCCATCGTTGTAACTGTCTTCCAATGCACTTCCTTCGGGGAATTGAATTCTACAACATTTAATGAAAACTTCATGCAAAAACACATCTGCAAACCTTAAATATATTTAACGAATAGAAACTTTGAAACCAGTATTCGTATAGAAAAAAAGAGAAAATGCTTGTATACATTCTGAAATTCTGTTACCTTGTACCTTGAATATTACAGATATCTTAAAAATTCCGCCAGGCAATAATTCTGAAGATTATTTGGTCTTGGAAAAATAGGTGAAAGAAAGACTAGAGCACAATTTAGGAGAATGTAAATACTTACTGTCTATTTTTCTACATGTACGGTAATGTAAACGAGATTCTCGCGATCGTTCGTTTTACGAAAGACGATCGTCACAACAGCGTTTGCACGGGTAATGCTACTACTAACTACTTTAATGATTTGTTCCATATAACGGATCTTTGTTCTACGAGATTAATTAAGATTTCTAAATCTATTTCTGTAATGCATTTGGTTTTAACTCTACCTTGTACATCCATATGCTATTTGGATACCTGTACGATTTTGTCATTACCAAATTTAATTGCACTTCATGTGATACATAATACTATTGCTGTTCGAATCATTGACAAAATCGAATGTCAAAAATAATGAATCGGTAATTTTATCGTGTAACTACATACAGCAATGAAATGTATGTCGCATTTTGCAAGGCGGTAAAACAATTAATTCAGCAAATGACTGATTTGTCGTAGGGTGAATATATTAGCTTATACATATTACAATGAATTGATGAATTTATATTTTTTATAGCTGAAGATGTGACGAAAATGCAGAAAGATATAGCCGTTGCTTCCAGCTATTATTGATTCAGTAAAATAATTGAATCGGTTAAAAAACTACATCATATAAAAAGTTATAACAATGGTACTAACAGAAATTTTCCATCTAATTATACTATTAGAAAAAAACTTCTTGCCAAGTCCCTTTGGCGCAGAGGATAGCGCGTTGGACTTCTAATCCAAAGGTCGTGGGTTCGATCCCCACAAGGGATGATTGTCGCAGAACTTTTTTGTAGCAATCTATTCTACATAATAATTTTATGTAATTTAATTTTAACATATAGGACTGACCTGTATGATGTATGCTTTTACATTTTTCAGTGTATTAGTCCCTTATGTAAACTAATATGAGAGGATCAAATTGTACAAAAGTTGTAGGTCCATGTAATGATAAAGAAGGAATTTTAAATTGTAGTTCTTCGTCATATACTTATGAAATATTATTTAACGTTTACTGAGATTCTTGTTAATTAACTTTAATATACGTCGTGAATGTATCAAATGTTACAAACTACAAAGACAGTTCATGTGACTTTTATTTTACGTACCTACAGGAGGGAAACATATTTAATATGTTATCATTGACTAAGAACAGGATAGACCACTCATCCAATGCTTTTGTTTGTCACACGGTTTTGGGGCTCTTGAGCCCCATTACCATTTCCGTGTCACTTGCGACGTTATCGATTCAGCACTAGAAAAGACCACAGAGCCATTGAAACGGCGAAAAGGACAATTAAATCAAGCGATAGTCAGTAGTATTTAAATGTACAGAGTGGCGATAAACTACCGTGTATACTCGGCCGCCGTAAACATGGAGACAATAGTTCGGTCATACGATGCGGATTCATTTCGATAGTTAGTTTACCGAATTAACCGATTTACTGAAGTATGTACAAACTATTGCATTCATGCAAATCAATTATTTGCTGAATCAAATTTTTATCACCTTTCGAAATACTATTTATATTTTGTATGTGTACACACGATAAAATTACTAAATCGGTTATTTTTTATGCTTACTATTGTCATGTATCAGAATAGCACCTGTATCATGTATACCACAAAGTGCAATTATAGTCGGTAATAACAAACTCATATAGGTATTCAAACAACATATTCATTATGTATATGGTAAAGTTCCGGCTAACCACATTAAACAACGTAATTTAAAAGTATTACGTAGTCAATACATTTATGTAAAGATAAAACTGTGAACAAGTTAGCATGGCAATCAATTTAATAAGTATATATGTATACGCATAAAAATTAAATTTTCTGTGGAGACATGGAAATGTGTGGACCACTGTTTTCGGTTAATGTTGATGTGGTAAAATAACCGAGTCGGTCAAAAACCGTATTGTGTGAACGAGCTGTAAATAAACCTTTACATAGCACAAAAAAACTGCCGAAGCTCAGCATAAATGAATGAGAACCAAAAATCGCATCCCGCGTATAGTAATTACATTAAAGTGGTTTCAAAATTTTGACTCCTAATAAATGAGTAACTATAATATACAAATAATTTTCTAGTTAAACTTTTGAGTTCCTTCAATACTGTTTACCAGTAAAACAAGTACAAGTTATATGAATATGTAATAATCCCTTAATATCGTTTTCGTAAAGCGAAAATAAATATTATGGGAATTGAAACTTTTGTCTCCATGTAACAATTTTTTTACCATTATTCGTTCATGGTGGGTGAACGGTTACTATTGATCACAGCTACGTTTAGGACTCTGTGATGTAATAACAAATGTGAATGACCTAGACTGCAACAATGTAACGTCGATTCTTCTTTGCAAGTAGTATGCTGTGCTTTAAATTAGGCACTATGGCGATTTATTAGGGTGAATGCTTTCATGCAGCTGAACAGGTTCGTATCGGAATTCCAAAGAGAGCTTGTTTTCAGCATGTAAGATTTGTTTAATATGTATGTATATAATTCGATATGTATATATACATATATCGTACAGTTGTTACAATATTTTCTCGCCAAGAACTCGAGCGATTCCGCGGATAAAGACGTCGAGTTCAGCCCTAGCCCCCATGGGGGGGGGGGGGGGGGGCTCAACGTCCATCGCTACACAAAAGCCGAAACATACATTGTACGTATCACAGCACCGCAAACATAAAAATCATCAGTCCGATCAGTCGTCGTAGGACTGATGACAGCGTTGTGTTCTACCCTACACTAGAGAAGGCCGTGAGGAATACCTCTCTTGGAATCACGATTCACGACCAGCGAAATAAGTTCGGCTGGCCTTTGATCAGAGCCGAGCTGTTTAAATCCCCATTCAATGTTGGGTACGTTAATACAAGATAAAAATTTTTTTCTTGTATTTTTTTCTTAATAAATTTTCTTTTAACATATTCGTGAAACTTTTCTGGTTAAAATAAGACCAAATACAATATAGTACAGATTACATTTACATATTCAAATGTAAAAGAATTGTATTAATAGAGTGTTAGAAATGTCGAAATCGGTAAGCGGTCGAGGTGGGCCATATGCGTTTTGTCAACGCGCTTTCCCCTCTCAAGGGTAGTTTCTTCGGGCTATTCGTATCGTCGGTTGTAAACAACCCATGCTGGCGAAGGCGTCCTCGGAACTAACGAATTGTCGAAGGAGACGCACTCTTGTACGAGCTGTCATAGCGAACAGTCAGTAGAGTAAATCGAGTTTTAAAACGCCCTATTGAGTTTTTATTTAACCACTCGGAAGTCATCCGATCTACCTTACAAGAGGAGATAAGAGAAGTAGGATATGGAAAAGAAGTAAATCGCTGGAATAGATGTATTGTATAGAGTAAAAGAAAGCTACAGGCTGTAAAGTGCGTAGTCCATGTATTGTACATATCAGCTACCTTTGAAAAACTTATATATTGTATACTTTAAGTGAGTACATCATATCCAATGCCATTATGTTATTTAATTATGTACTCTCCTAGAAACAATTCATTTCTGCAATTTGTCAGAAGCTACAAAACAGCGTAATTATTCCATAAATATTAAAAAAAAGTGGTCCGAATTGAATCATGTTTGGTTTCATTTTAATAAAAAAAATTGCATTAATATGATAAATAAATTACCGTAAGGAAAGATAAAAAAATAAAAAACTTTTAAGTTTGCATTGCATTAGCGCAGCGATACATGGGCATTTAAACTTCTTCGAATGCTCGGATTCTCATTCTCACTTTGTCTTTCGCTCGTTGACCTCTCTGATGACAGAGATTAGACGAGGTTTGAGTTTCGTGTCCTCAGCGGACTTGTGCCCGGCCGCAAAATCTTGGCGAGAAAACATTGTATGTGTATGCATCGGGCACCCACATCACTCATGGATCATGTATGATCACTAAGGTGCGAACCAGACGTTGAACGACACAATATACAATGTACAGTTGTCCCTCGAAATACGCGGGAGCTCCGAACATTGACGTATCGCGTTAATAAAGGCTCACCTAATTTTGAGACATCCCTTCTCACTCCTACCACAA
The DNA here is from genome assembly GCA_028830335.1 of Eucera pruinosa. Classification (NCBI taxonomy): domain Eukaryota; kingdom Metazoa; phylum Arthropoda; class Insecta; order Hymenoptera; family Apidae; genus Eucera; species Eucera pruinosa. The sequence continues at coordinate 18,344,930 of JAMYCR010000010.1, read as the reverse complement.
ATTTATATTACATACATAGTTACAGATTGGGTAAAAGTTTAGTTATTGGGACAAAGAGGAGGGAATGGGGATGATATTAATCGAAAGATATGCCTGAATAAATACAAGGTAATTATTTACAAAAGGGGGGAGTCTCACCGATTTCTAAGACTTTCGAGTATGTTATAAAAATCAACATTTTTAACAACTTTTTCCTATACATATAACCGTCTCTCGGCCTTCGTTTCCGAAAGTCTCAAAAGAGATCGGTGTTGACGCGTGAGCAACGTAAAATTGTGGTGAAGGCAACCTTCTGGTATGCTCACTTCACACGCAGAATTGACGGCGTATGAATATTTAAAGAATTGGATTGTGAGGCACTTGAGATCGTGGGTTTGATAACAATAACACTGTATTTGCTATTTCAAGTTAAAGTACTGACGAGTGATACAATTTGATGTGTCGTTACGGTGCGCGAGTTATGAATTAATGGTATAAGTGTCACTTGAGAATTCCCGTTTGCTTGTAGATTTGTAGTTCTTGTTTTGATTGACTTTTTTGATCTGGTGATTGGGAAGAAACCTCCCTTGAAATCACCTCGGTGGCGGTGTCGTACGGGGGTTGATCATGTCTCATTGGATATTGACGGGAAGGTTTAATTTGGAAGGAGAAATTTGTGTTTTCCTTCCATTGGCTGAAAAAGTGTGGAAGGCGTTAGCCAAGTGCCCGCCTCCACAGCAAACGGGATCTCCAGGTACAGCGAGTACCTACGCGTCATGGGTACGGAAATTCCCGGTCCCTTGACCGTAGCAGGCAATAACCTTAGGAAGCTCTTTGATTCTAAAATTGCATTCGAAAATTAAGAAGATTAAGGTAGGGTGCTAATTCCCAGTTATAAGGGGCTATTGATTCTACAACACTTGAAATTACAAAAATGTTTCAATGGCTTCATAAAGTTATTCTTGCTAGTTTTCCCTTAGCTATTTCGTTTATGGTTAAGTTGCCCTGAGTGGCTAATAGTGCTAGTTCTTTACGAACGACAATCTTTACGATTGTCGTCGCAGATGGAGACATGAAATTTAATTTTGCCTTTTCAAATTGGGGGCCTTTGTTACGCAATAACAATCGGTACTACTAAATTGAATTCTGCCTATACGCACGCGTCCGTGGGAGCGTATGCGTAAGCGTTTGATCGGCAACTGTCTACCGTTAATATATATAACAGCGTAGCGACCAGCGACGAACATTATACAATGTGTAAAAAACTTTTTCGCAATAATGACTGAAATGTGTACAACTTTGGATAATATCAATAAAGATCATTAAAACACAAATGAATGTGTGGCAGGCCGCCACACGGCGGCCGGAATGAATACTTCGGCACGAACCTAAACTTCATTAAATTAGTTACTAGATAGAGGAGTTCGATTTGACTAAGATTCGGGCCGGATTATTATTCCGGGCGCCGTGAGACAGTCGGCTACCCGAATCGAGTTCGGAAGCACTCCCATTATACATATCCGTTGCGGACCGCCTCGATGCATTTAAAGAAACAGTGGGCAACGTTCAAACATTTCCCCATACGCTGCCACGGACGCGTACTTGTAGAAAGAATTGAATGTGTAGTACCGTTCATCCTTCGAAAAAAATCGCGGAAACTAAGACCCAGCGGCGGTTATATGTATAGGAAAAAGTTGTTTAAAATGTTGGTTCCTACAACATATTAAAAAATCATCGAAATCGGTGACACCCTCTTTTTTCTAAGTAAATACTAATTATAATGGTAGTAACAGGGTTCTTGTAGAGGTTCCAAGATTTTAACAAAAACATATTAGTATGTGTATGTGTATATGTGTATGTATATGTACACAATGTGTACACAGCCAGCCGACGCGTTAGACGTTTCGCTCGCCGGCGGATTTGGTTTGCTTATTTTTCATCTCGTCGCGAAGCGGCACTCCGTTTGTGGCACAATGCGACTGCATTATTTGTGGTGTCCTCATTGCTATTGTACGTATAGGCAGAATACAATGCAATTGTACTAATATATTTTTGCTAATATTTCTAAACTTCTAAGTTAGAACCACTACTATTTCGTGACACATAAGCTTCCGATTATTAGGAAATACCGCCTACCTCACTGTGGAGCCGCATACTATTGTTTAAAAATGTTAAATATGTGTTGCATTTTATATATTTACTAACAAATGTATGTTGAGAAAATAATAATGTTATTCTAAAATTCCCAGAACTCGAGGATCTATCCTTTAATGCCAATCATAGGCACAAATCGGGAAAAGATTCTCAAAATGTTGAATTTTACAACATATTTCAATTTCATAAAAATCGAATAGGCAATCCTAATATAAATATATACCCAGGTGTAGCCTAAATAGAATTTCCTTCATCTTTTAGATATTATAAAATGTACTGCGCTTTGAATATTTTATATATTTTTGCATATTACGCGTATTCTCCATTCTTTCAAACATTTAAAGTTCCTATAAACGCATAAAAATTTGTAGTGAATTTATTATATATTGTGTACATATGTTAGTTATATTTCACGAAAGTATATTGTCATTTTTGTGATTCTTCACAGTCGCGGTGACTACAAAGATCACAAAAAACCGCGTTTATCAAAACTGCGTAAGTATACCTCTGCTTACTTTTTCCTAGATGTTGAAGAACGAGCCTTGCATTGAGGAGGCATAACTTGGATAATATATTCTGGTAGATGAGTCATAAACAAATTTTCAAGTGATATTTTTATGTTTCTAACACAATGGCCTTAGAAGCATAATAAATAAGAGTTATAAGAATTACATTTGAAACTATTTATATTTTAATTTCATGATTTTATATTTTTTATTATATCCTTCTAGAAATTTATCAGAAGTCTGAGCTTTCTTCTGCAATAATGGTTCCGAGCATATAATTATGACATTACAGCAACGTAATTAATTTTGTAAGTTGATAACGACATTATAAAAATACACTCCAGCCGTGCAAAGAAATTAAAATTAATTAAGTGAGCTCGGATTTTTGTTTATCGTTTACATGAAAAATTTTATGTATGCATTGATAACATTACTGTGAAGCATTACAAAATGTAAGAAGATAAATCACAGTTATATTTGTTTTATACGTACAGAGTGTGCATATAATTTCCACAATTTTTTTTTGTTCGCATTTACTTGGAAAAAATCACTGTTATTAAATTGTGTACCCTTTGAAACTATTCAACATTTGTCTGAAACAGTTTTTGGCATCATTCGCGGTTTACAAAATTTTTAAATAGATTTATTTAAATGCGACACCGTGTATAGTGGTCAAACAGATTTCTTCGTGACGCAAAAGAGAACGATCTACTTGAGTCTGTTGACTTTATCGTCGTCAGCGATATTTCCACAGATATTTCTTACACTCGCCGCATTAAAACGCAGAGGGCGTATGAAACACTCGGATTTTTTTCGAGGTCGGTATTTCAGAGCATGTGACACGAAGTCCCATAAGATGAGTGGTCTATTCTGTACCTCGTCTGTGATGTTATTATTAATAAATATTATTAGAACCTATATGATATATTCCATATAAAGGTTATTATAGATATAATATATATTATATCATTAGTAAAGGGTAAGGAGTTATTTACTGGCCTGGTGACAATTACTACTTAATTATATTGTTTCATTATTAAACGATAGTGTAAGATAGAGATGGCGTGAACTGCTACTTTTGAATCACTCGTGATTCGATCACGTTCGTTCTGAATCACGGTGATTTTTCACAGTGATTCGTGATTTCTCGTAATCGCTTCTGATTGATGAAGAACATAACTTACACATGCGCATTACAGCCTTAGTGATTCTTAGGATTATTAGAAAAAAGGAAAAAAATAATGAAATATAATGAATAAATTGCAAGCGTGACTATAATTTAATATTTCTTTGGTTTTCATTCTACTAAAAATAAATATAATTCTAGTATAAAATAATGTGTAGGTATGTATACATATGTATTATTCTGCCTCCCAACCAAGAAATCATAGTTTTTGATTTTAATATTGATATTAAATACCGTAGCTCTATGTTGTATGCATGTATTTTTCACGAGCTATGTTTTCATAATAAAAAAATAATTCACTCAAGGCCAAGAATTACGATCGCAGTATCACAGTGAGCAACTTCACGATACATGCGAAATCACGGTCGTGATTGAACTTTAATCGCGACCGTGATCGTGATTTTGTGATCACCAGTGATAAATCACAGTTAGTGATTTTGCACGCCATCTCTAGTGTAAGATCTGATAAGGAAACATCTTGCAGTGAGAATCTCTGACTTTAATGAGATTTACACAGAATGTAGTTTCCAGAAAAATATTCCACATGCAGGGTGGATACACCAGTAAATGAACACATTAAGTACAAAAATAACTAAAATATGTTATTAAGAGAAGAAAATTAAAAGTAAAAAAAAGTTTTTCTCTGCAAAAATACATATTATTTATTCATTAGATAATTTAATTAATTAAACTTCGTATTTTTAAGATTTTTTGTATGTCCTATATAAAAGTTCAGACATTAAAAAATCGGATTTGAATAATGAGAATACTCATTAATGCTATTAATAATTGAAATTCGACTTAAAAAGTTAACGATCTCCGTAAGTACCTATTTGGTAATTGGTGCATCTACCCTATTATTTTATCGGTTGACATACGCGTGGAAATAGCTCTTAAAGTTATGTACTTTATATTGAAAAATTCAGCTGCACAAGCCGGTTCTACAAAATTCTATTTGTTCAAATGATATATTAAAAGGTATACCTTTTTTTTATAAATCGTCAGATCAAGTATTAATCTGTTTATCTGTATGCTTGTGTATGGAAAGTATATATTCAAATATAAAGTACAGGTAAAATCAAATTTTTGTTTTTGTATTATAGGGATTATTTTAATTAAATCCCACGTGGATGGTTTCAATGCACGGAGAGGTAGAAAAGTCTCTTTAAACGATAAATAACAGTTTATTAAATAATAAAATAACCATAACGCAAGGTCTCTCTCACTCACACAACTCTCTTACTACTCGCAACGTCCTATCTCACTAAACTCTCTTTCTGGACTCCCGTACCCACGCATTCTCTACCCTTGCACGCATTTATTCTCTCTCATTCTCTCTCTGCTCCTCTCGCTCATCTTAGGCATTCGTAAGACCTAGTCAGTCACGTTCACCCGAAATCTTGCGCGACCACATACCCTTCGTCTACACATCAACTCAATCGCGCTGTCCCAAACACTTTTCATTCGCGCCTCAGGCAATCTTAACTAAACATACCGTTCGCTCAGCAATCGCTCTAGTCTAAAACCATTCACACGACATTCTGTCTCCCACAGTATTGTAAAATAAGTTATTATAGTTTAGTTGTTTTCGCATTTTGTGCAAGAGAGTGACCTTAACTTTCTCTAACAAAACAAGTAATACCGTATAATAATATTTTGACAGTTGGTTCTCCTATAATCGAAACCTTATTTAATTTTTTACTACGATATACATACACCGTCTTTCATAAGTACTAGGATAGTTGGTAGTCGCATACAAAACTTGATACTTGATCCAAATTACGTAATTTTTACTAATTTTCTGACATTATAGTGGTCAAAATATATATTAACATACATACATTTGCTGTTTATATAATTAGTTTTTTTCATTTATCGCATTTTCTTTGTTGAAAATTTATGCAGCGTTTATTTAAGATGATGCGTATACTTTAGTGCAGCTAATTTCCTCATATGAAATTGATGCGGAATTACAAATTCGAGTTGTTTGTCTAAAACCTACATCTAAGTTGTAGAAATATTTAGAATATTTATAGGATTATATAATATCAGATACAATGCAGTCATAAATAATATGAATGGCAAAATTGGTTTTACACATACAACTGAGTGAGATAGGAATAGGTAATACGTGTGGGGTTGCACACGGCATCCCACGATAAGTGCCGTTTGATATAACTAGTACCTACTAAATAGGTAGATAACATTGTTTAACATGATTTTTTTTTTGTAATATCTAGTAGGTGATGCTTATAGAGCTTTGCTTCCCAAATACGAATCCGGAAGGGAAACTGCTCTATCGCCCCCAGTTTTTGAAAAAAACAGGTTTTTACAAAAATATATGATTTTGAATAAAAATAGGGTATTACGAGAAAACTAGAAACGCTAAACTGCTTTTTTTGGTTTTAAAAGATAGAGAAAAGTTTCCCCAATATATCGGTATCATTAGTTATAATATTTTATAGTTTACTTCACATTATTTTTTAAATAGAATGCCACTGCAGCAAAAAAAAGGTTATCTTTAAGTTTTCCAGGTTATTCTAAAATCACTTCACGTTTTTTAACTATAATACTATATTTTTGTTTTGATATTACCGCGCTAGAGAAAATAAAATAAGATTTGCATATTGTACATGTGTTATGAAAGTGTAATAACTCAAAAAATGCGATTTTTAAGTTACTATCGAAAAATAGTATGTTAGTGTCTACGTGTTTTTAAGGACAGCAAAGGGTCTATGAGGTGGCATTCTCTAGCTTTTGAAGGATTTATGAATGGGGCCCAGGTTGCGTCTTAACTAGCGTCCTACAAGCGACAAAATCGTTCATTCATCCAATCGACCAATATCTGTTATTTCATTTAAAACAATCTAGTAAACAAATGTGACATTATTGCATAGTATGCGTCGTCAATATGAATACAATCGTAAATTATCCCTTGTTTTTTTTGTCGTTTGATAGGTCGAACGGATTTGTCGCTATACGACATGCAATTAGGATGCAGTCTTAGACTGGGAGTGGCCAGAGAAATTTCCTTCTGTGCATGATGGCTTCTAGACATCGTTCTCCGATGTCTGGCAACCTAGAGCCACGTGAATATCAGGGGTTTTATGGTTGACTGTTTAGAGGATGGTTTGAAAAGCTAAACACCAGGCGATGGCTAGTGACCACACTGGGTCCTGTAGCCGTCGACCGCTGGAAGTAAGATTTAGAGTTTAGAGAGAGACAGTATGCGCATAATAGTGAGTAGCCCGGCATTGCATTGCTAAACATAATACAATTTCTGTTCTTCAGGATTTGGTCACGGAGTGGGGAAGGCAATAATGCCTTCTGGTAAGAGGACTGTGATGAACTCCACAGCACTTATTCCAAAACCTCAAAAGAGAATGGGAGTAATTCGAAAATTTTTAACAAGTACAATATAGACATCTCTACACATTCTAAAAATGTTATAAATTGATGTTCAAAATTAACTCGTGTTGTTATATATACATATACATACATATATATATATATATATATATATATATATATATATATTTGCACCATCCATACATAGAGTTTTTGGACATACAGATCAGCTTAAGTAGATAACGTATACATTAAATTATATTTATACATTAATCTATGACATTAACATTAATATTTCCTTGGCGATTCTTATTATTTATATTCCTTACCGTGCTATCAAATATCCTACTATATATACATAGTTCTCTGCATAAACTACCCCCTAACCGTTTATTTAACAACTCTTCCCAATCATTGTTATTCACTAAGTTAGCAATCCAATTCTCTATTTCCTCATCAACTTTCCCCTTCATTCCCCCTCATGTCCATACATGACGAAAATTTTTCTCCTCCCGATTACATAATCTACACTTCTAACACCCCTCCGGACCAAATCTAACTGCAGCCACATTTCCATTTCTCAACCTCGCCCACTGTTCCTTTAAATATCCTTCCGTGACTTTTTCATCCTAATATACATCCACACCAAGTTCGGTCTTCCTCTTTCTATATTCCTTACAGTATTTAAAGTTTTCAACTCCGCTCCAATCCGCTTGAATCTCCTGCTCAATTCTAGTACGGAAGCCTTGTTTTAACATGCTCTCCAACCTTTCTTACTCTTGTCCTGATGACGGCAGCTTGATAACTTCTCAATCTCCCACTTCCGCGAAGGTTTTCCTTAGCGTTTTGCCCCAGCCTGATGCCCTTCCATTTTGGACACAATGTAACTCTTCATCCAAGCAGATTCTAGGCCATCTTTTGACCTGCATATCAACTACTGTTAACATATACATACTGGCCCTCTTCCTTGCCTGCAAACCAATTTTTAATCTACCTGATTCCAATCTCCATATATAATCACGCGTATTCCTGTCCAAGCCCATTGCCATTTTCACAAATCTTCCTTGTACCCTTTCAATGTCTGCCACCGCCTACCACCTCTACGCCGCCGCTTCATAAAAAATCACCGAGGTGACCAACATGTCCAACAGGTATATTCTTCTGCTCCACGTAGATATTTTCGCCCGTTTCCAGACGTTCCACACTGCATTAATAGCTTTTTGCATCCTGTTCGCCTGCATGTTAATATGTTTCCGAAACGAACCGCCAGAGGAAAACCAAACGCCTAAGTATTTGTAACCTTTTCCAATTTCCAGTTCTTGTCCTCCAAAATACCATTTTTCGTTTTTCAATGGTCTGCCTCTTTTGAAGACTACAATATTTGTTTTCTTTATATTAACCTCTAGTCCATTCCTTTTCTTGTATTTCTCCAGCGTCATAAGCATTCCTTGAATCTTCGCACTACTCTCAGCAACCGCTACCACGTCATCCGCATATTTTAGTGAATATATTTTTTGGCTTCCAATCACAGTATCGCTTTCAATGTTCCTAACCCAGTCCGCCTCCATATCTTCCAGAAATACGGTAAACAGTGAAACTATAGTTACCCCCTTTTGTTGGGTCCCATACTCTCTAACAAATTTTCAATCGTAAGACCACCCGTATCTTCTTTCCATCTGTGCCATTTGCCATCAACCTGAATCTTCATATAACCTACTTTCACTTTCCTATTTTTCCCCCTCAAGTCATGGGCAATTTCCTTGATTTGTTTTTGAATATCCTTTTCCTTCTTAGTAAGGTCATCATCAATATAAATGGCTGACATTTTGAGGTTCCTCCTCTGTCTCATTATCTCTTTCTTCATGTCTATAGAATCCAACTTTACCAGTAGTGTTCTTAATTATTGTTAACTCCTCTCATTTCTTGCACTTTCAATACCTTTCCTTTCACATTTAGTTTTGTTTCTAGAAAATCCTCCAGTACCCTTTCATTACATATTGACTGTGACTGAAGCCCCTTAATTATAATATTATTCATCCTTTCTCTATGCTCCACTAAATCAATTTTTTGAGTCAACACATCAATCTGCTTTTTCAACCCTTTCTCTAATTCCAATGTTTCCAACTTCTCTACCTTCTCCGAAATTTCTCTCGACCAGTCTTCCCTGTTTTGAATCTCCAGAAATGTTCCTTGCTCCAGTTGTCCTAATCTCTTTTCCAAGTTAATTCTTTCGCTATTCCACACAGATTCATTCTTTTTCCACTTCTTTAATTTATTTATTTCCATCTTAAAGGAAGTGTGCAAATTCTGCATCACCCTCTTCATATCGTGCAGCTCTTTTTTTACTTCATCACCCCTCGCTTCCTCTCTCTTCTCCATTTTTAATAACAATCCATAGATTCCCCACATTGTGACCGTCTCACCTCCTACTGTACCCGATTCCATCAGTACCGTTTCATCCAAATCATCCATCTCCTCAGATTCCTCTTCAGTCATAGGATCCTCATAAAAACTACAGTCCTCTTCCCTTTCCTTACTATCCGACCTAGGCCGAAGATGCCGTACGATTGATTCCCTCTCACTGACACTTTACTTTCTAACTTCTTAACCCATTTTTCAACCTTTACTGAGTGATCTCTCTTTCTCCTGTCTGCTAATGCAGGTTCAAGATTATCAAATTTTCGTTCCAGCGTCCTTTCTTCTCCTGTTACCCGTCCGGTTTCACAGATGTCGCCCGTCATTAGGCTCTTTTTCGCGGATCCCGCCATCTATAATTCCTAACCTCTCTATTCAAGAATTTCTTTTCACAGGTACTCTTTAAATGCTAGTGCAAATTATCTTCTGCTTTCACTCTCAGACTGATAATGCACTTCAAATACCTCACATAACAAGTCTTTCTCAAATAAGGACACTCCTTCTTTTAAAATTCCTTCAGAAAAACTAGCACCCACAAAACGTTCATCTATTCCTACCCCTCCCTTTCCTCCTCCTCTAACTCGTGTTATTACTAATTGATAACAAAAAATCAATAGTGTCATGACTCAAAATAATTCAGTCTTGTATTACGAGCCAGGGCCGCGAGCAGCGCGAGAGGTCGGCGGAGTTTTGTTATAGGAAAATGGTACGAATTTGTTAGTTTGGAATGCGAACGAACCTTATGAGAAATCGGGGAGCCTCTAGGAGGTTGAAGTGTCGTGAACGAACTTGATGTGAAATCGGGGAACCTCTAGGAGGTTGAATCGTCGTGAGCGAAATCAAAGCTGCTAGGATTGGCGAGTTTGCGCGGACGAATCCGATGCGAAATTGGAAAGCCATTAAGGTTGGAATGAGTTTTAATTTGGATATAGAGTGTTGCGAATGAACCTGATGCAGGATTAGGGAGTCGTAAGGATTTTTAGTTAAAGCCTCGTAACTAGTTATTATTTAGATGTGTCGATACAGCTCGAGCAGAAAAGCTGTATAATGTGGGATCATTACTTCAATTTGGATTATAAGATCGAAGGTTGGATTTAATTAACTACTCTCTCATTTACCGCGGGCAACGAACAATATATATTACAGAATACTGTGTTTACAGTTGTTAATATCGCGGGGAAATTCAGTAATGAAAAGAGATAAACTCTAAACAGTGTCTTTCGTTTTCCTTTCCAGGTGCGGGCTGGAAGAAATTCCAATGAACGAAATAATATTTTTGAAATATTATCCATATGTAACATCGCCTACTTTTATATGTTGAAACTTATCGGTTAGTTTGCCTACAACTTCTTTGCTGGTAAGGGACAAACACATACGGTTATTTAAAATTCGTGACGCAAATAGAACTTTTTTAGGTTGTACTGTTTCCTATCGTACATGTGTATCCTGCAAGGCTTATGCCTTCTTGGCATTCCATAATTAAATCCATGTCCTTATTTAAAAATTGATGTCTTTTAGTGATTGTAGCGTAATTATTACTCGTTTCATCATTTGCGGTGGAAACTTTTGGGATACTTGTGATAGGATGCCTCCTATAGTTGCCGGTCGTCATTTTTTTAACTCGTACACCGCCTAAATAATCATTCACCTTTAGTGATGGTTTTTGGACTTTTAGCCCACACTTGAAGAACTCGGTATTTATTAATCACGGATCTGTGTATACTTTGGGATGATAGCAAACATATGTCTGCTCTCAACGGCGCTCTGACGAGAACTCAATGTATTATGTTAGTAGTCATTCAAGAGATTTATTTCATCCTCTTTAGTCTTGAAAGACACTTTGGTCTATACATATATAACATACATTAATTTGCATAACAAACACTAAATTGCACGCGGTTACAGTTCGTTTATCTCATTTATATTTATTCTACACTAACCTCTCTCTATTATTTTTCGCTTTCTGGCTCTACTTTCTTCTTGTCTATTTTCCGAAAGCAAGTTATCACTTTTGCAATTCCCTCCTCCGGTAGGATCTTCTCCATCCATCTGCTTGCAGTCTCTCTAATGTTCTAAGGCAAACCTGGCGAACAGTGTCACCAATTTTGTGATATTCCCACCAACCTCGAAAGCAGGAACCACTAAAAAATCACATAAATCTGCTACTACATTTAATTATTATTTATACGTATTTAATTACATTTTTGCATTGTAATTGCTGATTTTTTATATTTCATAGGCAGTCTCACATTATCTTATGGATCTAACAAATTCAGAAAAGATAACTCAAAAGTTTTTTACGAACGTAAAGAATTATATTTTATATATGTGTATATAATGAAACATAAACTTGATGTATGTTGTAAGGTTGGCTACTGTGTGTGTGTAGGCCGTTGTATATACAAGGCGGTGATTGGTCAGTATGTATCCCGTTGAACTAAAGCATGTATCGTGTATGACGAATAATAAAATATAATCTGAAGGTTATTATACATCATTAAAGCTTGTGTCATTAGCACTGTCACCCTGTAAAACAATATGGCGCAGTCGGTAGCTGATTCGAATAACATGAAGAGCTACGAATAAGAAGATTGACGAGTCGAAGAAATCAGAAGGATTGAATTGGAAGGTAACCTCAACATCTCAGCAGCATGGCCGCCTTACCATTGAATAAGCCGGACCAATTGTTCTTCTCTGGCAATATGGCTGTTAATTGGAAAAAATTCAAGAGGGACTTCGACGACTTTGTGATGGGCATAAAATGACCAAAGAAAATGCAGAAGTCAAGGCAGCGGTCATGAGGAATTTCATGGGGCCGGATGTCAGACAGCTTTTGGAAACCCTTGTGATTCCAACCACTAAGAAAGTAGTCAATGCTGCTGGAGTAGAAGAGGACAAAAATATTGATGAGTTCGAAGGGATGGTCTTGGCCATGGAACAGTATTCCTAGCCAAGAAAATTTGTTGCATATGAAAGGAGAAAATTCAATGAACGGAACCAAAAAGAGAACGAGCTCTTCGACACATTGTATAAGGACCTGAAAATATTCATCCGGACCTGTGAATATGGTGCCCTCCAAGACTCTCTAATGAGGGGCCGCATTATGATGGGGACAAATAACAAAAGACTACAAGAGGTTATGTTTGAAACTCCAGATATTACACTAGAAAAGGCAGTCCATAAATACCGTCTAGCAGAGGCCAGCCAAGAACAGTTTAAAGAAGTCACCTCCACACCAAATTCATCAGTCAGTGTCGATAGTGTTAGAACTGGACAACGAGGAGGATACAACAATCGTGGAGGTGGAATCAACAACCGTGGTGGGGGATTCAACTACCGTGGATTCAGAGGACGAGGAGGACGCTGTGGTTGGGGACATCACAACAACAATCCAAACAACTTTAAGCAACCCGACAACAATCAACAGGAGTCCTTTTCCGACTGCAATAGGTGTGGCACTAACCACAAACAACGCAGCTGTCCAGCGTATAACACCAGGTATTCAGTGTGTAATGGATTTAACCATTGGGCAATTTGTCGTAAAAGTAAAACAGTGAGTTCATTGAATCAAGAAATGCCAAACCCAAATAATGAAGAAAATCATCAAGAGAATGCCCCGTATGGATATTTATATATAGACTGTGATTTAATTGAAGTGTTACATGAGACTGGCTTAGAAGTTGATCAAATAGACTCCCCTATAAGTAGAAAAAAGTGACCTGTGGTATGAGGAAGTATATGTTCAAAATGTGAAGGTAGTAGCAAAGTTGGATTCAGAATTACAAGCAAATGTGATACCAGAAAACCTTTATGGAAAATTAGATTCAAAACCGGATTTGAATAACAATTGTTGTTCAGAGAATCCCAGTGAGTACTGTACATAATTTCAAGACTCAGCCTGCAATTATTCAAGAAGAAGTTAAGATACCAGGTGATTTAGAGCCCAAAATGCCTAGTGAGGAGACACAGCAGCTAAGTTTGTCAAAGAAAATATTGATATATTTACAGGAATAGGTAAGTACCTCAAAAAGCTAATACTAAGCTAAGTAACAAAGCTGAACCAACAGTGTTCATTCAACATAGGGTCCCATATGATTTATTGGGTAAACTGCAGGCCTTGTTGTTGAAGTTGTGTTCACTAGGAATAATTAAAAGAGTGCATGAGGCAACTGAGTGGGTTCACAATCTTGTAATTGTAGAAAAACCTAATGGAGATATTAGAATTTACCTGGACCCAAAAGAAATGAATAAGTTCATAGTTAGGCTGGTACATCTTATTCTAACAGTAGAAGATATAGCTGTTAAAGTCAATCATAAGAAATACTACAGTGTTCTAGATTTTAAAGATGGCCTTTGGCAATTTGAGTTGGATGAACAGTCGAGTGAATTGTGTACATTTTCAAGTCCTTTTGGATATAATAAATTTACAAGAATGCATTTTGGTATCAGTAATGACTCAGAGTTATGCCAAAAAATCAACGAGGAAAACTTCGGGGGTATCTACGGTACATGTATTGTTATAGATGATCTGATAGTGGCTACAGATACCTTGGAGGAGCATGATGAAATTATGATAAAAGTGTTAACTAGGGCTAGCGAGCTCAATGTAAAATTTAACCCAAGTAAAGTTCAGTACAGGGTGTCAGAAGTAAAGTATTTGGTATAAGTGTTTTCAAGTGCAGGAATGAAACCAGACCCAGCTAGAGTGGTGGCTTTGACAGCAATATAGCCTCCAGAAAACGTTAGTGGGTTACAGAGTGTGTTGGTCATGTTTAATTATGTAAGACCATACATTCCAAACATGTCGTCAATTGTGGAATTTGCTCTGTGAAAATGTAGCATGGGTGTGGTTGCCAGTTCATGATGAAGCATTGAACCAAGTAAAAGAAAAAGTTAGTAAAGCACCAGTGTTGGGCACTTATGATCTAAAAAAACCTGTTTTTCCAATGTGATGCATCACAATCAGGCTTGGGAGAATGTATGTTACAAGAAGGTAGACCTATAACTTTTGCATCACGAAGTCTTTCAGAGTGTGAGAAACAGTATGCCCAACTGGAAAAGGAGCTGTAGGTTATAGAATTTACCTATACAAAATTTCACCAATATTTGTATGGACAGCCAAGTGTAATAGTGCATACTGATCATAAGCCGTTAGTGTCTATCTTTAATAAACAAATGTGTCAAATTGCATCTAAAAGACTACAGGCACTGAGACTGAAAGTGATAATGTATAATCTTAATGTTGTACATGTCCCTGGAAAAGAAATGTATGTGGCACACTTGTTGTCACAACAGTATTTGCCCCTTAGTACTCCAAATAGTGATGAGGATATCAGTGTGTGTATGCATTCAATTATTATAGAAGTACTAGCAAGCCAAAGAGCTATAGAAAAGATTAAAGCTGAAACCTCCAAAGATGAAACTTTAGCTAAAGTTATCTCATTGTGTCAAAATGGATGGCCGAAGAATTGAAAGGATGTTGATGATTCAGTCAGAGTGTATTTTAAGTTTCAAGATGTTTTATGAGTAGAAGAGGGTATTTTGTTGTTAAATAACAGAATTGTTATTCCGTCCAGTATGAGGAAATAAATGTTAGACTTATTGTTAGTGCATGTAGGTCATTTTGGTATTGAAAAAACTGTGACCAGAGCTAAACAAGCCCTGTATTGGCCAGGAATGTTCACTGACATAAAAAACAAGGTGAAAAATTGCTCCACCTGTGATAAGTATAGACCAAACCAAACCAAAGAATCTATGATCTAGCATCAGGTGCCAAAGCTACCATACTAGAAACTAGGTATGGATTTTGCAGAATTTAATGGAAACGATTATCTAATTGTTGTTGATTATATGTCTAAGTGGATTGATATCATACAACTGTCCAATAAGCAAACCTGTACAGTTATAGGTGATATATAGAAGTTGTTTGCTACTCATGGGTGGCCAAACACAATTGTTGCTGATAATGTCCCATTTGGGTCATATAAATTCAAACATTTTGCCAAAGCCAGTGCCATGGATATTCTAACAACTAGTCCTCTGTATTCTCAGTCAAATGGTATGGCTGAAAAGGCGGTTGATATTGCTAAAGGCTGCTTAAGGAATCTGTAGACCCTAATATTGATATTTATCAGGCATTCCAAAAGTATCGAAAAACTCCAGTAAGTGGACTAGGAATTTCCCCTGCACAGATATTGATGTCTAGATTACTCAGAAGTAATTTACCTATGTACGATGTTAAGGGGGTAGTCCCAAGCATAGCAGGAAACTGACTTTACCGACAAAATGGACCAAAAATATGGGTTTGCTTGATACAACTTTTCGTCTTTATATGAGAGAATTTTGGCTCGAAATATGGCTCATTCGAAAGGGGAGGGTAAACCGCAACGTGGTCAGGTAGTCTTGTGGTCAAATTATGTTGATATATAGTAATATGAGCGTTGTAAAGCGGAGCAAAAAGTGACAGCTTGGCAGCCGTCGAATCTAAGCATTTTTTTGATACGGAGAGAATGATCTGCATGAATTGAATACCTGACCACGTTGTGTTGAAGCCTCCCCTTTCGAATGAGCTATCGTTTGACTCAAAAACTTCTCATATAAGGACGAAAAGTTGTATCGCGTAAAGGCATGCTTTCTCGGATGACTTCGCCATATTGACGATAAAAGAGAGCAAAATACGTATCAAGTTTAGTTCAGCAGTTATGCATGAGGGGCGCCTAATCATAAAGACCAAATGAGTGTTGGCTGGGAGTGCAGCAGTAGCTCGATGTACTACTACATTCAACTCTGCCTATACGTGTGAGAGATTACCGCACGTTTTGCTTTGCGCTCGGCAAGCGGTACCGCGATATGTTTATGGAAAAGCAAAACAAGCAGCGATGGCTTTCAGACGCAACGCAACACAACGCGTCCGCAACACACGCATAGGCAGAATTCAATGTAGTCGTACCATCATTTTTTTTACATTAGGTAATTAATATGTATGGTAACATGTTGGAGAATATTTTCGAATTTTTTTGCTGCAAAACTTAGGTATAACATATGAAAAACTCTACACTAATATGAAAAATGCAGATTTCGTTGTGAAGGTGTAAAAGTACTATTTTTATATTTTTATGGTAACAACATATTATTATAGCTATTATCCCCAATTTTTTTAGATTTTTTGGCAAAGTCAACCGTAGTCATAAAAATTAAAAACCAATCTTTTTGAAATATTCGCGCGAAAAAGCAATCTTCACTTTACATTTTTATATGATCTTTATGCAGTGACTGCGTTACGTGATTTTTAATATTTCTATATTCGGAAGAACAATATATAGAGCCGACTCTCGATTATCCGGCCCCTGCAGGACCAGAGCTCGGCCGGATAAACAAATGGCCAGTTAATCTGGCAGCATGTTTTATACATTGTTATGTTTATACCAAAAAATTAATATTTAATATATTTATAATGTTTAATATTTATACACACGTATGTACATACGGTACATATATACAATCACACCATCTCAATATAATATAATGCTAGATAATGTGTATGTAATATTTGTTTAATGTCATTTTTTACAAAAAAGTTGGTAATCTTTTCTGTTTCTTTTATTTCGTTTTGTTCGTTAATGTGATGTCACGCCACTTTCTCAAAAATGATATGTCAGTTGCTGATGAATCTTCTTCCTGTTCAACATACTCCGTCACACTTACAAGTGCAATCTTTCCTTTTGCGTGACTCACTTTCTCATCTCTATCTATATTCTAAGAAGTGCGGAATACTGTACTCAGAGATTTAGTACGAATGAAAAAGAAATTAATATGAGGTTGCGTATTTAAACAATTACAAATACATGTGACAATAATTACGCAAGAAAGTGAATAATTACAGAATATTTCATATCAACAAAAATGTGGCCGGATAAAACGGAGGCCGGTTCAAATGGGGCTGGATAATCGGGACTCTATTGTAAATAGAAGTTGTAAATTCAGTTAACTGAAACTATTTCATATATTTATATTTTGAAGTTGGAAAGATAATTTTAATGATTGGATTGGCAGAATGACTACGAGTTCAGACTGTAAACCGATACTTATCATTTTCGTCATAAGTTCGTTATTCATTTATTCGTAACTATACAATATGCCAATAAGTGGCAATAATTGCAAAACATGTTAAAGTAATTTTAAGAATATTTTACTCTGAAGTATACGCAGAAATAATTTCAGAGCACATTTTACGTGATTATCTCTGAAGCCACGGATTCATCTACTTACGAGTATTACTTAGTATTTGCTAGATCAAATAAATGTATGAAATGACACCATACACCTGTACTTCAATCCAACCATATTTATTAACGATAAGTACTATTGAAATAGATTTCTTTTATTTATTATGTGTCAGAGAAGCTAAGTGATTCTATAATTAAAAAATCATATGAATAGTAAATCTATGGAAGCAAACTGAATTGTCATGTAGTTATGAATTAAGAAAAAATATAGGGAAGAAAGATTAATTTGTGCGCGGCGGGAATTCACGACCAAAATAACCAATATAAGATTCACAGGCAGAACCGATAACCACTCTGCCAATGTAATCAGTAAAATCATTCTTTCTATTTTAAGATATAGTGTGGGGAAATAGTGCTAGTTGACTGAATCTATTATTTTTGTTATCTATATATTATTCTTCCAGGTGTAGAACTATTAAAAATCACGTACGGTATTCACTGCATGGAAAACATAAGAATTTAAAGTAAGGAATGCATTTTCGCGCGAATTACCTAGGCAAAATTGATTTTTAATTTTTTTAACTACAACGCACGATTCCAAAAAGCTGGAAGATATTGGGGACAATAGTTATAATAATATGTTGTTATCGTAAAAATATAAAAGTAGTGTTCTTACAACTTCACTACGAAATCTGCATTTTTCAGATTCTTTTAGGGTTTTCCATTTTGTACACCTAAACTTTGCAATAAAAAAATCCGAAAAAATTCACTAATATATATCATCATATTTCTAATATGTCAGATTTTTCTCAGAATTTTTGCTTGCCATTAAATGGGACAAATATGGCAAAAACTGATATTTCATTTCTTCCCCATTACTACCCCCCAGATCGAGATAGAGGATTGAAACTTGGTGCGAAAGCTTTTCTTTGGCTAAGTTATCAAATGGTACATCAAAAGTCTAATTTGGTTCAAGGGCAGTTATGACCCCCTTATCCGGCTATACTATTTAACTTGTGCGGGGCGCGAACTGGCGACCAAAATATTTCATACGGATTTCATTGTCGGACCGCAAAGCACTCTCATGCTATCGTTGCGTTGAATTGTCACGGCGGCAATGCGGCAACCCTGTCTATGATTTTTGGCAACGCTGCTGCCTCTTGACGATTTCTCCCCTTGCCCCGATGACGCACAATAAACAGCTGTGAATTACTCTACGCTTTCGTGAAGGAAAACGATAGTGGCTCCGCCTCGTATTCGTCGGGCAGCCACGTGCTTGTAGGAAATGACCTTACTGTAACGAAATCTACCATGCCTACGAAATCTGTGACGTCACGCGAGGGGACTACCGCCTTAAAAACACCGTGGCACAGACGAGGTACAGGATAGACCTATCATCTTATGGGACTCCGTGTCCACAGACGAGGTACAGTATAGACCTATCATCCAATGCTCTTTTCTGTCACACGGTTCGGGGGTCTCTAGACCCCCTTACCATTTCCGTGTCACGTGCGATGTTACCGATTCAACACCAGAAAAGACCACAGAGCCATTGAAACGGCGAAAAGGACAATTAAATCGAGCGATAGTCAGTAGCCTTTTAAATGTACAGAGTGGCGATAAACTATCGTGTATACTCGGCCGTCGTATACATGGATCCCAATAGTTCGGTCATACGATGCGGTTTCATTTCGTCAGTTAGATTACCGAATTAACCGATTCACTGAAGTATGTACAAACTATTGCCGTCATGCAAATCACTTATTTGCTGAATCAAATTTTTATCACCTTTCGAAATACTATTTATATTTTGTATGTGTGTACGATAAGCGTATTAAATCGGTTATTTTTTATGGTTACTTTTATCACGTATCGGAATGGCACCTGTATCATGTATACCATAAAGTGCAATTATATTCGGCACTAGCAAAATCATGTAGGTATCCAAATAACATATTCATGATGAATATGGTAAAGTCTAGCTAGTCACATTAAAGAACGTAATTTAAAAGTAATACGTAGACGTTGCATTTATCTAAAGATAAAACTGAGAACGAAGCAGCATGGCAACCAATTTATGAAGTATATATGAAAATTAAATTTTCTGTGGAGATGGAGAAATGTGTGGACACTGTTTTCGGTTAATCTTGATTTGGTAAAACAACCGAGTTGGTCAAAAACCGTATTGTGTGAACGAGCTGCAAATAAACATTTACATAGCCCAAATATAAGCTACCGGAGCTCAACTCAAATGAATCAGAGCCAAAAATCGTATCCCGAAGAATGGTTTCGAAATTTTTACTTCTAATAAATGAGTAACTATTAAAAACAAATAATTTTCGAGTTAAACTTTTGAGTTCTTTCAAAACTGTTTACCAGTAAAACTAGTATAAGTTATATGTATATGAAATAATCCCTTAATATCGTTTTCGTAAAGCGAAGATGAAACGTATGGGAATTGAAATTTATGTTTTTCTGTAACAATCTTTTGTACCATTAATCTTTCATGATAGATTAACGGTTACTATTGATCACAGCTACGTTTCGGACTCTGTGATCTAATATCAAATGTGAATGACCTAACAGGTGCAACTTAACAGGTTCGTATCGGTATTCCAAAGAGAGCTTGTTTTCAGCATGGAAAGTTTGTTTAATATGTGTGTCCATAGTTCAATATGTATATATGCATATACTGTACAGTTATTACAATATTTTCTCGCCAAGAACTCGAGCGAACCCGTGGATAAATGCGTAGATTTCAGTCCTTTCCACTATGGCGGTCCCGGGGGGGGGGGGGGGGTGCTCCATGTCCGTCGCTATATCAAAGGCGAAACATACGCTGTCACAACACCGCAAACAAAAATCATCAGTCCGACCAGTCGTTGTAGGACTAATGCCAGCGTTGCCTTTCTCGTATTCTAGCCTACAGCAGAGGAGGCCGTGAGGACTGCCTCGCTTGGAACCACAATTCGCGAACAGTGAAGCGAGTTCTGCTCGCCTTTGATCAGAGCCGAGCGGTTTAAAACCCCATACAATGTATAAACACGTTAATGAAGACTAAAAAACTTTTTTTATTATTTTTTTCTTAATCAATTTTCTTTCAACATATTCGCCAAACTTTTCTAGTTAAAATGAGACCAAAGACGACATAGTTCGGATTATATTTACCTACGAAAATGTGAAAATATTGTATTAATACAGGAGTTAAGAGAAGTAGGAAATGGAAGAGAAGTAAATCGCTGGAATAGATGTATTGTATAGAGCAAAAGAAAGCTACAGGAAGTGAAGTGCGTAGTCTATGTATTGCACATATCAGCTGCCTTTAAAAAACTTATAAATTGTATACTTTACGTAAGTATATCATATTCAATGCCATAATGTTATTAAAATATGTATTTTGCTAGAAACAATCCATTTCTGCAATTTGTTAAAAACTATAATACAGCGTACTTATTCCATAAATGTTAAGTAAAAGTGGTACAAATTATATGGTGTTTGGTTTCATTTTAATAAAAAAATTGCATTAATATGATAAATAAATTACTTTAAAGAAAGATAAAAAAATGAAAAACTTTTAAGTTTGCATTGCATTAGCACAGCGAGCATTTAAACTTCTTCGAATGCTCGGCTTCTCATTCTCACTTTGTCTTTCTCTCGTTGTTCTTTCCGACGGCAGACAGACGAAGTTTGAGTTTCGTGTCCTCAGCGGACTTAGGCCCAGCTGCAGTCTTGGCGAGATAACATTGTATGTATCTGTATCGGGCACCCACATCACTCATGGATCATGTATAATCACTAAGTTGCGAACCAGAAGTTGAACGACACAATATACAATGTACAGTTGTCCCTCGAAATACGCGGGGGTTCGGAACATTTTGGTATCGCGTTAATGAAGGCTCGCGTAACTTTGAGACTTCCCTTCTCACTCCTACTACAAATTTATATTACATATGTACATACATAGTTATAAACTGGGTAAAAGTTTAGTTATTGGAACAAAGAGGAGGGGCTGGGGATGATATTAATCGAAAGATATGCGTGAACAATTACAAGGTAATTATTTAGAAAAGCCCCCTTTTCTAAACCGATTTCGATGATTTTCGAGTATGTTATAAAAATCAACATTTTGAGCAACTTTTTCCTATATATATAACCGCCGCTCGGCCTTCGTTTCCGAAAGGGCATAGCCGGATAAGGGGGTCAAAAGTGCCCTTAAACCAAATTAGACTTGTGATGCACCATTCGATGGGGTATCCAAAAAAACCCCTTCACACAAAGTTTCAACCCCCTAGCTCGATCTGGGGGGTAGTAATGGCGAAAAAACGAAATATCAGTTTTTGGCATATTTCTCCCACTTAGTGGCGAGTAAAAATTCTAAAAAAAATCTGGCATATTAAGTATATTGTGCCACATGTTCGAGAATTTTTTCGTATTTTTTTTATGTAAAGCTTGGGTACGAAAGATGAAAAACCCCAAAAAAATCAGAAAAATGCAGATTTCATAGTGAACTAGGAAGAGCACCACTTTTATATTTTGACCGTAACAACATTATAACATAACTATTATCCTCAAAAAGTTTCATATTTTTTTGAAATCAGCAACATACTCGGAAAAATGAAAAACCGATTCTGTCGACGTATTTTGCACGAAAAACTAGTTTTTACATTGAATATTTGTATCCTCTTTATTCAGTATGTATATTAAATGTTTCTAAACATTTCTGCATTCGTGTATATGTATATTTGGAGTTAAAATATTGTTGAGATGTTTGTAAAATGTTTTACGATACATACTATTTACATATATTATACAGTTAGGATAAAAAAAAATCGTTAATGTAATAAAAAAAAATTATCTTAGGCGAGATTCGAACTGACACCAAAAAAGTACGCAGCGGTTCCACAACTAAAACTGCGCCCTAGACCACTCAGCCACCGAACTTGTTGGAAATTCTTTACCTGTTCCACATGATCTCCGACACGGTAAAAAATCAATTAATTGAATTAATTCAATTTCTTTCCATTGTACACCATTTGGACGAATGCAGAAATGTTTAGAAACATTTAATATACATACTGAATAAAGAGGATACAAATATTCAATGTAAAAACTAGTTTTTCGTGCAAAATACGTCGACAGAATCGGTTTTTCATTTTTCCGAGTATGTTGCTGATTTCAAAAAAATATGAAACTTTTTGAGGATAATAGTTATGTTATAATGTTGTTACGGTCAAAATATAAAAGTGGTGCTCTTCCTAGTTCACTATGAAATCTGCATTTTTCTGATTTTTTTGGGGTTTTTCATCTTTCGTACCCAAGCTTTACATAAAAAAAATACGAAAAAATTCTCGAACATGTGGCACAATATACTTAATATGCCAGATTTTTTTTAGAATTTTTACTCGCCACTAAGTGGGAGAAATATGCCAAAAACTGATATTTCGTTTTTTCGCCATTACTACCCCCCAGATCGAGCTAGGGGGTTGAAACTTTGTGTGAAGGGGTTTTTTTGGATACCCCATCGAATGGTGCATCACAAGTCTAATTTGGTTTAAGGGCACTTTTGACCCCCTTATCCGGCTATGCCCTTTGTCTCAAAGGAGATTGGTACTACTACATCAAATTTTGTCTATAAGTACGTGTCCGTGGGAGCGTATGCGTAAGCGTTTGATTGGCAAGTGTCTAACGTTTCTATACATAACAGCATAGCGGCCAGCGACGAATATTATACAATGTACAAAATTTTTTCGAAATAATAACTGAAATGTTTACAACTTCGTATAATATCAGTAAAGATCATTAAAATAAAAATGAATGTGTGGCCGGCCGCCTCACGGCGGCCAGAATGAATTCTTCGTCCCGAACCTAAACTTCATTAAATTAGTTACTAGATAGAAGAGTTCGATTTGAGTAAGGTTCGGGCTGGATTATTATTCCAGCCGCCGTGAGACGGTCGGCTACCCGAATCGAGTTCGGAAGCACTCCCATTCTACGCTTCCGTTGCGAGCTGCCTCGATGCGTTTAAAGAAACAGTGGACAATCACCGACCAAATGTTTACGGATACGCTGCCACGGATGCGTACTTATAGAAAGAATACAATGCAGTTGTACCGATCATTCCACGAAAAAAATTTCGGAAACTAAGCCCGAGCGACGGTTATATGTATAGGAAAAATTTGTTTAAAATGATGATTTCTACAACATATTAAAAAATCATCGAAATCGGTGAGACCCCTCTTTTCTAAATAAATACCAATTACAATGGTAGTAACAGGGTTGTTGCATAGGTTCCAAGATATTAACAAAAACATATTGGTACAACTACATTGCATGCTGTTTCAATAGGTATATATATATGTATGTATAGGTACACAATGCGTACACAGCATCCGACGCGTTAGCCGCTTCACTCGCCGGCGGATTTGGTTTGCTTATTTTTCATCTCGTCGTCAAGCGGCACTCCGTTTCTGGCACAATGCGACTGCATTATTTGTGGTGTTGTCATTGCTATTGTACGTATAGGTAGAATACAATGCAATTGTACTAATATATTTTTGCTAATATTTCTAAACTTCTAAGTTAGAACCGCTACTTCGTCATAGATAAGCTTCCGATTAATATGATATATCGCCTACCTCACTGTGGGGCCGCATACCGTTGTTTAGAAATGTTAAATATGTGTTGCATTTTATATATTTACGAACATATGTATGTTACGAAAATAATAATGTTATTCAAAAATTCCCAGAACTCGAGGATCTATCCTTTAATGCCGATCATAGGCACAAATCGGGAAAAATTTCTCAAAATGTTGAATTTTACGACATATTTCAATTTCATAAAAATCTAATAGGCAATCCTAACATAAATATATACCCAGGTGTAGCCTAAATAGAATTTCCTTCATCTTTTAAATATTATGAAATGTACTGCGCTTTGAATATTTTATATATTTTTGCATGTTACGCGTATTCTTCATTCTTTCAAACATTTAAAGTTCCTATAAACGCATAAAAATTTGTAGTGAATTTATTATATATTTTGTACATATGTTATTCATATTTCACGAAAGTATATTGTAATTTTTGTGGCTCTTCACAGTCGCGGTGACTACAAAGATCACAAAAAACCGCGTTTTTCAAAACTGCGTAAGTACTTCGAGGATTAATTACATTTCTGCTTACTTTTTCCTAGATGTGGAAGAACAAGCCTTGCATTGAAACATAACTTAGATAATATATTCTGGTAGATGAGTCTTAAACAAATTTTCAAGTGATATTTTTATGTTTCTAACACAATGGCCTTACAAGCATAATAAATAAGAGTTATAAGAATTACATTTGAAACTCTTTATATTTTAATTTCATGGTTTTATATTTTTTATTACAAACTTCTACTTTATCAGAAGTTTGAGCTTTCCTCTGCAATAATGGTTCCGAGCATATAATTATAACATTACAGTAACGTAATTAATTTTGTAAGTTGATAGCTACATTATAAAAATACACTCCAGCCGTGCAAAGAAATTAAAATTAATTAAGTGAGCTCGGATTTTTGCTTATCTTTTACTAGAAAAATTTTATCTATGCATTGATAACATTACCGTGAAGTATTACAAAATGTAAGAAAACAAATGTTATATTTGTTTTATACGCACAGAGTGTGCATATAATCTGCACAATTTCTTTTTGTTCGCATCTACTTGGAAAAAATCACTGTTATTACATTGTGTACTCTTTAAAAACTATTCGACATTTGTCTGAAACAATTTTTGGCATGATTCGTGGTTTACATAATTTTTAAATAGATTTATTTAAATGGGACACCGTGTATAGTGGTCAAACAGATTTCTTCGTGACGCGGATAGAGAACGATGTACTTGAGTCTGTTGACTTTATCGTCGTCAGCGACATTTCCACAGGTATTTCTTACACTCACCGCATTAAGACGCAGAGGGCGTATGAAACACTCGAATTTTTTTCGAGGTCGATATTTCAGAGCTGGTGACACGGAGTCCCATAAGATGATAGGTCTATCCTGTACCTCGTCTGTGGACACGGAGTCCCATAAGATGATAGGTCTATCCTGTACCTCGTCTGTGGACACGGAGTCCCATAAGATGATAGGTCTATCCTGTACCTCGTCTGTGCCGTGTCACCAGCTCTGAAATACCGACCTCGAAAAAAATTCGAGTGTTTCATACGCCCTCTGCGTTTTAATGCGGTGAGTGTAAGAAATACCTGTGGAAATGTCGCTGACGACGATAAAGTCAAGAGACTCAAGTATGTACATCGTCACAGACGAGGTACAGTATAGACCTATCATCCAATGCTCTTTTCTGTCACACGGTTCGGGGGTCTCGAGACCCCCTTACCATTTCCGTGTCACTTTCGACGTTATCGATTCAACACCAGAAAAGACCACAGAGCCATTGAAACGGCGAAAAGGACAATTAAATCGAGCGATAGTCAGTAGCCTTTTAAATGTACAGAGTGGCGATAAACTATCGTGTATACTCGGCCGTCGTATACATGGACACCAATAGTTCGATCATACGATGCGGTTTCATTTCGTCAGTTAGATTACCGAATTAACCGATTCACTGAAGTATGTACAAACTATTGCCGTCATGCAAATCACTTATTTGCTGAATCAAATTTTTATCACATTTCGAAATACTATTTATATTTTGTATGTTTGTACGATAAACGTATTAAATCGGTTATATTTTATGGTTACTTTTGTCACGTATCGGAATGGCACCTGTATCATGTATATCATAAAGTGCAATTATATTCGGCAATAGCAAAATCATGTAGGTATCCAAATAACATATTCATTATGAATATGGGAAAGTCTAGCTAGTCACATTAAAGAACGTAATTTAAAAGTAGTACGTAGACGTTGCATTTATCTAAAGATAAAGCTGAGAACGAATCAGCATGGCAACCAATTTATGAAGTATAGATATGCATGAAAATTAAATTTTCTGTGGAGATGGAGAAATGTGTGGACACTGTTTTCGGTTAATCTTGATTTGGTAAAATTACCGAGTTGGTCAAAAACCGTATTGTGTGAACGAGCTGCAAATAAACATTTACATAGCCCAAATATAAGCTACCGAAACTCAACTCAAATGAATCAGAGCCAAAGATCGTATCCCGAAGAATGGTTTCGAAATTTTTACTTCTAATAAATGAGTAACTATTACAAACAAATAATTTTCGAGTTAAACTTTTGAGCTCTTTCAAAACTGTTTACCAGTAAAACTAGTACAAGTTATATGTATATGAAATAATCTCTTAATATCGTTTTCGTAAAGCGAAGATGAAACGTATGGGAATTGAAATTTATGTTTTTCTGTAACAATCTTTTTTACCATTAATCTTTCATGATAGATTAACGGTTACTATTGATCACAGCTACGTTTCGGACTCTGTGATCTAATATCAAATGTGAATGACCTAGACTGCAACAATGTACCGTCGATTCTTCTTCACAAGTAGTATGCTGTGCTTTAAACCCAGAACTATGGGGATTTTTTTAGAGTGTATGCTTTTATGCAACTTAACAGGTTCGTATCGGAATTCCAAAGAAAGCTTGTTTTCAGCATGGAAAGTTTGTTTAATATGTGTGTGTGAAGGGATATGTTTCTATCTGCGTATTCACGCGAAATGATAACCACAGATGTCGGTGGGTATATGTCTAAGTCTTTTATTTCTTGTCTTTCGCGAGTCGAGTCGTAGGCGACGGTTTTCTCAAGACTGACTAACTCGTCATTTTTGGTCGCCCGTCTGTTTTTTGCTTTTGCCCTGATTGGTCACCTACATATTTCGGTGTTTGCCAATCAGGGCTGTTTTTTCTCTTTTCACCGCCTCTTCCTTGCGCCCTTAGCGCGTTTCATTAGGAAGGACGAGGTGAATAGGGGGGGGGGGGGGGGGGGGGCCTTGTCGCTTCGTAGATTTGGCAGCGCAGCGGAATTTCCTTCAGGGACCGTTATTCTATCTCGCCCGGTCGCGGGCCGCCGGGCCTTGCGCCGTGTCCCTTCTGGAAATACCTGGTTTATGACGCCCGCAATTCGCTATTGAGGCAGTTCTAGAAAGTTTACTGGAAAACACATGCGCCGAAAGAAACTAAAAGGTTTCCTCAAAAATAGCTTTCCAGGTGCGCAAGTCATAAACCATGCTAGCCGTTTGCACGCCAAATGTTGCTTTCATTTGTACGGCCAGCCGCTACAATAACATACTCGAAAATTATCGAAATCGGTGAGACCCCCCTTTTCTAAATAATTACCTTGTAATTGTTCACGCATATCTTTCGATTAATATCATCCCCACCCCCTCCTCTTTGTTGCAATAATTAAACTTTTACCCAGTCTATAACTATGTATGTACATATGTAATATAAAATTGTAGTAGGAGTGAGAAGGGAAGTCTCAAAATTACGCGAGCCTTCATTAACGCGATACATAAATGTTCGGAATCCCCGCGTAATTCGGGGGGACAACTGTACATTGTATATTGTTTTGCTTAATGTCTGGTTCGGACCGTATGGATCATACCTGATCCATGAGTGATATGGGTGCCCGATACATACACATACAATGTTATCTCGCCAAGACTGCAGCTGGGCCTAAGCCGCTGAGGACACGAAACTCAAACCTCGTCTGATCTCTGCCGTCGGAAAGAACAACGAGCGAAAGACAAAGTGAGAATGAGAAGCCGAGCATTCGAAGAAGTTTAAATGCCCGCTGTGCTAATGCAATGCAAACTTAAGAGTCTTTCATTTTTTTATCTTCCTTTAAAGTAATTTATTTATCATATTAATGCAATTTTTTATTCAAATGAAACCAAACACCATATAATTTGTATCACTTTTACTTAACATTTATGGAATAAGTACGCTGTATTATAGTTTTTAACAAATTGCAGAAATGGATTGTTTCTAGCAAAATACATATTTTAATAACATTATGGCATTGAATATGATATACTTACTTAAAGTATAAAATTTATAAGTTTTTCAAAGGCAGCTGATATGTGCAATACATAGACTACGCACTTCACTTCCTGTAGCTTTCTTTTACTCTATACAATACATCTATTCCAGCGATTTACTTCTCTTCCATTTCCTACTTCTCTTAACTCCTGTATTAATACAATACTTTCACATTTTAGTAGGTAAATATAATCCGAACTATGTCGTATTTGGTCTCATTTTAACGAGAAAAGTATGGCGAATATGTTGAAAGAAAATTTATTAAGAAAAAAATAATAAAAAAAGTTTTTTAATATTATATTAACGTGTTCATACATTGTGTGGGGTTTTAAACCGCTCGGCTCTGATCAAAGGCGAGCCGAACTCACTTCACCGATCGCGAATCGTGGTTCCAAGCGAGGCAGTTCTCACGGCCTCCTCTGCTGTAGGCTAGAATACGAGAAATTTGACAACGCTGTCATTAGTCCTACAACGACTGATCGGACTGATGATTTTTGTTTGCGGTGTTGTGACAGCGTATGTTTCGCCTTGGATATAGCGACGGACATGGAGCCCCCCCCCCCCGCGACCACAATAGTGGAAAGGACTGAAATCTACGTATTTATCCACGGGTTCGCTCGAGTTCTTGGCGAGAAAATATTGTAATAACTGTACAGTATATGTATATATACATATTGAATTATACACACGCATATTAAACAAACCTTCCACGCTGAAAACAAGCTCTCTTTGGAATTCCGATACGACCTGTTAAGTTGCATAAAAGCATACACTCTAATAAATCCCCATAGTGCCTGGTTTAAAGCACAGTATACTACTTGTGAAGAAGAATCGACGGTACATTGTTGCAGTCTAGGTCGTTCACATTTGATATTAGATCACAGAGTCCGAAACGTAGCTGTGATCAATAGTAACTGTTTCACATTGTGTGAGTACGGGTTCGCGACGAGACTGTGGGATGCGTTGAGAGCCGAGTCAACGGAGGTCGTAAATCTCCGTTCCGATTTTGAATCGTCGTCACGATGCGCGTACGACCCGATGACCTTTTACGGTGTTCGGGATATTAGGGAATGTAAAAATACGCAGAGAGTTCCGTAACAAATATAAACTATTTAATGAATGTGAGAAAAAACACTTGAGAACGGATGATTGTGGATACAAGTATTGTCGAGGTTGTGTCTTATCGCGGAAGGAGGTGTTGCTTCTTTTACTTGGTGACGCTGATTGACCCCTTGGAGACGCAATTCACTTCGCATCGTCCACGCCGGAAGTTAAATTGCCGCATTGATGGAACGCACACGGAAGTGGAGACGCCGAATTTTCCGATTCGCTGAGATTGAATGCGTTTGAGTGTTGTCAAATCGGATTGTGCGCTTGAAAGGCGCACCAATCAGCGAATCGGAAACTGCCGGAAAACAACGGTCCCATTGGCGGGCCCCTCGGGCTAAGGCGATTCTCGTGCCACCTTTATGTGCGGGGGTACACCTTAGCCGCGAGAGCCCGCTTTTCTTGGGTTTTTCCGGCTTCGAGTGACGTCATCCACTCTCCCTCCGAGGGTGTCTCCAAGGGGTGGTTTACCAAAGTTGCACGGCATGTGTTTTGCAAGCCGTCGACCGCGGACCGAATTTTTACCGTTAGGCCGAACGGCTGCAAAACACGTGTACCCCCCGTCGTTTACTTGAACGAAAATATTTTTCGCCAAGTAATAAAATGACGAAGGGCTTTATGGAGATTTATGATGTCTCTAGTCTTTCCGTCTTCGGACGACGGAACAGTAACCGTTAATCTATCATGAAAGATTAATGGTAAAAAAGATTGTTACAGAAAAACATAAATTTCAATTCCCATACGTTTCATCTTCGCTTTACGAAAGCGATATTAAGGTATTATTTCATATACATATAACTTGTACTAGTTTTACTGGTAAATAGTTTTGAAGGAACTCAAAAGTTTAACTCGAAAATTATTTGTTTGTAATAGTTACTCATTTATTAGAAGTAAAAATTTCGAAACCTTTCTTCGGGATACGATTTTTGGCTCTGATTCATTTGAGTTCAGCTCCGGTAGCTTATATTTGGGCTATGTAAATGTTTATTTACAGCTCGTTCACACAATACGGTTTTTGACTAACTCGGTTATTTTACCAAATCAAGATTAACCGAAAACAGTGTCCACACATTTCTCCATCTCCACAGAAAATTTAATTTTCATGCGTATATATACTTCATAAATTGGTTGCCATTCTGATTCGTTCTCAGTTTTATCTTTAGATAAATGCAACGACTACGTACTACTTTTAAATTACGTTCTTTAATGTGACTAGCTAGACTTTACCATATTCATAATGAATATGTTATTTGGATACCTACACGATTTTGCTATTGTCGAATATAATTGCACTTTATGGTATACATGATACAGGTGCCATTCCGATACGTGACAAAAGTAACCATAAAAAATAACCGATTTAATACGTTTATCGTACACACATACAAAATATAAATAGTACTTCGAAAGGTGATAAAAATTTGATTCAGCAAATAAGTGATTTGCATTACGGCAATAGTTTGTACATACATCAGTGAATCGGTTAATTCGGTAATTTAACTGACGAAATGAAACCGCATCGTATTACCGAACTGTTGGGGTCCATGTATACGACGGCCGAGTATACACGATAGTTTATCGCCACTCTGTACATTTAAAAGGCTACTGACTATCGCTCGATTTAATTGTCCTTTTCGCCGTTTCAATGGCTCTGTGGTCTTTTCTGGTGTTGAATCGATAACGTCGCAAGTGACACGGAAATGGTAAGGGGGTCTCGAGACCCCCAAACCGTGTGACAGAAAACAGCATTGGATGATAGGTCTATACTGTACCTCGTCTGTGACCGTGGGGTCGCCGACGACCAGAAAGCCTAAAAACGCAATGAAAATGTGAAAAAAAATTTTTGTTTGTTCTTTCATAAAATACGGCATGAATTAGGAGGGTATAGAAAATCTCAATGTTTTAGTATTTATTTACATGTTTGCAGACTTTACAGTTTTGTGGGGTCGCTGGCAAACACAGGAAGTCGTCCTAAGGTTAATGCAATTTCGACAATACAGTGTTCTCGCGTCGTAAGTTCTACTTCAACCATTCGATAACTGTTCAGCGGTTATCCTCATTATTTAGGGAGAGGCTTCCTTTCAGTGTTCTATCTCACTTTTTTGTGAGTGAAAAAATGCTAGTGCAAACTTTGTGCGGATAGAAATTTTTTATCTTTAGACTTTTGGTAATAAAACTTTTATTGACAGATTTGTGACATTTTTCTGATTAAAATGAGACCAATATAATATAATTTGGATTATACTAATTTTGTAATAAGTGCTAATAACTCATTTTGTTTCAGTATTGTTTACATTATATGATATATTTAAAACTTGATATTTTAGTTACATTTAAGATAAGACAAGTGTAGTAAATTTTGTATGTTACAAACTAAAATGCAAAACGAAACCAAGTTCGAACAGACTTCCCACGATATGTGTACATCGCTCGGGACTGAACGTGTGCACCAATCGTGGTAGTCATACGATCTTTACGTTTTGATGAAAACGTAGAGCGTAGAAAGAGACGGCAAGTAAAAAAGAAAGGGGGATTGAGACTCAAGCGAGTCGTATGAGTCAAGCCAGAGGCAGCGGCTTCCTTTGATGATTTATTTTGCTTTCATACGAATGAGACATTGAAATGCAATTATAAAATGACTATTTGCAGTCATACTTTGTGAGAAACGTTGTTACCAACTTTTACGTTATAACAACAACTCCCGTAACAATGTGACCAATAAAAACAAGTACTGTTTTGGCTGAAATAAAGCATATTAAACAAAATGAGTAAATATATTGAATCACAAAATAACATTTGGATACAAAAAAAAATTTAAACATGTATTATATTATGTTAGTACAAAAATGTTAAAGATTAACATTGTAATTAACTATATTAAAAATAACATAATGGCATATTGGTTTAGGTAAATACTAATAAAAAAATATTTATTAAGTAACATATTCGGCAATTACATTTGAACGAATTACATCTTTGAACATAACTATGACATTGACATCTCAAAATACAGAAATGTCTAACACATCAGTCTCTTCTTAAAGTATTCGAACTTGATAGCTGCCAAAGGTTTTGTGAAAATATCCGCCAATTGTTTTTCTGTTGGACAGTACTGGAGATTGAACCAACCCTTCTTGTATTCATCAGCATTGAAGTTGAATTTAATTTCAATATGCTTGCTGTTTCTTAACATCTGACCTGACTTAATCAGTTTTATAGCAGATTGATTATCTATATTAAGGCTAATTTTGGGTTTGCAGTTTATCAGTTCTGTCAGCATTGTCTTGGGGTATTCAAGCTCTTTTATACACTGAGCAGCAGAAATATATCCAGCTTCCGTCGCAGATTAAGCAACAAACTTCTGTTCTCTTGAACACCATACTATTAGGGTACCACCATATAAGATTACATATCCTGTAGTACTTTTCCTTCCATTTGCATCACTTGCAAAATCAGAGTCCGAAAAAGCTTCTAAATGTGGATTTTCTTTAATGAAAAATGTATTCCACTCCCTGGATCCCCATTCAGGTATTTTAGGGTTCTCTTCACATTGTCTGTGTCTTGATTTGAAGGATTGTTGAAACTACGGTTTGCAAAATTAGCAGCAAATGCCATGTCTGGTCTTGTCTTACATGTAAGGTACAACAGATTTCTCACTGCTTCTCTATAGGGATATTTCCAAGGCTTTTGAGTGGTATTTTCATGTTTGCTTTGAATAGAAATGGGTGTTCATTTTCTTTGAATTTGACATCCCATATTTTTCAAGAACTTGTTGGGCATATTTTTCTTGATTCAGGGTAATGCCATCTTCATTCGTCATGATTTTCATTCCAGGATATGATGTTGGAATTTCTTGTACTGTTGCTTCAAATTCTGTCTTGAGTTTCTTGATGAGATCTTTTATTTTATTTTTATCTTCTCCAATGACAAGTCCATCATCAACATGGAAAGCCACAAACAACTTTTTATCTTTACTTTTAAATGCACACTGCTCAGTCTTCAATTGAATTAAGTTTTGTTTCTTGAGAAATTCAGTGAGTTTTTGAAACCATTTTTGTGGCGCTTGTCTTATGCCATACAGTGCCTTCTTGGTAGGATATGGAAAGATATTGGTAGAGGGGAAATGGTGGAAATGGGACGAGGGGAAGGAAAGATTGTACAGCGGGAAGAAGCAAGAAAGGCGGAAAGTGAAGGAATAGGGGGAGAAAGTTTGGAATAGCAGGGAGCGAGGAAAGAGGGGGAAACGGAGAAAGGGGCAGGGAAGCTGAAGGGGTGTGGGAGCAGGGGAAAGCAAGCAAGCATAGGAAGAACGGATGGAAGATGGCTACATGGAATGTAGCGGGGTTAGGAAATAAAAATAAGGAGTTTTGGGACAGTTTGAAAGAGTGGGATATGATGATTTTAATGGAAATTTGGATAGAGGACAAAGGGTGGAAAAGGATTAGTAACAGGCTACCTGAAGGGTTTACATGGAGAAGACAGGAACCAATAAGGAAGAACAAGAAGGGAAGAGCAATAGGAGGAATGCTGGTGGGAGTAAGAGATATTTTAACGAAGGAGATGCAAATAATTATGGAAGAGGAGAAGGGTATAGCGATGATAAGAGGGAAGATACAAGGTGAAATGTGGAGAATAGGAGGAATATACAACCATGGTGATTTGGAGCTAAAAATAGACAAAATAAGAAGGTGGGTGGAAGAAAGGGGGCCAGGAGAAAACATAATAATAGGCGGGGATCTCAATGTTAGAACAGGGAAGCTGGGGGGACGGATAAGAAGAGGAGACGAGGAGGAAGAGGAACCAAAGGAAAACAGAATCCAAAGACAAGAAAGCAAATAAGGAAGGAATTAAATTGGTAAAATGGATGGAGGAAATGGGATGGAGCTTCTTAAATGGAAACATTAGAGGTAATATGAAAGGGGAATATACGTACTCGGGGCCCAATGGAGAGACGGTTATAGACTACGTAATGACGGATGAGGAGGGAAGAAGGCGGTTGGAGTTTATGAAAGTTGGGGACCAAATAGAGTCAGATCACTTTCCACTATTAGTTAAAATAAGGGGTAGAAGAGGGGGAGGAGAAGAAGAGGTGGAGATAGACAAAGTTAAACAGATTACATGGACTAAAAAAGTGGCAGAAGATTTTGGAAAGAAGGTGAGGAGTGTTGTGGGATTAGAGGAAGGAGAGGGGGCGAATTTGCAAGAGAGGCTGGAATCGGGTTTGGAGAGGATAAGGCAAGTGATAAAAGGGATGGAGAAGGGTGAGGTTAAAAGAAAGAGCTGGTGGAATGAGGAGTGTAAGGAAAAGAAGGGGGAATTGAGGAGAATCCTGAGGAAGTGGAGGAAAGGGCTAGAAGACAGAGAGGCGTATAGGAAAGTAAGAGGAGAGTATAAGGAATTGTACAATAGAAGAAGAGAAGAGGAAAAGGAAAAAATAATACACGAAGTGGAAGGTGCGAAGAATGAAGGAGAAGTATCGAAAATCATTAATGAAGGAAGAAAATGGAAGGAGGGGATAGAAAGGGAGATTAAAGCGGAAGAATGGAGGAGGCATTTCATGAGAATATTGGGTGGGGTAGAGGGGAGAGTGAGAGGAGGGAGTGGAAGGGATGAGATGGAGGAAATGGTAGATGAGATGGAAGATGAGGAAATAAGGAAGGCAGTGGGAAAAATTAAGGAAGGAAATGCAGTCGGAGGAGATGGGGTACTGGGGGAGGTGTGGAAGCTGGGCGGAGAGGAAGTAGAGAAATGGGTAAGGAAGATCTGTAAGGAAGTATGGAAATATAAGGAATGGCCGGAAAGATGGAAGGAAGGCGTTATTGTGCCGATCAGGAAGAAGGAGTTGGGAAGTAGAGCAGAAGAGTACAGAGGGATAACAATTATGGACTCGATATACAAGATATACGCGAACGTAGTAATGGAAAGACTGAAAAAAGAAATGGAACACGGAAAAATTCTGAGTAAAGGGCAAGCAGGTTTTAGGGAGGGAATGGGCACAATGGATAACATATACGTCTTGAATTCTATTATAGACAAATATCTTGGACACGGGAAGAGGGTTATAGCCTTCTTTGTAGACCTGAAGGCGGCTTTCGACTCAGTGGATAGAGAAAGATTGTGGGCCGCAATGAGGAAGAAGAATATAAGTGAAAGACTGGTGGAAAGAATAATGGAAATGTATAGAGAAACATGGAGCAGGGTAAGGGCAAGAAGGCAGGTTGGGAAGACAAGGTTGTCCAATGAGTCCGCTCCTGTTTAATATATTCTTAGCGGACATGGAGGATTATCTCAAGAAAGGATGGAGAGGGGGAGTGCAGGTGGCGGGAGAAAGGGTGTATAGCCTGTCCTATGCAGATGACGTGGTGATACTGGCGGAGAGGGAGGAAGATATGGAGGAAATGATGAAAAGGTTAAGGAAATTCATATGGGAGAAAAATTTGACGGTGAACGTGGAAAAGTCAAAGATTATGAGATTCAAGTTGGGGGGGGGGGGGAGACTGAAAAGGAGGGAGTGGAAGTGGGGAGACAAAAGTATAGAGGAGGTCAATGAGTTTACCTACTTGGGGTACAAAATGAGGAGGAATGGTGGACAGGAGGGGCAAGTGAAGGAGAGAGTGAAGAAGGCAGCAACAGTTATGAGGCAAGTTTGGGGATTGGGGGAGAGATATTTTGGGAGAAATTGGAAGGGAATAATATGGCTGTTTGACAAACTGATTTGGCCGATAATGAGCTATGGAACAGAAATATGGGGGTGGCAGGAAAGGCCAGATTTAAAGAGAGGACAGGAGAGATATTTGAGGTGGACGTTGGGAGTGGAATGGAACACGCCAGGGTATATGGTCAGGGAGGAGACACAACGGGAGAAGATGAGTACCAGAGCAAGGATCAGACCGTGGAAATTCGAGGAAAGGCTAGGAAGAGGAGAAGGAGGGGAACTGGCAAGATTGTGTTTAGAGGATCTTGGAAGAGAAGGGAAGGAGGAAAATCACGCGAGAGGATTAAGGGGAGAAAGAAGAAGATGTATAGAGGAATGGAGGGCCGAGAGCACAGAGGAGGGAAGGAGAAAGGAGGGTGGTGGGATGGAGAGAGAGGAATTGGAGAAAAAGGAGAAACAGAGGCAGAAGGAACAAAGATGGAAGAAGATCGACAACTCGAGGTTCAATAAATGGTACAAGTTTATTAAGGAAGAAGGTCTACCGAAATATCTAGAATCGGGGAGAAGCAGGATAAGGACCAGAAGGATAGCGAGGTTTAGATTAGGAAATGAGACTCGGGAAGGGAAATATTGGTTGGGAGAAGAGGAAAGAATATGCAGATTATGTGGAGGAGAGGAGTCATGGGGGCACATATGGGAAGTATGTGGAAGAGTAGGTGAGGATGTGGGAAGATGGCAGGAAAACGCGAAGAGAATCCTGGGGGCGGAGGGGGAAGGAGAGAATTGGATGGAGTATGTAGAGAAGAAGAGAATGGAAAGATGTAGAGAGGGGGGAGAGGTGTGAGAGCAAAGAGTGGAGGTTGCTTTGAGAGGGGGCTTTTAGGGAAACCAAAGAATGAGGGAAGTGCCAAAGAATACAAATATTGATTACTAGAATTAGGGGCAGAAATAAGTTAGATAAGATAGTTTTAGGGTTATATAAAATGTATATATTAGGCTAAGGCTAGAATAAGAAAAAAAAATGTATTATGGGCTGTGGAGGATACGGAACCATTGTAATCCTACAAGGAAATCAATAAAGAATATATATACAGTGCCTTCTTCAACAGACAGACTTTTCCAGGCATATTATAACCTTCGGGTAATTTCATGAAAATTTCTGTGTTAAGTTCACCGTTGAGGAAAGTTGTTTTAACATAAAAAATAACAATCTTGAAAATTTCTTGAGCTACCACAGTCAGTAACATTCTCAAAGTGGTTCCTTGAATAACAGAGCTGTAAATGTCTTAAAAATCCAAAGAATCTTTCTTTTGTTGACACCCATGGGCTACAAGCCTGGCTGTATATTTTCCATCATCTTTGACTCTGAAAACCCAGCGGCTGGTGATAATTTGCTTTCCAGCTGCTTGTTTTACATCAACATATTCCCAGATATTGTTTTTCTGCAATGACAACTTTTCTTCATTTATTGCATTGCCCCATTTATTTTTGTCTTCACTCTGCATGGAGTCTTCATAACTAATGTTCACCTTTTCTTCAGTTAGCATTGCAAGATGGTTATTTGGCAAATATTTCTTTGGTATCTCACAGTCTAGTAAGTACTTTGGTAATTTTCTTTGTCTTCTATTTGGAATGTTTTCTTCATCTTCCATATTTGAATCACTTTCAGAATCACTTTGTTTTGAATTTTCATTTTCTTCAGTTTCTTCTTCAGTTTCCTCTTCAGTTTCATCTCCTTGTTCTTCATATTTATCTTCATTTTCACAGATTAGAATGACTCTCCTTTCTTATTGTCCAGTCTCAATTTTCTTCTTTGGTTCCCAAAATATAACATCTCTTGCAACAGAGATGTCATCTTTTTCTTTATCAAATATGCGATAGCCATTCAAAGTGTATCCAACAAATATTCCTCTTTTGCTTCATGCATCTAGTTTCTTCAACACCGTACCACTTTTCAGCAGGAGTTTTATCTTCATTTCTTGTTGGAGATCTATTGATGAGATATGCTGATGTTTCTACAGAACACACTGTGATTAGTTTTACGTCGGTGTACTTGCCATTAGGCTTCACACAGACAGCTAGGACTGGCGCCCCATTGAGATACGCCCAATGAACGCATAGGGAACGTACGCCTGAAGACGTAGCTATGGCCTATTACTTGTGCGATGAAGAGCCGGCAAGACTCAGACACCACGTTACAGGTCGAACAGGACCTCTTTCCTAGGTTCTACCACTTCTGGAGAGTGGTACCCGTGCAGTTTTTGACGCTGTACTCCCGCCGACGTCTCTCGGGCCTCCGTTAGAGAACATCTTGACCAGCATTTGGCTTTCAACCACCGATCCCGCGAATCCAACTCCAAACCTCTAGGCCAGGAGAGCATCAAACGATGACTCACCCCTGGGGCTAGTCTGAAACTCGCGGTACCAGTAAGTCAAGTGGTGGGACATGTTTCGCGCACGTTACGCTACCGGTCTTGGGACCTGCCTCCCAGTGTACCGGTCGGATAGTTCGGGTTAGGCCCGCGGGGTCACCACGCCCCGAAGGGAGCGACTGGAATCAGCCACCTGGGCCTTTCCACCAGTACTCCCCCCCTGCGGGGGCTGATGTTTTTACACCATGACCCCACATTTCACTTACCAAACCACTGTCAGATAACAGGGCTTTTGTTTTATTTAGTAGAGACAAGTTTAGTTTTTCAGCCTTTCCATTGTATTGGGATATATCAGGGATTGTATAATCCAACACGACGCCTCTTGTTTTACACCATGTTTTGAGTGAATTACTTATATATTCACCCCCGTTGTCACAACTTATTTTTCTGGTCTTCATGTTAAAGTTGGCTTCACTATCAGCTACAAATTCTTTCAAATATTCTTCAGCGTCACTTTCTCTTTCCAAAAGGTACACTTTGACAAAATGAGAATAGTCATCCATGCATGTTAAAATATAGTTTTTACCATCATAAGTAGGAGGGGATATTTTACCACAAATATCTGTGTGAATAATCTCTATTAGCTGTTCAGCTACATATCTGATGGTTGTGAATGATTTTCTCACTTATTTTGCAAGAATACACACTTCACACATTAATTCACTGGAGTCACACAATTTTTCTGGGACACCAGAACACATTTTAGGGAGCTTCTTCATTTTTTGATAATTCATGTGACCCATCTTTCTGTGCCACTGGATTGTTTTCTTTTTGTTTCTCGGCCAGTAACGCTTCACTTTCTTCATCTTGTTTTTCAAAGTCAATTTCATACAGGCCATTCTGATTCTTTTCCCCTTGGACAACAGATTCTTCTATGATGATGATTAATCGTTGGTTGAATATTTGCACTTTGTCGTTTGTAAACAAAACATCACCTCCCTCATCAGTTACAATACTCACTGACAAGAAATTTCTTGCGAGACCTGATACATATGAAACATCAGTTAATTTTACACTTGATGAGTCTACTTCCCCTTTTTTATTTGACACTAACATTTCATATTTTTTAGCTGTTTTAATCAGCATTTCGTCAGATTGTTTCAAATTTGTCAGTATGCTTTCATCCCTTGCCATATATGTAGTACATCCACTATCTACAAGGAACTTTTTGTTTACTTTTTGTTCAGCCATATTAACAACAGCTTCAGTAAAGAATACTGCTTTAGGTCCTTTATTTACTACCTTATGTTTGTTCTTGTTTCGCTCGTTTTTTAGCCAATAGCAGTTTCCACTGGGTGGTTAGTTTTGCCACACCCTGTGCATAGTGGAAACTCTTTACCAAAGTAGCATTCTTTTCCAGTGTGATTGGGTTTTCCACACTTCTTGCAGCTTGGTTTTCTTAAATTATTGCCTTGTTTATAACCAGATTGTTTTTGTCCACTGGCTTTGAAGGCCACTTTCGCTTCTTCTGTTTCACTTGTTTTTATCCTCTGCTCTTGAGTCGACACTCTTGCTTTTAGATTTTCTATTGTTTTCGGATCTTCAGGCGTTGAGTCCCATGCAGCACCAAAATGTTCGAAATTTTCAGGCAACATGCTCATTATTTTTGTGATCAGCATTGTGTTTGATACTTTTTCATTGAACTGATTTATACGATGAGACAAGTTTTGTACAGCTGAGATATTTGCAAGTACATGCTTGGCTTTGTCATACTTGTGATTGTAGAACTGAGTTAGCAGAACACATGTTTGTTGTGCAGTGTCTTTTTTAAATATTATACTCATTACTTGATATATTTCAGCTGACGTGGAGCATGAAAGAAGATGTTGTTTCACATTTTTGTCCAGAATCCTCAGAATATAGGTTCGAGCCTTAGCATCCCTAACCTTCCACTGGTCTATTTTCTTCTGGTCGGGATCAGGCTTGACATCACTACCGTCGACAATTTTTTCCAACTGGTGAGCATAGAATATCGTACTTAGCTAAAAGTCCCACATATGAAAGGTTTCTGCATTTTTTAGAGTGTGCACGTCCTTCAGGTCCTCGTGGTCGGAAGCCACGGTTCAGGGCAGGGATTTTAACTTCTACTTTTCTTGTTAGTACAGTTTAGAAACACACAGATTTATGATGCACTGTCTGGGCCCTTAACCTGGTAATATTTTTGTATAAATTCTTGGATGTTATTGGATAATCTTGCAGACTTTTGATTTAACAAAGGACTAGGATTTTAACAAAGGAAACCTTCTTGTCAGCCATATTAGGGAACTACTTTATTGACAGATGCATGGACTATTTGCAGCCATACACTGTGAGGAACGTTGTTACCAACTTTTACATTATAACGACAATTAGAAGACCGCAGCAAAGTAGAGGGCAGATTATTTTATACAGAAAACTTAAAGGAATACGATCATATTTTTTTCGGATTTTTAAAATAGCGACCCTGAATCTCAGTTCGCAAAATAAAAGTTTATTTATAATTTGCAGTATTAAAAACAAGCTTTTTAGCTTAATGGTAATGTATCTGAATAGGCCGTACCTTCACGATTAAAATGAAAGTAAAAACGATATTCGTATCTTTAATAGTTTCGGAGATAAAAATACTTTTATGAAGGTACTTCTCATAAAAATCGCTGAAATTTGCAAACTTCAATGGACTGCAATTTTTAAATAATTTCATTATTGGCAAAATAATGATATAAACCCCCATAATTTCGCATAGATTACAACATATTTCAATTTGAACAAAAACTAAGACATCGAGGGAAAAAAGTGATCGATTTGACGTGGAATAACCCGTATATGAGATTTGATTATTCTGTTACACACAAAGCGACAAATTGGCACGACTTAGAGACATCACAGGCATAATTACAAAAAACTGTCAAAAATCTCACGACGCGACATGTGTTGGATATGTTGACGTATAACTTGTCACGTTTCACTGCCGTTCACCCTTCAAGACGTATATACCAACTAAACTTGACATATATGGGATTAACATCTGGATATTTTGTGATTCGAAGACTTATTACTGTTGCAATATGGATGTATATTTAGGAAAACATGGGAGGACTGTAGAGAAGCAGTAAGGTCAACACGTCGTGAAAGAATTAGTAAACATCTGGAAAAATTCTAGTTGGTGCATAATAACGAATAATTTTTTCACAGACTAGAATTTTGAAGAGCAGCTACTCGAAGACAACATTTATTTGGCTGGGACTTTACGAAAAAATAAACAGCACTTACCTAAAACACTAACAGAACATGACACCGATCACAATACGCTTCTGAATTCTTATTTATCGATAAACTAACATTTAGTTGTTAGAATTTATCCATATTATAATTCATATATTCTAAAACCGCGAAAGTGCATTGTTCTTCTTTCAACAGAAAGCTGCGTTCCCACTATGTCGCCATTTGCCAATTGGCACTCATCAGCATTATCGAACAATTTTGACCATTAGCCTTGCTATTAGCCACGTTCTCATTATATCGGCATCTGATAATCGGCAAAACCGCCCTGCAATATCAAACAAATGTAGACGCGTGCATTGGTTTAGACCAATCGCCTGAAAAACCGAACGGCATGTGGATTATCGTTCAGCATGAAGTAAATTAACATGAAAAGAAACCGTGTCGAAACAAGCAGTGAGGGTTGGGGATGCGTATTCATCAACACAATTAGTTACCTAGAAAACTGTTTGTTAAAAATAACCTTCATGAAAATGGAAATGGAATGGACCAACGAAAAAGTTCTGAAATTAATAGAAATGTATCGTGATCGCTTTAATTTTGTGGGACAGTCGAAATAAAAATACTAAAGATAACAATAAGCGACGCGATATACAAATGGAAATAGCAGCTTCCCTTGCTGAGCAGAGAGAAGAAATTGAAAGGAAGTTAAGGAATATTATTAACCATTTATTAAGAAAAATTAGAAAAGAAAAGGATGGTTTGGGAAATAAACTTATTTTGAAATTTTGAATACATACATAATGGAATGATACGAATCCCTCGTTGCTAAAAATATTAGTGTTAAACCAAGACGCCCTTTTACAGGGCTTGTCTTTTTAAAATTTGTATCATTTTTAGTAATTTTTGGTCCAATTAGGTTTAATAGATACGTAGCTAGATTTTTTTATTGGGTTTCCATATGGATTACAAGAGTTCCATTCCCTCCATCCACCCACTATAATATATATTCAACTTACATATTCGTTTAAATATAAATAAGATAACAATATAAACATAAACATAATTATATATATACAGGGTGGTCCACGCAACGTGTGCACCACGAAAGAATGTTACATACAAAAGTTACATGGTTTCAAAGGGTACACTATGTAGTGCGTTAATTTTGTTTATAGGTGGAGGCATTTCGGAGATTTAAAGGTCAACTTTGTTTTTTTAAACAGAATACTATATTTTTTATTCCAAAATATGGTAGAGCATCGAATTGTCAGTAAAAAAGTATTGACCGTTATTAGCACTAAACCTAATAGCTAATGAGTAATTTCACTTTATTACTTCAAAATTTTCTTCACGTAATATCAAGTTGGAAATTCAACGTTATATCACAGATTTCCGCAGGACAGCGATGTTTACCTGACAGTGTTTATCAAAACAACAATATCTATCATGATTCGCAATCTTCTACATGTCCGTAATCCAGTATTGAAGTTATCTTCGGTGTTTGTGTGTAATTACCAGGCAGATAAAAGTAAAAATGAAATTTTGTAATAGCGAAAAAGTTGATATGCTTTTAGTTTATGGTGAGTGCCATAAAAATGCAATAAGAGCCAAAGCCATGTATGCCGAAAGGTATCCTGAACGAAATCAGCCATCTCGAGCTATATTTGAGAGAATGTGTGAATCGCTTCAACGAACCGGAAGTTTTAATGTTACTAAACGTAACGTGACGAAAACTGCTACTTCTGATGCAAATACTATTGCGGTCCTAGCAGCGGTAACAGAAAACCCCCATATTAGTACACGGCAGATTTCACGAGGATCTGGAATTAGCAAAACAAGTGCACTACGAATTCTTCATAATGAAAAACATCATCCCTATCACCTAGAACTTCATCAGGAACTCCATGGAACGGATTATAAAAACCGCGTTCAGTTCTGTCAGTGGTTCCTGCATCAAATAAACATATTTTTTTTTTTACAAAAAGTTTTGTTCACTGATGAAGCAACATTAACTAATCGCAGGCAGATTAATTTGAAAAATATGCATTATTGGGCACCAGAAAATCCTCACTGGATGAGAGAAGTGGACCACCAACGTCAATGGACCGTTAATGTGTGGTGTGGAATACTGAGTAACCAATTGATTGAGCCATATTTTATTAATGATCGACTAACAGGACAAAAATATGCTAACTTTTTGAATGACACTTTACTATCTTTTTTGGAAAATGTACCTTTAAATATCCGTACACAAATCTGGTATGAACATGATGGTTGTCCTGCACATTACGCACGTAATGTAAGGCAAGTACTGGATAGAAAATTTCGCAATCGATGGATTGGTCGTGGTGGACAATTTCTGTGGCCTTCACGCTCACCAGACCTTACTCCTTTAGATTATTTTCTGTGGGGCACATTAAAAGACACAGTATATCGCGAACCACCAACAACACCTGAGAATATGAAACATCGTATTCGTGAAGCATGCATTAC
Organism: Eucera pruinosa; assembly: GCA_028830335.1. NCBI lineage: Eukaryota > Metazoa > Arthropoda > Insecta > Hymenoptera > Apidae > Eucera > Eucera pruinosa. Next base: position 18,300,231 of record JAMYCR010000010.1, on the reverse strand, counting down.
ACTCAGTGCGGATATGATTCAGAATGCAGTTTCTTCATTAGTTAATAGATTGCATCACTTTATTAATGCCAATAGATATCACTTTGAACACTTACATTAGTTGCGTTAAGTCACTAGGTCACTCATATTAGTAAACACTGTCACGTAAACATCGCTGTCCTGCGGAAATCTGTGATATAAGGTTGAATCTCCAACTTGACATTACGTGAAGAAAATTTTCAAGTAATAAAGTGAAATTACTCGTTAGCTATTAGGTTTAGGGCTAATAACGGTCAATACTTTTTTACTTACAATTTGATACTCTACCATATTTTGGTATAAAAAATATAGTATCCTGTTTAAAAAAACAAAGTTGACCTTCAAATCTCCGAAATGCCTCCACCTATAAAAAAATTAACGCACTACATAGTGTACCCTATTAAACCACGTAACTTTCGTATATAACATTATTTCGTGCAATGCATATTTTGGAAGTTATAACGGTGCACACGTTGCGTGGACCACTCTGCATAAATACCAACATATGAATTAAATACTATTTGTTATGTATAGTGAAATAAACCAAAATGATTTTTGAAAACTGTAAATTTTTTTTGAAGCACTAGGAAGGTCCACGTCTTTTCTTGCGAAGCAAACGGTTAGGAAAAGAATAGAGAAGTAACAGAAAATTTGTCGCGTTGCCATAGACGCTATCGGTCCTACTCTCTTCTAAACAAATGAAGATGGGACACAGCTGCGCCTTCTTGACGTGTGTCTCGAGTATTAAAAAAAGCATGCAGTGGATGATTTTTATAATAGTAAGAAAACTTTCTCTTCTTACATATAAAAACCAACAAATACTAATTAACTTAATTAACTTATTGCGGGACTCAGTAGTATTACTCTTTAGATTATGCATATAAACTAAGATTCAGTAAAATAAAACAATCAAAATAAACTAAACTAAAATCAAATTAAATGCAAAACAAGAACGATCAATTCTAACACTACCCCTCAACATTGCACACTTACTCTACTTTCCCCCCTCTCCTCATTTACACCTCCTCTACCTTTCATGACCTCTCATCTGTTCTCCACCATCTCCATCCACTTCTATCCCTCTCCATTTTCTCCCAATATTCTTCCCACATTCACATGCTCCCTTTCCTCCTCGCCCCATCCACACACCTCCCACACATATTCACACGTCTCCTCTTCTAAGTCACACATTTTGCATATCCTCTCGTCTTTTTTCCAGTAGTTGCCTTTTCGTATCACATTATTCTATACCTTGCTATTTTTCTTATTATACTCTTCCCCATCCTTGTTTCAAATACCTTGGAATTCCCTCAACTCTTATCATTTTGAACCACCTATGGCACCTCGATTTCTCTACTTTATTTTTCCTCGCTCTTATTTCAGCATTTATGTCCTTCCTCATAATTCTCTCCATTCCACATTTCCCCGCTTCATCCTTCTCCGCCCAGTTCTAGTCATCTCTTCGTGCTCTTATTCTGCTCCAGAACTCTTCTTTCTCCCTCATATACTCCTCGATGACTACAACCTCCACTTCCTCCATCTCACCTTCTCTCCAGCATTCTCTGGCTAACTCACGTCCTCTACCTTCTTTCACGTTCTGCTCGTAATCCACAGCCGCCTTCCCTGCCCTTATTCTTAGCTTGCTCCTCTTCAGTGCGTCTCTTATCATATAGCCCGGGATTTTTCACTCTACATCCAAAGTCCATCTCAAATACTTTTCCTGTATCGCTTCTACCTCTGTTCTTTCTTTCCATCTCCAGACTTCAGTTTCGTACCCCACCACCATCAAACAACCACAATCTACATTTCCACTCTTTTCCAAATAGTCCTTTTCCCAGACGCCATATCTGCCTCATAATTACCATCGCCTTTGTCCTTTCTCTAACATGTACTTCTCGTCCTCCATTTCTTTGTATCTGTATACTCCAGATATGTGAATTCCTTTACTTGATCCACCCTTTTTCCTTTCCAATTCCAGTCCATCTTTTTCATTCTCCCAGCACCTATCCTGAACTTCATTATTTTACGCTTTTCCACATTTACCGTTAATTCCTTTCCTGTCATGTATCTTTTCAGTTTTTCTCTTTCTCCCTTCGCCAATATCACTATGTCATTCGCGTATATCAAGTTGCATATCCTGTTGTTACCCACGCTCACTCCGCATCACCACCCTTGTTAGTATCAGAAAACACGTTTATAGTGCAAACGTGATTTTGCCGTTATTGGGGAACTTAGTCAAAATTATTTTATATGTTTAGAGACCGGTAGTTAAGGTCTAGAAATTTCATATTCCATCACCTAGGCAGTTTTTCGAAACCTTCGTAGTCCCTAATAACGGCTGACGTGCCATATACGTGTAAAGTCTCGAGCCCTAGGATCGCGACCAGATGTGACACCGTTACTCGAGGTTTCCCGGCCTGGGTAACATATCGATCTCTCTCACCCTCAGAGGGCGGTCAAGTAATGCGCGTCAACAATTTTGACGATAAACGAATACACGATTGGTTGGCACCCAGCCGCCTATCAGACGTGAAGAAAGTGTTTCTCCCAACCATAGGAAAAGGGAATCTCGAGGGCGGGGGCCCGAGACAACATTGCAGGAAGAAAACGAACAGACAGAAAAGTCCAAAGCGAACAAGCAATGCGACTGCAAGACCACACTTCGGGGCACTTCACCAAGTCAAAAGACCAAGGTACAGTCCATTCTCTAAGTCGCGAGCTAGAGAAGATCTCTAGCTACGATCTCTAATAACAATCTCTCTAACAAGGGGACCCTACAGTCGTGGAGGTCGCTTTTGAAGCGGTAGTAGATGCACATACCTAGTACATACCTAGAATCGAAAATCCCTAATAGGTTATGTTACGTCTCGCGCACCGCAAATTGCCGTGTGAATTTCGCAGAGTCGTAAATCCCGTTACGCTTTGATCGCGACGATGCACGAAGACGTCGACTCGATTGACGTCATCAATTGAGCCTGGTTCAAATCGGTTTAGTTGAACGAGCTACAATATCTGTCCGTGATTCTATAGTTGATTTGACGTGGTTTCTGTTTTTCGTGTTTTGTCTTGTGCGTTTTCGGTAAAAGTGTTCGTCCCCACGGCCCGCGGCCGGTTTTCTACCCTTCGGAAGCAGGAGTGGGGAAATCGCAAAATATTTGAAACTACAGTATTTCGGGGACTGTTCTAAGACAGGCCCTATGCGTGTTCGACACCTGGTCGGCACGTGGGCTGATTCGGAGGGACCCTAAAGGGAGGGGTCACAAAACAGTTTGACGGCCGTCGGTTAGTTCGATCCTTGCGACCGAACAGGTTTCTTCACAATGAGCCTTCGTTCTCAAGATATTTTGATTTAAAGTTTGATACGCATGTAATATAAATTACTTGAAAATATTTAACAAAACAAGTTGTTGGTAAATCGATAGGGCGAGTGACTACGAAGCTGTTGGTACTGGATTCGAATCTCCATCGTTACTATTTTTTTTTAATGCAACTTTCAAATGCAAAAATATGTCTTATTTATTTTTGTATTTAATGTCAATCCTATATGACATCAATATTAAGACAAAAAACTTAAATTTTTAATATAAAAAGTAGAAGTAAGTACAGTGGTAAAATAGCAGTATATGTCGCATATATTTTTCTGTATTATTTATTCGTATTAGTTATTACCAGGTAAATTCTGTATTAGTCATTCGTATTGCTACTATCGACGCTGATGGTTTTCGGACATATTTCAAACAATTGTTAGAGTGATGGTAATGCCTGCATACTTAGCAAGGACCTCCATATACCTGTACGTTTTAAGCGCGTATTGTACTTTTTTTCTTTATTTTTTTTGTCTTTTTTTTCTTTTAATTCTATACAATACTTGGGATGGTATTTACAATAGAAAAATGCAAAATATAACTCCTGGAAACACCATGCACATTTTATAAATGTCACTTCTTGGCAACTACATAAGCCTAATTGTAAGTTCTGTTCGTTGTCAAAGCACACTTGATTAACATTTTTAAATGTTGGTTTCGGTGTGTCATTTTTGCTAATAAGCCCGCTGCGTACCACGCATATGACAGCATAGGCTGAAATATTGGGGCAGACAATTGATTATTAATTAACGAATGTATTTTTAATACATCTTCTCTACTCGTTAATTCGCTCTTATTTTCTTACACGTACGTGCTATGTTGTAGCTTTTTAATAAAAGTTTGAATCTGCCGGTAAAAATATACATCGCATGGTTGTACCAGTGCACTTTGGAGGTATAATCTCTAACTTCCAGTGGTCGTTAAGATCTCTGTCCATAAATATTTCGTTGTACATGTCGCCCGTCTGCCCTTCCCACGAATCTACATAATAGAAAGTTCTCATTTTCTACATATGGTTTTAAAACCTTCTCTAAATAAGCGGCATATAAATCTTTAGTTAGTTTCCCAGATTTACTGCATGTGACAACTATATTTGTGTAAGTCTAGAGCAAGGAATCTATTTGCTTTTTTACCATTGGCCCAAATTCATTTTTTTAGTAGGTTTTTGTAAACATACAAATACTTTTGGCAAGATTTTCCCCGATAACGTAATCGTATACTGTGCAGTATACAAATGAGATAATTTATATAAACTTGAAGTTTTTACTATTACAGTTTTACGTGCGAACGTGCTTTCGTCGTTATTGGGCACGTTAGTGAAAATTAGTTTATTGCGGCAGAGGCCGGCAGCTAAGGCCTACAGTTTTTTTGTACCATCAATTAGACAGATTTTCGAAACCCCCGTAGTCCCCAATAACGCTGGCGCGCCATAAAAGTGTGAGGTCTCGAGCGCTAGGTTCGCGACCAGATGTGACACCGTTACTCGGGATCTTCCAGCCTGGGTAACGTGTCCATTTCTCCGACCCTCTGGTGGGCGGTCAATTAATTGTGGGTGTCAACAAATTTGAGTTCAAACAATTCCCTGATTGGTTGATACTCAGCCGCCTATCAGAGGTGAAAAAGGTGATTCCACCACCCTTAGGAAAAAGGGAAGAAGAGTGAGAGCTCGAGACAACGTGGAAGGAAAATACCAAACAGACCAGGAGTTTAAGAAAAATCGTGAAATGGAACACAACGAGAAAAAAGACCACTGAATACTGACGAGTAGCGTACTTGAGAGTGATTATATTACCGTTGCCGTCGAAATAATCGAGTGACGGTGTAGTCTAGTAAAAGATAGTGTTTCCGTTTAAATAAAGATACTCGCTTCATTGGATTAGCATCGCACTCATTCTCCAAATCTCCAAAATTAGCTCGACTCGGCTTAAGTGAAGAGTCGAGTAGGCCGCATCATCAAAACTAAGCTGCCGCAGACAACTGCCTTTAACCGCTAATGTCCTGTCTATGGATGGCTGATATTGGCAGCCTGTTTGGTTCGTATTAATGATAAAATCTTTATTATAATTACATGATAAAGCTTTTACTTTTTCTTGATAAGTTGTTGCTGCTCATAAAATTTCTGCTGCAGATGCCACTTTTCCCGTACTGACATACCTTGTTATTTTCCGTTGGCGAATCTCATACTTGGCTTTCTCTGCCCATGATGTGCTTCCATGAAATTTTGTACAATTAATTTCACGAGCATAAGCCATGGCCCACTGCTTTAACGTTGATGTGGTTACATGATCCTGGTGATCTCTCGCTTCTTGAATTTTTGCCACGTCTTATTATTAATTGCCTCATACTTTTCAATAAGACTTCCTCCTCGAGCGATATCTACTTCCCAGCTGAAAAATTAATCGAATAATGAATAGTCAAATTTTTATTACATTTGCATGACACATATAAATACACTATACGAATGTATTATATAGTAAAAATGAAGTTAATCTTACACTTTCAGATATGTCTTCTTCTTCAGAAACATTGCTCCATTCTTCTAAAGCGTTTGAAGCGATCATGTAGGGTGAGCCCTCGCCATCTCAACTACATTTTTCTTGTATTCAAGAGGCATTAGGTTCTGCCCACTTTTGAAAGATTCTTCTTCCCACACTTCTTCCTCCTTTTCATCGGAACTGCTTGTGCAAATTTCAAAATCCTCATCCACATTTTCGTTCTGGTACACGATGGTACATTTCCAACGCAACTTGCTTCACTAACGATGAAGTGCTCAAAGGCTGCGTTTCCTTCATGATACCAGTTTCTTTCAGCATGGCTCCACACAGTTTCCATCTACTCCAAAGACCTATTTCAGATCCTCCTGTTTTCGTTGTGACCTCTTCATGCAAAGAACTCGTTGACGGTTGACTACAATCCATTTTGTATTTGAAACACGTACTGCCTTCTTGCTGTCACTTCCACGATCAATCAACGCAAACTGACGGCCGAGTGCAGAAATCCCTTGGAAAATACCTACCCAAAACGAGCAGTTATGCGGAGGTCCTTGCTAAGTATGCAGGCATTACCATCACTCTAGCAATTGTTTGAAATATGTCCGAAAACCATCAGCGTCGATAGTAGCAATACGAATGACTAATACAGAATTTACCTGGTAATAACTAATACGAATGAATAATACAGAAGAATATATGCGACATATACTGCTATTTTACCGCTGTACTTACTTCTACTTTTTATATTAAAAATTTAAGTTTTTTTGTCTTAATATTGATGACATATAGGATTGACATTAAATAAAAAAATAAATAAGACATATTTTTGCATTTGAAAGATGTATTAAAAAAAAATAGTAACGGTGGGATTCGAACCCTCTACCAACAGCTTCGTAATCACTCGCCCAACCGATTTACCCACAACTTGTTTTGTTAAGCATATTCAAGTAATTCATTTACTACATACGTATCAAACTTTAATTCAAAATATCTTGAGAATGAATGCTCATTGTGAGGGAACATATTAGGGTTTTTTGATACTAGGTATGTACTATAACTTGCATCTACTACCGCTTCAAAAGCGATTTCCACGACTATATGGTCCCCTTGTTGGTATCCTTCGAACATCTTCGTCCTATCTGTTTCCTTCATTCTCCTCCATCTTCTGCCCATGCTATTGCTTCCCCCAGATTGCCCGCCCTTGGCGTTAAAGTTTCCTCCAATAAGCGTCCGCCCTATTCCTTTCCCTTTCTCCATCCATTCCCTTACTAACTTCAATTTCATTTCTATGTCCCTCAGTGCGTATATCCCAACTATCCTCCACACCTCCCCTTACAACTTGAATTGGATTCTTATGACGCCTTCCGACATTTTTAGAATCTGTACTGTTCCTTCACTAGCCAATAATCTGTTCACCCTCACGAGCATACCACCCATCGTTCTCCCCTTTCTAGACGTTCTTTCTACGACTTGTCTCTGCCACGTAATCATTTTCCACTGCTTTTCCTCAAATCATGTCTCCATGAAAACAATAACTTTCCACTGTTTCATATTCTCCCAGAAATCTTTATCCTTATTTTCCGAACCCGTCACATTCCAGAAAACAACCCCTCGTGCCATTCCAGCCGCCCTCACTTTATCTGTCATTTTCTCTTTTCTTACTTTCTCCTAGCTATTCTACCCCTGCCTCTGATTCTGCTACTCTTTTTCTTCCTCTCCAGTCTTTTTAGCGTTCCCTCTTCTTCATCCCATCGCCACCAGATACTATCAATTTGTATATTGTCATACTTCATCCACGTTTCCCGCCTCTCCTTCCATTCGGCTTCTGCTATCTTTCATATTTTTTTCTACATCTTCCTTTCTCTCTCTGTCAGATCATCTTCCATTCTTACTTCTTTTTCTTTCTAGTTCCATTTCTAACGCTTTCAATCTTCAATTAACATTTATTGTTCCCTTCCCCTTATACGTTATTCCTTGTGTCCCCTTCCTCCCTTCCAACTTTTCTGTACTTTCTTCTAATTTCTTTTGTACTGTTTTTACCTCTCTCAGGTCATCCACGCTTTCTCCTCCATCTTCCATAATTCCTCCTTTATCACCTCCTTTATCTTTTCCAACCCTCCATTCATTTCCTTTTCCATCTTTTCTTCTATTTTTTTTAAACAAAAGTAACTGTTGTTTCCTTATCTCCTCCGTGATTCTATCCAATCCTTCCGTTCCAGGTACATACTCCCCCCGCTCTGCAATACTTGTTCCATCATCTGAGTTAATTGTTTCAGTTCCTTTGTTATTTCTCCTCAACCCTGATGATTTCCTGCACCACCTATTTAGTCCTCCTGTACTTTTCGTACACCTTACCTTAACCCTTTCACGATACCTCTCATCTTTCCTCTTGTCATCTTCCTTTTTACTTCTATCTTTCTTTTCTCCTTTTTCCGTATCCATTTGTTCTTTTCCTGCTTTTCCGTTTCCACATCCATGTTTAGCATCACTTCTCTTATAGGAACATTCTACTCGGTTTCGGTTGTATCTCCCGCCTATTTGTAATTATCTGGCCAGCTGATGTAATTATCTGACTGTTAATGACAGCACTGTCGCTTCCTTTTACATTTTTTCACTAACCTCACTTTTTTCTAATTTCATCTATTATGTTCTCGTTTGCCGTTCTTCCCGTTTTCCACTGGTCTCCAAGTCCTCTTATTACCCCCTCCTCCCACTCGAATCCCTTCTCGAATTCTATCTCACTTCTAAACCACTCAAAATCACTTAATTTCTTGGCCTTATTGCACACGCTTGTTGTCACGTTCCATGCAGGAAACGAAAATCCCAGTCAGGTTTAAACTTCGGTCGGAGTTTATTTGTGAATTTCCGTGTGACTGTTAAAATTTATCTGGAGATTGTTAATGATCAAGCCACTATCTTGGATTTTCGGATCGTTGAAATTGTAAAAAGTCTGAAATAAAATCAAGTTACAGACTACACACTAATTTCCTCCTAGTCGGCTACGCAAGGAGCCGACTCACCGACTCCTTTGTTCCCTACATTTTTGGTGACGCCGACGTGATATTTTAAAATCCAAAAATTTAAAAAGAAAAAATGGCAGACACTCGTTCTCCGACGAGAAAGGACGTGACCATTGCAGAACCAGAGGAGGTTTTCCAGCAACCTACAGAAGAAGTAAATGTTTGCGCCATGCAAAAGCTACCACCGTTTTGGAAGATGACTTCAGGGATGTGGTTCATGCAGGTGGAAGCCGTTTTTGAATTAGCCAGGATAAGCACCGATGAGGCGCGATACAAGCAGCTTGTTGCTCAGCTCGACGTGGCTATTCTTCCATTCGTAGAGGACATAATCGCCTCACTGCTTCTCAAAGTAATCTTAGGCCATGTAGTAGAGCCATGGAGGAGAAGTCTTCGCTTTTCTTGCAGCGAATGAGGAATCTGGCGGGAGGACAAATTTCCGATTCAGGTCTAAGAACGATGTTCCTTGAGCAGCTTCCTCAGAAGATCAGAGACATCCTGGCCATCAGCGAGGTCGAGGACCTTAGTAGGCTCACCACTCAGGCGGATAAAATTTTTTAAATTCAGGGATACAAGGTATCGGCGATCCAGGAGGTACCTAAAGCCTCTCCAACAGCTCCAAGTAACCTCCCAACCGTCACTTCGCCCTGGGAAGATGCCTTCAGCAAGCTGACCAAGATGGTGGAGGCGATGGACGCGAAACTCGAGCAACAGGGGACACGGGGACGTTCCAGATGGCGCCAACACTCCCGCTCGCGCTCACGAAGCCGCTCCAGATCCAGGGATCCTGCTCAGCCACGTTTATGTTACTATCATCGAAAGTTTGCAGAAAAGGCATTTAAATGTCTCCAGCCGTGTTCGTGGACCGGGATGTTGAATAAGGTTCAGGAAAACTAGGGACGCCACCCCGTGTTGAGATGGCGACGGATGGTCTTTGTGAGAATAACCGTCTAACAATCCTCAACCGGGAATCTGGATTGTGGTTGCTAGTTGACACAGGAGAGGACATCTCCGTGCTGCCGCCTCGATCGGCATTAGGACCGTCCGCTGTCACCGACGTTAAGATCTACGCTGCCAACGGTTCACCTACCGAAACGTTCGGGTCGAGAAAGCTAACGCTGACGGACTGACCAACGTACAGACTATCGGACAGGTTTGCGAAGTGAGTGAGCCTTCTCCTACGACGATTCACGACGGTAATCCTTATAGAGACATTCTAAGACAATACGTTGACATTACGCGGACACAACTGACGCTGGATACTCCTAAACACTGCGTACAGCACCACATTTTCGCCAAAGGCACATCTTGTGCAGAACAGGCTCGCAGATTTCCGACAGACAAGCTAAAAACGGTGCAAGCCGAGGTTAACAATCTTTTGCAGCTGAGGATCTGTCGTCCATCAAGCAGTCCATGGGCCAGCCCTCTGCACATTGTGCGCAAAAAGCGGAGACTAGCGATTATGTGATGACTACAGACGACTAAACGCAATGACAGTATCAGACAAATATCCAATTCCCCACATACAAGACTTCGTCCACAGACTTGACGGCACGACGATTTTCACAACACTGGACTTGGGGAAGGCTTACCATCAAATTCCGTACTCCAGCAACTGGTAAACGAAATTTGGGAAAAAGTATATTAAAAAAATTACTTTTTTTACCAATTCTCTTGTTAAAATTGAATCAATTTTTGTGTAACTTTATGTATGTGAAGAATGGATAAAAGTAGGCGATACGTGTTTTTGCGAATTTTTGTTTCTTGTCACATAACATAAATATTTAGATCGAAACTTTTTCGGATCCGTGCGAATGTGAGTATTCGAGCATGCGTGGCAGAAGCTATTGTACACTATAATAGTATTAAAACTATTAGTAAGTCTTCCGGTATCCCACCGATAGTCGGAACAGGTGTTGCAGGTATCTATGAGACGCGATCATGGTGCCGCTATAGGGGCAATTGTGTACCTTTATGACTCGCGATCGAAAGACCATCAATTGGAGTACAAGTAGCAAACCCATGGAGTTTTTACCTTGAACTTAATATTTTCTACGTTGTGAAATATATGGTAGCTCTGAAAAGAGCAGGTAAGAACTGATCATACCGAAGTTTTGCCGTGGCATTTTATATAATCCTGAGCAGGAAGTACTTTCTTTAGTTAATTCTGATTGGTGAATACATGTAAAGAGGGGATAAACTTATTAGCACATTTGGAAACACATAAAAGAAGCGTACCTTGCATTGGACACCTTTATCTGGCTGTTGCTGCTGATACTTGTTTGCTGCTCCCGCACGTTGAAGAAAAAGACATCAGTGCTGTCATTCATTGAATTTTAAATTAATATATAAGATTTTCCTATTTTTTGCTTGAATTCATTTCCATTATTACTTTTCATATTTATTTATATAACAATTCCTAATATTTTCTGTCATATTCATTTTGAGAAATATGAAAATTAATCCCATTAATGTTATTAACATTTTGATGGAAACATACAATCATCGCAACAGTAAGAAGGAAACACCTACTAACGGGATGGAAATTGAACTGGCACGTAGCATTACTGATTTAATCAATGAATATACCGAATCTGGACATGCGGAAATAGAAACGAACCAGGAACTAATATTTGAAAATCTAACGCATGAGTCAACTGTAGTTGATAATTTTCATCCAGAGGAAACAGAGCAAGCGTCCACGTCTGCAGACACGTTGAATTGGTAAAAAAAGTAATTTTTTTAATATATTCTTTAAATAAATTATTTTTGTTTTAAATTTCTCCAGTGGTCGGCACCCGAAGTTGAAAAGACACGTTTTGAAAAAAAAAATTTTGTCCTAGGTCCTCTAGATCCCGAAATATTTCCAAAAATATGTTTTCGACCCCTAGCTTTGAGGGCTGTTTTCACCCTCTTACCATGGATCATTGCCGATAAAAAAAATACCTGTCAAATATTTTCTTGAGAGCTATCTACCCTGTAAATTTCATTAAAATTGGCGATTATTACTTGGATATGTTTCCTTGTCAGAGAAATTCAGCGACCAGGAACGACGCTGCAATACATATGACACGGAGCTGACTGCAATATTCAAAGCCATTAAGCATTTCAAACACATGATCGAGGGATGTGACTTTACGATTCAGACAGACCACAAACCACTGATATACGTGTTTCAACGGCATTCTGACCGAGCCTCACCTAGACAGCTTCGACAACTCGATTATATTGGACAGTTTACTACCAACATCACGCACATCTCAGGACCAGACAATGAAGTGGCTGATTGTCTATCACGGCTGGACGTTATCAGTATGCCAGTCGTGGTAAGCACTGACGAAATAGCCAAACAGCAACACAACGACCCAGAACTGCAACAGATACTGCAAGGGGGTACGGTGCTGCAGCTTAAACAATTAAGAGTCGACAAGTCAGACGTCACCATTTATTGCGACATAATTACTTACAACATTCGGCCTTACATTCCAGCAGAGTTGCGACGGGCGATTTTCAACACAGTCCACGGGCTTTCCCACCTTAGTGGTCGAAGCATAAGGAAGCTCATTTTCCAACGCTTCGTGTGGCCAAGAATAAACAAAGATATCATGCATTGGTCCAGGACTTGCATTCGCTGCCAAAGAAGCAAGGTCGCCCAACACAACATTAATCCTCCCCAGAATATCGCTTTTCCAGAGGGCAGGTTCGAACACGTTCACTTGGACATTATCGGACCTTTGCCTCCAAACAGCAAAGACTACAGGTATTGCTTGACTCTTATAGATCGGTTCATCCGTTGGCCTGAGGTGGTTCCCCTCAAGGATAGCTTGGCAGACACAATCGCTTCAGAGTTCTATGCCATCTGGATCGCCAGTTTCGGTGCACCAGCCACTATTACCACGGATCGGGGAGTGCAATTCGAGTACAGTTATTCAACTCGCTCGCGAAGCACACCCGCACCATCGCGTATTATCCCGCATCCAATGGCATGGTGGAAAAATGGCATAGATCTTTGAAAGCAGCGATCATGTGTCATGAGGCCAAGGATTGAGTCGCAACTCTCCCGACAGTTTTGCTTGGTTTGCGAACCAATTACAATGAGGACATCCGCGCAACAGCAGCAGAAATGCTTTACGGCGTGCCCCTCAGGTTACCGGGCGAATTTTTCGTGGATTCACCGCCAGATCAGGATCGTTTTTTTATGGACAAATTTAGATATTACATGCAACAGATCCGACCTTGTCCATCTGCGCATCACGGGAGAAAAATTTCCTTTACTAATAAAGATTTATTTAATGGCAGCCACGTTTTTATCAGGATTGATTCAGTTAAAAAACCACTGGAACAGCCATACGAAGGGTCTTTTCGTGTAATTAAACACATTTCACATTATGTATTCTTGATCGACTACCGTGAAAATCCAACTGCAATCTTAACGGAATGACTGAAGTCCGTATTTTTTGAGAAACCTGAAGACTTGATCATTCCGCAAACACGGCGCACGTATATCAGAAAATCGTCTACTCTCCCTGATCGGTCAAGGGACTCGGAGAGGGGTAATGTGGTGACACCTACGTTCCTTTAGCCGTTTCGTCAAACTGTACATTTTCGATAAGGCGCGGAAAAACAAAATTAAAATGAAAATGCGGTTTTCTCTTATTGAATTTCGAGAAGAGTGAATCTCGGAGAAATGAGCTTCATTCTGTTCCGTCCTTCGTCGAGAGAAGTTTCCGGAAGTATTACCGTAAATTATATTTTTGATTTCGTATATAGTTTTGAAATTGTAATTAACTTCGGCCCGAGTTTATTTGGGAATTTCATGAGACTGTTAAAATTTATCTGAAAATTGTTAATGATCAAACCACTATATTGGATCTTCAGATCATTGAAATTGTAAAAAGTCTGAAATAAAATCAAGTTACAGACCAAAGACTAATTTCCTTCTAGTCGGCTACGTAGGGAGCCGACTAACCGACTCCTTTGATCCCTACCATTGACTAAGAACAGGATAGACCACTCTCATCCAATGCTTTTGTTTGTCACACGGTTTTGGGGCTCTTGAGCCTCATTACCATTTCCGTGTCACTTGCAACGTTATCGATTCAGCACCAGAAAAGACCACAGAGCCATTGAAACGGCTAAAAGGACAATTAAATCAAGCGATAGTCAGTAGCATTTAAATGTACAGAGTGGCGATAAACTATTGTGTATACTCGGCCGCCGTATTCATGGAGCCCAATAGTTCGGCCGTGCGATGCAGTTTCATTTCGTCAGTTAGTTTACTGAATTAACCGATTCACTAAAGTATTTACAAACTATTGCATTCATGCAAATCAGGTATTTGCTGAATCAACTTTTTATCACCTTTCGAAATACTATTTATATTTTGTATGTTTGTACACGATAAAATTACTAAAACGGTTATTTTTTGTGGTTATTTTTGTTACGTATCGGAATGGGAGCTGCATCATGTATACCACGAAGTGTAATTATATTCGGCAATAACAAAATCATATAGGTATCCAAATAACATATTCATTATGTATATGGTAAAGTTCGAGCTAAGTACCTTAAAGAACGTAATTTAAAAGTAGTACGTAGTCATTACATTTATCTAAACATAAAACTGAGAACGAGTCAGCATGGCAACCAATTTAGTAAGTATATATACGCATGGAAATTAAATTTTCTGAGTAGACATGGAAGTGTGTGGACACCGTTTTCGGTTAATGTTGATCTGGTAAAATAACCGAGTTGGTGAAAAACCGTATTGTGTTGAACGAGCTGTAAATAAACCTTCACATAGCACAAAAAGAAGCTGCCGAAGCTCAGTATAAATGAATCAGAGCCAAAAACCGTATCCCGCGTATAGTAACTATATTACAGTGGTTTCAAAATTTTGACTCATAATAAATGAGTAACTGTCACAAACAAATAATTTTCGAGTTAAACTTTTGAGTTCTTTCAATACTCTTTAGCAGTAAAACAAGTACAAGTTATATGTATATGTAATAATCCCTTAATATTGTCTTCGTAAAGCGAAGATAAATATTATGGGAATTGAAATTTTTGTCTTCATGTAACAACCCAGCAAACAATTGGGCACCAAATCCACACCAAATTGGCACCAAATGTCCCTAAAATTCTACAAGGTTTGGCACCAAGACCCGATCCATCTGTGTCCATTTTACGCACGGGTTTTGGTGCCAAACCGTGTACCAACCTATGACACCAAATTAGCACCAAATACATGCCAACTTTGGTGAAACGTTCTGGCGCCAAATTAGGGCCAAAATCGCACCAAATCTTGGCAACATAACTAAAAGCCAAATTGGCACCAAAATTACTGAAAATTTGGCTCTTTCGATGATTTAAAAATGGCGGCATTAAATTAGCTTTCTAAATAAATAAGGTATACAAGTTATTAATTTACAGTTCTTTATTTTTTTTATTACTACATTAACAATATAATTACTATAATAAACATATTACTATATCAATAATATATGTAAACACGAATACTTAGGTTAGTTTGATTATTACCACAGCTCTGTCTCAATTTTGTTTTGTTATAGTCCTTGTATGGAGGTGAAACCATGTGCGTTTGCATTCCAAATGATGATCTGCTTCACATCTCCTTCCCCATCATGATCCGATGAACCATTAACATGAAAAAGAAAATCAGACAAAATTTATTAGTATTACTGAGATATAAAGTAACAGATATATTAATTACAAGAATGAAAAAAGTAATTTATGCGTACCATAAATATGAAAAGTAAAAATGCTTCCTGTATGAAGTCTGTCATAGTCTTACATCTTCTGGTTGGATATACTAACAGTATATGTTAGTGCATCTGACACTGCTCCATCGTTGTAACTGTCTTCCGATGCGCTTCCTTCGGGGAATTGCATTCTACAACATTTAATGAAAACTTCATGCAAAAACACATCTACAAACATTAAATATATTTAACGAATGGAAACTTTGAAACCAGTATTCGTATAGAAGAAAAGAGAAAATGCTTGTACACATTTTGAAATTCTGTTACCTTGTACTTTGAATATTACAGATATCTTAAAAATTCCGCCAGGCAATAATTCTGAAGATTATTTGGTCTTGGAAAAATAGGTGAAAGAAAGACTAGAGCACAATTTAGGAGAACGTAA
The DNA here is from genome assembly GCA_028830335.1 of Eucera pruinosa. NCBI lineage: Eukaryota > Metazoa > Arthropoda > Insecta > Hymenoptera > Apidae > Eucera > Eucera pruinosa. The sequence goes on along the minus strand of JAMYCR010000010.1, from coordinate 18,284,172 downwards.
ATACTTACTATCTATTTTTCTACATGTACGGTAATGGTAAACGAGATTCTCGCGATCGTTCGTTTTACGAAAGACGATCGTTACAACAGCGTTTGCACGGGTAATGCTACTACTAGATGCGCTTCTTGGTCAAAGTTCTTGGTACTGTGGTGTCCAGCCGTACTACAAGACTTGGTGTGGTTTTGTAGCCCATTTAGTATCAAGCCGTGCTACAAGGTTTGGTGCGGTTTTGTAGCCAATTTGGTGTCAAGTCGTGCTACAAGGCTTAATACATTTTGGTATAAGCCTTGGTACAAGCCTTGGTGTATTTTTGGTGCCAATTTGGTACCATGGTTTGGTAATCAAACATTTGGTGTCATTTTGGCACCAATTTGGTGACAAAACTTGTATCAAACGTTGGCAAAATCTTGTAATGCCAGACTTGGCTAACAGGGTACATGATAATATTGTTTCCTTCTGCAGTTTTTCTATTCATTTACCTTGTTAATTATAGAATTATTTAGATTCTTAGACACCTAATAAATAAATAAACTTTAATTAAATAGTACTTATCAGTAATAAATGGAGTTCAGTTGAAGTAAACATGCATCGTGTCATTTCATATATATATTTGATCTAGGAAATGCGAAGTAATACCCATAAGTAGAAGAATTCATGGCTACAGAAACGATTCAGTAAAATATGCTCCTAAATTATTTCTGTGTATACTTCAGGGTAACATATTCTTAAAATATCTTTCTCATGTTTTTAAATTATTGTTACTTATTTGCATATTGTATACTTAAGGATTGAAAAAATTGTATATGAAAAAAAATATGCTTGTGCAAGGCACGAACTTATGACGAAAATGTTTAGTACGTGTTTTACACTTTAACACCATAGCCACTCTGCCAATGTAACCATTCAAATGAAGTTTCTAATTTCGATACATAGATATGTGAAATAGCTTCAGATAAACGATAAGGGAAGACATCGAACTCAAAAATTCTGAAACTCGATGCACAAGTAAGTACTGTAGGACCCAGTAATACTAATCTATCTTTCGTCGGTGTTAATTTTCATTTTTAGGGGGTGAAATCAATCCCCAAAGTTTTAGCATTTCTTAGTTTTCTCAGTATAACTTTATAATGGTAAGAGATAGGACAAAACTTTGAAAGAATAAATTATTCAGTTTTCTTATAATCTACAACCCTGCGGCAATAAGAGTTATCCCTATCGTCCAATTTGTTTTAAAGAAACAAATTATTTGTATTTGTGCATAACGGTAAATTATAGAAATGATTATTATATACTAAAAAGTTTCAATTTTGAGCGATTTAACGAAATATAAAATAAAATCATTTTTTTTGTTTGCGTTTTTGTTAAAAACAATTAATTACCGTTATACGCATCTTGCTATGTTTTTGGTCGATTCTTCATTCTATTTGCATTTTTCACGGCAAAATATGTATTTTCTTTTATACTTCATGGTCGAATATACATTCTATACTTAAAAATTTATATAAAAAATTGTATTACACGTGTACATGAAATATTTTGCAAAAACGCCTATTCTCGAGTGAGTCATTTTCTGAATATACATATACATGTTCAGTATGGGTGAAGAGCTTTCTGCCCGTTTGAGAGGGAGATCCTGATCATGATGGTTCCGACTAATCACCCGAGAACAGGCGTTGCAAAAAGTTTCATATACATGTGCAATAAATTTTTTTAAATAAATCTTTCAGAATGAAATATATACTAGACCTTCAAATATGATAGAACACACCTACTTTATGGTGAAAAATACAAACAGAGTGATGAGTCGAACAAAAGCTAGGCATATACAAATAACGGTAATTAATTGTTTTTAACAATGACGTAAACAAACAAATAATTTTATTTTATATTCCGTTAGATCGTTCAAAATGAATACTTCTCGGTATATAATATAACCATTTCTATCATATGCCGTTATGCAATAAAAAACGGAGAATTTGTGTATTTAAAACAAATTGCACTATGAGGATAACTTTTATTGCAGTGAGGTTGTAGAACATAAAACACTAAACAATCTATCCCGTTAAAGTTTTGTCCTATCGCTTATAATTACAAAATTATAGTCAAAGAGTAAAAAAAAATTAAAACTTTGGGAGTTGATTTCACTTCCTGAAAGTGAAAATTAATACCAACGAAAAATAGCTTTGTGTTACTGGGGACCTACACTACTTGTTTACCGAATTTCAGAATTTTTGAGTTTGGTAACTTCCCTCGTGAATCTACAATTTTTTCTGTTTATGTATTTTCCTTCCGAATGTAGAAATATTAAAAATCACGTAATGCTGTCACTGCATAAAGAACATATATAAATTTAAAGTGAAGATTGCTTTTTCGCTTGAAAAATATCAAAAAGATTGGTTTTTGATTTTTATGACTACGGTTCACTTTTCCAATAAATCTAAAAAATTGGGGGTAATAGTTATAATATTATATTGTTACCATAAAAATATAACAGTAGTACTTTTACAGCTTCACTACGAAATCTGCATTTTTCAGATTACTCTAGATATTTTCATATGTTACACCTAAGTTTTGCAGGAAAAAATTCCGAAAATATTCTCCAGTATATGTTCCCATACATATTACTTTTCAAAATGTAAAAGGAAACGATGATACAGCTACATTGAACTCCGCCTATGCGAGTGTCGTGGACGCGTTGCGTTGAGTTGCGTCTAAAAGGCATCGCTGCTTGATTTGCTTTTGTATAAATATATCGCGGAGTCGCTTGCCGGGCGTAAAACAAACGCGCAACAATCTGTTGTAGGCAGAAAGCGTCGACGACGCACGTACAGGCGAGGTTGAATGTAGTGGTACATGGAGCTACTCCTATACTCGCAGCCAACTGTCATTTTGTCTGGATGATTAGGCGCCCCTCGTGCATAACAGCTGAACTAAACTCGATACGTATTTTGCTCTATTTTATCGTCAATATGGCGACGTCATCCGAGAAAGCATGCCTTTACGCGAAACAACTTTTCGTCGTTATATGAGAAGCTTTTGATTCGAACGATAGTTCATTCGAAAGAAAAAGCTTCAGCGCGTGTCGGTCAGGTATTCATTTCATGCAGATCATTCTCTCCGTACCAAAAAAATGCTTAGATACGACGACTATCAAGCCGTCGATTTTTGCTCCACATTACAACGCTTATATTACTACATAGCAACATAATTTGATCACAAGACTACCTGACCGAACCGCGCTAAACCCTCCCCTTTCGAATGAGACATATTTCGACACCAAATTCTCCTTTATAAGGACGAAAAGTTGTTTCGCGCAAACCCATATTTTTGGCCCATTTTGTCGGTAAAGTCAACTCTCTGCCATGCCTGGGACTACCGCCTTAAGGCTATGGGTTTGCCTGCTACAACTTTTCGTCCTTACATGAGAGAATTTTGGCTCGAAATAGGGCTCATTCGAAAGACGAGGCTTCAACGCAACGTGGTCAGGTAGTCTTGTGGTCAAATTATGTTGATATGTAGTAATATGAGCGTTGTAAAGCGGAGTAAAAAATGACAGCTCGACAGCCGTCGAATCTAAGCATTTTTTTGATACGGAGAGAATGATCTGCATGAAATGAATACCTGACCACGTTGCGTTGAAGTCTCCCCTTTCGAATGAGCTATCGTGCGACTCAAAAGCTTCTCATATAAGGACGAAAAGTTGTATCGCGTAAAGGCATGCGTTTTCGGATGAATTCGCCATATTGACGATAAAACAGAGCAAAATACGTATCAAGTTTAGTGCAGCTGTTATGCACGAGGGGCGCCTAATCATAAAGACCAAATGAGAATTGGCTGGGACTGGAGGAGTAGTTCGATGTACCACTACATTCAACTCTGCCTATCCGTGTGTCACCGGCGCTTTCCTCCTGTAAAAGATTACCGCACGTTTTGCTGTGCGCCCGGCAAGCGGCACCGCGATTTGTTTACGGAAAAGCAAAACAAGCAGCGGTACCTTTTAGACGCAACGCAACGCAACGCGTCCGCAACACACGCATAGGCAGAATTCAATGTAGTCGTACCATCATTTTTTTTACATTTTCAAAAGTAATATGTATGGTAACATGTTGGAGAAAGTTTTCGGATTTTTTTACCGCAAAACTTAGGTATACCATATGGAAAACTCTACACTGATATGAAAAATGCAGATTTCGTTGTGAAGCTGTAAAAGTACTATTTTTATATTTTTATGGTAACAACATATTATTATAGCTACTATCCCCAATTTTTTTAGATTTTTTGGAAAAGTGAACCGTAGTTATAAAAATCAAAAACCAATCTTTTTGAAATATTCGCGCGAAAAAGCAATCTTCACTTTACATTTTTATATGATCTTTATGCAGTGACTGCGTTACGTGATTTTTAATATTTCTATATTTGGAAGAACAATATATAGAGCCGGCTCTCGATTATCCGGCCCCTGCAGGACCAGAACTCGGCCGGATAAACAAATGGCCAGTTAATCTGGCAGCATGTTTTATACATTGTTATGTTTATACCAAAAAATTAATATTTAATATATTTATAATGTTTAATATTTATACACACGTATGTACATACGGTACATATATACAGTCACACCATCTCAATATAATATAATGCTAGATAATGTGTATGTAATAATTGTTTAATGTCATTTTTCACAAAAAAGTTGGTGATCTTTTCTGTTTCTTTTATTTCGTTTTGTTCGTTAATGTGATGTCACGCCACTTTCTCAAAAATGATATGTCAGTTGCCGATGAATCTACTTCCTGTTCAACATACTTCGTCGCACTTACAAGTGCAATCTTTCCTTTTGCGTGACTCACTTTCTCATCTCTATCTATATTCTAAGAAGTGCGGAATACTGTACTCAGAGATTTAGTACGAATGAAAAAAAAAATAATATGAGGTTGCGTATTTAAACAATTACAAATACATGTGACAATAATTACGCAAGAAAGTGAATAATTACAGAATATTTCATGTCAACAAAAATGTGGCCGGATAAAACGGAGGCCGGTTCAAATCGGGCTGGATAATCGGGACTCTATTGTAAATAGAAGTTGTAAATTCAGTTAATTGAAACTATTTCATATATTTATATTTTGAAGTTGGAAAGATAATTTTAATGATTGGATTGGTAGAATGACTACGAGTTCAGACTGTAAACCCATACTTAACATTTTCGTCATAAGTTCGTTATTCATTTATTCGTAACTATACACTATGCCAATAAGTGGCAATAATTGCAAAACATGTTAAAGTAATTTTAAGAATATTTTACTCTGAAGTATACGCCAAAATAATTTCGGAGCACATTTTACGTGATTATCTCTCTAGCCACGAATTATTCTACTTACGAGTATTACTGAGTATTTGCTAGATCAAATAAATGTATGAAATGACACCATACACCTGTACTTCAATCCAACCATATTTATTAACGATAAGTACTATTGAAATAGATTTCTTTTATTTATTAGTTGTCAGAGAAGCTAACTGTTTCTATAATTAACAAATCATATGAATAGTAAATCTATGGAAGCAAACTGAATTGTCATGTAGTTATGAATTAAACAAAAAAATATAGGAAAGAAAGATTAATTTATGCGCGGCGCGAACTCACGTCCAAAATAACCAGTATAGGATTCAAAGGCAGAACCAATTCAATTCAAAAACTTTTATTTACATAACACTTAAAAATTACAGAAACATATATATACAATATTTAATTGCAGAATATTTCTTGCATTTCTGCTTGTCAGTCTACCGTAGTTCCTATCCTAAGAGATTAACCTACTTCTTCCTACAATTATATACTCTAAAACTATTATATCTTTATAATACTTTTCGTCAGAGTGTGTTTATATTGCAGTCTTGTTGATTTCAGGTACGGTGCTTTTTCTTATTTACCCGTATACTGTAGAAAAATTTAATAGAAAAACCTACTTCGAAAATGGTCGGGTCCCTTTATTACCCCTGTATGTTTGTTTAAAGTAACTATGCGTAGCTTATTCTACCTTTGGACAAGTTCTTAATCTATATTTAATTCTAGACCCCAAAAAGGGAATTTATGTTTGATGTACTGCTCGCTCGCTAATTTAATATAATCTTTTATTATATTTTCTAATAACGCATTATTCTTTAGTTGTGTGTTATAGAATTTTTTAGCATTTTCCTCTATGTAGTCGCTTATATATTCTATTGTAGCTTCGTCATGTCTTTTATTTTTGAATATCTATCTTTGTTTAAGGTCAGTCTTAAGCATTTGTTTTGAAAGCGCTGAAGTTTAGTAATATTGACTTTTGCTGTGCATCTCCATATGGGTGAGGCATGTAGTACTGCCGGTTTTATGATAGTTTTATAAATTAGTAGTTTATTGTCACGGCTTAGAACAGAGTTTTTACCATTAACGGGTATAGATTTTTCAAAATCGCGTTTCCTTTTATGATGAGGTTTGTCATATTGTGTTTATATGTGAGTTTTGTGTCCAGTGTGATTCCTAGATATTTAACGCTATTTGTAGTTTGTGTTGTTGTGTTGTTTACTGTTACAGGCTGATAGATTTTATTGCAGGTGTATTTTTTGGAGAATACTATTACTTCGGTCTTTTCTGCGTTTAAAGAAATTTTCCGTTTCTCATAGTATTTTTCGAATTTCGAAATGTGTATTTGTAATTGCTTTGACGCAACTGCTGCATGATGTGATTGCGCGTATATTGCTGTGTCATCAGCGTAGAGTGCTAAGTTCGTCTTAGGGAAGTCTTCTATGTCGTTAAGATATACGTTAAAAAGTGCTGGTCCCAATATTGAACCATGAGGTACTCCTGCTGGAATTGGTTTGTATCCTATTGCGGTTCCATTTAATATAACTCTAAATCCTCTGTACTTCATATATGAGTATATGAGTTTGATGATGGTGATCGGGTATTTATTTTGTATTAATTTGTAGATGAGTCCATCTATCCACACTTTATCAAAGGCTTTTTCTATGTCCACCAGCAACATTACTGTTAGTTGGTTCTTGTTAAACCCTGTTACTACTTTGTTTACGACCCTGATGATTTGTTGTAGAGTGTTGTGTTTCTGCCTGAATCCAAACTGCTGTTTTGTAATAATATTGTTACTTTTGTCATGTTTCTGCATTCTTGTGAGTGTTATTCTTTCCGTAACTTTAGCCAGTGTTGAGAGTAGGCTGGTGGGCCTATAGCTGCTAGGGATGTTGACAGTCTTACCAGGTTTGGCAATTGGGATTATATGTGCCAATTTCCATTGTTGTGGAAAGTAACTCATTTTAAATATGGAATTAATTATATAAGTAAACTGTACTATAGCCTTCTTGCTTAGATTTTTTAATACTATATTCTGTATTTTGTCTGGACCTGGTGCTTTTAGATTTGGTAAGTTTTATAGTTCTTGCTATTTCTTTAGGCGATGTCATGAATTTTGTCCATTCCTTTCCTTTATTGTCTGTTTTTTCTGTTTCATTTTGCCATAGGAAATCTAATACGGCTTCTATTATACGTACTTGTTCAAATGAGTTGTGCTTAAGTTCTATGGAGTGAGCTTTTATGAATTGGTTTGCTAATGCTTCTGCCTTCTCTTTGTCTGTTATTGCTGTGCTGCGACTGCTTTGCAACGGTGGTATTGGGTTATGTTTTTTCTTTAGTGCCTTGGTCATTTTCCACAATGAATTATCCTTGGGATTTAGTTTCATCAGTTTATTTTTCCAAGAGATTTTCCGATGCTCTCTGATTCTTTCTGCGATTTTGTGTGTTATGTTGGTGTATTGTATTTTTAACTGGGGTGGTCTTGTATTTTGTCATATTTTTCTTATTTTGTTTCTCCTTTTGACTAATTCAGTAATATGATTTGGTAGTTCATCCCTGTTGATGCTGACTTTCTTCTTGGTTATGACTTTGTCCATGGTGTTTTGTATAATCTTGGTAAAGTTAGTCACCGTGTCTTCTAATTCTTTAGTTGTGCTGATTTTATTATTAATTTTCAGATGTTGATCTAATATTTTCCTAAAGGGTATAGCCGATTAAGGGGGTCAAATGTGCCCTTCAGCGATTTTGATCGTGCATGGATCATTCGATAGGTTATCAAAAATAAACAGCTCACCTAAATTTTTAACCCCAAATCTCACTCAGGGGGGTAGTTACGGGGAAAAGTCGATTTTTCAGTTTTTGGCCAGTTTTTCCCATATACTAACAGCAAAAATTCTGAAAAAAATCTGATATATTGCTAATAATGTGGTACATGTTATGGAATTTTTTCAGATTGTTTCCTTTTAAATCAGAGGCGTGAAAATTACAAAACGCAAAAAAAATGACAAAAAGTGCAGATTTCGCATTAATGCAAAGACCGACTACTTTTATAAAATTATGGTAACAACATACTATCATAACTATTATCCTCAATTTTTTTCAGATTTTTTGCTCAGCTGCGCCATAGTAAAAAAAATCAATAACCGTGTTTCGCAGGGATTATCGTGCGAAATAACCGCTTATAATTGTCATTTTAATATTTCTTGTATACAGTGAGCAGATTAAGTGTTCTTTAGTATTTCCTCATTTATACGAATGGTACATAAATAAAAATAAGTAAGTTAATCAGATAAATTAAAAAAATGTCAAATCTATACACCATAAAATTGAACAGAACACCATGAGTGACGGTGGCAAGGTAGTAAGAGGCGGGGTTGTGGAACCGCTAGGATACTCTTTTGTCACAAGTTCAAATCCCGCTCGACTTCACTTTTCCTTTCTAATTTTTTTTTCCTCTTTTTCTCAATTATAACTACATACGAATCAAGAATATTTATACAAAAAATGTTTAAATCATTTTAATATTATTTTAACTTAAAATAACAAAAAACAATTTCTATTTCATTAGCCACTTATCATCTTAATTATGGTATTTGAACAATGGTAAGTAGTATTCATGAAGGGAAAAAATCTTTTTCAGTTTTAAAACTATTATTTTATGAATTTTCCATTTTTAATATACGGTACCTAGTGAGAACATGCAATGTTTTCTGTTAACAATCAAGATTAGCGTCAAATAGAAGAGTGAGCTCCAATTCGTTTATTAATAACATGATAAGAAATTCGCCGCACCGTGAGGTCAATCACGGTACTTTAACACTTTACAGGATACGTGAAAGCGGAAGCGAAGAAACAATAAGAAACATTTAAGACACCAACTTATGTGCAAATGACACAACGTTTAAAAGGTAAAAGATTTAATATTGAACTTGTATTTGAATTTTGAAAACAATATAAAATCAAATTATGTGTTCATTACGTATAGAAGATGATAAGAAATACCATAATTAAGATGATAAGTGGCTAATGAAATAAAAATTGTTTTTTGTTATTTTAAGTTAAAATAATATTAAAATGATTTAAACATTTTTTGTATAAATATTCTTGATTCGTATGTAGTTATAATTGAGAAAAAGAGGGAAAAAAATTGTAAAGGAAAAGTGAAGTCGAGCGGGATTTGAACTTGTGACAAAAGAGTATCCTAGCGGTTCCACAACCCCGCCTCTTACCACCTTGCCACCGTTTTTTTTTTTTTTTTTGTAAAGTTGTTTATTGAAGCCTATACAAAATATACTCGTCGAAGTTTATCCTCAATAAACAAAGGAAGCTTTTTACATGGTTTTAGCCTAAGACAAAAGTGCTGCAACGCGGCAGCTTCACACAGTCATACACAATAGCGCGGTAATTATATCTAAAGCTAACATATTTTTTTTTTACAATAGTTTTGCCTGGTAGTTATATTAACTTGCTTACGGCTATCGTTATACATTTGTAAAAAATTATCTAGAAAGTACGGCACTTAAAAGCTAGATAACCATTATGCGGGTTTTTTTGTTTGCTATTTTATGTGGATGGGATTGGGAAGGGAATAATGGAAGGGGTATAAGGGGGGATCAAGGGTGCTTATATGTACTATATTTACAATATTTACAGGGTCATACTTATTCTACGGAAAATTATGTTTCGGATTATGATGGATCTAACCACCAATATTTTTTTATGTTACATCTATGTTTGTCTATTATATATTTTCGTGGAATGGCTGTGTTGTATCTTAAAATCGTATAATTTCTATTTTCCGCTATGTTTGAATCATGAGTATACGCATTGGCCCTACTTTTTCGGATCGCATGGTAAAATATGGGGATATTATTTCTATCTTGTAAGTAGTTATTTTTATCTATATACGTGAATGCTTTTGGGGGAATAAGGCCACCCTGTAAGCATCGGGCGTGATACATAGGGTTAGGATATAAGCTGCCGAATATGAGACTATTTTCTATTACCTTCGATGCGTGCGCAAAGTGATTTCTACATAATTTTAAAATGTGACAATCGATTCGGTGTATGTTTGCAGTGTCATAAAGTACTTTGATTCGGACGTATTTTTTGAAGTTGCTGCTCTCGGTTCGATACAGATTCACGCATGGTCGGATGCATTTTCGCTCAAAATTTCGCAGTTTCTCCATTTGAGATGACGGGATGTTGTACCAAATCGTACACCCATACGTTAGGATCGGACGGACTAATGCTTGATACGCTAAAACTTTGACTCTACTATTTAAATGCTTGGAATAAAATAATCTTTTGAATTTCCAAAAGGCTTTAGTTGCTTTCGCAAGTTGAATTTTGATGTGTTCTTTGAATTGAAGTTTTTGGTCTATATTTACGCCTAAATACTTAACGCAGGTTTTATGGGGTATATTTTCGTTTCCGTTTTGTTTGTCTTTGATGCCGAAGTTTTTGCAGTGAACTCTTTCGGTTTTTCCAAGCTTGCTTAGGTTAGGTTTAAACAATATGGTTTCGCATTTACTCACGTTAATTTTTAATTTCCACGCGTGATAGTATTGGGATACTTTTACAAACAAATCTTGCAGTTCGGTTTCTATTGTTTTTGCATTATTGCCGGTGGCATAAATTATTAGATCGTCCGCGAAGGCTATTGAACGTTTGCGGTTAGATGAATTTAAGTTGAATAGGTTAAGGATGTCGCTGTTGAATATATTGAAAAGAATTGGTGAATTTACAGTTCCTTGCTGTAGACCACTACCAACACTGAATTCTTTGCTTGAGGTGAAAGGACCTTCTGAAGTAACGAATGATTTATTTGTAATCATATCCCAAACTATTTTGATCAAGTATTTCGGGAATTTTTTCTTTAACATTTTAAAGATAAGACCTTCGATCCAGACTGTATCGAATGCCTTTTCCAGGTCGACGAGACAAGCAGCAACTCGTTGGTTTGAGTTGAGGGCCCAGCATATATCGGATGTCAATTTGTGTATTGCATGAGAAGTGCTATGTCTATGTCTGAAACCGAACTGGTATTCCGGAATGGTGTTATTTACTGAGCAAAATGAAGTTAAGGAGTTCTTTATTACTATTTCGTATACCTTGCTGATGTTTGGCAGCAGGCTTATGGGGCGCAAATTGGAAGGAGATGAGCCATCCTTATCTTTTTTAACTATTGCGATTACTTTGGCCTTTTTCCATTTGATTGGAAAGTACATGTTGTTTAGTGCATTGTTAAACAGGATAGTATAATACCAAATTATTTTCTCAGGAAGGTGTTTTAGGATTAAGTTAGGAATACCGTCGAAACTTGAGGATTTTTTGTTGTTTAGCTGTTTAAATATCTTCTGTAATTTGGTGGAACATGTAAAGTATGTTAGTTTGTCGTCTGGTTGTCTCGGGTTGTCTGCCGTGTTTTCGTGTGTGAAAAGACATACTGTTTTGTTGTGTAAGTGATCAAGTTCTATTTCCGACTTAAGTTTTTCTGCTGCTTTTGTGACTATTCTGTTGAGGTGCTCACGTCCCATGTGGGTGTTTTGTGTGTGTGTTTTTGAGAAGTGTGTGCCGATAATGACTAGTTTGTCGGTTGTTTGTGAAATGATGAAGTTTCCTTCGCTATCTATTGGTGCGTTAGCGATGTCTATTTGTGATTCGTGTAATAAGTGGGTAGCTTCTTGTGGAATTTTTAACGATGGGGTTGCCAATGAATTTTTGGGTTTGAAGATTCGGTTAATTTTGGGGAACATTTTTGACGGGTTATTAGGTTGAATTTTGCTGATTTTATTGGTCCAAAATTTGTTGATTGAGTTGGAAAATTCTTGTTTGAGTTCTGTTTTTATAGTGTGTAGGAGGTATTTGTAAAATTCTATTTCTTCCTGATTGTATTGAGAAAAGGATCTGTGGCTTCTATTTATTAATGACAAAATATAACTTTTACGTTTTTGTAGCTTTTCGATTTTTGCGTTTGTGTAACTATTGCATGCGTCTCTTTTGGGGATTTTTGGAACGGAGCTATGAATCGCGTGTTGTATGTGGCTGTCTATTTCGTCTATGAAGGAATCGATCTGGTTGTTATTCATGTTTATATTGTTAAGGATCGGTAGATCGCAGGAAGAAGTGTGTGTATTATGGAATTTGGTCCAGTTTGTTTTCTTGAAGTTGAGTTTAAGGGTTTCGGTGTGTGTTTCAATGATTAGTGGGTCTTGGTTATGCTTACCTATGAGCATGGTTATGGCGTTATGATCACTGTCGTATGTTATTGTTCTTAGTGTGTCAGTTGTGGTTGAATTGAAAAATTGTAGTCTTGTGTCTGCGAGGCACAGGTCCAGGTATGAGCCGCTTCTAGGAAAGGAGGGTGTTTCGGAACTGTATAGTTTGGTTTTGTAATACATGCTATATTTTTCTAACCACGCGTTCAAAAATGTTCCCCGAGGGTTGTTTGAATCGTTTTTCCACTTTACATGTTTCGCGTTTAAATCTCCGGCGATTATGTAGTAATTTTTTTCGTGGTTTAGATTTAAGGTTTTGAAAAGTGTATCGAATTCTAGGTTAAAATCGCGTTTATTCCCGCAAGTGGCGTAGGCCGAGATAACGAATAAATTTTCTCGATTGCTAAGATTTATCTTTATTATTGTGGTTTCGAGTATTTTGAATTTAGTAATGATACCGTTGCTGATCGTTTCGAAATTTAAGGAGTTTTTTACTAGGATGGCAGTTCCACCTCCCTGAGTGGAATTTGGTCTATCCTGTCTAACAATGTTGTAATGTTTAAACTGTACGTTGTGGGTCTTGTTTCGTTTAGTTTCGCCAATAAGAACAATGTCGGGCTTTTCGGTTTTTGTTAAGTTAAGGAGGCTGTATCGTCTTTCGTTAGAAATTAAAGAATTTACGTTGATTGATATGATTTTTAATGATTTTAGTGATAAATGATTTTTATTTCGCGGGAGGGGTGGTTGAGGAGTGTTTATGTTGGCCATTATGACGCTAGACTATCTATTGTGTTAAATATCGAGTTGATTCTTTCTTCATTGGCTTTAATCGCGGATTTTATGTCACGAAGTTGTAGTTCCTGTTGGTGTAGTGTTTGAAGAACGCTGTTTTTAAATTCTTCTATTATGCTTATGAAGTTTATAGTTGTTTGACTATTATCTGCGGTATTGGTTGGGACATTGTTTATGTTTGTGTTAGTGGGGTTGCTTGTTTGGGTGGTGTTTACCGGTCGCGAATTTGGGGAGTTACGCTTTACGGCATCTGAGAATTTAACGCCCGGAGTGAGTGTACGTGAGATTTGTTCTACTCTGCGGATTTTTTGTGCTTTTGATTGGTTGATTTTGTCTAGGAGTTTCTGTCTGAATTCTTTTAGCTTCGGGCAGCCTTTATAGCAAGCTGGGTGACCGTAGCTTTTACAGTTAACGCAGAAGATATCTTTCTTGTCTACGATACTACTTTTTGTGAGTTTACATTTACCTGGCTCATGTTGATCGCTGCACTTGACGCAGCGATAGCTCATGTTGCAGTTTTGGGATGTGTGTCCCAAAAGCTGGCATTTATGGCATTGGATTATTTCGTTTTTTCTGATTTTATCCCACGATATCGCGTAGTGGTTAAGGTATTTTAATTTTAGTAGGTTATTCCGGTTGCTATTGGGGGTAATCTGTATTATATATATCGGAAGTGTTACGTTATTGGCTATTGATTTTTTGGTTGTGAATCGCGAGACTTTGGTGAAAGTGACATCCGGTATGTGCAGGGTCTGTAATTCGTTTAGGATCTCATTCTCGGAGAAACTATTGTCGAGGCCTTTCAGTAGGAATGTCTGGTGTTTTTCGCTTTTCGGAGTGAATGTGTAAAAGGTGGTCTTTGCCGAGTGCAATATAGATTTAGCCTGGTGAAAATCGGCGATATTTTCTACATACAGAATATGCTTGGCCTCATGTACGCGTTTGATATGGAAGTTTTTTATTTTTAAATTGTTTTTAATCAGCGTTACCGTGTCCTTCGGATCCTGCTGTGTAATGTAGATCGGTGGTGGCCTGTCCTTTTTGCTGGTGGAGGTGGATGCGTTGTTGTGTGGCTGGTCCTTTGCGTTGGCGTTGGGATTTCTTCCCTTTGCAGGTACCTCTTCGGCGGACGTGCGCGGTTGTCCCGATTGCTCGCTACCTGGGAGTGGTCCCGTTGCTGGTATTTTCCGCACGTTTATGGCTGCTGGGGTTGCGGCTTTTCCCTGTCGCGTTGTGCTGGCCTGCGAGTTTGCGTCGGTTTTTGGCGAGTTTGCCGATGCGTCGAAAATTCGGCTTCTCGCCAAATCGTTTTTTTTCCTGATCGCCATTAGGAGCGAGCGATTTACTTTTTCCTCCATTGTCGATTCTTCGTCGTCTTCTTCTTCATCGCCGGTATAGTACTGAAGTACGCTGAACCGGTTGGAGTCCACGGGTTGCATGGTTTGGTCCTCTCGGGGTTTCTTCTGCTGCCTCTTGTTTATTAAATTGGGTATCGGGGATAGTTTTGTCCGTCTTGGTGCGGCCAAGAATCTTCGTCCTAGACGCTCGTTCTTGCCTGCTTAGCAAGACCTCTGGGTCCTGGGTGTTGGTGAGGCCGACGTCAACTTCCATTTCTTCTTTTTTTGTTTTTTAGCGACATTAGAATGTTCGTCTGAATTATATTTATTTAATTTAGTGGCACGATGAACTGATCTGCCGTAGAGTGTCTTATCACTGCACGCGTACACCGCTTACGTTTTGCGCTCGGCACTGTTTTACGACGGTTCAGGTAGCATTCGGAAAGGAGGTCCGTCCTCATCGGAGGTTCGCAAGCGAATGTGACCTTGCCACCGTCACTCATGGTGTTCTGTTCAATTTTATGGTATATAGACTTGACATTTTTTTAATTTATCTGATTAACTTACTTATTTTTACTTATGTACCATTCGTATGAATGAGGAAATACTAAAGAACACTTAATCTGCTCACTGTATACAAGAAATATTAAAATGTCAATTATAAGCGGTTATTTCGCACGATAATCCCTGCGAAACACGGTTAGTGATTTTTTTGACTATGGCGCAGCTGAGCAAAAGATCTGAAAAAAATTGAGGATTATAGTTATGATAGTATGTTGTTACCATAATTTTTTAAAAGTAGTCTTTGCATTAATGCGAAATCTGCACTTTTTGTCATTTTTTTTGCGTTTTGTAATTTTCACGCCTCTGATTTAAAAGGAAACAATCTGAAAAAATTCCATAACATGTACTACATTATTAGCAATATATCAGAATTTTTTCAGAATTTTTGCTATTAGTATATGGGAAAAACTGGCCAAAAACTGAAAAATCGAATTTTCCCCGTAACTACCCCCCTGAGTGAGATTTGGGGTTAAAAATTTAGGTGAGCTGTTTATTTTTGATAATCTATCGAATGATCCATGCACGATCAAAATCGGCTGAAGGGCACATTTGACTCCCTTAATCGGCTATACCCTTTGTTCCAATCCGTATTTTTATAGGAAAACATTGTTTTTGGTTGTGATTTTGCTGTTGCTTTTCCCAAGGTGAAGATGATTGGTCTGTGATCCGAATTTAATTCATTTTTAACAATGGGTTGTGAAATGTTTTGTATATTTTTGTTTATTGCAATGTCAATTGTTGTGGATGTTGAACTATTACTTGGGTAATGTGTGGGTTGGTGTGTGTGGAGAATAGTGCAGTTATTTTTCTGCGCAAATTTATAAACTGTTAAACCATTCCGATTTGCTATATGGCAGTTCCATGCTCTATGCCTTGCATTCAGATCTCCGATGAGTATTACCTTATTGCCTACTTTTGTGAGCTGTTGTATGTCTGTTTCTGTGAAATAGTTTCTTGGGCTATTGTAAGCTGCAATGATGGTTATGTTGTTTTCCAAGGTGATGCCGATGAATTCTAAGGATGTCCTATGGTTTGGTTTTAAGATTTTGTATGGGATGTTCTGCTTAATTAAAACTGCCACTCCTCTTGCTGCATTGTGCCTGCATTTTTTAATGGTTATGTATCGTTTCAATTTTAAATTATCTGTGTCCTTCAATTTTGTTTCATTAATTAACATAATGTCGATTTTTTTCCTTTGCTAGAAAGTTTATTAACTCCCCTATTTTATTTCTTATGCCATCGGCATTCCAGCTACATATTTTTATTGACTCTGTTAATCTAATTGTTGACAGAACAGGATAAATTGTTCAAATTTTTCCATGCCTGTCTGACAGTGCATGAATTTTACATTGAGCTGCCTAACTGCGGTTAGCATTTTTGTGATATTTATTGTATCATTCAGCTTCCTTATTTCATTGATTAGTTGTGAAAGTTGTGAGATTTTTTCATAGCTTTCTGATGGTCTATTTTGGGTTATGTTTGTTTGGTTAGGTTTCCATGGGTTTTGTACATTATATGTTCCTATGTTAATATTTTCTCTTTGTCGTTTCCTTAATTCAGGGAATTGTTCCTTATTTTTTATATCTACTGTTGCATATGGGGTGCTTGTAGTTTTGTGCTTTGTTTATTGTTGTGTTATTTCTGATTTGTTTTTGTCTAACTAGGCCAGTCTGTTTTTATATGCTATGCACACTGTTGCATTAGCTGGATGATTTTCATCACAGTTCACACATTTTGTAGGTTCCGATCTTGGTTTTGTGCAGTCTTTTGTAAGATGTTTACCAGCACATTTCAAACATGCTGGTGCTGCAAAGCAGTTTGTAGTTGAATGTCCCCATTCCTGACAGTTGTGGCATTGCGTGATTCTCCTTTTCACTATGTAATTACTCCATATGACTTTTGTGTAACAGATGTATGGTATTTTGCTTTGTGGGTGCTTCAAATTTATTGAATTTGACACAGAGACCATATATAAGGGTCTAATGGTACCTTTCATTTTTGAAACATTCTCTGCGTCTATTCCATGGTGATGGAGATCTTCCAGTATTTCTGCTGGAGTTATTGCATTGTGTAATCCATTGATTACATAAACTCTTTTCTTTTCCTCCTTCCTGGTGTACGTGTGAAAACTCAGGCCTTTTTCTTTCCAAGTTTTTCTTAGGTTATCATAGTCTTTGGTATTTTGTAGAAATACACTCACTGTGTCTCCCAGATATTTCACATGGAACCTATTATTAACTATGTTTTTAATTAATGATATAAATTTTTGATGGTCATTGATGTTTCCATGCATGATCAGTGGTGGGAGTTTTTTGTTGTTTTTATTTTCTTTTTGTGTGCCTGAGCTTTGTTCTGTATGTGTAATTTCTGTTTCATGATCTATTTCCATTAAATTTTGCAGTGGTGAATATTTATTGCTTGTTGTGACAGACGGTATACTTGCCTTTTCGTTGGGCTGCATTTCGTCAGACTGTTTTGCCCACTTTCTTTGTAATGTATTATCTACGATTTGGTTGAAGTCACTTTTTTCATCTCTTTTCTCCGGATCCGGATTCTGTGCAGTTTGTTTCTGAACTTCCGTTATTTCGAAGCTATTTTGTATGTTAGGTTACGTTGCAACGCGCGTCCGAGACGCCACGCGGAGCGTGAGGTTATGTTTTCACTACCTTTTGTAGTTTCCTGTATTCTTGGAAGAGTTACCTTTCCTAACACCGCTGCACTTATTTTCGATGGCTTTATTGTGAAGCTTAATAGAAAAATATACTATATGCCCTTTATATTTATGTATATATATGTATATGTACATACAAATATTCGGGAACGTGGCGTCGCTACCGAATGCTCATACGAGACTGAAAGGCAGAACCTATGACCACTCTGCCAATGTATTCAGTGAAATCATTCTTTCTATTTTAAGATATACTCTGGTAAAATAGTGTCACTTGACTGAATCTATTATTTTTGTTAACTATATATTATTCTTCCAGATGTAGAATTATTAAAAATTACGTACGGTATTCACTGCATGAAAAACATAAGAATTTAAAGTAAGGATTGCATTTTCGCGCGAAATACCTCGACAAAATTGATTTTTGATTTTTTTAACTACAGCGCACAATTCCAAAAAATCTGAAAGAAATTGGGGACAATAAATATAATAATATGTTGTTATCGTAAAAATATAAAAGTAGTGTTCTTACAACTTCACTACGAAATCTGCATTTCTCAGATTCTTTTAGGGTTTTCCATTTTGTACGCCTAAACTTTGCAATGAAAAAATCTGGAAAAATTCTCGAACATATATCACCATATTTTTAATATGTCAGATTTTTCTCTGAATTTTTGATTGCCATTAAATGGGACAAATATGGCAAAACCTGATATTTCATTTCTTCCCCATCACTACCCCCCAGATCGAGATAGAGGATTGAAACTTGGTGTGAAAGCTGTTCTTTGACTAAGTTATCAAATGGTACGTCAGAAGTCTAATTTGGTTCGAGGGCACTTTTGACCCACTTATTCGGCTATACCTTTTAACTTGTGCGGGGCGCGAACTTGCGATCAAAATATTTCGTACGGATTTCATAGTCGGACCACAAAGCACTCTCATGCTATCGTTGCGTTGAATTGTCACGGCGGCAATACGGCAACCCTGTCTCTGATTCTTGACAACGCTGCTGCCTCTAGACGATTTCTCCCCTTGCCCAGTTGACGCACAATAAACAGCTGTGAATTACTCTACGCTTTCGCGAAAGAAAACGCTAGTGGTTCCGCCTCGTATTCGTCTGGCAGCCACATGCTTGTAGGAAATGATTTTACTGTAAGGAAATCTACCATGCCTACGAAATCTGTGACGTCACGCGAGGGGACTACCGCCTTAATGTGCCGCAATTGTATTTTATTGTTAGTCATTTATGATATTCAAAGCTAATGATGAGATATTTGTAGAAGTTTTATTCAAATTTAGTTGAAAATATGAAATATTATAATTTTACAATATAAACATTTTTTTTAATTGCTTATAGATTAAAATGAAATGATAATTATTTGAATTTGTGTATGAATATTTTCTATTATGTACTTTTTTCCGAATTCCATCCATTATAAACCAGTGTTAAAAAAATGTCTATGAAAAAATGTAAGAATTTCGTTTCTATATCTATGGCTCAAGAGTTGCCGTGTTACTGACCTACGGAACCATTTGAAGCCATATGGTTTTCGTCAGATGAAGTGGTCTACGATTGAAGTGGCTGTAAACAAGTACCACCACTAGTTTCTGTTTACGTAATATACCTAAGATGAATCGAATTGATGAACTCAGTTTTTGGGAAATCGTTCAAACGAGCACGTCGTTCAGTTATTTGTAGTACACTTTGTATTTCGTGAATAACTTTGTTACTCCGCGAGATTTTGCATAACGTTTCATATACCGGCTTTTGTATAAATTACATTGGTTGGAACTATTGCATTGTGCTAAAAGTAGTACCACCTTCATGAGAGGAATAGGTTTTGCATAAAATTGTTTTCTGCAGGGACTTAAAACCAGTATTGTGCCAGCAAACCTATACCGAAACCGACATAATGCCGAAACAGATGAATACCGAAACTTATATTCTATTGAATATTTTTATTGCAGGGATTGCAATACCACTGGTGAACCTGTTACGAGCCCGGGCCGCGAGCAGCGCGAGAGGCCGGCGGAGTTTTGTTTAGGAATACGGTGTGAATTTGTTAGCTTGGTGCGCGAACGAACCTGACGCGAAGCCAGGGAGTCGCTAGGATTATTGACGACGAGGACGAACCCGATGCGAAATCGGGGAGCCTCTAGGAGTGTGGTGTAAGTGCGGACGAACCCGATGCGAAATCGGGGAGCCGCAGGAGGTTGAAACGTCGTGGACGAACCCGATGCGAAATCGGGGAGCCACTAGGAGGGTGAAGGCGCAGACGAACCCGATGCGAAATCGGGGAGCTGCTAGGAAGTTGGTACAACGTCACAGACGAACCCGATGCGAAATCGGGGAGCTGCTGGGAGGTTGGTAATTTCACAGACGAACCCGATGCGAAATCGGGGAGCTGCTAGGATGCGGACGAACCTGATGCGAAATCAGGGAGCCGCTAGGATGGGCGAGTTGCGTGGACGAACCCGATGCGAAATCGGTGAGCCACTAAGGTTGGAATGAGCTTTAATTTGGATATAGATTGTTGCGAACGAACCTGATGCGAAACCAGGGAGTCGCAAGGATTGTTAGTAAAGGCCTCGTAACTAGTAATTATTTAATATATCGATACAGCTCGAGCGGTAAAGCTGTATCGTGTGGGATCGTTACTTCAATTTGGATTATGATATCGAAGGTTGGGTTCAATTAACGACTCTTAAGTTATCACGGGCAATGAACAATATATTACTGAATAGTGTTATACAATTGTCAGTGTCGCGAATGTAGAGTGTTGAGAAGTTAAAATATATTACCTATTTGATGCTCGGTTTTGACGCACTGGCAATGCGGGGGTTTGATTCGAGAAACGATTGTAGAAGTTGCCGTAATAGGATTTATACCGACTCGCGGATCCTATATGGTTTAATGTTGGTCCGAAAGGGAACTTGCGCCCGATCTTGCTGGAACAGACGATTCTCAAACGTACGCGAAGCAGAGTAACGTCCTGACTTCTTGCTTGGTACTGCCCACGAGGCTTAGATTTCGGGGGTTTATATACACCGAAATCGAGCGAGGAATTCTTGAAGATTTCCATATAAGGAAATGTATGAAAGGGTTAGACGTTGAGTCAGTTCTGCTTCCAGCAATCTAGGGGACAAGCTCCCTCGTATCGGGGGAGATAACTCTAAACAGTGCGTCTTTTCATTTTCCTTTCTAGACGAGAGCTGGAAGAAATTCCAGTGAACGAAATAATATTTTCAAATATTACCCACACGTAACATCTCCCCCCCTAAAACGAAACATCGCGAAATCGGGATGCTTTCGCCGAGAAAGGAAAATGTCTATTGCTTTTAACAAAAGGCGGGTGTAGTGTTAGGTGTTTGTGTGGATGTTGTTCTAATTTCTAAGGTGTGGACGACGGATACTGTAACGTTATAATAAATTTTTAGACTAGGTTGCCTCCTTTCTGTGTGATGCGCCGTAGAGTGCCGAGGCGGCGTTCCATGGTTGTCTGGGCCAGCTCAGTTTTGTCGGAAACACAGTGGTGTTGTTTGGGCCTCACCCCTCGAATATTCACCTTGATGGCTTGTCCGGGTAGGTTACGGATTCTCGGTGGTAGGATCCGTATGGCCTCGTACGGTCTGGACACGATCCTCCCATGGTCCATGAGGGGTATCCTATAAGTGTGGGATGACTCTTCTTCTTGGCTGACGCCCCGTACCCATGTCCTATGAACGCTGTTGGTCTGCAATGTCGCGGATACGAGTCATATGGGTGATTAATTCTGATAGGTAGTCTCCATATGTTTTCAGGTTTTCACCAGTTGGAAAAGAACTTGGTTCTCGAGCCAATCGTCCGAAGATCAGCTCGTGGGGAGTGAAATTGGTAGCTTCGTGAACGGATGTGTTGTAAGAGAACATTGCAAAAGGTATTAACAAGTCCCAGTCTTCATAATTATCCATATAATGCTTGAGGTATTCCGTGAGTACAATGTGACTGCGTTCCAACGATCCATTGGTTTGTGGACGATATCCGGAAGTCGTGACTTGCTTGATTTCGAAGATTTCCGCGAGATTTGCCATAAGTTCTCCTATGAAGCTGGTTCCTCTGTCCGTTAATATTACACGGGGAGTTCCGTATATTGCAATAAAATGTCTTGCGAATGCGTCGGCTATTGTTGTGGCTCGGATATTAGGGATCGCTACAGCTATGCAATACTTTGTCAAGTTATCTTGCATAGTGAGGATGTATTTATTTCCACTTGGAGTAATTGGTAATGGTCCTACTGTATCTAATGCAATTTTATCGAAAGCGTCCATGGGGGTATCGGTGATTAGCATAGGTTGGCGTGTTTTTGCACGCACCAATTTCTGTTCCTGACAGTTTTGGCATTTCCGGATGTAGTCCTGAATTTCGTTTCGCATTTCCGGCCAATGATATCTAGATCGAATGCGTTTATAAATCTTAGTAACTCCTTTGTGACCTCCAATTAAGCTGTCGTGTGCCTCGCGAATTATTTCTGCTCTGTCTGCTGTAGATGGTGAAGTAACAGGGCAATTGCATAAGATGATTTCCTGAACTGTTCCGGTGAAGGTTTCTTCTAAGATTTTGATAAAATCGTTGATGTTTATTTTATGCAAATCTTCAGTAGTGGAGATTCGGAAGGATTTAATTTGATTATATCTTAAGGTATGTCTAAGGTTCCTTAATCCAGTAGTTACGTCGATTGCGTCGATATTATCGTAGAAATTGTCGGAGATTATTATGCTGAAGACTTTGTTTGTTCCGTTGTCTGAAGTTATCACGTGTCCCTTTTTTGGTTGTGCTGCCAGGAGATTTTCTATGTTTATAAGTTCTGTATCTAACAATAATTTTCCTGTAGGGGTTACCAGCTTGCAATCAGCAGACATGAAATGTGCATAATGTCCTTCTTCGACAGTAAGGGTATGTGGTGAAATAATAATCTTTGGTGGTGCTACCGTCACTTGTGTTTGTTCTGCCAGGGGTTGTCTCAGGTCAATTTCTTCCATCTGGTCGGTATCGGTTTCGGACAAGTGTAAGGAGTAGGGGTCTGGCGTACGGTCAGACAGATCGTGCCGGCCTAACCCAAGTTCAGGTAGTCGTTGCTCATCAGCAAGTGGATGAATTATAGGGGGCTGTAAAATATCGCCTGTAATTTGAGGATTTTCCTGTGGTGTGGAAAAATCTTGCTGTTGTGGTTGACCTGTAATTGACTTTTCTATTACGGTATTTTCTAAGTGTTCCTCAAAGGATATTAAATTTTCTATTTCCCTGGGAGATGAAATCTGTGTAGAATTAGCCGCGGGTAAAAAATTATCTTCTTGTTGTTCATCAGGCAAGCTAATCTCGTTAGATAAGCTGGGCAGAGATCTAGCTTTGCTAGTTATTGGCGAGTGTTGAACCTTTCCAAGTGCTGGTTCGTCGGTTTCATCGGAGCTATAGCTTATCTCTTGATGTTTAGACCGTGCTTCTCGGTCTCGGCGTAGCTGTCGTATCCGATGACCTATAGAATCAATGTTCGCTTCTGTCTTCGGCACATGAATTTTGAAATCGGGGTCTTGTAGTTCTCGGGGAATAAGTGGTAGGCAGGATGTGGGGTTGCGCGATAACGCGTCTGCATTCTTGTTCGTCTTTCCAGATTTGTGAACAACCTGGTACTCATATTCTAAGAGCCTGAGTTTCCATTTCATCAGCCGAGATGTGGGGTCCTTTACTGAGTGTAACCAAACAAGCGGTCGATGGTCCGTTATCAGAGTGAATTTAGTTCCGTAGATATATGGCCTGAAATATCTAACGGCGTAAACCATAGCAAGGCATTCCTTTTCTGTCGCTGAATAGTTTCTTTCAGCTTTGTTTAGGCTGCGGGATGCGTAAGCAATCGGAAGATCCTTTCCTATCTCCCCTTGACTAAGCACAGCACCGACAGCGTATTCAGATGCATCTGTTGTAACAAGGAAGGGTTTGCTGAAATCTGGATACTGTAATATGGGCTGTTGACAGAGTTCTTTACGAAGTTCCTTGAAACTTCTATCCTGTTCTTCGGTCCATTTGAATTTGATGCCTTTGCCTAATAAATTATTTAAAGGTTTTGCTTTTATGGTGAAGTCTGGTATGAATCTTCGGTAATAACCTATGAGTCCCAGGAATTGTTGTATATTCTTCTGATTGGTGGGTGTAGGAAAATCTTGAACTGCTTGTAGTTTCCTGGGGTCGGGTTTTACTCCGTTTCCTGTGATAATGTGTCCAAGATATGCGACTTCCCTTCGAAGGAATTCGCATTTATTGGTTTGAAGAGTTAGTCCGAATTCTCTGAGACGATTTAATAGTTTCTTAACTTTGATGTTATGCTCTTGCAATGATGATGCGTAAACTACAATGTCATCCAGGTAAACGAATAAATCCGCTCCTTGGAGCCCGGTGAGAACCTGGTCCATGAGGCGTTGAAAAGTGGGTGGTGCATTTTTTAAACCGAAAGGCATGCGAGAAAATTCGTAGTGTCCGTGTGGGGTAGTAAAGGCTGTCTTTGGTTTATCCTTTGGATTCATTTCGATTTGATGAAAACCGCTGGCTAAATCAAAGACTGAAAAATATTTGGCTCCTCCCAGATGATCTAAAATCTCTGTAATTTGTGGCAATGGATATTTATCGGAAATTGTTTTTTCATTAAGTGCACGAAAATCTATGACCATGCGCCATCGTTTGTTTCCTTGAGTATCCGGTTTTTTCGGTACGATCCACAACGGTGAATTGTAAGGAGATTTTGAAGGGGTAATTATACCTTCAGATAATAAGGCGTTGACTTGTTTCTGTATTTCCTCTTGATGTACGGGCGGATAACGATATTGCCTTGTGTTGATTGGGATATCGTCGATAGTGTGTATTGAATGTTTAAAACTAGAAGCCTTTCCAAGTTTATCTCTAGGAAGATAAAATCGGTCGGGAAATTCATTGACGAGGTCAGTGACAGAACTGAGCTCTTCTTTGTTTAGGTGGTCGCAGATTAGGGAATTTATTATTTCGTGTATCCTGTCTTCTCTGGTTCGGATTTTAGGCGGGTGGTCTGCGTCTGGGAAAAATTCTTCGTCCGATGTGCTTAAGATGTCATAGGGCTCAAGTGTCTGTGGTTCTATTTCAACGTCGAGGTCTTCTTCGCTGGTGTTTGTTGCCATAACATAGCATTTTCCTTTATCGTTAGTTACTGCGGCTTTTCCTATGTACAGCTGTGCGTGTGTTTTGATGCGCGGTAAATATCCTTCCTTGATTTTCGGGTTAACCAACTGAATAGATATTTGCTTTGATGTGCGAGCCTCAATGTGATGTCTTTTTGTTATCTGGGACTGTTCCTTCTGAAAGAGATCTTGGTAATTTGAAAACGGTATGGGGCGAATAGGGTCATTCTTGAGAACTAAGGTTCCGTGGTGATAAGAAATTTCGGCTTGCTCTTGTTTTAAAAATGGGCTGCCAATTAATCCATCGGCTTCAATGGCTAGACTTTCTACTACGTAGAAAATAGCTGGATTTTCTTGAATGTGAAGGATCGTGGTTCCTATGGTGCGAACGGATAAAGTGGTAAGACCGGTTATCTCAATCTTACCTCGCGAATCTATTGAGGTTTCCTTCGCAAGTGCGCTGAAAACTATTAAATTTATGGATGCCCCACAATCAATCAAAAATTCTCCAATTCCGGATTTTAATTCTGGTACTTTGAATTTGATACGTGGTGCGGGAGTTTCCTTGAGGACAAATTCTCTTCGAAACGAACCGTGCTTTGGCGAGCTTTTTCGGTTTCGCTCATCGTGTCGCCGATACGGTGAGCGCGTTCGGAGTTTAAAGATTTGTTAGATTCCGCGGACGTATCATGCGAATAAGGCTTGCGCGATGATTTTCTACATGTTTGTGTATCATGCCCTTTGATTCCGCAGTCCCAACAATACAAACTTGGTTTACGGTATTTATCAGGGTTTTTCAGTATGGAATATTGTTTTTCTTCTTCGTCCATGTATGATGAGTCAGAGTGAGCAGAAGGAGATCTTGAACGGTTGCGATGACGGACGGTCCAAGCTGGCGTACGCGGTCGCCCTTCTCGTTCCTCTTCGGAGCCAGATGTTCTTCTCTGTCGTTCCCTATGTCTGGTGTATTTGTTTGGAGATTGAGGGTATGACACTTGTTGGTCGCGATAAGGGGACCTTTCGTTCAAGTGATCTCGGCGTGATCCTCTTGAAGGCGACGCGTGTCGTAAAAATTGTCGGCGGTTCCTTAATTTTCTGTCGATCTCGAGTACCGCGTCGTAGGCATCTTCAAGTGTTCGTAGTTCTCGCGATTGCACTGATACTTTCCAGGAAATCTTATCCGGTAGACCGTCAATGAAATTTTCTAGCGCGTCCTTTTCCATATCTTCGATAATTTCGTCGACATGGTCCCGATATTTTTCCTTTATAGCTCCTCTTGCGCAATACACGAGATGGCTGGTCCTATCGATATAATTTCGGAGGCTTTCTTCCTCGTGTATGTGTAAATTCGCGATTTCTAGTCGGAAATAAGATAGATTCTTTCCCGGCGCGAATCTCTTCTTTAGGTGTTTTATTAACGCTTGTACAGTTTCGAATTTGCGTTCCAGCGTACACCTACGTGCTGGGCCAATGAGTTTAGTCAAGATTATAGCAAGAAATTGGGTTTCTGAACCCTCCGGAATCAACGTTAAACCATCTTCCACACTTTGCGCAAAGCGCGTTAAAGGTGGGTTTTCTCCGTCGAAATTCGGTATAGTAAAAGCGATGTTTTGTAAGCAAGTTCTTTGGGTAAGGAGAGACATTGAATTTGCCAGCGTAACTGTCAAATTCAGTATGTCCGTGGTTGACGAATTTGCTTGTGAGCTCGTCATTGTAAATTATAAGGGTCGATTAACTAGAGAAAACTAGTATATAATCGGTAACTAGCGAAAACTAGTAACACTTTGTTAAAAAGTGATAAAAAGGCGACGTAACTAGCGAAAACTAGTATATTGTCAATATTCTCCTAAGAGATATAAAAGGGCGGCTTAACTAGGAAAACTAGTATATTGCCAAAACGCTCGGTTGACTAGCGAAAACTAGTATATGACCGACGTTCTATTCAGAGCAGTACGTTAATTATAAACCCAGAATTCAACGTTAATCCAAATATATTTTGAAGTATCCCACCGCTGTCACCAGTTTTTGTTACGAGCCCGGGCCGCGAGCAGCGCGAGAGGCCGGCGGAGTTTTGTTTAGGAATACGGTGTGAATTTGTTAGCTTGGTGCGCGAACGAACCTGACGCGAAGCCAGGGAGTCGCTAGGATTATTGACGACGAGGACGAACCCGATGCGAAATCGGGGAGCCTCTAGGAGTGTGGTTTAAGTGCGGACGAACCCGATGCGAAATCGGGGAGCCGCAGGAGGTTGAAACGTCGTGGACGAACCCGATGCGAAATCGGGGAGCCACTAGGAGGGTGAAGGCGCAGACGAACCCGATGCGAAATCGGGGTGCTGCTAGGAAGTTGGTACAACGTCGCAGACGAACCCGATGCGAAATCGGGGAGCTGCTGGGAGGTTGGTAATTTCACAGACGAACCCGATGCGAAATCGGGGAGCTGCTAGGATGCGGACGAACCTGATGCGAAATCAGGGAGCCGCTAGGATGGGCGAGTTGCGTGGACGAACCCGATGCGAAATCGGGGAGCCACTAAGGTTGGAATGAGCTTTAATTTGGATATAGATTGTTGCGAACGAACCTGATGCGAAACCAGGGAGTCGCAAGGATTGTTAGTAAAGGCCTCGTAACTAGTAATTATTTAATATATCGATACAGCTCGAGCGGTAAAGCTGTATCGTGTGGGATCGTTACTTCAATTTGGATTATGATATCGAAGGTTGGGTTCAATTAACGACTCTTAAGTTATCACGGGCAATGAACAATATATTACTGAATAGTGTTATACAATTGTCAGTGTCGCGAATGTAGAGTGTTGAGAAGTTAAAATATATTACCTATTTGATGCTCGGTTTTGACGCACTGGCAATGCGGGGGTTTGATTCGAGAAACGATTGTAGAAGTTGCCGTAATAGGATTTATACCGACTCGCGGATCCTATATGGTTTAATGTTGGTCCGAAAGGGAACTTGCGCCCGATCTTGCTGGAACAGACGATTCTCAAACGTACGCGAAGCAGAGTAACGTCCTGACTTCTTGCTTGGTACTGCCCACGAGGCTTAGATTTCGGGGGTTTATATACACCGAAATCGAGCGAGGAATTCTTGAAGATTTCCATATAAGGAAATGTATGAAAGGGTTAGACGTTGAGTCAGTTCTGCTTCCAGCAATCTAGGGGACAAGCTCCCTCGTATCGGGGGAGATAACTCTAAACAGTGCGTCTTTTCATTTTCCTTTCTAGACGAGAGCTGGAAGAAATTCCAGTGAACGAAATAATATTTTCAAATATTACCCACACGTAACAAACCATTTCCGAATATTCCACTAACAAGCTTAGAAAAACGCACGATATGGATATCGCCTGAAGACTAAAATCTTTGAAGAATGATACATATATATACGTAGCACGCTGCTTTATTGCCAACATGAACGAACATCGTAAGTCACAAATGCCTGCAAGACATTACCAAATTTTAACAATACCATGGTTTCTTACTGTTTGGTCCTAATAGTGGGTTTCTCCGCGGTATTAGTGCCACCCTCTTTGGACGACTACAAGAAAAGTAAGTCTACAAGAAAAGAGCCATTCAATATTCATCCTAATTTCTTTCAAACGGGTTCAAATTCTTTTGTCAAAATAAGCCATTAACGACATAATTAATAAAACCTAATTTGAAAAGTTCCATTTCGTATATCTCAAAGAAGTTATAAAGTAATTTCTTCAATTTTTTTAACAAAAGGCCACTCCGCATCCCAAGTAAAGGAGAAACAATATAGTAGAATTCCGATTATGAGAAAAGAGTAATTGGCTACGGCTAGGTAAATAATATGCTTCTGTAGGTACAAATGACATCATTAAGACCGCTGTAGTACGTGAGGACTACGTCTGTAAACTTCTATAAAAGAATAAAGGGTAGGATGGGTAAGGTAATTCGATTGTCGCGTCAGCGTGCACAGTCCGTCTACCTGAATTGGGGCGCACCGTTGTCTTTAAGAAATTACTCTGACGTTATTAGAAGGCCGCAGCAAACTAGAGGGGAGCTTATTTTATAGAGAAAACTTCAAGAAATACAATAGTATTTTTTTAGGATTTTTAAAATCGCGACTTGAAACATCAGTTAGCAAAATAAAAGTTTGTTTATAATTTGCAGTATTAAAAACAAGCTTTTTTAGCTTAAGCAAAATGTATGTGGATAGGCCGTACTTTCACGATTAAAATGAAAGAAAAAAACGAAATTTGTACCTTTAATGGTTTCGGAGATAAAAATACTTTTATAAAAGTACTTTTCGTAAAAATCACTGAAATTTGCAAACTTCAATGGCCTACAATTTCTAAACAATTTCATTATTGGCAAAATAATGACTCAATCCCCCCCCCCCCCCCCCCCATAATTTCGCATAGACTACAATGTATTTCAATTTGGACAAAATCTCAGACATCAAAGGAAAAAAGTGATCGATTTGGCATGGTATGACCCATACCTCAATCTATCACTAAAACGATCACACAACATTATTGCGGTATGGAATTGTCGACGAGTGGCATCATCTTGTTTCCATAAGACAATTCTAGATTCTCGTGACTCTCGAAATCGTCTGATAAGCAACACAAGTCCAAGAAAGGCATTAATTTCGATTCAGTCAACAAAAAGTTTCCATCTTTTGTTTGTTGGTGTTACACGTCCCACTGGTTTGGGATAATGTTGCGGAGTTATTGCTTCTATTAAAGTGCAAGGGCACATCTTATATATGTTTTGGGTATAAGAAAGGAGGGTGACTGAATTTGACACTTTAGGTTTCACAAGATGGTCCTAACTTGAATTTTAATTTTAGATACCCACTCGCGACACGAGGTTCGCTCGGACCTTGGTTTTCCAATTGAAAGTTTGATCGCTAAAATTGTATTCATCCGCGAAGCTAAAGGAGGGCCGCTTTTATAATGGCCATTTAGCCATGTCGAGGTTAGCAGACTAGTAGTGTGTGCTGAATTTTGTATAACGACGAGGAATGTGCAGCGTCGACCAACCTGCCCCTCGCGCGGCGGTACTCATACATTCCTCGTTGCTACATCCACGAAAAAGAGAGCAATTATAAGGAGGGCATAACACTGGCATACTTTCCATTGCTTTCTTATTTGTACACAAAATAACAGTATAGAATATTTCTTCAGTCATAAACAAGTAAAAACGTTCCTCCATTGTTTGTACGTGCTCACTTACCTTTATTAGTGAACGCTGACGTGACGTTATTTGGTCTGCGACACTACTAATGCTGAATGCAATCCGCTGCCATTTACGTCCGGATACAATTTCATGTTCTCAAACTGTCCATGTTTTCTGACATATCAAATTCAGTGTCAGAATGCTCCACCTCTGGCTCAACATCACTATTGGACAGGGTACCACCATCCGTTGACTAGTCAAAGTTATGATTATCTTCTACTTTAGCAAATTGAGCATATAGAGATTGCTCATTATTTGACATGGTGTAAAACAACACAAAAGACAATAAAAATAACGGAAAAAGTAAATAAACAAAAATAACAATAACAATAAAATAGCAGAGACAACAGAAATAATAGAAAATAGACTTACACTTCGCATACGACTTTCTTCGCCAGGAGATCGTAAGAAACTAAGCAGTTCGAGAAATTCAAAGAAATATTGCAAAAAAGCTTCACATCGAGAACATCATGTTGTATATATCTATGTGGTGGTCTCCATTAAAAGGAGGTTTCTTAGTTTTGAGATAACACATACGAAACCATACAGAACCGTCAATGCTATAGAAGCAGTAAAGGTCACTATGTTACAGTATACGGGGTGTTAAAGGCGTAAGGCAGGGTTGCGCCATAAGCCCCCTGCCATTTACTGCATTTATAGAAGACTTGGAGAAAGAGTGGAGCAAAAACGCGGAGGAGGGGACAGTAATTAGCGGTACAAAGATATACGCGTTGAAATACGCAGATGACATTATGACATTGGCGAAAGATGGTAGAAGTCTGAAGGAAATAATTAAATCACTGGAAAGATATGAGAAAAAAACCTGAATAGAAGTAAACAGAAAGAAAACGAAGATAATGAGGTTTCAACGTGGTAGACTACATAAAGAGGAGGGCTCGTACCTCAGAGGAAGCGAACTTGAGGTAATAGACAGATTTAAATATTTGAAAGTGTGGTTGAATGCAGAAGGCTTCCTTAAGAGATACCTGAATAGGTAGATGAGTAAGATGCAAAGAGCGATAAACGCATTGTAGGGGATATGAAAAAGAACGAGGATACACTCATAGAAGAGAAAAGTATATTTGGTAGACAGCCTAGTCAGTTCAATAATATGGTATGGTGTGGAAATATGGGACTGGCAAAATATACAGAAGGTAGAAAGACTACAGGGCCGATTTATCAAGATAGTGATGGGTCTTAGAAAGCACAACCCAAACTACATATGGATACTGGAGTCAGTTAGAGTGAAGATAGCTGGACAGACCCGAAAAAGAGCAAGAAAGAGGAGTTCAGAAGCTTATTGACATTGATATTGAGTTCACAGAAGTTGGGGATGGCGGACCAATTGTAACGCCAACGTTGGGATTGGAACATGAAGCCTTAGAAAATAGGGTAAGGTAGCGTTTGCAGGCAGTAATTAATTGAGATCTGCAGGAGCTATAGAGTATGATGGAAAAGTGCATAGCCGGATAAGGGGGTCAAAAGTGCCCCTGAACTAAATTAGACTCGTGATCCACCATTCGATAGGATATCGAAAGAAAACCCTTCACACAAAGTTTCAACCCTCTATCTCGATCTGGGGGGTAGTAATAGCGAAAAAATGAAATATCAGTTTTTGGCATATTTCTCCCACTTAATGACGGGTAAAAATTCTAAACAAAATCTGGTATATTACGTATATTGTGCTACATGTTGGAGAATTTTTTCGTATTTTTTTTATGTAAAGCTTAGGTACGAAAAATGAAAAATCCCCAAAAAATCAGAGAAATGCAGATTTCATAGTGAAGTTGCACGAGCACCACTTTTATATTTTGATCGTAACAACATTATAACATAACTATTATCCTCAATAAGTTTCACATTTTTTTGAAATCAGCAACATACTTGAAAAAATGTAAAACTACTTTTCATATTTATATCCTCTTTATTCAGTATGTATATTAAATGCTTCTAAACATTTCTGCCTTCGTCCAAATGGTGTACAATGGAAAGAAATTGAATTAATTCGATTAATTGATTTTTTACCGTGTACAGGATCATGTGAAACAGGTAAAGAATTTTGAACAAGGTCGGTGGGAGTGATGTAGGGCGCAGTTTTAGTTGTGGAACTGCTGCGTACTTTTTTGGTGTGTGTTCGAATCTCGCCTAGGATAATTCTTTTTTTATTACATTAACGATTTCTTTTTATCCTAACTGTATAATATATATAAATAGTATGCATCGTAAAACATTTTACAAACATCTCAACAATATTTTAACTCCAAATATACACATAAATAATTAAGTAACAATTGTGAAGCACTTTCAATTGCTACATATATATCTGGTAGGAATGTTGGATTTTTTGGGGGTTTTTCATTTTTCGTACCTAAGCTTTACATAAAAAAATACGAAAAAATTCTCCAACATGTGGCACAATATACGTAATATACCAGATTTTGTTTAGAATTTTTACTCGTCATTAAGTGGGAGAAATATGCCAAAAACTGATATTTCGTTTTTTCGCCATTACTACCCCTCAGATCGAGATAGAGGGTTGAAACTTTGTGTGAAAGGTTTTCATTCGATAACCTATCGAATGATGGATCACAAGTCTAATTTAGTTCAGGGGCACATTTGACCCCCTTATCCGGCTATGCCCTTTAAGATATTGCAGGAATGTGGGAAAAGAAAAGTGCAATAGAGCTCGAAAGTTACGGAAATGATCCTAAAATCTGTGGAGAGTTAAAGGAGCAGTGGACGAGACTACGCTGCGGCAACGTAACAGCGAAAAGGTTCGGTCAGAAAAGAGTTGCGGTGTATGATACGCGATTCAGAAGAGGAATACTTTAGACACGTATGGGTATGCAAAAGTATGAGACGAAAGTTTGGAGCGGAAATTGAAGAATGGATGTGTAACGTCTTGCATCGCAACGGAGTTTGTTTACTAGCGACTGTTGAGCGACCTACGCGTTGCTAGGGAGTAGGTCGCCCGCGATTCGCCCATGATTCGCCTGATCACAGTCAGGCGATGGATATGCGAAAGTATTTATCCGTTGCTAAGGAGCGATTCCCGCGCAATTCGCGGAACTGTGATCAGGCGATGGGTAAACAGCCATCGCGTTGTCAGGAAACGAGCGACCCTTAAATAGAGGCCGAAAATCCGAGGCGGCCCTCACTTGTGAAAGTTCGATAGAACGATACGGTACGAGTCCACTGGCGAACAACTAATAAAACACCACAAAAAAGCATACCGCGTTGTGCCAATTAACCTTGCCCACAGATGTACAAGGTGGTGAGGAAGAAGGACGGAGAGGAACAGATAAATGAGCTACTAATGGGGGAATTAAGAAAAGAACATTGCATCTATAGAAGTGCGTTTGAGAAAGTGACAAGAATATAAGGTATCAACTAACAGTAGTCCATTACATACCAAACCGCGTTAAAGTTTAAGTTTAAGTTTAGGCTTGAGCCTAGGTGTAGAGTTTAAAGTTAAAAATTTAAGGTTTAAGGATTAAGGTTTAGAGTTTAAAGTAAAAAATACGATATAAGAGAGTTATAAGACTGTATATACAGAGTGAATCATTTAACTCTTTCACCTTAATTTTTCTTGTAAACTACATGTTGAAAAAAATGTTTCGAACGAATGTTGTTTGGTATGAAGAGGGGCGTACATGGCAAGAATTAATTTTTTATTATTTTCCTTTTTTATCAAAATATGAAGGTGACCTTGAGATTTCTAACTATAATGTGCAACATATAACCATGCTATTCGAAAGTCTCTTGAATACAGAATCAAAAGTTATTAAGGTGCATGAGGTCAGAAATTAATATTTATCGAGATATTCCTTAGTTGATTTTTAATGCAAGAAATGTTCAAAACGTTGTCTATTACAATCGATGCATTAAGCACTGCGAGTGATACATGTGTCAGTATCTCTGCAGTTATAGCATTACATGCTCCAACGATGCGGTCTTTCATATTTTCAATGGTTGTAGGTAGATCGCGATAAACTTCAGTTTTTAGATAACCCCAAAGATAATCGAGTGGCATCAAATCCGAAGATTGAGCCAACCATGTGATTTGTCCTCCACGCCCAATCCATCAGTTATCGAATAGTCTGCAATACTTGGCATCCTTGTTGAGCATAACGTACAGGGCAACAGCCGTGTTGGTACCACATTGTTGAAATTGTTTGTAACGGAATGTCTGACAATAATGTAGGGATTATTTTAACTTAAACCCCACATAGCATGGTTTCACGGCTCGGGGAGATTGAAAATGTCTCTTAAACGATAAATAAAATGTTTATTAAATAACCAACAATTACGCACAAAGTTTCTCACTCACAAAACTCTCTCTCTCTCTCTGAACACGCACGCTTTTCACGCATTCATTATTTCTCATTCTGTCACTCTGTTTCTCTCACTCATCTCAGACATGCGTAAGACCCAATTAGTCACGTTCACCCAAAATCTTCTGTAGCCATACATTCTCCGTTCACACGCTAAACTCCAGATACTTGATCCCAAACACTCTTCAGTTAGGCGCCAGTTCATAAACATTTACACGTCATTCTATATCATACACTAATGACAGTACTGTTTAAGACAAAAAGATGTAACATTTGCGTCCTGTTAATGAGTCATCAATAAAGTATGGTCCAATTATTTTATTGTCAATTATAGTACACCAATTGTTTAAGCTCTATCGACGTTGGTGATCGATTTGACGAAGCCAATGTGGGTTTTCCTGTGACCGATAATGCATATTTGTTAAATTGACCTGACCAAAATTGGTAAAAGTGGTCTCGTCAGTAAATAAGATATTTTTTTTTAAAAATGTTCCATTTGTATTTATTTTATTTAGAAGCCACATATAAAATTGTACGCGGTTGTGAAAATCTCTTCCATGCAATTCTTGGTGCAGAGACAGATGATAAGTGAAATGATAAGAAATTTTTGTGAATGAAGAATTCATATAACACTTGTTTTGCTAATTTTTTTACTTCGCGATATTTGTCGTGTGCTAATATGAGGAGTCTGATTAAGGCGGTAGTCCCCAATGGCGGCCAGGCATGTCAGAGAGTTGACTTTACCGACAAAATGAGCCAAAAATATGGGTTTGCGGAGTTCGACTTTTCGTCCTCATATAAGAGAATTTTGGGTTGAAATACGGCTCAATCGAAAGAGGAAGCTTCAATGCAGTGCGCTCTGGTCGTCATTTGATCCGATTATGTTGATGCTCAATAATATGAGCGTGGAAATGTGGGGCAAATATTTACAGCTTGACAGCCGCCGAATCTAAGCAATTTTCGTAAACAAAGAGAATGTTCTCAATGAAATGAGGACCAGAGCGCACTGCGTTGAAGCCTCCCCTTTCAAATGAGCTATCGTTCGACGCAAAATCTTCTTATATAAGAACGAAAAGTCGAACCCCGCAAAAGCATGTTTTCCCGTGTAATTTCGCCATATTCATGATGATACAGAGCAAAAACGTGTAAACTTTAGTTCAGCTGTTCTCCGCGAGGAGGCGCTTAATCGGAAAGACCCAATGAGAGTTGGCGCGATTGTAGCAGCAGCTCGCTGTACTACTACACATTGAAGCCTGTCTATACGTGTGTCGTCACGCTTTTCGCCACTGCCATAGCTCGCACCTCGTTTTGTTTTGAGCCCGGCAAGCGGCACCGCGATATGTTTATGCACAGAAAAGCGAAGCGAACGGCGCTGCCTTGTAGACGCAACGCGTCCCCCGCACACTTATAGACAGAGTACAATGTAGTTGTACAATCATTTTTTTTCCATTTTCAAAAGTGATATATGGTAATATATGTTGAAGAATGTTTTCGAATTTTTTTGCTGCAAAACTTTGGTGTAAAAAATGAAAAATCATATAAAAATCTGAAAAATGCATATTTCGTAATGAAGTTGTAAGAGCACTATTTTTATACTTTTATCGTAATAACACACTATTATCGCCAATTTTTTTTGATTTTCTGAAAAAGTGCACCGTGGTTCAAAGAATCAGAAACCAACTTTTTCAAGGAGTTTAACGCGAAACAAGGACCGTTACTTCAAATTTTTATATGCCCGTTAAGCAGTGAGTAGCGCATGTGATTTTTAATATTTCTACATTCGGAAGGAAAATACATAAACAGAAAAAGTTGCAGCTACACGAAGAAAGTTACCAAACTCAAACATTCTGAAACTCGGTAAACAAATAGTGTAGGTCCCCAGTAACACAAAGCTATTTTCGTTGGTGCTAATTTTCACTTTTAGGGAGTGAAATCAACCCCCAAAGTTTTAGTTCTTTTTTTTATATTTTTGAGTATAATTTTGGAATGATAACGGATAGGACAAAACTTTAAAGGGGTATATGGTTCCGTTTTTTATGTTCTACAACCCCACTGCAATGAAAGATATCTTCATAGTGCAATTTGTTTTAAATACACAAATTCTCCGTTTTGTATTGCATAACGGTAAATGATAGAAATGGTTATATTATATAACAAAAAGTATTCATTTTGAACGATCTAAAGGAGTATAAAATAAAATCATTTTTTTGTTTACGTCGTTGTTAAAAACAATTAATTACCGTTATTCGTATATGCCTACGTTTTTGTTCGACTCATCACTGTGTTTGTATTTTTCAGCATAAAGTAGGTGTGTTCTATCATATTTGAAGGTCTAGTATATATTTCATTTTGAAAGCTTCATTTAAAAAAATTTATTGCAAGTGTATATGAAACGCCTGTTCTCGGGTGATTATTCGGAACCATCACGATCAGGATCGCCCTCTCAAACGGGCAGAAAGCTCATCACCCATACTGAACCTGTATATGTATGTTCAGAAAATGTTTGCATTACCTAGCTAAAGGAATATGTAAGAAATAAAGCAATATTTGATATGTGGGAGAGGTTGATCGCGATAATCACTCGAGAATAGGCGTTTTTGCAATATATTTCATGTACACGTGTAATACAATTTTTTATATGAATTTTTAAGTATAGAATATATATTCGACCATGAAGTATAATAGAAAATACATACTTTGGCGTGAAAAATGCAAATAGAATGAAGAATCGACCAAAAACATATCAAGATGCGTATAACGGTAATTAATTGTTTTTAACAAAGACGCAAATAAAAAAATTATTTTATTTTATATTTCGTTAAATCGCTCAAAATAGAAACTTTTTAGTATATAATAATCATTTCTATAATTTACCGTTATGCACAAATACAAATAATTTGTTTCTTTAAAACAAATTGGACGATAGGGATAACTTTTATTGCTGCAGGGTTGTAGATTATAAGAAAACTGAATAATTTATTCTTTTGAAGTTTTGCCCTATCTCTTACCATTATAAAGTTATACTGAGAAAACTAAGAAATGCTAAAACTTTGGGGGTTGATTTCACCCCGTAAAAATGAAAATTAACACCGACGAAAGATAGATTAGTATTACTGGGTCCTACAGTACTTACTTGTGCATCGAGTTTCAGAATTTTTAAGTTCGATGACTTTCCTTATCGTTTATCTGAAGCTATTTCACATGCCTATATTTCGAAGTTAGAAAATTTATTTCAATGGTTACATTGACAGAGTGACTATGGTGTCAAACTGTAAAATACGTACTAAATATTTTGGTCATAAGTTCGTGCCTTGCACAAGCGCAATTTTTTTCTCTTACATTTTTTTCAATCCTTAACTATACAATATGCAAATACGTAACAATAATTTAAAAACATGTGAAAGATATTTTAAAAATATATTACTCTGAAGTATACACAGAAATAATTTAGGAGTATGTTTTACACAATCGTTTCTGTAGCCACGAATTCTTCTACTTATGGGTATTACTTCGCATTTCCTAGATCAAATAAATATATGGAATGATGCAATGTACTTTTACTTCAAGTCAACTCCATTTATTACTGATAAGTACTATTGAATTAAAGTTTATTTATTTATTAGGTGTCGAAGAATCTAAATAATTCTTTAATTAACAAGGTAAATGAATAGTAAAACTGCAGACGGAAACAATATTATCATGTAGTCAAAAATTGAAAAAAAACATAGAAAAAAAAATTTATCTTGTTTGGGGCGAGAACTTGCAACCAAACCATTTCGTGTGGACCTCACAGTCGAACCATAAACCGCTCTCGTGCAATCATTGCGATGAATTGTCACGGCGGCAACGCGGTAACACCGCCGTTGATTCATGGCAACGCTGCTGCCTTGAGACGATTTCCCCCCTTGCTCCGCGCAATAAACAGCAGCGAATTACTCTACGCTTTCGTGAAGGAAAACGATAGTGGCTCCGCCTCGTATTCGTCGGGCAGCCACATGCTTGTAGGAAATGACCTTACTGTAACGAAATCTACCATGCCTACGAAATCTGTGACGTCACGCGAGGGGACTACCGCCTTAAGGGGGTCGTCTTATGTGACGGCCGGTTTTTTCGCTGTTTTGGGGAATTTTGTTTGACGAACCATAAAAACACAATATCTTGGAATTTGTACTACATATTTATTAACATTTGTACAGTTATTCAGAATTTTTGCAGTTAAAATATGTAGTGGAATTGACTTTACAGCTCTCGAAGGACACAGGTGCGAAAAAAAAGTTGGTCGACGACTGACATGATTTTGTCTGTCCTGCTCATCTGAAATCAAAAAGTCAAACGGCATATTAATTTGTAGACTTGTGGCTAACGCCGGCACCAGAATGAAGTCAAAATATAGGATATTTAATGTTTGGCACAGTTTTGAAAATGTATTTACGATTTTCGTAATTTTTTTCGAATTTTTGAGCTGGAAAAAAAAACTGTGACAGATATCACAATGATTCTGGTACGGGCTGGAAACATACTGAACATACCATAAAAATTTGAGCGAAATCGGTTAAATAGTTTTTCAAATATCGTGTCGGTCAATTTGAAAAATGCAGTTTTGAGAAAGACGCGATTGGAAGTTCAAGTATGCATTACACAAAGAAAATGTTAACTCACTATTAATCTGCTATGCCTGGTCCATATAATTGACCTTCCTCTGCCTCGTGGAAGTCCCGCAAAGTTGCTTGCTCCTCCCTGCTATCAATCCTGGCTTGTTTTGCCAAATTACTTGAGCGTCGCTCAAACCGGACAATGCGGGCATTGTCGCGATGGTGAGCATAGGGTTGAGCATTGAAGCCAATTTGCAAGCCCAATGTATTCATCGTCTTCAAAATTGGTTGGAACCCTTCATTGAAAATAATCACACCCAAAAAGCAGGCAATCTCAACAATCTTAGGGCCAGAATGAAGGTGTTTCGGTGCAAACGTCCAAATGAGCGAATTGAGCGACTCATTGTTTTGAGTTTCCGCTCCCAAGCAACGGGTCAATAGATCTTTTCTTGATAAATCTTCGTAGATTGGTTTAATTACAGTCTGCACTTGTTCTGACAATGGCGCCTGGTCGTGATGAAAATCTGTTCCCTGAGCTTCTGCCTTGCGCCACTTACACCAACTGTTTTCACCTGCTGGGCAATATTCGTGCTGTGGATTATTATCTGTAGAGCACTTGTGGTAGAATGTTGCCCATATCTCTTTTCTCATCTCTCCAGTGGAATCTGCATGCCTACGAATTGCCAACCCATTATACCTCGTTAACTCGCCTATGACTTTATCAGTCAATTTGCCAGACCCCTTGCCGCCAGTCCCTTTATTGGTTTTTTTTGCAGTTCGGAGACGCGACCCCATCCTTCTTTCTACGTGCCCAACACATTCTTTTTTACTGATTGGACATTCTGTTCCGTATGGCTCAGCTTTCAAAATCCCATTAAAAGTTTTGCTATCACCGTCACCTACCTATGTATGTAATGTATTTCACACCATATTTAGGTAGGGATCGGAAAAACATTGTGACGATGGCATCAATTTCCGTTTTTCCTGAGCTGCCGGTGTGATTTATAGTGCATTCGTCCTGATAAGAAGCATTGCTCATAACTGATTGGATTTTTTTATTTTCAAACTCCCTTTTTTTATTTTTCACAAGTTGCATGCACCACAAAAACTACTTATTACACGCATCTAAAAGTTTGTTCGAATACTTTCCAATCAATGTGGAGACACCAAACAAAGATAAAAATCCACGCTTTTTCCATGTGCCGTCTCCAGAAACTATAAATTCATCTTCTGGCTCTCCGACTTCTTTATTAAAATCTTTTTCCTGGACAACAGCTTGGGACAACACATTTTCATAAACGGCAGATGCTGCTATGTGAATATCTTCTAAACACGCGTAGTATGCACTCTTACTAATTCCTTGACGCATATCCATCAAGCCGCATGAAATATTCAGTCCTTCATGACCTATCCCTAACAATCGCATCACAAAAATCAAACGACAGTTGATTTCAGCTGCATTTTTAATCATCGGACACGAATTAATAACTAGCGGCGAATCACATTTGCACGTCATAAAAATGTTGAAACTAGTGCCTCGAAAATTTGACGATTTGAAATCCACTTCACCTTTACATTTTTTGCATATTACAGTTGAAGATATAGTGGAAAATACAGTTGCAAATTCCAAGATGCAATAAGCAAAATTTGAAGAAATTGCCACGTCAAATTCTTTAGTGTCTAAAAGCTTTTTCGCCGATGTTAAAGTAAACTCCGTACTTTGCTCGGCCGTATACTGATTACCACGAAACTTTCGTTTCTTGGTGCGATCAGCATGTGCAGTAGAATATTTACTTCCTTTTTTATCGCTCATATTCGTAATGTATGTCTCTCTCAATACTGTGCGTAAACTGCGCTGCTTGAAGACTAAGCCAAGACGAAGCTAACCGTTACTATTGCTGCTATAGCGTCCCATTCGACAAAAGAATTCAGCGTCCTTTTACGCACATATTCTATAGATGTTATAGAAGCAATTTAGCAAACAAAAAATTTTGATCTTTTTGGACCTATCACACCAGACGACCCCCTTAATAGCAGTAAGTACAGCATTGATCTTCCTTCAAGTTTTCGTAGTTTGTGGACATTTACGTTTTACGCCAGAACTACCAGTTTCTCCAAGCATTTTGCTAAGCACCGCGAACATGATATGTGATGGTTGATTTCTTTCAGGAAATTTTTCTGCATACAAACGTTTTGCTCTGACAGAGTATTCGTCACAGACACCATAGACGAAGATCAGATCATGTCCCGCTTTTCAATATCATTAAATTTCATTACGATGAAGATATTTGTCACGTTCGCATGTGCTAATGACTTATCACTGCGGAATTGATTTGTGCAGCAATAACAGTGGAACGTTCTACATGTTTGTAAACATTGAAACTAAGGCAGCCGTTGTGTGGAATTGTCATACACAAAAGAACTATCATCTTTCATTGGAGAGTATCTCGGTAACTATTAATTTCTGACCTCATGTACCTTAATAACTTTTTATTCTGTATTCAACAGACTTTCGAATAACACGATTAGATGTTGCAGATTACAATTAAAAAACTCAGGGTGACCTCCATATTTTGATAAAAAAGGAAAACACCAAAAAAATGTTCATGTAACATTTAGATTACAAGAAAAATTAAAGTGGAACAGTTAAGTGACTCACCCTGTATACGTTAATATGTAAGTTACGAGATAAATGTATTTATATCCAAAGACTGTAAAGTGTGGATAGTGAATGAACATTATTATTATAAATATATTATATATTAATAATTTTACAAATTATTATAAACATTATTATTATATACGCAGAAAGGAACTGGGTCCAACTAACGTTGTTTATTCGAAAGAAAGAAGAAAACAAAAAGGAAAGGAAAGAAAATACGAAAGCAGGAAAGGGTAGGTTTTACTAAATATGTTTGACTTCGTTGAGCTGTTAGATGGACGTCCGAATAAGATTACTTCACCGAGCTCTTATTTCCCTAAGCGTTCCTGGCAGTGGAAGTACTTTTGTACAGCGAGACACACATCTTTGCAGAATATTACAGCGAAGCACGCACACGTTTATAGAGCCGTGCAGTGAGGCGCGTACATCGTGTTGAGTTCGTGCAGCAAGGCACGCACACTTTTATTATACTAGCACAAGAAAAAATGCTGCTAGGCATTTACACATAATGGTTTTGTGGTATTTAATACGACTCTTGTCGTGGAAAAGGTGGAAAAGCAAGAAAGTGACATGCGTTACTGGTGTCGAACTACATAGTCCATTATCTCTCAACGAAGTGTGTCGCCAAACTAAAGAGGCAATCACAGATCGCAGCTGCCCTTTGTTTGCACATTGCACCGTGGGAAAAATCACGATTCTAGTTAATCAAAAATTCACGTTTATCAAAAGTAGTTTCCATATCAACTTTTATGAAATCGTAATGATAGAAACTATAAAATGGAACATTTAAATGATAGCATTAGTATTACTAATTGTGAGTATATATAGCAGTAGGTAAAATATATATAGGTAAAATATTATACACACTTTTATTACCATCAGTAATGTATTACATTTTTCTACCAAAATATTATTATTGATGTTTCGTAGCCATTTCTAATATTACAATTTTACTCAGTACTTGAATTCTGGTTAGTATTATTGGTTAATGAATCCTGGTCAGCATCATTCATTAATGAATTTTGATACCTTCTGATAATTGTGGATCTGACAATAAATTAATGACATCTTTTTTAAGTGTCTTTCCTTTTGTCCAATGAATGATATGACTGGATCTGATGAAAATAGTGGTACGTACATCAAATCTTCTATTGTCTTGCCTCTAGATATTTTCCTGGTACTCAATTCACGGTATCTTTTCGAAATTTGAAATCGTTATTACTGGATTCCAAAGCTTTTTGTGATAGCATTCTTATTGATAAAGAAACATGTTCAATAATCTGTATTCCATGAATTAATATTTTATGAATGCTTGATGGCATATAATACCAGTAATATAATTATAAGTATTTTTCAGCTATTTCCTTTGCATATCTAGTAAAAGTATTTTTATTAACAGCATATCTGTAAGGTAAGGTTCGGAAAAGAATGGGAAGACGATATATCCAATTTTAGTTGATGCTAGTGATAGATGCTGCCAATGATAAATTTTTAAAAAGTCATCGGGCTGAATTGCCATTATTGCTTATTCCGAAACCTGATTTTGGCATATCCAACAATAATCCCATTTCATTTATTAATTTATTTTGGATAGCAATTTTTTACAATTCCATATGGTAGGATATATACAAAAAGGTTTCGAAACATCTTATCTACACATGTAACGTGTAATCCGAACCTATACTGCTTCACATTTGGAACTTCTTTTAACATTTTGTCATATGATTCATAATTTTAGAAGTCGCTCTACAAATACCACACGTTTGGGTACAAGATTTCGTGATAACTCCAAACAGTTCTCCACATACCATAATCGAATGAAAGGAATGCTTGATGAATAGATCCGGTTTTCAGTAACAATTGTTGTTGGTATAATTTGTTTAATTTGACTTTCTACGTGTTTTGTTTCGGTTTTACTCAATTCCATAGTCTCCTTTTCAAGAAGTAATTTAATGGGTCTGCAAAATCTTGTGGATTAATAGCATAGGATATTACATAAAATTTTATTATCATTTGCCTGTAGTCTTAATGGAACGAAGCATATAGTAAATAGATATGAATCTGTGTGCGATTTACTGTTTCCTTCACCGAATTTTTTATTATATGTCGAATGACCGGCACTCCCACCACAACCCCACTTATATGTTAAAGTAAAATGACTTGGTCAATCGGAAACTGTTTTAATTACATATTTTTGTACCACAATTAGTCTCCTAGCTGTAGAATTAACGAACTCTTGCAATTTTACGTCAGCCATAGTTGCTGAGGAAGTGATGCTTTCTTTGGGAGGCTGACACTTCTTTCGCTTTTTGTATCGTGTAATACGATGCAACGTTATCGGCTTTTGTTCCAAATTTTGTCGACATGTACATACGTACATTTTGTAAAATGTCCGTCTACATAATAAGCCAAAGCTTCTCCTGACGTATACTTTACTCGAGAGGATGAAATTGACAGATGAAGTAATTTTTTTATTTTAGTCGCTTTTTTGCAGAATCTGCTGTAACAGTTTGCACCATCGCACCTGCATCGTGTCAAAACTGGTATGATAGTTCCTCAGCACTGTACTTCTATCGCTTCTACCAGAGATAAAATGTTGAGTTTTCGAACTGACTACTGACTTCTGCGAACTCTTTTGGTGGGTGGCCT
The DNA here is from genome assembly GCA_028830335.1 of Eucera pruinosa. NCBI lineage: Eukaryota > Metazoa > Arthropoda > Insecta > Hymenoptera > Apidae > Eucera > Eucera pruinosa. Next base: position 18,239,604 of record JAMYCR010000010.1, on the reverse strand, counting down.
ATTCTTCGTGTTTTTGAAGTTTCGGCAGGTGTAAAACACACATCAGCGTTGAGCCATTTCCCACGGCACTTAAGAAATACTTCCAAGCTACGATTACACTTCATACACATAGAAGCAAAATTGCTGTTTAAATTATTTATAATCATCTTGACGTGTAGGTAGGTTGCGTCTTGTTCATCTTCCAATAACTTCAAATTATTTATAACATAATTCAAAACTACGGAATATTTACTATTTATGTCATCACACTCACGCCAAATGTTAAAAAGTGTCTTTCTTGATGTGAAACTATTGATCAGAAAGTATCTCATGTCACCGACTGTTATTTAGTAATTGAATGTGGAGGTAAAACAATCTAAATAAACTTCAATAAACTTTATTTATACATAATGAATTAAGATGGAACTTTGGACATATCTTTTATATAACTTTTAATATTTTTTTTAGTGTGGTATACTGTTTAGCAATCACCTACGTGTAATGGTACACAACAGGTTTTGCAAATATATCTCGTTTTGCTGCGCTTTCCTTTCGAAGAGCATACTCTACACGTTCTAGTTGGATTTTTTTTACGCCAGTGACTATTTTTTCTTAAACGTGGTCTTTTAGTTGTCCTGAAAGCCTGAAAGGTGAATCATTGTAAGGAATCCTTTTAGAAGTACGAGAAGAAGTGCCAGGTACTGTGCTGCATTCATTGGAATCTACAGTTAGCCATTCCCTAGCTACTTTTAGTAGAAAATTTTTGTATATTAGTTTATTTTGTGACTTGTAGTTACACAAAATTTTGAATGCATTGAGCAAACCACAATTTATCAGAAAGAATGCTACTTTTCTAGACCACTTTATAATTTTTCGAAAGATACTGCTGTTCGCCAAGTACTGGTCTGCACGATCGACTCCTTTCATGTATTTGTTGTATTGTATTATGCACGTAGGTTTAACTATATCATCCGTAGAATTTCTTTTTCGCTTTCCAGTTGATTTCATAGACGCATCATGAGTGGGCACGACTAAACAAAATGAACAAAGTTTTTGAAATATTCTATTATGCCTTGGGTTTCATAAATTGAAATAGATAATGCAAGTGCAAACACGAATTAACTCGTGATCGGTCAACAACGTTTGGGCATGAAAACACGAGTTAACTCGTGACCGGTCAACAACGTTTAGGCATGAAAACACGAGTTAACTCGTGATCGGTCAATATTGTGTTAATTGTTGGTAAGCTTGTAGTGACTAGCTCGCACAACAAAAGTAACGGTTGGCGTGCAACCGGCTAGCATGGTTTACGACAAGAAAACCGGCGCACAGTGGGGTATTTGCCCCCAAAAGCCGGACATTACACGATTTTAAAAATTGTACCTAAACCATACAATTTTTATTTCTTGAGTTAGTTAAATGTGTGAGGAACATTGTATCAACATTTTTTTCCTCATTTTTTTGTTCATAAAACATTGTACTTCATCGAAAGTTAAGAGTTTTTACGACGCGCGTTGCTTCTTTCACTAGTCCCTGAAACATCGTTCACTTATTATTGATTTTTAACTGTTTTAAATAAATTATATAGATTCTTGTTTTATACAAGTGATTTAGATAAGTATATACTGTACTGTTAAACAGGTTTTACTTGTGCATCATGTATATTTTTCTAATTATTAATATTTAAAAATAATCAATTATTCAGTAATTTTCTCAACGATTTTAAGACTTCGTTAAGGATTTTGTTATACTTCCGGGTGAGTCCTGATGCTGAATCTGGTCTGGTTGCATTCCTTAAAGGTTTACGATTAAGATGCAAGAAAAATTGATCCCGGATTTGCCCGGATTGACGTTTTATTGTATATTTAGTCCTAGATGACCACCGAGAGTCGCAACGTTTGTCGCGCGCCTTCACGATCGCGCCCACTGAACCTCCGAAAAAACTCTTGAACTCAAGTGTTTAAACTACAGACACATGAGATGTTTAAAGTATTCTATAGATAAGCCTTCGGCTGTCTTGCACTTTCAGGATGCATTCAATTGAAACAGTGCGATCAGAGTGTGAACAGAGATATATTTGAAGGATTTTTTTACATTGTTATACGTTATATTTTAGTTTTTCCCACTTATTCGGTTTAAGTTTTATTTTATATAGTTTATTTAAAGCTTATATTTAAGTGCTACTTTATTAAGTTTCTGTTTAAGTGTGGTTTAGTTACGTTTAAGAGCTGTTTTTCTACTTTTATATAGACAAGTTCATGTTTAAGTGTTGTTCATTTATTTTGATATTAAATTTTATTCTATGAGATAAAAACATAGGATATGGAGACGAAAAAAACATTTGCAGAAGAATTATAATACCATTTGGCGATAGGTAGTTATGATATATATTGTTGATATAATATATATTGAAAATATGTATAAGTTATTTCATATATGATATATTATAAATCAACATTTTTATGATGACAGATATAACAAATTCACGTGTATTTATCGCTGTTTGTTAACTGCTAATCCATCATAAATTGCATTTGGGGATTCCTGAAAATTAAAATTTTTAATACGTTATTAACTTTAGTATGGTGTTTACTGATTACGTATTATATATTTTATTATTACATACATGTATATGAGTTGTATTCTATATACATATCAGTGTCATATCATACAAATCTTCAAAACGATTCGGGCACATTCAAATAGTTGTATCTTTCTTAAAAAACAACTCTTCATAATCAAATTTGACGTATTTTAAAGAAAAATAATCATATCTTCAAATAGAGTACATAAAAATTTTAATAAATATTATTTGCAATTTTTAACACTTGAAAAATGTCATGAAATTTTACACTTTAACGTATTTCTATTTAAGGGCGGATTTCACCCCTTGAACATTCACTTTGATCAATGCGGTTTAGAAATTTGGAAAGTAGAAAGTTCAAGCTTTAAAATGGACTTTTATTCGTCAAATTTGGATGAATTTGAGGAAAGTTATACCAATTTGAATGTTAAGCAAATTTTAAAACAGCTATGTCCGGCTTTTCGGGACAAATACCCCACTATGCGGCGAAGCTATTTTTGAGAAAGCCGTTTTCGTATTTTTAACCAGGTATATTCTTCTCCTTCGACGATTTCCAGACGGCGTCAATAGCGAATTGCAAATGTCATAAACCATGTGTCAGAACTACATATATACAATACACTCTTCTTTGTTCGTATAGCCGAGTCTAGTTTTGTGGCGACACCTATAGGTGTTCAGCCGTCCTGTCGAAAAGTACACTTCCGGTTGGACACAAAAAAATAGCAAAAATAGGAAAGGCGGCGACCTCTGCTTCCGGAAAAAGGGAAAGCGTCCCTTTGAGGGAAATGAGCCTTCTTCTGCGTTCAATCGCCGCGCAGTGAACACCTCCGAGATTTCCAAATATATATACCTTGCGACCATTTTTTACGCACGTAGCGACCGGCCAGTACGCAAAAAGCCCGTGTATCGCGTCATAATAATTATACGCCGCACAGAGACATTTGTGAACACACCGCAAGCGTGGAGCAAGCGTTGTATAGCTCCGTGTCTGAATAAAAGTTAGTGAGTGCAACACGAGACTGAATTTATTTCCGTCGGCTACGTAGGGAGCCGCCTTTTCTCTGCCACAATCCCTACATTGGTGACCCCGACGTGATCCGAGAAAAAAAATCGAGTAAAAAAGAAAGGAAAATCGAGAAGAAAATGGCGGTCGCACGATCACCGACGCGCAGGGCCGACGTAATGGCGGAACCCGAAGAGGCGTTCCAGCCCAGCGTCGAGGAGCCGACCGTATGCGCTATGCAGAAGCTCCCGCCGTTCTGGAAGGCAAACCCAGCCATGTGGTTTGTGCAAGTCGAGGCCGTTTTCGAGCTGGCCCGCATCGTTTCGGATGAGGCCCGCTACAAACAATTAGTGGCACAATTGGATTTGGCCATCCTCCTGTTCGTGGAGGATATAATAGCCGCGCCGCCGCCCAAACTAAAATACCAAGCGCTGAAGGCGCGCATAGTCAGCGCGTTCGGGACATCGCCAGAAAGCAATCTTAGGCGCATCCTGCGAAGCCGCGTCATGGAGGAGGAAAAGCCCTCGCTATTCCTCCAGCGGATGCGCAATCTGGCGGAGAAAAATCAGTCGTCTCCTGGACACCGAGCGGCACATTTCTAATCTGCCACTCCCGCGCATATTTAATAAAGCATATTTTGAAAAACGAATACACAGCGATACTTATTGAACCAGACATGAAACCCGCCATACCAAAAGCTTATTCAACTAATTTTCATCACGATTGATCTAACGATGAGTTAACGAAATAGACAAAACAAAAATCAAAGCAAATACATGTGAGTGTTTGAACTGTGGGATCTCTTTCGGAAGTTTTACTATGATCGTCGGACTATCCTCAATAAAGGAGTATTTATAATGTTAATGAAAGCAGTGGAAAAAAATTGATATCGAAACAGTTCGTGAATCAAATTTCATGGCCGAGAAGGCTGAAATTAATAAAATAAACTATAATGTAATAATTGCGTACTTGGGCACTTACTCAAATTTCGACGGCCATTTACAACTACACAAAAGCATAATATATTGTAACTATCGATACTGACAAATTCAGGAATTTCTTCTCTATTATTTAAGCAAAACTAAACATTTTTCTCTAATTTCGTTTTCTCGTAATACTTTGTTTTTACTCGAAATCGATGTTTTTTTAATAGAAATTCGTGTTTTTATGGAGCAAATCGAGTTCCAGTTTCTTCTTTAGGCTAGGGAACTCTGTAACAGTAACCCAATGTAAATTACAAAACAAAATTTGTGTTGGACAGTGTAATGGGAAGTCCATATTAGTTTCTGAGATATTTGTAAAAATCTGTTACTACCACTACATTGAATTCTACCTATATGTATCAGTCAGTGACAGTATAAGTTGAAATTCATAATCATTAAGATCGGTTAAGTTTGCATTATAACTTCAGCCAGTATTGGTTTCCGGATTTGTGTCTCTGTGCTGACGCAGAATTCAGTGTAATGGTAGCAGTAGCTTTTTGCAAATATTGTGCATACTAACAAGGGAACATACCGAAGTCGCACACGGCGTTTTCGATGAAATTTTGTTGAGAGAACGTTCTCAAAAAAATATTTGACACGTATTTTTTTTATCGGCAATGATCCATGCGGAACGGTTGATAACAGCCCCCAAAGTTAGGGGTCGAAAATGCATTGTTTAGAATATCTCAGGAACCAAAAGGTTTAGAGAAAAAAAATTTGTTGCAAAATATGTACTCTGGAATGTGGAATGTGATCATGTGAAACTTTTTTAAAAAAAATTATTTATTTAAATAATATATTAAAAATTTGAATTTTTTTATTAGTTTTTCATACTAAATGATAATTTACATTCATATAAATCAATATACGTAAACTATAGGCTAAAGTAGGGGACACGTGTCTTTGGAATTTTTTATTTTTACCAATAAATAGGAATTACTGTATGTATAATTTTTAACCTGTCCATGCGATGATAAACGTCCTGGGTCGTATTTTAGGGACACAGTTAACTTTTCAAAGTTTCGTTTAATTGTTGTTGCTATATGATTTCTCATTGACTATTTTGAATAGTCATCGGTAGTACCGTATAGAAAAATGCGACGCGGTATCACCTACAGCTGCGAGAAATGTAGGCTTTTATGGCCTAACTGCTCGCCACTGGTTCACAAACAAAGGCCTAGATTGCCTTCCGTATGTATTAAAACCTGAAGATTTTCTTGTTTAGAGCGTGTCGTAGTTTTGGAAAGAGCTGTTTTTATTGCAATGGTCAGGCCAGAACTATCTTTTACAATATATTGTAAAACAGGCCTGATGGAGTCAGCACTGGAGGATTAACTGGAACCAAGAATTAGCCGCATGCACACCCTCCCTAATAAACTAATCAGTCTAACGTTTGCTTGGCCAAGACTTTATTACCGATTTACTTCAAGTAACTTCTTCGCTACTCTGTCTCCTTCTATCCGGAGATTCCAAAAATTCAATGCGTCATTTTACTATCACTTTTTCTACCCTCTCCTCGATCGTCTAATCATAAGAACCGCCCTGCAACCAATAGTAGTTTACCTTAATTCCCACTTCTTGATTTAAAAAATTATCTACGCCTTCCTCAAGCCTACATTCTGACTCCCTTAACTAATCGACATCAGATTCATGCTAAACTTAGAAGCATACACAACCCAAATTAATCCGAAAACTTGTGCTACAAGCCGAGTCTTGTTCAGCTAAACCGAAGGTTTCCTTCAGGCGTCCTTAAGCATTTTGACCATTCTTCGTCGCGATTCGATTGGTTCAGATAAATTCGTGAATCGTCGCGAATTACTCGACAATCAAAACGACGTGTGTCACTAGAACCGAGACTTCTTGTTTCAAGTTATTATACTGGTAAAGTATCAAAATAAATACGTAAAGATATTAAAAGTAATATAAATTTTCATTTTATGAAATTGTTTAATTTTTAATTGATATGTATTATTACTTATTTCTTATTGGTTTATTACAGCTTTTTTATCACAATGAAAATTGACGTTATTAACGTTATAAATATGTTAATGGCAGAGTATAATTATAATGCTAGTAATGAACCGACTCCCACAAACGGAAAGGAAGTTGAATTAGCACAAAATATTATAAGTTTAATTGACAGGTGCAAGGAATCGTCTTATACAGAAATTGAGAATCATCAAGAATTAATATTTGATGATTTAGTCGATGAACCAGTATCACCCAGCAATGAAGGATCGCAAATAGCTGGCACTTCAGGGTCGAATATAGCAAAAGAGCAATCATTAAGTTCACCAAACGATAGTTCTGATGAGAAGGATTCCAAAGGCGTGGACTTCAATTATAAAAGTAAAGCTGTTAGTTTTTGGAAAAGTGTGAAAAAAGACCACTGAGCTTTCAAACTGTGCAAATGCGGTATAAGAAATTGACGAGCCGTAGGCAATTATACATTTGGGAAAATTTAATAAGTAAAGGTGGCTCTCGTTTTGATAAGCTCGAGACAATTGCACAAGCAACATTGGCCAAATTTATCGATGCAAGGAATCGAAAGATCATTGTCCATGATATAGATTTGAGGCGGTGGGCACTTAACGAATGTCAGAAAATAAATTTCACAGGATTCCAAGCATCAACACATTGGTTGTGGAATTTCGAAAATAGGTATAATATACTATCAAGGAAGACAACAAAATTGGTTACACGCCACTACACAAATAATTTAAATGAAATAAACGCAGCAGCTAATAACTTTGTGATAAATGTCAGAAATTATTTTGAAAGCCATGGGGAAAATAATATTTTTAATACTGACAAAAGTAGATTCCAGCTGGAAATGCACTCTGGTAGAACGTTATCGCATAAAAGAGAGAAATAAACGAGTGCCATAATACAATCAAAGTTAGCAACCACACATAGTTACACTATTCAGCCTACGATTATAGCCAGCGGTGAATTACTTTCACCACTTTTTATCGTGCTGAAAGAAGCAGGCGGTCATCTAGGGCCTCGTGTGCAGCAGACTTTATTTACAGGAAAATTAACAAAAGACTTATTCAGGATATGGCTGACAAATGTCTTCTTTCCCAACGTTCCGGATAGAACAGTCCTACTGATTGATTCGTGGTCCGGATACAGTGATGAATTAATTCAGACTGCAACACCAGCAAATAAAGTACTAGAAATATTAAAAATTCCAAAAAATACTACGCCACTATTACAACCTCTTGACGTCTATGGATTTCGAGTGTGGAAAAATTATGTCCGGAAAATCTCTGACCATGCAATTACACTAAACATTGATATTAATTTATATGCAAGAAATTCAATAATTAAGCTTCAGTCATTCATACATAACCAATTATCAGCTCTGCGTTATAGACCACTTTTTCAATATGCATGGTTTCGTTGTGGCTATACTGATAATCGACCGGAGGCATTCGAGAATCCTGTGGACTTTTGTTTCACAAAACTAACTGAAATTATTTGTGAATGTGCTCATTGCAATAATGTTGTGGCACTCAAATGTTCCTGGTGCAAACAACATTTATGCTTCACTCATTTCTTCATACAATTGCACTACTGTACAGATTATATACAGTAAATTTCACTTATATTCCATCTCTCAAAGGACATGCCATTCTACGCTCCAGAAATTTGCAATAACAACAGCTCTTTTTAGAGCTACCATACGCTTCAAACAAGGATATCTTCAGGTTTCAACACATGGAAAAGGCAATCTAGACCTTTGCTTGTGAATCGACGCTAAATAATATAGGCCATAGAAGCTTACAATTCTCGCAACTGTAGGTGTCACAGTGTTGCATTTTTCCATGCAGTACTGCCGATGACTATTTAAAACAACCAACGATAAATCATATAACTACAACAATTAATCGGGATGTTGAAAAAATGGACTATGACCCTAAAATACGACAAAAGATATTTCTCAATGCACGGATCGGTAGAAAATTATGCGCACAATAATTCCTATTTATTGGTAAAAATAAAAAATTCCAAAGACAGGTGTCCCCTATTTTAGCCTATAGTATATGTACATTGATTTATATGAATGTGAATTATCATTTAGTATGAAAAACTAATAAAAAAATTCAAATTTTTAATATATTATTTAAATAAATAATTTTTCTTTAAAAAGTTTTATATAATCACATTCCGCATGCAAGAGTGCATATTTTGTAATAAAATTTTTTCTCTAACCCTTTTGGTTCCCGAGATATTCTAAAAAATGTATTTTCGACCCCTAACTTTGGGGGCTGTTATCAACCCTTTCGCATGGATCATTGCCGATAAAAAAAAATACGTGTGAAATATTTTTTTGAGAACTTTCTCTCAACAAAATTTCATCGAAATCGCCGTGTGCGACTTCGGTATGTTCCCTTGTAAGACTGACTACCTGTTACTGAATAAGGAAAAACTTCAAAACATCGTTCTTCATAACATATTTAAAAATCATAAAAATCTAAGTAGCAGTAGTACTGTAATTTCCAAAAAAGTATTTTATAAACTAGTTTACATTTTCTATATTTTATGATTGAACCATGACATGTAATTGATTAAAAATTAGTATGTAATTGTATACAAATATAGTAGAGGCACGTCTATACAATAGAAAGAACCTCTAGTAGACTTACTAAACACAAGAAATAGAAAATTGCATTAATTTTTATTTTATTTTATTCCATAAATCGTAAATTTTAGAAGTGATCACAAACTTTTAAGCGTACATTATTACATATTTCATACTACAGATTTTGTTGCAACCATATGGTAGAAGACCATAATAATATTTGAGGAGAATATTAGTAACCAATAATATTGTTACTATGATGTAATTCATTGTAATTTCGTTGTAATCTAATTTTAGATTTACCTAATTGCAACTTGATCCACAATTTCGCAAGTGAGGATTTGTAAATCATATACTTCTAATATACTTTTATAAGATTTAATAAATAATTTGTATATCTAGAAAGAAAAGCTATTTTGCTGCAGAAAAGTAAATAAAAATACATCGAATAAGTAATTAATATTTAGGTATCGGTAATGGTAATGCCAGCAACGGTAAGAATGATAACAGCTTCGTTCCGAGCATCACCTGATAATACAGTTATACAGACAAATACAAACACAGTGCTTCAAACGTTGCATTAGAAATAGGAAAATATTTCGAAAATACATTTCTAAATTAGAAAAAAAGGAATTTTACGATTCTCGTTGGATAATGCTACTAATTCTCCCATTTTAAGTAAATTAGATAAACAATATAAATATGTGCATCATAGTAATATACGTACGTCCGGAGACTTATTTTCGAAGTTAGAACCTCTAATAGCAGAAAACGAAATTAAGGATAAAAGATAGTACATTCTATGATAATTAATTTAAAAAATTCATTATAAAACAGTAAGCTTTGATTTACCAATTTAACATTTTATTTTCAATCACAAAATTCCTATACAAATTACACATTAAAGTACATAAATCTGACTCGGAGATGTCAATTTTACAAACATATAAATATAGAACATGAAATTCTGTACACATTGTAATACATAAAAAAATTTGTATTTTTGAGTAACCATTAATACAGAACCAATAGATATAATCAAACTTTTATGACTAGATTTACGTAGAATTTTCAAATTTGTTTAAATAAAGCTATAGTATTTATGCAAAAAATATTATTTTTATCTTCTGTATAATAAAAGATAACAAATATAAATGAACAGATATGAAATTACTTATTACATATACATACATACATTACTATGTCAAAATCCGATAATTGTACTAATCCATCAAAACATGCAAATATCTTTGATTGTAAAGTTCAGCTGTCAAAATACCTACAATCATTGTTGCATTATGTAAAGAATTAGCAGGATCTCTGATTAATTTAATAGATCGTATTATGTCTTCTTTAAGTTTCAGATATTGCTTGTTTAATAGAAGTCCTTCCAAACACTGCATTGCTTTAATAGCTTCTGTACTAGGTCGAATATCCTTTATATCCGGCTCAGCTGTTCTTGATGCTACTCCAGGTGAATCAGGTGTATATCTCACTAACTGCTGTTCTGATTTTGATTCGGGTAATTGTGCTAAACAATATACTCCTACCGCACGACTTAAAAATTTGCACCTATACAAACGTAAAAAAACAATTTTAAACTAGATACATTAAAACGTATATTGATATTTTAGGTTTCATTTTTATTAAATATGCACAAGCCAAATACTACATTTTTAAATTAATACTGTAGATGAAAAATATATTTAAATTACGAGAAAACACTCATATGTCTGCATTTTTATCAAAATGAAATATTAACAGTAAAAAAAGTACAATTATTTTATTTTCACTAATCTTTAAATTTGATTATAACATATAAAGGTAAAGGAATTTATTGTTAGTATACCATGCAAATGTGTAATATGGAAATTCTACATTAAGTCGATCACTTGTTTGGTATATTCTCTAAAATGAAATGTGTTGTCCATGTGGAAACAGTAGGGATCAAGTCATCGTTTGACCAATTCCGAAATTGTAAAAATTGATACTTTTCACCGATTATTACAAAAATTGCGTTCATAAAAGACTTTTTACCTTTGAAATTATTAAACATACGGAAAATGTTTTTATTTTCCAAAGGGTATAGACGATTAAGAGAGTCAAATGTGCCCTTCAGCCGATTTTGATCGTGCATGGATCATTCGATAGTTTATCAAAAAGGAACAGCTCACCTAAATGTTCTACCCCAAATCTCACTCAGGGGGGTAGTTACGGGGAAAATTCGATTTTTCAGTTTATGGCCCGTTTTTCCAATATACTAACAGAAAAAATTCTGAAAAAAATCTGATATATTGCTAATAATGTGGTACATATTATAGAATTTTTTCAGATTTTTTCCTTTTAAATCAGTGGCGTGAAAATTACAAAACGCAAAAAAATGACAAAAAGTGCAGATTTCGCATTAATGCAAAGACCGACTACTTTTATAAAATTATGGTAACAACATACTATCATAACTATTATCCTCAATTTTTTTCAGATTTTTTGCTCAGCTGCGCCATATTTAAAAAAATCAATAACCGTGTTTCGCAGGGATTATCGTGCGAAATAACCGCTTATAATTGACATTTTAATATTTCTTGTATACAGTGAGCAGATTAAGTGTTCTTTAGTATTTCCTCATTCATAAGAATGGTACATAAATAAAAATAAGTAAGCTATTTAGATAAATTAAAACAATGCCAACTCTATATACCATAAAATTGAACAGAACACCATGAGTGACACTGGCGAAGGTGGTAAGAGGCGGGGTTGTGGACCGCTATGATACTCTTTTATCACAGATTCAAATCCCGCTCACCTCACTTTTCCTTCACAATTTTTTTTTTCCTCTTTTCTTCAATTATAACTACATACGAATCAAGAATATTTATACAAAAAATGTTTAAATCATTTTAATATTATTTTAACTTAAAATAACAAAAAACAATTTTTATTTCAGTAGCCACTTATCCCCTTAATTATGATATTTCTCATCATTTTCTATACGTAATGAACACATATAATTTGATTTTATATTGTTTTCAAAATTCAAATACAAGTTCAATATTAAATCTTTTACCTTTTAAACGTTGTGTGGTTTGCACATAAGTTGGTGCCTTAAATGTTTCTTATTGTTTCTTCGCTTCCGCCTTCACGTATCCTGTAAAGTGATAAAGTACCGTGATTGACTTTACGGCACTTACCCCAGAACTTCCTTAAAACGACCTTCTCCGCGAATTTCTAACATGCGCATCATAATCTGAATCCCAATCATGTTATTAATAAAAGAATTAGAGCTCACTCTTCTATTTGACGCTAATCTTGATTGTGAACAGAAAACATTCTATGTTCTCATTACGTACCGTATATTAAAAATGGAAAATTCATAAAATAATAGTTTTAAAACTGAAAAAGATTTGTTCCCTTCACGAACACTACTTACCATTGTTCAAATACCATAATTAAGAGGATAAGTGGCTACTGAAATAAAAATTGTTTTTTTTGTTATTTTAAGTTAAAATAATATTAAAATGATTTAAACATTTTTTGTACAAAAATTTTCTTGATTCGTATGTAGTTATACTTGAAGAAAAGAAACTTGAACAGATATAATTAAATAAACAATTATGTCAAGTTACATCCCCTTCAGAGTTATTCAACTTTTGTCTGAAGTATTTTTCACTGAAATCATTATACAGGGTGTCTCAGTAACTCTGTTACAAGGCAATATCTCTGTTACCGTTAATGATACTCAAAAATGTTTCGGGAATAAATTATGTGGTTCGAAACGGCACATATAATGGCGGAAATAGTTTTTTCTGAAGATCATATTTTTCGAAATTTCAATATCGTCGGCGTTTTCTTAAATAGCATTATATACTTTTATTATTATATCATAACAACTGAGGTTGAGACAAATACATTGACCTATAATACCATGATCTTCACGTGGCCTTAAGTACGAGAAATTAAAAGATTTGTGCAAATATTGCCAGGAATGATACCATCATAAAGAAATTAGTATTGCAAAATTAACTGTAATAAATGTTCAAAATGATTTCCACTAACTTCTAAACATTTGTTAATACGATTTTGGCGGGGGTGTTCGGTCTTGTTAAACAACACGTCCCACGTCTCAAAGCGTCACCTAAAAATCATGTCAACCAGTGAGGTGAACGTAACAAAAACATAAATGTGTTTGCATCTTGTATCAATAAATGTGCTGTTGATACCGAATTATGGAAGTCACAGAGCGACGCAGGTGCGACAAAGGTGACACTGTTGTCACATTATGTGAAATCGCATTGCTTTAGTTTAGAACCGTAGAGTGATAGAAAGAGATGACAACTTAAATTACTTTTGCCATTTCTTTCTGTCCCCCTACGATTGTCAATTGTTTTCATAACACGGGAAATCGCATGATTTTAGTTGACTATCGTGATGAAGTAAAAAGAAAGGATTTGGCAAACTTGTGCTGCTGTGACGCCTCAAATGCTTACAGACGTGCGATGCTCTCTTCAAAATTGCATTAACGAATGCTTATAGGTTAATGAAAAATATTTTGAGCATTTACTCCAATAAATGTTTTGTTAATAATCACTCTGTGGTAGTTATTTCATTATTTGCGTTATACCAAAATTTTTATAATTTTTCATACTCAAGATCACGTGAAGGTCATAGTGTTATAGGTCATTGGATTTGTCTTAACCTCAGTTGTTATAATATAATAATAAAAGTATATAATTCCATTTAAGAAAACACCGATGACCTTGAAATCTCGAAAAATATGACCTTCAGAAAAAAATTATTTCCACCATTATATGTGCCGTTTCGAACCACGTAATTTGTTCCCGAAGCATATCTCAATATTAATAACGGTAACAAAGATAACGCCTTGTAACAGAGTTACTGAGACACCCTGTATACTGCGTAATCGAAGTGGTTCCAGTTACGTGCTCCACCCTGTATACTATTTAAAGACTTAATTTCTATATACTGTCAACAAAAATTATGGTATAGAAAAGTTAGGGTGGAAACTGGTCAAGTTTGACTCATCATAATTCCATGAAAATTATCCATCATGATTTTTTTTAAATTAGAGCTTCAAATCTTTACTTTAAGGTACTGTACCTCGATATTAAGTTTAACGTACAACTACCATTGTAAAGGGCATAGCCGGATAAGGGGGTCAAATGTGCCCTTGAACCAAATTAGACTTATGATGCACCATTCGATAGGTTATCGAAAGAAAACGCTTCACGCAAAGTTTTAACCCTCTACCTCGATCTGGGGGTAGTAATGGCGAAAAAACGAAATATCAGTTTGTGGCATATTTCTCCCACTTAATGGCGAGTAAATATTCTAAACAAAATCTGGTATATTACGTATATTATGCCACATGTTGGAGAATTTTTTCGTATTTTTTTTATGTAAAGCTTAGGTACGAAAAATGAAAAACCCCCAAAAATCAGAAAAATGCAGATTTCATAGTGAAGTTGCAAGAGCACCACTTTTATATTTTGACCGTAACAACATTATAACATAACTGTTATACCGCGTGGGCAAATGATCAACTTATGTGAAAGAAACTTTCTTTGAATGCCCACTTCACACGCAGACTTAACGGCGAATGAATATTTGGAAAAGAATGGATAATGAATTTACACAATGTAAACCGAGACTAAATATATTTGCTAACACAAGTTATCTAATGTTCAGATGTAACAATAATTTTCGGACGGCGACTTGAATATAATGATGATGTTTCTCGTTTAAAAGTATGTTTTTATCTTGCTGTGTTGTCGCGAACTTGCTTTCAGGTAAACTTGCTTTGGTGGTGGGGTTTTCTGAACTCGATTGCGATTGGTTATTTTAACCTTTGCCAAAACTAGAGGGATGGAAGTTACTCCGCGTGGGTTACCGTTACAAGTCAGGTAGATTGCTGAAATTCGGCGAGTGGAGGACGCTAACCGTTATAAAACAATTTAAGTTTTCCCAGATGTGCTGGACGCTAATAAAGTATTTTTTCGCAGATGGTGCTTGCCCTTTGCTTCAATGCCTAGCGACATTTATTGTCACTTAAGCTGGCCTAACTGTTCTCCTAACAGAAACGGCTGAATTTAACTTAACGGTTTATGTTTTCATACTTCCTATCTATGGTTCTGGACATCAATTGCCCTGTGCTTCTTCTTGTCAAATAAAACTAAACTACACTAGAATTTAATTTTGGTATGCCTTTGTTACGCAGTAACAATAACTATTATCCTCAATAACTTTCATGTTTTTTGAAATCAGCAACATACTTGGAAAAATGAGAAACCGATTGTGTCGACGTATTTCGTACGAAAAAGTAGCTTTTACTTTGAATATTTGTATCCTCTTTATTCAGTATGTATATTAAATGCTTCTAAACATTTCTGCCTTCATTCAAATGGTGTACAATGGAAAGATATTGAATTAATTCGATTAATTGATTTTTTACCGTGTGCCGGATCATGTGGAACAGGTAAAAAATTTTCAACAAGGTCGATAGCGGAGTGGTCTAGGGCGCAGTTTTAGTTGTGGAACCACTGCGTACTTTTTTGGTGTGACATCGAATCTCGCCTAGGATAATTTCTTTTTATTACATTAGCGATTTCTTTTTATCCTAACTGTGTAATATATATAAATAGTATGCATCGTAAAAAATTTTACAAACATCTGAACAATATTTTAACTCCAAATATACATATAAATAATTAAATAATAATTGCGAGCCACTTTTAATTCCATTGTTTATCTAACTTTGTATTCTCTGAGTTAAACTTAGGCAAGTTTTCAAAATATTTGTAACAACGATAAATGAAGGGAAAGAAATTCTTCCTCATTCAAAGTTTTATTTTTTGTATTTCCTATCACCTTTTCAATACACAAGACCTACTAAGAATAGACAATGCGTCGTAAGAATATAAGTATTTACCATCGTATATTATTAATAATGTTATGAAGGTGATGTTTATGACGCGGATAATTTGAAACATTTAAGAAATAATGGATGGAGACAACAATGTCCTTTGTTTGAAGGATGCAAACAATATTGTTCGATACGCAGTTAGATCGCGCCACATTAATAGCAAATCTTACCAATGCTATATTCATTATAAATCAAATTCAACTGGATTTTCGGCAATAGAGCGCTACCGTTGTGAATGTGCAAATGGTAATCGTACCATAGGATGCTCTTTACAGGTAGCAGCAATAATTTATTACTTATTGCACGCACGGTACCTATCCACAATTGTCAGACCTGCCGAAAAATTATGTAAAATATTTAACCAAGGAAATATAATACCACTGGTTAATGACGATAGTGACGAAGACTGAAGATACTACATGCAGTTCTTGTTCCAAACTACGAAGAAATAAAGATAATTATCTTTAATACAAAACCGATAATATACAAGCAGAAAAGGATAAGCAATTTATTAATTAACAGAACATTTGGAAACAGAAATGGCGAAAAGAAGAAGAGCTTAGGATGTATCGTCTTTGCTGCAAATCACACACATTTATTAAATATATATATATATTTATATATATGTAACAATTGAAAGTGCCTCACAATTGTTACTTAATTATTTATATGTATATTTGGAGTTAAAATATTGTTGAGATGTTTGTAAAATGTTTCACGATGCATAATATTTATATATATTACACAGTTAGGATAAAAAGAAATCGTTAATGTAATAAAAAAAAAAATTATCCTAGGCGAGATTCGAATTTACACCAAAAAAGTACGCAGCGGTTCCACAACTAAAACTGCGTCCTAGACCACTCCGCCATCGACCATGTTGAAAATTTTTTACCTGTTCCACATGATCCGGCACACGGTAAAAAATCAATTAATCGAATCAATTCAATATCTTTCCATTGTACACCATTTGAATGAAGGCAGAAATGTTTAAAAGCATTTAATATACATACTGAGTAAAGAGAATACAAATATTCAAAGTAAAAGCTACTTTTTCGTACGAAATACGTCGACACAATCGGTTTTTCATTTTTCCAAGTATGTTGCTGATTTCAAAAAAATATAAAACTTATTGAGGATAATAGTTATGTTATAATGTTGTTACGATCAAAATATAAAAGTAGTGCTCTTGCAACTTCACTATGAAATCTGCATTTCTCTGATTTTTTGGGGATTATTCATTTTTCGTACCTAAGCTTTACATAAAAAAAAATACGAAAAAATTCTTCAACATGTGGCACAATATACGTAATATGCCAGATTTTGTTTAGAATTTTTACTCGCCATTAAGTGGTAGAAATATGCCAAAAACTGATATTTCGTTTTTTCGCCATTACTACCCCCCAGATCGAGACAGAGGGTTGAAACTCTGCGTGAAGCGTTTTCTTTCGATAACCTATCGAATGGTGCATCACAAGTCTAATTTGGTTCAAGGTCACATTTGACCCCCTTATCCGGCTATGCCCTTTGAGAGCATATGTATCATATTAAAAGTTACCAAGTTTGACAAAACACACGGACTTTGTAAAATTTTTTTCGAAGATGTCGTTTATAGTGACAGGAAGGTCGAGCCCTTCTTTTAATTTAAAAAAAATGAGATATTTCCGACTTTTTGTGCAAAGTTATAGCACTTTAAAGTAACCCTTGCATTTTTGTCAGGTACTACCAGAATTGACGTTATTCGATGTACACTACGGCGACTAGATTACCAGTCTGATTTTGCACATCGTGTTTTTTTAAAAAAACTTAAGAATCATTCACAACATTTAGAAATAATATACACTTGCTTTTGATGGGAGCCAAATGCTTCAAATCTCCGTTACAATGTATCAATGCAGTAATGCAAGATTAAAACTTTTATATTTTTACTCTTTTTAATCAATTTTTTTACGATATTGGTCAAAATTTTCTGATTAAAATAATACCAAACACAACATAGTTCGAATTACATTTACTTATTAAAATGTAAAGTGTTAATAGAGGAAATAAGAGCAGAAAGATATGGAGGAGAAGTGAATCACCAAGATAGGCATATGTACGAAATTATACAAAAATTAGTACATATAAAAACATATCATTTACATTCAAAAAAACAACATAGTGTATATAAAATACATTATTAACTGTTTTTAATAAAATAAATTCTATATTGTGATTAAGTACATCTTATTGCATATTATTATAATATCCAACTATAAACTTTCCTAGAAATAATTCGTCTTTGTAATTTGTCGGAACAACTATTAGGCAAATGTTAAGTAAAAATGGTCCAAATTATATCGTGTTTGATATCATTTCAACGCATTTTGCGCTGTATCTGTCATCTATGGGACTTGCTTAATCGCCGGTCATAGTTCTTATATTTTGATTTAAAATTGCACTTCAAAAAAATTGTTGTAACTGAAAAAATATTAATTATTTAAGTAAACCTTAAATACCAAATGTCAATGACGGTTCTTTGATACTTTCGAAGATATTAATTAGAACAATACATTAAATTTTGTCTATACCTACACACTTGTGCAGGCGTATGCGTAAGCCTGCACCCGCTTAGCTACTATTCGCCTACACACGTAACTCTGGCTCTCCTGTTGTTTCTGTTAACACAGGAGAGAACATATACATCTAACGGGTGAACTAGTTTGAAATTTTTTATTTTTGCCAACATTGGTAATATTGGTGTCTGCTAGGGGTGTTTGGGTACCCAAAATTACGAATACCCGAGCCTCGGGACAGGTAGGGCAGTAATTGAGTCGGGTCAGGTCGGGACCCGAACTTATTTTCGGGTTACGAAAAATTTCGGGTTTCTTTACGACATTAATATGATGCTTTTTGATCCGTTTTCTCAGATTCCCCATTTAAACTTTCAGATTCGATGGTGCTATCGATAAGGAAAGGAAAGGAAACAACTCTTAATTTATATCGTGAAAATTATTTTATTTTAAATTACAGGGGAGAAAACATAAGTGTTTCACTCATTTTGATATCAGTTTCACTCTTGTTGTGACCATAGTGCCACGAAATTAACTCGTTCTGCAAGTAATTGACCTTATGTGACTTTATAGTATGATTTGAAATTAACATACAACCATTACGTTGTAATGGCAAATTTTATCATTTTTACTACTATAATGAATTGTTAATTGAACAGAATCTGAAAGTTTAAATAGAAAATCTGAGAAAAGAATCAGAAAGCATCATATTTATATCGTAAAGAAACCGACTTCAGCTTTGGGTACCCATTGTTTTGGGACCCAAGTTAAACTTCGGGTACCTTAAAGTTTCGGGTACCGATCCGTCCCGATCCCGAAATCTCGAGTACCCGAACACCCCTAGTGCCTGCAAACCAATACTTGCACTTTAAAACTGAAACGCGTATATATACACCCCCCTCCCCGTAAAACTAACCCAAACTTAACCCGAACTAGAGAGCATTCTAGAAATTAACTTCACTATACTATATTATAATTTAATCGAAACTTATTTATCAACTATAATCAACAACTCGCCCCCTTCACTACCGTTAATGTTTTCAGATCCAACCAAATCTGTGAGTCAACATGTTTTTGACAATTTACTGGAAAATATATGAAAATGCATATTCTAAAATGACCCGTTATACTGCAATAGATAACCACTTAGCTGTTACGATTAACGGCAGCTTTGTACTTAAGTAGGCGCACGCACAATACGCTGCCACGGGCTCACGCAGACTATAGATAGGCTGGTACAAGGTTATATGTATAGACAAAATTCAATATGTTGTTCTAATTAATATCTTCTAAACTATTAACGAACCGTCATTGAAATTTGCTATTTAAGGTTTACCCCCCCCCCGCCACAATTTCATCTTAATCGACAATTGATATGCAACGTCACCTATGCGTCCAACACGGAACGTTCATAGTCTTCGGAATTATTTTGCACTGCGTCATTCCATAAATTCTTTCACCAGACATTTAGGTCTCTAATATTACATTATCTACTGCTACTTTAATAAATGTTATTTCATCTGCAGTAGGAAGTGATTTCGAGCACTGCATTAAACCTAATTTGAATTTGTATTTATAGCTGCTCAAATGTGTTCAAATACTAAGCGTGTGTAGGTAGCCATAATACATCGGATGATGCCCTCATTAAAGGATTGGAGTAATGAAGTTGTGTTCTAGTGAAATTGTGGAGCTAAAAATACAACCTCGATTTTATTTTTATTTTGGTTTCGAAAAAATGTTGGATGACTAGGTCCATTATCAATTATCAGCAAAGCTTTAAATGGCCATTCTTCCGGTTTTAATTATCTTTTTTACTTCTGGAATGCGGTAGTACTGTATTCAATCCTTAAATAAGGAAGCTATCATCCAGGCCTTCTTGTTATACTACCAAAACGCAAATGGTTTTTTTCTTAACAACACGTGGATTCTCTGATTTGTAAATTAAGCTTGGTTTTATTATATATCTTGCAGCATTAGAAAACAACGTTAAAATTAATCTTTCTTTGGGCACTTTATATCCGGATGCCTGATCTGCTTTTTATATAAATGTGAGTTCTATTTGGTATTTCTTCCAAGACAGACTACTTTCATCACAACTGAAAATTTGCTTTGGATAATATCTTTTCTCCGTTATTACTTCTTTTAATTTTGCTAAACATGTAGAAGCAGTTTCTTCATCAGCAGATGCAGCCTCTCCACTCAGTTTTATATTATTAAGTCGAAATCTATTTATAAATCTGTGTAACCATCCTCTACTTGCACTGAATGGCTTGATTTTATTTTCAATAAATCTTCTATCAAAGTCCTCATACGAAGATATTACTTTCTGTTATAACACGTTAGTACTAATTGGATCATGTTTTTATTCATATCTTCGACCTACAAGTTCAAAGCACTTGCTATCCTTGCTAAGCACTTACTACTACGCACTTTACGAATAACTTTACTACTTTGAGGTATGCGTATAATAGAATCACGAATTCCTCTTTCTTTCTTAATAATTTTGCAAATTGTAAATTCGTTGCTACCGAATACTCTGATAATTATATAATAAACTTATTAAATTTTTGTACTTTTACTAGAGTTGTAATGCTTATTTTTTCGTTTAAGAGAAGCACGTCAGGACTTATCTTTAGCATACATAATTTGTCAGAATTCCTACTCTTACGTGTTGAAGCCATTTTCAACTGAAACGATTACGTGAAATTAACGAAACGCTATTCTGAACGGTTGTAAAATGACTAGCTTTCTAGAATATGGACGCTGTATATAAACTCGCCAATGTCTATAAATTCGAACTGATATGGCCAGATTTTGGCTAATTTTTCGAACTACGACCAACTGAAGATACTTCAAATCGGCGATATCGGCAATATGGATACATGAGGGTCCAACTGTATTTAATTTGGTTTCATATTAATTTGAGTTTGCATTCAATCAAATATCAATATTTGTCTACCACATATCTATAAAATATGGGTATAATTCGCAAGACTTGTTTTATTCAATAGACGAGAAGACCATCTAATAATAAGCTGCTTAGCATATTGATTACGTGTATCTATGGCACTAATGAATCGAGACAGATAACCGTTGACAGAACGTTACGCTCATTGTCTGCAAATAATCTGTTCGAATTAAAAACTGGTCCTATACTTTTTCTGGACAGCTACTTCTTTAGAAGCAGTTGCAGAATCTGTTTATATGCATAAGTTTCTGTGAAAATACAAAATAATGCATAAAAAATGCGCACATTGAATCTCTTTTAAACTTCAATAGCCATTTATAACCATTTAAAATATAAAAATTCAATAATTATGTACACTGATATATATAATCAAGAAACTTTCTTCCACTTTTTAAAACGAAATTGAACCTTCTAAAATTTTTAGTTTTTGTGTAATATCCTATATATTTTTGCCAAAAATCGTACTCTTTTTACGGAAACCTATGTTTATTCAAAAACTACCGATGATAAAGGAACTCTACCTCCGAATTCGTGTTTGGAACGAGAAATTATTGTATACGTAAAGGATATTCAACAGATATTGCAGATCAAAAGAAAGGTCGTAACTTGTTAGACAGTGTTATTAATGAAATCTTAACAGCAATAATGTTATTAACAGTCTAGAAACAAATATTATATACAGTACTGCCCGCTTATATCATTATCTGAGCGAGTAGATGTTTCGAAAATTCAATGAATGAAGGAGAAACAATTATAAATGAGACATTGATACCTGAAATGAAGCAATGTGAATTCGAGACATCAGGTCATAAAAACAAAATGAATATAGAAACCTACTTGACGATTAAAGATCCGATACGAACAGTAATATATATCAAAGTAAAGTTGAAATTCAGACGCTTCTACGGATAATACTGTACATATTCTAATATTAACATAAAAGATATTTATAGCAGTATTATACTTAACTAGTTGTTTACTTTACCTCATTGAAAGTTGGGAAGTTTTCCTAAGACCAATGGCACCTAATATGCCCCATACCTGTCCTCCATCATCAGCAATCGTTAACAATGCGCGCACTAAACCTTTAAGAGCTTTAACAGTAATTTTTGTATTTTCATTATATTGGCATTGTCTATATGCTAATTCACAAGCTTTAGCCCAAAGAAGAGGTAACTTTTCTTCATTTTTATTCCTAAATAAAACGTATTTAATTAAATGGATGTGCTAGTGCACATGTTCTTAAAAGTTTACTACTTACGTTGGTCTAATAGAAGAGATCCAATCAATCAGATTTATAAGAAGCACTCCTTCTTGTCTAATATCCTCACATAAAGGAAGTCGTTTAAGTAAGACAAAGTATAGTGCAAGAACTTTCCCCTCCGAAACTAAAGATAATTCCAATGGAGGTTGTCGAGGTATTACTGATTGCATTAGTGTTACAGCTGATGCCCAGGTTGGTGAGTCTCCTTCGATTGCTGTCATACAAATTAAAATTTAACAGAAAGCATCATAATTATATGTACATGAATTACATGTTAAACATGTTAGTCGTTCAAGTCTATTGAACTAAATTTAATATGTTGTGCATTGCTGCAGAAACAAAGTTCAAATTTTACAGATATGTACAGAGTTTCCACAATAAATGGTCACATTTATCACCCCCCCCCCCCCCCGAGATACCCCTTGGGACCAGGGAAGCAAAGTGCGTCGGCAGGACGCTTGTTCGCTGAGTAGTGTAATACGATCTGAGGTTGAATATTCGTGTGAAACAATGTAAATGTAATGCCACAAATTTTTTACCTTCGAATTGTTATGTACAAATTCGTTTAACGTATTTATGATAGCTTTCTGATTAAAATGAAAACCAAACACAATATAATTCGAATTATACTCACTTATGCGGGTAAGTTTCGTAACATGACGGCATCAAATAACTCATAAAATATTTGTTGTACGAAAAAATGTTTCAGATAGAAGTTGCATAGCTTCCAGGAGGACATGTAGTATTCTAATCAGTTTTATGTTATTTTACTTTTTCTCAAGATATGAAGGTCACCTTCAATTTTTTAAATATAATAGTTAATATTTCTTCCCGAATTTGGATAAACCGTTGAATTCTACAGAAAAAAAGTATTGCACCAAAGGGGGTCTAAAATACATAGTTACTGAGATATTAGCAAAATAAGTTTTATTTTAAACGATGTTCGAACTGCTGCTCGTTACAATCAATACAATTACGTAATCTTATTATCAGAGAGCGAGAAACATTTTCAAAAGTTTCTGCTGCTATTGCAGAACATGCACGACTAATACGTTGTTACATGTCTTCCACTGTCTTTAGTTGCTCACGATAAACTTCGTTTTTTAATGTTCCCTAAACAATATAGTCGAGCGGCGTTAAATCTGGCGAGCGAGCTGGCCAATCAATGATATTACAACCACGTCCGATCCAACGGTTAGGAAACATTCTGTTTAATACTTGCCGTGACTGCTGAGCATAATGTGCAGGACAGCCGTCATGGTGATACCACATTGTAGACGGCACATTTTCTAATAAACCCGGCAATGTTTCAGAGAGAAAAGTGAAGTATGTTTGACCTGTTAACAATCTAGTAATGAAATAAGGTCCAATGATCTGATGACCAACTTTTGCCGCACCAAAATTTTACACTCTACCGGTGTTAATGATCTATCTCACGAAGACAATAAAGATTCTCAGTCACACAATAGTGCATATTCCTTACATTTACTTCGCTGCGATTTGTGAATGTTGCCTCATCAGTGAATAAAACATTATGCACAAGTGTACCATTTGTATTCTGCATTTGTCAAAAACCACTCATAAAATTGTACACGTTTTTGAAAGTCTTGCTCATGTAACTCTTAATGCACTGGTAGGTGATACGGATGAAACGATTTAGAATGCAAAATACATATTACACTACTTTGACTAATACTTGCACCACATGCAATTTGCCGTATGCTAGTGTGTGGATCATGGACAACAGCTGCTAGGATCGAAGTATAACGTTCTTCATCATTTGTAATGTTAGGACGTATGCGTTTCTGTACGATAAAGCTACCAGTTTCCTTGAGCATTTTACAATACTTAGTCTCAAAACAGTAGAATGCGACGGCTGATTTCGATCAGGATATTTAGCTTCATACATAATTTTAGCTCTCACAGCGTTTTCATCACGTGCACCATAAACAATTATCATATCGTACTCTCACTACTACTGAACCTCCCAAAAGTAACACCTTTCTCATGTACGACTTTACATTTACAACGCGTAGTGTTACTTGGTTGACGATACCTATGTAGAATCTAGGACTGTATTTACCAATACTGATCGGCCGCTCATAAACGAAGTTGTCTTACTACGTTGTGCTAACAGTCACGTTGATTAACAGTCTTTTCTAATACAACGGAATGTATTTTTGCGAATATCTCAGTAACTATGTATTTTAGACCCCATTTGGTGTGATATTTTTTTATGTAGAATTCAACGCTTTATCCGAATTCGGGAAGAAATATTAACTATTCCATTTAAAACATTTAAGATAATCTTCATATCTTGAGAAAAAATCAAAATAACATAAAACGCATTACAATACTATATGTCCCCCTGGAAGCCATGCAACTTCTATCTGAAACATTTTTTCGTACAACACATATTTGATGAGTTATATGATGTCGTCATGTTACGAGACTCACCCGGTATAATAGGTTTGTAATTTACATATACAGGATGTACCGCTAGCGCTGAGAGAAACTACACAGGGTGATTCTATGAGTTAAGATAAGACGAAAATCAAGAATAAGACGGCTTGCACACACACCGGCTTTTTACCGCCGCCGGCACCGGCCGTTCGTGAATTTCTAAAGTCTGGACTCAGATTATAATGACGTTACATTTTATGCAGAAATAAGATGGCTGACCCGTGCCAAAATGTTGAAAAGATTGTTTGATTTGCAGCAAGAAATATAATCATTCTTTGCAAACAAGTCAAAAAGTATCCCAGAGTTTGAAGACAAAGAGTGGTTTTGCGACTTTGTATTTCTGGTTGATATAACTAGCCACCTAAATGACGTTAATACTCGTCTACAAAGGAAAGATCAATTAATTAATAAGATGTATGATCACATTTCTGCATTTCAAATGAAACTTGGTCTTTGGGAACAACAGTTGAGGACAAAATACCTTACTCACATTCCTACATTGCCATTGCAACCAGACGTCACACAGGAGGTGGCGGATAAATACGCTTCTTTAATAACTCACTTACACCTCGAATTTGAAAACCGATTTCAGGATTTTGAAAAACACCATGTGCTTGTTTGTGCATTTGCAACACCATTCGTGGTAGACATGAATTTATTACCAGGAAGATTACAAATGGAACATTGTGAAATGTGTTGTGATATACAGTTAAAGGAGAAATTCCGTCAAGTTGGTTTGGAAGAGTTCTATAAAACGTATTTGGATAAGGATAAATATCCAGCGTTTTACAAACATGCTCTGTCGATCGTTTCGCTATTTGGAAACACTTATGCGTGTGAACAGCTTTTTAATCGCATGAAGCACATCAAATCACAAGTAAGAACACGAATTACTGATGTTCTTTTGAAAAACTGTTTGCCTGTAGCGACAACATCAGTCGAGATCAATTATGATGCACTTAGTTCTGTAAAACAACGTCAGATGTCTGACTTTTAAATATTTTTAAATTGTCTAATAAATATGTTTGATTCTCAGTAATATTTTATTTTCTTCAAAAAAATAAATATAGCTATTTCTTGTTCTTTTTTACATTAAACCAGACAAGCGTTTGACCACGATCTCACCTACTGGGAAGCGACGATGTGGTTGAAGCTGTAGCACACTTGATTGTTTACTTTAAGTAACAAAAAAAATTAGGTGCGTGGCCCGGCAGGAAATATTATTTCTGAAATTTGGCCCGATTGCTGAAAAGGTTGGCCACCCCTGGTCTAAGATATAATAATACTAGTAACTTGTGATTTCTATACCTTTAACTGAATATCTTTCCGAGATCACGTTCAGAAGCAAACTACTATTGGCGCGGTCAGTATATAAACGTGCAAGACATTCGCTGCCGGTGTCGACGCCGGCAAAAAGCCGGCGAGTGTGCAAATGGTGCTTAAAAGCCGTGGTCGGTGCCGGCGCACAGTGGGACAGAAGCATGCCAAACGCGGTAAAAAGTCCGTTTTAGGAAATATACCCAGAATGAAAAAATTTGTTTACCATAGTTGGGCATCTGGACTATGTTCTAGTATAATTATTTTTAATATTTCTCAACTGTGGAGACGGCTACATGGCTTTGAAGTGGTCGATGTTGAAATCATCAAAAATTATAATCGTTGCTTGTAATCGCGTTGTTTTGCCAAATTAAATTTTGGGTGGCAGAATTAAGTCTAACTAATATACACTTCAATTATACCAAATAATGTTTTTATATGTTTGATATTTTTTGAGTTATGTTTAATTGAGCAATTCAATTTTCATTTCAGTTTTTGATTATTGACTTGGTGGTCTCCTTAGTCACGTTTTAAAGAGTGAAGTCTCAGCTTTTTTTTACAAAAAGAATTAGCTGCGAATAGCTGCGAATGCGAATATGCGAGAGACAAATAGTTGCCGCGGCACGTGCGTGCGTAACATAATGCTGGCTACATTACGGTGAAGTTGGACTACAATGAAGTTAGGCTACGATAAAAACTCGCAATAATATTTAAATTCTTAAATATGCGTTATAACAAGGAAAAGATAGTACATTAATAAGTTTCATGTTTCAAATGCTACAAATGACATCTGTCTTTTAACATTTGTTTAGTCTTTATGGTACGGTTTATGACACGGCCGTGAAGGAACGTTACTTTTCAGTTATGATTTCTTTTATTACACGCATATATTATTTGTATGTCCTCGCGAAGGCAGTTAAACAATATAGTTAATTTTAAGCTATGCTCTCATCCTTAATAGCATAAGAGCGTGTCATAAACCAGCAGCTTACAAAGGTACAATTTCTACGTCCTGACGAAAGTAATTGAATTATTTAGCGATTTTTTATTAGTACAAAGGCATGCCATAAACCAGAATTTTTATAAGGGTACATCTGTCTATAACAGTAGAAGGACCACCATACCAGGGATTTGACCCGTGATGGTGATTGAGAGAGGGCCGGGGGGGGGGGGCTAAGTTATCCTTTTCCTGTCTTCAGGTATGCTTAAGGGGGTAGTCCCAACACGTGACGTCACAGATTTCGTAGGCATGGTAGATTTCGTTACAGTAAGATCATTCCTTACAAGCATGTGGCTGCCTGACGAATACGAGGCGGACCACTATCATTTTCCTTCACGAAAGCGTAGAGTAATTCACAGCTACTTATTATGCGTCATGGGGCCAAGGGGAGAAATCGTCAAGAGGCAGCAGCGTTGCCAAGAATCATAGACAGGGTTGCCGCATTGCCGCCGTGACAATTCAACGCAACGATAGCATGAGAATGCTTTGTGGTCCGACAATGAAATCCGTATGAAATATTTTGGTCTCCAATTCGCGCCCCGCACAAGTTAAAAAGTATAGCCGGATAAGGGGGTCAAAACTGACCTTGAACCAAATTAGACTTTTGATGTACCATTTGATAACTTAGCCAAAGAAAAGCTTTCACACCAAGTTTCAACCCTCTATCTCAATCTGGGGGTTAGTAATGGGGAAGAAATGAAATATCAGTTTTTGCCATATTTGTCCCATTTAATGGCAACCAAAAATTCTGAGAAAAATCTGACATATTAGAAATATGGTGATATATGTTAGAGAATTTTTACGGAATTTTTTATTGCAAAGTTTAGGTGTACAAAATGGAAAAACCCTAAAAAAATCTGAAAAATGCAGATTTCGTAGTGAAGTTGTAAGAACACTACTTTTATATTTTTACGATAACAACATATTATTATATCTATTGTCCCCAATATCTTTCAGATTTTTTGGAATTGTGCGTTGTAATTAAAAAAATTAAAAATCAATTTTGTCGAGGTATTTCGCGCGAAAATGCATTCCTTACTTTAAATTCTTATGTTTTTCATGCAGTGAATACCGTACGTGATTTTTAATAGTTCTACATCTGGAAGAATAATATATAGATAACAAAAATAATAGATTCAGTCAAGTGACACTATTTCCCCACACTATATCTTACAATAGAAAGAATGATTGCACTGAATACAATGGCAGAGTGGTTGTAGGTTCTGCCTCTGAATCTTATATTGGTTATTTTGGTTGTGAGTTCGCGCCGAGCACAAATTAATCTTTCTTCCCTATATCTTTTTTTCTAATTCATAACTACATGACAATTCAGTTTGCTTCCATAGATTTACTATTCATATGATTTGTTAATTTTAGAATCATTTAGCTTCTCTGACACCTAATAAATAAAAGAAATCTATTTCAATAGTACTTATCGTTAATAAATATGGTTGGATTGAAGTACAGGTGTGTGGTGTCATTTCATACATTTATTTGATCTAGCAAATACTAAGTAATACTCGTAAGTAGAAGAATCCATGGCTAGAGAGATAATCACGTAAAATGTGCTCCGAAATTATTTTGGCGTATACTTCAGAGTAAAATATTCTTAAAATTACTTTAACATGTTTTGCAATTATTGCCACTTATTGGCATATTGTATAGTTACGAATAAATGAATAACGAACGTACGACGAAAATGTTAAATATTGGTTTACAGTCTGAACTCGTAGTCATTCTGCCAATCCATTCATTAAAATCATCTTTCCAACTTCAAAATATAAATATATGAAATAGTTTCAGTTAACTGAATTTACAACTACTATTTACAATAGACTCCCGAATATCCAGCCCCATTTGAACCGGCCTCCGTTTTATCTGGCCACATTTTTGTTGATATGAAATATTCTGTAATTATTCACTTTCTTGCGTAATTATTGTCACATGTATTTGTAATTGTTTAAATACGCAACCTCATAATAATTTTTTTTTCATTCGTACTAAATCTCTGAGTACAGTATTCCGCACTTCTTAGAATATAGATAGAGATGAGAAAGTGAATCACGCAAAAGGAAAGATTGCACTTGTAAGTGCGACGAAGTATGTTGAACAGGAAGAAGATTCATAAGCAACTGACATATCATTTTTGAGAAAGTGACGTGACATAACATTAACGAACAAAACGAAATAAAAGAAACAGAAAAGATACCAACTTTTTTGTGAAAAATGACATTAAACAAATATTACATACATATTATGTAGCATTATATTATATTGAGATGGTGTGATTGAATATATGTACCGTATGTACATACGTGTGTATAAATATTAAACATTACAAATATATTAAATATTAATTTTTTGATATAAACATAACAATGTATAAAACATGCTGTCAGATTGACTGGCCATTTGTTTATCCGGCCGAGGTCTGGTCCTGCAGGGGCCGGATAATCGAGAGTCGGCTCTATATATTGTTCTTCCGAATATAGAAATATTAAAAATCACGTAACGCAGTCACTGCATAAAGATCATATAAAAATGTAAAGTGAAGATTGCTTTTTCGCGCGAATATTTCAAAAAGATTGGTTTTTGATTTCTATAACTACGGTTCACTTTTCCAAAAAATCTAAAAAAATTGGGGATAATAGCTATAACAATATGTTGTTACCATAAAAATATAAAAATAGTACTTTTACAGCTTCACAACGAAATCTGCATTATTCATATTAGTGTAGAGTTTTTCATATGTTATATCTAAGTTTTGCGGTAAAAAAGTCCGAAAACATTCTCCAACATGTTACTATACATATTACTTTTCAAAATGTAAAAAAAATGATGGTACGACTACATTGAATTCTGCCTAGGCGTGTGTCGTGAACGCGCTGCGTTGCGTTGCGTCTAAAAGGCATCGCTGCTTGTTTTGCTTTTCCGTAAACAAATCGCGGTGCCGCTTGTCGAGCGCACAGCAAAACGTGCGGTAATCTTTTACGGGAGGAAAGCGTCGGCGACACACGTATAGGCAGAGTTGAATGCAGTGGTACATTGAACTACTCCTCCAGTCCCAGCCAACTGTCATTTGGTCTTTATGATTAGGCGCCCCTCGTGCATAACAGCTGAACTAAACTTGATACGTATTTTGCTCTGTTTTATCGTCAATATGGCGAATTCATCCGAGAACGCATGCCTTTACGCGATACAACTTTTCGTCCTTATATGAGAAGCTTTTGAGTCGAACGATAGCTCATTCGAAAGGGACCACTTCAACGCAACGTGGTCAGGTATTCATTTCATGCAGATCATTCTCTCTGTATCAAAAAAAATGCTTATATTCGACGGCTCTCAAGCTGTCACTTTTTGCTCCGCTTTACAACCCTCATATTACTACATATCAACATAATTTAACAACAAGACTACCTGACCACGTTGCGTTGAACCCTCCTCTTTCGAATGAGCCCTATTTCGAGCCAAAATTCTCTCATATAAGGACGAAAAGTTGTATCAGGCAAACCCATATTTTTGGCCCATTTTGTCGATAAAGTCAACTCTCTGACATGCCTGGCCGCCATTGGGGACTAATGCCTTAAGGTATACAAGACTTCGAATTTTGCAATTTTTGTCTATTTTCAAGAAATCGAGCTGGACAACATTCAACTTTCATGTAGAAAGTTCAACTTATTCGAATAAATTCAGTTTACATTGAAAAATTAGTTTATGTAGTGTTGAAAATTATAAGCAAGTTTTTATTTTGCATAAATCAATTTGAAGTTAGGTTTAATAATTTTAAAAGATATTATTACTTTCTTTGAAGTTTCAAAATGAGCCCTTCTTAAAGCTGGTGTCTTAAAAATGAATATCTAAAAAAGCTACTGAAAGAACCGTGCAAATCGTTCGAGGTATGCGAGGTGCATGCTCCGCTATGGTGGTCATGCACAAAGTGTACCTGCCAAAGGATTTCACTGACAATTCTTAGTTAAAGAAATGATTGATTTGGCGTAGGGCCACCCTGCAATGTTGTAAGATTTTCGCTTGGCATAGAGACCATCCCCTACCTTTCCTGGAACAGGTCGCTAAGGAAGGAAAAGAAATGCGTAGGTGACAGCCATTAAACACGCTGATTGGCTGTGGAATTTTGTGGAATTTCAGCCAATCAGTGTATACTTTAGTGAAGCAAAGAAATTGCGGACCCGCGAAATATGGGAAGGGGGTGTAAGTAGTTTCTAGTTCGTTCTTGAACAAGTAACATCGGAGAATATCTGTTGTATGATTCGGTGTTGTTCAGTAAGAATTAGAAACATTATTTGAAAGTGGTGAAAACACTATTTTCAATAACCGCGAGCGCCTAACAACGTTTGGGATTAACAAGTGGCATTACAGTTCTAAGTGACAATTTAATATAATCATTTAAATAATTTAAATAAAAATTTAAAAGATCCAAATAAATTAGAAGCAGTTGAAAAATAAATCGTAATATTTGACATTTACAGCATGAAAAATATCTAAAAAGTACATAAAAAAATTAATTATATTCATAGAATTACATTGGAAAAGAGGAGAATATGTATTCCAACTGTATACAATAAATAAATAAGTGATAAACATAAAATTTCAGTCCGAAAACGTTTTTTACCGCATTTGGCATGCTTATGCCCCACTGTGCGGCGCCGGCGACGGCAAAAAGCCGGTGTGTGTGCAAGCAGCCTAACGAAATAACGTTTGAAGCTTCATTTTTTATTTATAAGTAACAAACGACGAGTTTTCACAAGCTTGACGGTGGCTATTTTACAACGACCGATCGCTGTAAAGCAGGTCAAGGAATGAGGGTATCGTCACAGCCAAACAACGACAGCCGGCTTGACGTTTACCTTTAAACATTTACAGAAATAAATACAGTAATGCACTGCTGAATTTCATCACATTCGAGACCCAGCAGTCAAATTCTTGTGTGCAAGACAGTGTATTTTTTACAAAAGGGGACCCGAACACTGTCTGAAAAAGACAAAGAATTGTTATAATGGGTGAAAGCGAAATAGATATAATACATTGTGCAGTAGCGGTCGGGATCCGACACTTTGACCTGCGCCTCACTTCCTTTCGTTTTATCGATTCTCTTTCCTTGTCTGCTGGGTCTGGTTTCGCTGTGCTTCAGAAATTGATCGTGAATGATGGGGAGAGATGGTTGAAATTCAACCGTGCAAATTTTAGTCAAATTCAACTGTGTAATACTGTATCATCTTCCACAAATAAGTGATGGTATGGTTGGCATAACGTCAAGCTACAACTAACTTAATTGCGTGTTCGAATCCTGGATGAAACATATTTTTTTAATAAACTTTTCATTTCCTTTGTAAATAAATATTAATAATTTTGTTTATAAATTTTGTAAATATGTCATGCATGCGCCGTTGGGGGCATGACAGTCAGTTGTGAACATCGTGGTGTATCGTTAAAAAAAGATTAATTATTATTCATTTTACTCAAGTGTGATTTTTGCGTGTGTAATTGTCTCAATATCGATAAGGTCAACAAATCAGAAGTGGGATACCTGTAATCTTGGAGCTGATAAGCGTTTGTTCATAAGAACAATTATTGCCGTTGCCGATTATTGCTGTGTTCATAGAAACGAACGTTGCCGATTATTACAGTTATTCGTAAAAACGAGTTGTTGCCGAGTTATTACCGTACTATTGCCGATTTATTAACGTTATCGCTGAGTTAATTGAGAATTATTGCCGAAATATGGAAGATTTAGTCTGACAATTAATTGCGGAAAATGCTGCCGTGATGCAGATGATGCAATAACAGCAGCAGCAAATTATTGGAAACCAGGAACGGGCCTTACCTGTTCAAGTCGTCGTATCGGCCGCCGCTACTATTTCAGTAAATTTTAACGACACCTCTGGAGATAGCCATGAGGCCAGATTATTCATCAAATCGATAAACACGGCCGCGAATGTTAACGGATGGCCTGATGAACAAAAGCTGCATCTCGCAAAGAGTCATTTAACAGGTCCTACTCGCGATTGGCTAATAGTGAACGTCAATAACCTGAATAATTGTACCATTAACCATTAACTGTCGAAACTAGGGAGAAAGCCGCATTTATAACACCTGATGAGCGTGGAGAGTTTACTAGGATGGTTTTTGAACTCAAAAACGCACCGTTCGTCTTTACCGAATTGATGACAAAAATTTGTGCTGATGTTCCAGTGTTGATAAATTATTTCGATGATATACTATTTGGCGCTGACAATTGGGGAGACTTTATACGTACATTGATAAAGACTCTAGAAGTATTACGAGGTGCGAAATTAACGTTGAAATTAGGCAAATGCTATTTTGCACAAGATACGATTGAATTTCTCGGATTTATATATATAAGACATTAAATCCACAAGTAGCCAGGTGGTTCAACTTTCTTCAGGAATATGATATGCATATACGTTATCGACCTCGACAACACATGCAGCATGTTGATGCCTTGAGTCGAGCACCATTCGAAGAATCTGAAGATATGCTGACGACGTTGATCGAAAAGAAATTGGATGTGTGTAGCATCGTTAGTGACTAAGATAGACTAATTGTATATCAACGGGCAGACAGTTGTATAATCGAAATAATTAAGTTACTCGAAAAATCGTCTGATGAAATAACCGAAGCTGAAAAACCGCATGCACGTAGAAACATCCTCGTTAAGTGTCATTATATGATGGGTCATTTTAGTGTCGATAACACAATGGCGAAGATAAGAGAACGATACTTTTTCCCTAAGATGAAAGATTATGTTAAACGACATATTTGTGGCTGTATTGACTGTCTATTTGTCAAGAATCCCGGTGGTAAGCGTCGAGGGAAGTTGCATTCAATACTTGTTGGTCAGAGACCATTCGCTACGATCCATATAGATTACTATGGTCCGCTAGAAAAATCGCTGAACGATAATACCGTAATTCTCGTTGTTATTTGTAATTTCACAAAATATGTAAAACTATATGCTATGCGAAACACCAATGCCGTTGACGTAATAGATGCCCTAGACCAATTTTCTTTAATGTTTAGCTTACCAGAACGTATAATAAGCGATCAAGGAATGTGCTTCAAATCAAAAGAAATACAAAATTGGTGTCACAAAAACGGAGTTCGTTCGATTTTGACTGCCGTAAGCCACCCGCGTGCGAATGGGCAAGTAGAACGTATTAACCGTGTACTACAACCACTGATTGTAATACAAAGTAACGAACGATATTTGCGGGACGAAGAACTGCCTATTATTGTGAAGAATATAAATAAAACAATTTGTAAGAGTACTGGCAAAACGCCGTTTCAAATACTGTATGGGTATTTACCCAAGTTTAACGATGGTCCGATTCGAAAATGTTTAAATCGAAATGATGATTGGGTACCACCCAATGCAATACAAGAACAGATCCGACAAAGCCTCGAGAAGCGTAAGAAGGCGATTAAGAGTCGATTCGACCAGAATAAGTCAGACGGAGAAAGGTCGCAAATAGAGGAAGTCGTGGTTCGACGAGTGAGAGATTCCAACTGTGGCTAACTTGATTCTAAATTTAACGGACCATATGAGGTCATTGGTGTTCGATCGGATGACACATATTCGATTAAAGGCCTGCATCCGGAGGCGCAAGGCTTCGTAACTGATTGTCATATCAGCTTACTGAAAACGTATCGAGGGAATGAACTTGCCGAACCGCGACCAGCCCGAATTCGACGACGCCCAGCCTATCTGGACTTGTTCGAGGTAGAGCTTCCACAACAAGTCGAGGACGACTTGTAGGGTAGGATGGCCGATTGTTGGCAACCGTGTAAATATGTCATGCATGCGCCGTTGGGGGATAACAGTCAGTTGTGAACATCGTGGTGTACCATTAATAAAAGGTTAATTATTATTCATTTTGCTCAAGTGTGATTTTCGCGTGTGTAATTGTCTCAAGATCGATAAGGCCAACAATTACTTTTATGAATTAAAATCAACAAAATGGAGTAAATTATTAACAAATGAATAAATTTTTTTCAAAAATATTATATCTATCTTACTTCTGTTTTAATTGTAAAAGGTATTTGAAACAGTGTACAAACCTTTTTGAATTGTTAGACGTATTCGTACTTCAGTACCTCTTACAATTGAAACAGAAATAAAATGGGTATATTTCCAAAAAAAATGTATTCATTTATTAATAATTTAGTAAACTGTTTGATTTTAATTTATGTAAGTAATATAAACAAAGCATTTAATATTTATAAAACATATTAAAAAACAATTGTCTCAGCCAGATTTCGAACACACAATAGAGGCTACTTGAAATTTAATATCTTCTTGACTACGCTGCTAATTACTTGTACAAAACGTTACTATTCTTTCTATAAATAGTGATGCGTAACTCTAGCATTAAATATCTTGTAAACTATCTCTCCTCAAAACCGGCATCATTAGCTTCAATTTTTCAACCCTTATCACTTAGCGAGACCTGATCAAAACGTCAGTGTTACACTTGGGGATTTCTCCTTGTTAGAATGCAACAAATAATAGCATTTAAATGCAACGGGTGCTTGTTCAGTAAGTCTTGACATTCATTTCAGAAGAAAAACAATCTCTTGATTTCGCTCGATGGACAAATACGTCATTAACAAAAGAGGAAAGATGTATAGGTCTTGTACTGCTATTTACCACGGTTGAAAAAAATGAAATAAATTAATCAAACAGGTATTTATATTAAACTTAGAGCCTGTTATTGCATTTTGGAATTACAGTCCGATAAGTAATTAGAAGATTATTATTTATGATTAAAGAAATCTGAATTTTGAAATCACTCACTTTTTACTAATATATTTCTAACAATAAGGGGACTACATATTAAACCATGCTATGATCATTCACATATAAAATACACTACACGGAGTTTAAAAATGTTTTGGCCACGAAAGTCGTACAATGATTTAGAGCTCTATCCTAATGACTGTTCCATTTAAGTGTATTACATTTTCAAGTTACCATAATCTATATTTCTCGTTAGCGTTAAAATTCAGGCTTTTTTAAAAAACTAAATAAAAACATACAGATTTAGGGCAAACTCATTTTTTTCATGTAGAATCACCTTCTCCGCGGTTTATATCTTTAATACTAGGATATCCTATGTATTATATGTCCGCGGTAAGTTGGCCGCCGGGGGCCGGGGCAAGCGCCCAGCGGAATTTAGTTCTGTTCGTCCGTGTGACTCATCCCCGCTTTCGCTACGAATGTTCACCCAATGTTACCAATACGTGTTACTTTTGTTTATAAATGTGTCAGAAACGCTATCCCTTTAACGAATCAGATCCGCATTTTCGTCAGTATGTCCACTTTGTCCCTGTGCCAATCCGACGGCCAACTTACCACGGACGGACGGTATATACCCGTACTCGCTACATATTTAAGGTCACTCTCTTATTATTAATTATGCTTTCACTATTATAAGTATTATTGCTTATTAACTTTATGCATGTTTATTGGCGACGCCGGAATAATGCGGTATCATCAGAATTCACAGTGACAGCTAAAGATAACTCCCAAAAATGTGCAATCTAGTGACGAATACCACCGAATTGATTACTCCAAACTCGCTTTTCATTAACAACATTAACATTAAGTTTATTGTAGATTGTTTTCAGTCTATCCTCAAAACTATACAACAGTGGCTTCAATACTTTTAATAAACCCTATCACGGTACAAAATCTGATTGAAAGGTTAAAATTAATATCGACACCCTCTCTGGTATATAGAAAACATTGTATACAAAGTGTTCATCGTAATGGTTGCCATGATTTTCCAGGTATTTACACTAATCTGTCAAGAAAAATGTTTAGAACGAAAGTAATTCAGTACTTTGAGGATAATAAACTGTTATATTAAAAATGGTGAAAACTCTTTTTATTCGATAAAAAACTAAGATCACAGTGACGTTTTTAAACAGCACTATATATTTTTGTCTTCACACCATCGTAGCTGTTGAAAAAACGAAATAAACAACCTCAATATATAATGATCTTTAGCTTAAAAATGTACAATAATTAAGAAATTCTTTCAATAAATATAATTAAAATCTTGTGGGGACTTCTGGCAAGAAACGTTTATAAAAGCAACAGATAATTTTTACAGTTTTAAACATAATATTATTAAAAAATTGTATGACAGCATACCAAATAAAATTTTTATAATTAATTAGATTGCACGATAAGTACACAAATTATTAAAATAAAAGTAATGAAACTTTAATATTAATGTTGCATTAATTATTGTATTTCATATAAAACTATATTTTTGTCGCGCTCAATGAGACTCATATTTACATAATGCTCTTTGTAGATAATAAAATATAAAGATATATAAATTCTGTTAAAATCACTTGTGTCGCGATTATAATCATAAGTAATGACTACAGAAGCAAATTCAAGTATTCTATGATGATTAAGTTGCATGGGTAAATAAGAGTTAGTGAACCTATCATTTCGTCGTGGATTGTATGTCCCCAAATCTCAGTTCATCTGAACTTGTATATAATATAAATCATATAAATTTATAGATATAGAATGGAATATACAACAAAACGGACGAATTGAAATTTTAATTTTAGATACTATAAAAAGAATTATTTTATTTATAATTCTTGTACAACCTGCCTAAAATGAAGTCAAGAACAATACATGGTTATACAAATTTTAATAGTTTGTAATATTTTAACGTCTTGATTGTTTAGATCTGAGTGACATTTTTCATTGTCCAGTTATGCAAAATTTTATCAAGATCAAGAGAAAATAAGTAATATAGCAATATTGTTCCTCAATGAAACTTGGGTGTTAGAAGAAAAACTGTACCTGCCTTCCTCCGTGAGAAATTATAATTACATAAATTATATGTGTAGACACATATAACATATTACAGGTAGTGATGAGCTGTGCATTTTCTATGATAATGACAATGTGAGAAACGTAATAACACGAACGAAAAGTGAGTCTTCAATAATTATTAAGTGTTCCCTAGGTGAAGAAAATTACATTATCGCAAATATTTATATCAATAACAGTAATGCAAAAAAAATTCAATCACTAACAGAGATACTACAAGACTTAAGGGGGTAGTCCCGAATGGTGGCCAGGCACGGCAGAGAGTTGACGTTACCGAGAAAATGGGACAAAAATATGGATCTGCGCGATACAACTTTTCGACCTTATAAGACAATTTTGGGTCGAAATATGGCTCATTCGAAATGAGAGGGCTCAGCGCAGTGCATTATGGTAGTCTAGTGATCAAATTATGTTAATATATAGTAATATGAGCATTGTAAAGCGGAGCAAAATCTGACAGTTTGACAACCGCCGAATCTAAGCATTTTTCTGATACGCAGAGAATTTTCTGCATGAAATGAGTACCAAAGATATTGACGATAATACAGAGTAAAATAAGTACCAAGTTTGGTTCAGCTATTATGCACGAGGGGCGCCTAATCATAAAGACCAAATGAAAGTTGGGATGGTTGATGGACGGTCAGTGGTCGGGGATAGCGTAATACCTTATTGAATATATTTTACAGTCAAACAGTGCGACTAGTTTCCTTAGTGAATAGTAGAAGGTGAATACAATCGGATATAAAAAGAAACCTCGAAAAAAGGTGGAGTGGCAAAATCTTACCGAGAGTATCTCGGAACCCGGCCCATTCGGCATGTGCAACGAGGAGGACGCCATAATGGCGGAGGGAATATCTCCGTCCGATAAAGTAAGTAAGAACAATAAACCCAACATTTTACGGAAAAACACAAAACAAACAGAAAATATCAACACTCTAAAAAGAAAATGTTCGCAAGGACTAATAGAAATTAACAAGAAAGGAAAAGAGGCAAGTGCCGATAGTGGAAATACCTGCGAAAAAAAGCTGAATTTATACCCAAACAATCACGTGGGCCCAGCCTACGTAGAAATAAAACTAAAAAGGCAAGCAGTAAAAAAATCAAGAGCCCAAAATCTCATCCACATAGCCAAAGCCGTCAATACAATGAACGCAGGGGTAGTGGAAATGAAAGCCAGGAGTAAAGGAGCAGCCGAGCACAAATTCCCCAATAAAGAGCTGACAGATTCATTCGCACAAAATATGAAACTCGAGAAAAGCGACATGGAAGCATTTATTCCATACTACAGAACAGAGAAAAAAGGCCTCGTAAGAGAGGTCCCTCTAGACGTATCCAGGGAAGAAATAATATATAAAACAGATTCACCAACCAAAATCACCAACGTCAAAGACTCAATAGAAAAATGTATAACCACGGACACAAAAAAGTAAGTTGGATATCCAGTGAAACACTATTAATCTCATTTGAAGGCATGACACTGCCCAATCACATAAAAATGTATAGCATCCTCAATATACGAGTTCACACATATATAGAAAGAGTTAAAACCTGCAACAAATGCATGAAGTATAGACACACATCAGGCCGCTGCAGAAGCGACAACATTTGCCAAGTGTGTGGCGAACAGGACTTAGAAAACAGCCATCAATGTAAATACGGAGATAAACTCAGCTGCCTAGACTGCAAAGAGGCACACAAGATCTTCTCGTCGGAATGCAACGTATATAAATATAATAAAGAAATACAAGAAACCATGGCATATCACAGCGTAGGATTCTGGGAAGCCAAAGACATAATAAACAACACGAACTCTGGAAGTCTACATCGGAACCACTCCATCCTTCTCCCACAGATCAGACTCGACAAATCCAACTTCCCAACACTAGAACCATTAACCACGGAAGAAGAATTTAAGTTGAAGCGAATAACCGGACACGCCCGTCCCTCAACAAACAAAGAAAACTGGCCCAAGAAAACAAACATTATACATACAAAATATAAAAGCACCGAAAGAACCAGAAAACATACAAAGAATCACAATAAAACCTATAACTATTAGTAAGGAAATGGGATTACCGAAACGACAACAAAAAAAAGAAGCTCCTCAGCAACACTACCCAAGCTCATCAATAAAAATAAAATTAATAGACTCTCCAGCAGGAACAAGCGACATCAACCAGAACCAAATTCACCTCATGACAGGTACCATTCCCAAAGCTATAAATACATCCAACATCAAACAATACAAAGGTTTAGCAACAAAAAAATCAACATAAAATATGGAACAACTAAAGATACTTTTATGGAACTGCCGCAGCATCCTCAATAAAAAGGAAGAATTCACCAACATTTGTAACAAGTACGACATAATAATTTTAACAGAAACCTGGCTCAAACAAGGAACGTATTTCTCAACCCCCAAACACAATATCATACGGAAAAACCGTGCAAGCAACAGAAATGGAGGAAGGACAGCACTAGTTATCCGCAAGGATATTCAGTATGTCCCACTGAACATTCCAGGCACAGAACTCTTAGAAGAAGAAATTGTAGCAATAGAAACTACCAACCTAACACAAAATATTGTAGTGGCGGGATGTTACAGGCCTCTCCAAGATCAGATGATTAGAAGTGGAACAACATCATTGAATCACTTAAGAACAAAGGGAAGTTAATATTGGCGGAAGATTTCAACGCTCATCATCCCATGTGGAACAACAACACAATCAGTGCGGCAGGAGAAAACCTAGAAAAAATATTAGCAGATCACAATCTGATAGTCCACAACACTGGCGGCTACTCAAGGATAGACAACAGACACAACACGAAAACCAACATTGATCTCTTCATCACAAACGTAGATATAGCACACCTGGTGGCTACCAGACAACTGGATGACACCTATGGCTCCGACCACTTACCCCATCGAGGCAACAATAGAAATAAAAAAACATACACACTCCAGAAAGACCACGAGACTGTCTACAACCAGAACAGATTAACAACTATATAAAGCAGAGATGGATAACAACTACAGCACATTTCTCAAATGATCAAAGATTATGAAGACCTTCCGGGAAATATGAAATATGAAATCTTCATTGATACAGTGGCGAAAGCGGTGATCAAACACACCCCAAGGAAAAACAGAAACTCGGAAGGGCAAACAAGCATCACCCACAAAAGCAATCCCGCACCATGGTGGGACTTGGACTGCGACAGGGAAATTAGAAAAGGAAAAGCTACGCTCAAGAAGTATTTGCACACACTGAAAACAGAGGATTTGATTGTCCATAAAAAACAAACAGCACAAACCACCAAACTACTAAAAAGCAAAAAAAGAGCTGCCTTCAGAACGTTTGCAAGTAATCTAAGGCACAAGACAAATTTAACATATTTCTGGAACACCGACCGAAAATTTAAATCGAGATGGGTAAACACCTCACCAAAACCACAAGGTCCAGCAAACTACCAGGAGCAGCAAGCAGAAAGCAAAATCTGCCCACCGTGGGTGCTCAGTGCTCCTCCTGATAACAGCCACTCTCAAGAAAACCACTTCTTAGATCAACCATTCGACTATACGGAATTCCTGTTAGCCATAAATCAAAGTAAAAATCCTCATCTACTCCGGGCCCAGACAAAATAGAATACAGCATGGTACAGCATCTATCGAACAGGTGCAAGCTAATACTTTTGAATATATACAACAAGATATATAAAGACCAAAAAGGCAAAAGTCTAAGGCCAATTACATTATCCTCCTGCGCTTGTAAACTTATCGAAAGGCTAATCAACAACACACTACAATACCGGTGCGAATTCAATAACCTCGTTCCTCACATGCAAGCAGGATTCAGAAGGGGTAGATCCTGTATGTATAATATAGGAATCCCAACTACCCTGGTGGACACCGGACATCGCACAAATAGTTACACCATGGTAACTTTTCTAGATATAAATAGCGCATTTGACAATGTGCAAAGAGATATCCTCCTACACAAACTAAAGGAACTGCACATCACAGGAAACGCATACAGCTTTATCGTAAAGTGGATGACAGACAGAAGCATCGCTTTTCACGGAAGCGAGTATCTGGAGAAACAACACCAAGATCTAAGAGTGCATAAGGACGTCCCACAAGGAGGAGTACTTAGCCCGCTACTCTTCAGCCTATACATTAGCAGCATAGCAGACAGCACACCAGAGGGGGTGATAATCACACTTTATGCAGATGACATAGCGGTTATTGCACAAAACATACAATTACAAGTACTCAGAACTAACCTTCAAAATGCGGTTAACATAATAAGGAACAACCTGGAAAATATAGGCTTACAACTCACAGATGAAAAAACGGAACTGCTGTCCTTCGGAAGAACAGCACACAAACTTGTGCAAGCAGATATAACCCTAGGCAGGCATATCATAAATTCCAGGTGGGTAGCCAAATATTTAGGTATAAAAATCGACCATAAACTTAAATTTAAAGAACACGTACAGACTGTTTTAATACACTGCAACAAAATTTTAAATATTATTAAGTTTCTGAGGAGAACGTGGTGGAGCTACGTCCCGCAATCTCTAAAAATCATTTATAAAGCATTAATTAAATCTAAAATAGAATATGGCAGCATGTGGTACTTTCCAACAGACAATAGATCCAAGTCTCAGTTGGAAGGAATCCAGACAGAAGCCTTAAGGTTGGTGATAGAGTACACAAGGTCCACTCCAACAAATGTCATTTTTGCAGAAACTAAACTACTCAGCATAAAAGACCGCACCAGCTTCCTGGGATCCAAATATGTACTAAAAGCAATAACCAATGGATCGAATCCCATCGTAAATATACTGGCAGATTTCTGTGAAGCTTACAGAAATCAAGAGCACTCAACTAACCCAGAGATGGACAAGGACAGATCACTGGTACGAATCATAGATCTAATAGAGAAGTTCACTCCACTCCTAGACAGGTTACTCAATCTTGTGTCCAACACGACAGACTATGCAACACAGTACATACAACCAAAAATAGAAACAGAATTCATAATCAAATCGAGAAACACTACACACCCAATAGAAAGTTTCCATGAAACAATACAAAACAAATATCAAACTCACAAAATAATATACACGGATGGGTCAAAA
Organism: Eucera pruinosa; assembly: GCA_028830335.1. Classification (NCBI taxonomy): domain Eukaryota; kingdom Metazoa; phylum Arthropoda; class Insecta; order Hymenoptera; family Apidae; genus Eucera; species Eucera pruinosa. The sequence continues at coordinate 18,195,921 of JAMYCR010000010.1, read as the reverse complement.
TCAGACAGCTCCCAATCAGTGGGTGCAGCTTGTGTCATCCCTCAGGATAACTATACAGAAAAAATCACTATACCCAAACAAGCCTCAGTATTCACAGCAGAATGTATAGCATTGGAAATGGCCATCACGTACATAAATAGAAACCACCAAAGTTCATATGTAATTTGTACGGATTCACTTAGCCTGGTGCAAACTTTGGACAGACTCGGAATCAAACCACAAAGAAACAGACACATAGCTAACACTAAAAGCACTCTACATAAAATCAAAGAAAAAGCCAAACAAACAGCAATGCCTTTTAGACGCAACGCATTCACGACACACGCATAGGCAAAATTCAATGTAGTTGTACCATCATTTTTTTTACATTTTGAAAAGTAATATATAACATATGTAACATCTGTTGGAGAATGTCTTCGGATTTTTTTGCTGCAAAACGTAGGTGTAACATGTAAAACTCTACACTAATCTGAAAAATGCAGATAGCGTTGTGAAGTTGTAAGAGCACTACTTTTATATTTTTACGGTAACAATACATTTTGTATAGCTATTATCCCCAATTTTTTTAGATATTTTGCGCGGAAAAGCAATCTTCACTTTAAATTTTTATATGTCCTTTATGCAGTAAGTGCGTTACGTGATTTTTAATATTTCTACATTCGGAAGAACAATAAAAACAGTAGACTATTAGAACATTATTTGGCCCCTGCGGGACCAGACCTCGTTCGGATAAACAAATGGCAGCATGTTTTACAGATTATGTTTATACCAAAAAATTAATATTAAATATATTTATAATGGTTAATATTTATACATACGTATGTATATATGGCACATATATACAATCACACTATCTCAATATAATATAATGCTACATAATGTGTATATAATATTTGTTTAATGTCATTTTTCACAAAAAAGTTGGTAATCTTTTCTGTTTCTTTTATTTCGTTTCGTTCGTTAATGTGATGTCATGTCACTTTCTCAAAAATGATATGTCAATTGCTGATAAATCTTCTTCCTGTTCAACATACTTCATCGCAGTTACAAGTACAATCTTTCCTTCTGTGTGACTCACTTTTCCATCCCTATCTATACTCTAAGAAGTGCGGAATACTGTACTCAGAGATTTCGTACGAATGGAAAAAAAATTAATATAAGGATGCGTATTTAAACAATGACCAATACATATGACAATAATTACGCAAGAAGGTGAATAATTACACAATATTACATATCAACAAAAATGTGGCCGGATAAAACGGAGATCGCTTAAAACGGGGCTGGATAATCGGGAGTCTACTGTAAATAGAAATTATAAATTCATTTAACGAAAACTATTTCACATATTTATATTTTGAAGTTGAAAAGATAATTTTAATGATTGGATTGGCAGAGTGACTACAGGTTCAGACTGTAAACCCGTACTTAACGTTTTGGTCATAAGTTCGTAATTCATTAATTCGTAACTATAGAATATGCTAATAAGTGAAAATAATTTAAAAACATGTTACAGAAATTTTTAGAATATTTTACTCTGAAGAGATAATTTCGGATCATGTTTTTCGCGATTATCTCTCTAGCCAGAGATTCTTCTATTTACGAATATTACTTAGCATTTCCTAGATCAAATGTATGAAATAACACCACGCACCTGTACTTCAATGCAACCATACTGTATTAACGATAAACAGAAGCTAAATGATTCTATAATTAGGAAATCATATGAATAGTAAAACTGTGGAAGGGAACAGAATTGTCATGTAGTTACGACTTAAAAAAAATATATATAGGAAAAGAAAGATAAAGGGCATAGCCGGATAAGGGGGTCAAAAGTGCCCTTAAACCAAATTAGACTTGTGATGCACCATTCGATAGGGTATCAAAAAAAAACCCTTCACACAAAGTTTCAACCCTCTAGCTCGATCTGGGGGGTAGTAATGGCGAAAAAACGAAATATCAGTTTTTGGCATATTTCTCCCACTTAGTGGCGAGTAAAAATTCTAAAAAAAATCTGGCATATTAAGTATATTGTGCCACATGTTCGAGAATTTTTTCGTATTTTTTTGATGTAAAGCTTGGGTACGAAAGATGAAAAACCCCCAAAAAATCAGAAAAATGCAGATTTCATAGTGAACTAGGAAGAGCACCACTTTTATATTTTGACCGTAACAACATTATAACATAACTATTATCCTCAAAAAGTTTCATATTTTTTTGAAATCAGCAACATACTCGGAAAAATGAAAAACCGATTCTGTCGACGTATTTTACACGAAAAACTAGTTTTTACATTGAATATTTGTATCCTCTTTATTCAGTATGTATATTAAATGTTTCTAAACATTTCTGCATTCGTCCAAATGGTGTACAATGGAAAGAAATTGAATTAATTCAATTAATTGATTTTTTTCCGTGTCCGAGATCATGTGGAACAGGTAAAGAATTTCCAACAAGTTCGGTGGCGGAGTGGTCTAGGGCGCAGTTTTAGTTGTGGAACCGCTGCGTACTTTTTTGGTGTCAGTTCGAATCTCGCCTATGATAATTTTTTTTTTATTACATTAACGATTTTTTTTATCCTAACTGTATAATATATGTAAATAGTATGTATCGTAAAACATTTTACAAACATCTCAACAATATTTTAACTCCAAACATACATATAAATAATTAAGTAACAATTGTGAGGCACTTTCAATTGCTACATTTATCAATTTTGTATTAAAGATACTTATCTTTACTAAATGTGTGTGATTTGCAGCAAAGACGATACATCCTAAGCACTTCTTCTTTTCACCATTTCTGTTTTCGCATGTTCTGTTGGTTAATAAATTGCTTATCCTTTTCTGCTTGTATATAATCGGTTTTGTATTAAAGATAATTATCTCTATTTTTTCGCAGTTTGGAACAAGAACCGCATGTAGTATCTTCAGTCTTCGTCATTATTGTCATTAATCACTGGTATTATATTTCCTTTGTTAAATATTTTACATAATATTTCAGTAGGTCTGACAATTGTGGATAGGTACCGTGCGTGCGATAAGTAATAAATTATTGTTGCTACGTGTAAGCAGCATCCTATGGTACGATTACTATTTGCACATTCACAACAGTAGCGTTCTATTGCCGAAAATCCAATTGAATTTGATTTATAATGAATAAAGCACCGGTAAGATTTGCTATTAATGTAGCGCGATCTGACTTCATATGGAACAATATTGTTTGTATCCTTCAAACAAAGGACATTGTTGTCTTCGTCCATTATTTCTTAAATGGTTCCAATTATCCGCGTCATAAACATCACCTTCATAACATTATTAATAATATACGATGGCAAATACTTATATTCTTTCGACGCATTGCCTGTTAGTAAGTCTTGTATATTGAAAAAGTGATAGGAAATGCAAAAATTAAATCTTTGAATGAGGAAGAATTTCTTTCCCTTCACTTATCGTTGTTACAGAGATTTTTAAAGCTTACCTAAGTTTAACTCAGAGAATACGAGGTTAGATAAACAATGGAATTAAAAGTGGCTCGCAATTATTATTTAATTATTTATATGTATATTTAGAGTTAAAATATTGTTGAGATGTTTGTAAAATGTTTTACGATACATACTATTTACATATATTATACAGTTAGTATAAAAAAAAATCGTTAATGTAATAAAAAAAAAATTATCTTAGGCAAGATTCGAACTGACACCAAAAAAGTACGCAGCGGTTCCACAACTAAAACTGTGCTCTAGACCACTCCGCCACCGAACTTGTTGGAAATTCTTTACCTGTTCCACATGATCTCGGACACGGTAAAAAATCAATTAATTGAATTAATTCAATTTCTTCCCATTGTACACCATTTGGACGAATGCAGAAATGTTTAGAAACATTTAATATACATACTGAATAAAGAGGATACAAATATTCAATGTAAAAACTAGTTTTTCGTGCAAAATACGTCGACAGAATCGGTTTTTCATTTTTCCGAGTATGTTGCTGATTTCAAAAAAATATGAAACTTTTTGAGGATAATAGTTATGTTATAATGTTGTTACGGTCAAAATATAAAAGTGGTGCTCTTCCTAGTTCACTATGAAATCTGCATTTTTCTGATTTTTTGGGGGTTTTTCATCTTTCGTACCCAAGCTTTACATCAAAAAAATACGAAAAAATTCTCGAACATGTGGCACAATATACTTAATATGCCAGATTTTTTTTAGAATTTTTACTCGCCACTAAGTGGGAGAAATATGCCAAAAACTGATATTTCGTTTTTTCGCCATTACTACCCCCCAGATCGAGCTAGAGGGTTGAAACTTTGTGTGAATGGGTTTTTTTGGATACCCTATCGAATGGTGTATCACAAGTCTAATTTGGTTTAAGGGCACTTTTGACCCCCTTATCCGGCTATGCCCTTTGTGCGGGACGCGAAGTCATAATCAAAATAACTAGTGTGGGATTCATAGCCAGATCTCATGACCACTCTGCCAATGTATTAACTAAAGTCGTTCTTCCTATTTTAGGATATAGAGACGTGAAATAGTGTCAGTTGACTGAATCTATTATTTTTGTTATTTATATATTATTCTTCCGGATATAGAACTATTAAAAATCACGTAATGTACTCACTGCATGAAAGTCATATAAAAATTTAAAGTATGGATTGTTTCTTCGCGCGAAACACCTCGACAAAATTGATTTTTAATTTTTTTAATTATGGCGCATCTTCCAAAAAATCTGAAAGATATTGGGGACAATAGCTATAATAATATGTTGTTATTGTAAAAATATAAAAGTAGTGCTCTTACAACTTCACCAAGAAAGCTGCATTTTTCAGATGTTTTTAGGATTTTTCATTTTGTAAACCTAAGCCCTGCAACAAAAAAATCCGGAAAAATTCTCCAACATATATGTATATCACCCTAGGAGAAAAGTCTTCAAATAAAAGTTATTTCTTTTGTTCAAATCTATCATGTGGTATACGATTTGTTAATTGTTTAAACAATTGGAAAAAGTTATAAACAAATAATCGATATTTTTTATAGATTTGGACAAAAGAAGTAACCTTTGTTTGAAAACTTCTTTCCTATCTTGTACAGTTTGAGAATTATAGCAATAAAATAAAAATAGCCAAATATTTGGGGGTTAATTTCCACTCCTGGAAGTGAATTAACAGAAGAAAAAAAATTGCTTAATACATATCTACATGTGCTCTACATATCCCCAAAGTTCCAGAATTTTTTGAATTTCCGGGTTGGGGATCATTCCCTGTAAGAAACCCATATCCAAAAAAAACTGTATTACGCAATTAAAAATTCTATTAAAAAAAATACTACTGTAATGGACTATTAAAAAGCTTAACCATAGAGGCATTAATTAGCAACAGGGAAGAAGTGCTAGAAAGAATAAACGATCGACTTCAAAGGGAAGATTTATCCAGAGCAGAAAACGTCACGCATAGCCTTATTTACAAGAGGACGGCCAGAGCCCAAGAGGAGACAAAACCAAAGGGGTACCTCAGTACCTAAGTATGAAGCGTCCAATCGAATACAAAAGTACTGTTAGTTCAACTGAGGTTAGCGGGCAGACACCGATAGAAGCCCAAAGATGCCAATGGATCATACCAACATACTGACAAAGAAGAGTGATGCAGACTGTGTAATTTAGGAAAATTCGAAATAATACAACATATTTTAAAAAAATGCCTAATATACAAAGGAGCCAGGCCAGAGAGCAATAAGGAGAAAAATGTGGTACAGATACTAGTTATGGATAGAAAAGAGGAAGTAAAGATCCTTTGTCATTTTATACTTGCAATACTAAAATTAAGTGCCATGTGCCTTGTGCTGTGACGCCAACCCTAGACTACATACAACCAAAAAGCATAATTAAATATGTAGTATTATATCCAACATAGAACTAGAAAACTTATAAAATTATTTATATGTTAAGTTACAATTTATACATTATAATTAAAATACAAAAAGTATACAATAAAACATTAGATTTAAAGTATAAAATTAATTTATATACCACTTTGTAACCAAAGTTTATAACGAGCAAAAGCCTAATAGATAAGTAAATACATACATACATATATACATTTGTTTAATTCTTTGTATATTTAAATAAAATATAGAACATAAACATCAAATCTATACTGGTGTCCGAATATTTTAGAAGTCGACTATAACTAAAACATGGTATATACCTATGGTGGTTTGAATGACCCGCGGCCAATAGACCCAAATATACACACACACACACGCGCGCGCGTGCATGCACCACGCGTGTTTCTTTATATGTATTTCGTACGTTTATCATTAAATATAAGTATGTATGTGCACAAAAGGCTAAAATATATTTTTCGGTAATACGCTATGTTTCATTAGTTTTTTTCCAAATACTCAAAATTAATAATTCAGGGATAGCAATTTCACGTTTCACATATTAACGGTGGACCCAGCGTTACAAAGTGTTCCAGAATGAAAATCTAAAATAAAGATGTTTCATATAATATTTTTCGAAATAATTAAATTTGAGAAAGTGTGGAGTAACGTACACTTGGATAATTCCCAAGTAACCGTAGATTCGTCGTAAAAATACATATGACGAATAGGACTTTATCTTGAGTAGTAATTTTAAATATCTAAAGAAAAACTAATGAAGCGTAGTACACTATAATCACTTATGACATCATAAACTCTTACACAGTTTAATCTTTAAAATATATTGTTCTTTTAGATGTAAAAATATTAAAAACCACGTAATATACGCAGTGTATAAATGAAATATAAAAATTCAAAGCAAGGGATATGTTTTGTGCCAAATACCTCGAGACAATTGGTTTTTGATGTTTTCGCCTACGGCGCATCTTTCTAAAGAATCTAGAATAAATTACTACCATGTTAAAAAATCTAAGTAAGCAAGCGGCTGAAGTAGGCCATGTGTATTTTGTCAATGAGCTTCCCCCTCTCAAAGGAAGTTTCTGCGAGCTAAGCGTATTGTAAACTGTAACCAACCCATGCTGGCAAAGGCGGCCTCAGAACTAACGAATGGTCGAAAGAAACCCACTCTTGTGCGAGCTGTCGCAGTGAACTGTTAATAGAGTAAATCGAGTTCTAAAACGCCCTGTTTAGTCTTTTGATTTAACCACTCGGAGATCATCCTATCTACCTTACAACCATAAAAATATAAATGCAGTGTTCTTACAACTTCAATAGAAAATCTATATTTTTTAGTATTTCTTAGGGTTTTCCATTTTTTACATCTAAAATTTGCAATGATAAAAATCTGAAAAATTCTCTGGTAATTATTTAAAAAAGTGGGGGTCTCACCGATTTAGATGATTTTCGAGTATGTTATAAAAATCAACATTTTGAACAACTTTTTCTTATACATATAACCGCCGCTCGGCCTTAGTTTCAGAGATTTTTCCCAAAAAAGATCGGACTACTGCATTGAATTCTATCTATACGTACGCGTCCGTGGGAGCATATGCGCGAGCGTTTGATGGGCAATTGTCTGTCGGTTATATATATAACAGCGTAGCGGCCAGCGACGAATATTATACAATGTGTAAAATACTTTTTCGAAATAATGGCTGAAATGTTTCCAACTTCGGATAATATCAATAAAGATCATTAAAACAGAAGATTGTCTGGCCGGCCGCCCGACGGCGGCCGGAATGAATACTCCGGCCCGAACCTAAACCGAACTTAATCCGTTAAATAAGTTACTATAATAGGTAGAGGAGTTCGATTTGACTAAGGTTCGGGTCGTACTTTTATTCCGACCGCCATGAGGTAGCCGGTTACCCAAATAGAGTTCGTAAGCACACCCATTATACGCGTCCATTGCCGGCCGCCTCGATGTGTTTAAAGAAACCGTAGGCAATCACCGTTCGAACGTTTACGCATACGCTGCCACGGACGCGTACTTATAGATAGAATTTAATGTAGTAGTACCAATCTTTTTTAAGAAAATGTCGGAAACAAAGGCCGGGCGGCGGTTATATGTATAGGAGAAAGTTATTTGAAATATTGATTTCTACAACACATTAAGAAACCACCGAAATCGGTGAGACCCCCCTTTTTCTAAATAATTACCGTAGATTTTCTTAACATTGGCTTAGCCTGCCTAGTATTATTTGGCAGCTGTTTTTTAGGAAACACGTGCGAAGGGAGCGATTGGTGTAGATGATGTACCGACCTCGAGCCTGGAGAAACGCTGCCCTCAACCGTTAAGTATCATTGGACGAATTGGATCTACCCTTAATTTTACAAAGCTCATCCCCTTGCTAGTGGTTTTATTTATACTGACAGACCAAGCATGAGCCGAGTTAGAAAGAAATGAAACATGTATTGGCAATTAAAAGAAGTGAGAGGTGAAACAAACAATATACTGTCGCCATTTTGCCAATGACACTCAACAAGCCTAATCCGTGAATCGTCAAAGATTCGTTGATAATGATTCTTTGACGAGCCACAGGTAAGATTTGTTGGCGGTACGACGATAGTATACTGTTTCTTTTACCTTCCACTTCTTTTCATTCACAATATATACTTTATTTCTGTTTGGAAACAAATTAGCTTCACTTGTGTTCTCGCGATATAAGCCCCTACGATGGATAGTCTTTTCACCTTGCAAGATAACTTGTTTAACACTAAACGCGAGGTTCGGCACCTAGCCTGTACAGGTCGGCGGCGGCGAAGAACATAGAAAAGAACTACGAACGAAAGAGAAAGGGGAACTGAGGACCAGGCATGCCAGACGAACAAAATTTTTCTCAGAATTTTCCCTCTGAAAGCAAGAGAAAAGGAGTGAGAGTGAGGAAAATGTACGATAGAATCCTCCGATGATGCGACGCGGCTTATGCGTCGAACATAAACAAGATAATGTTCTCACGCCCACTCCACGAAGCAAAGTCATAAAAGCTCTACTCGTCTAACATGTCAGCTTGCAGGATCCACGATTTTCTTTTTACTGATACAAGCGTCGAACCTAGTGAAGGAAAGGAAGCAAAGAAAACTGAGGAACTGAGTGATCGAGGCAGCCGGCAAAGATGAAAGCCATGACAATGGGACCGACACTAATACAATGAGTTAGATAAAATAAAACTTTTCGTAGTGAAGGTTTACTTTAGTGACTTTAGCATAAATATCAAATAAATTAATACAAAATATTAAATTTAATTAAACAAATAAAATATTTAAAAAAGTAAGAGGCGTCAACTGACTTTACGACGCGACTGTACATGCGTTCTAAATAGGAATTCAAAGACACTTTTCCTTGAAAACAAAGTCTCGTACGAACAAATTTCATTGTACATTTTTTATTCCATTTACCACATAGAATCACCCTCTTCTTGCTATTGCCATCAATTGCATGATACCCTATATATTTAATAGTAACTTCTACATGTGAAAAATAACATTTAGAACGTTTCTATTTAAAGCAGTTCAAATGAACTTCAATTTCTAACAAATATTTTAATTGCATATAATTAATTTAGCTATAAATAAGGCAAGCTGCTTAAAAATCATAAAATTCAATAAAATAGTTTGTTATATTTATTGAGTCTTGTAGCACCCCCCCTAGCGGTTCCCCTGTTACCCCGAGCGCCCACCAGAGTAGCGCCCTGATGCCGACTACCGAAACAACCCCGCCACGCTAGCACCCCTAGCCTTGTGCACTACCCCTACTACGCACCCTGCTCAAACCGAGGCCCGGACGGGTATAAAAGGGCCAGCGCAGGCCCCAAAAGACGAATAAGCCAGAGTACGGTAACCAACCACCAGATCTAGGACACTCCCTCGAGTAGACATCCAGTGACTGGCAATACTCTTCCAACTGCAAACCGCGATCGCTCTGAAACGGCTCTCTTGAGTGGTCCGCGCCGGACCTCCAGCTCTCAGTATTCCGACAACCCTAACTACAGCTAAAGGCTCTGATACTGGCTCCCCGGAGTGAACCTAACACGGACCTGCCGCTAGTAGTTTCCTAACTACCACCCCTCACTCCTCCCCAAGTAACCCGGCCCGGAACCCGCGATCCGCGACAGAGCACGCAGCTCTTTCTCCCCGAACGATTGTATGATAGTGTAAATACATAGACTAAAGTTCAAGTGTACAATAAACGATATATACCGACCTCACGTGTCCACGTATTTCATCCGTACAGCCCGAACACTACCGCGTACCCACGATAACGCAACAGCCCGTCGATCTAGAACTCCTCGAGCTAGAACCCGCGTTATAGTCTTTCTTTTTGTCTCTACGCTTCTTCTCCTCTTTTGCGAGCATATGTACAGCGGTGTGATGCATCATACATACAATCTTTCATAATCGACATTATGTATCTTATTGATAATATGCCAGAGTGCAAAGTTCTGTTCATTTTCTAATGCACCTCATTATTCGATCATTATATTTTTGTTTGTATCATTTATTAAAAACTCCTATATTAGTTATGAACAAAATAATACAAAATAATATTCAGTGGTAGCTTCAAATAAATATCATTTTGCAGCCTACTAGAAAATTACGATTAATACGGCCCAATATTAGGTTGCAGTCCACAGATTGAGAAACCCTAGTCTGAACTATATCATGTTTGATCTCCTTTTAATCAGGAAGATCTCACTGGTATGTTAATTGAATTTTGACGATGAAAGACCTAAAAGTAAATAAGTTTTATTATTGCCTTAATGTTATTTCACGATCAGAAACAGCCTTTTAAATTTCTCAAGTTACCAGGCCTAAATCTGACATTTCGCTTGGCAGAACATGTAGGTAGTACTTTCTGCTAGCTAAACTGGTTACGGCGATACCTTTGACTGCTATATTAAATTTGATGTACCATTTTCGCGGAGCTTTTGACTCTTATGGAGCCCACTCCAGATGTTTAGAATTTATTCAAATTAAAATATGTTATACTCTATGCGAAAGTAAGGGGGGGAGAAAGTCATAATTTTTATGGTTCTAAATTTGTTTGAAAAGTATAGCCCTTTAAACTCGGCAATTTCCGCCAATTTTTATGAAAACTACCTTAACAGAACAATTTTTATCTCTGAAACTGTTGGGCCGCGGTCTGTCCCGTGATTGCTACAATATTTTAAATGGTGCGAATACAATCGATGCTAACTTAAGTATTACTACTACATGGTGGCTTTTGATGTGACTACTATCTACGGTGGTTCTTGTACGAGTGTGTGTCAAGATCGCAAGTGTCTCTTAGTTCCCCCTTGGAATTTGCAATTGCCCACTGATTGGCTGTTTCCAATTTTTGAGAAGATCCAATCAGCGAGCCTAGGTAGGAAGGACACCTTCCTTTATGCCCTCGGCGTGTTTCCTTGAGGAGGGAGTCGCGGATTTTTCCAAGGGGGCGAAACGCTAGAATTCGGCGGGATTGAGCAACATATCTGGTCAACACCTGAGACGGTTTCCCTGCTCTTGCATCGGCCGCGGAAACCATTGGGTGTCCCATGGTTCTCGTTGACTGCTCAGTGTCGTTATAATGTACAAGTTGGTAACAACGTTCCTCACAGTATATGACTGCAAATAGTACATGCGTCTGTCAATAGAGTAGTTCCCTAATATGGCTGACAAGAAGGTGTCCTTTGTTAAAATCCTAGTCCTTTGTTAAATAAAAAGTCTGGAAGATTATCCAATAACATCCTACAAATTACATAAAAATATTAGCACTCAAGTTGTGAAAGTTTACGACAGCGTTATAACTATTTAGACAAACGGGAAAATACACGAAGAAACTAAAGACTATACAAACGCTATGACAAAGAGTAGAAATTGTAGAAACGTACCATTTGGCGAGTGTCGTTCAGACAACAGAAAAACTAAATTAAGGAATCCTCAAAAATAGCGATGCTTCTAAACTCTGCCATAAACTTCCTACAAACTAGCCTGAACAGAAACTATTCATAGTACAGGCTTTCTATGATAAATGCACACGAGATGTATACGATAAATGCACAAATTTTATCCCCTCTATTAGAGGGATCCCTCTTGAAAAGCACGATGCTTGATCGCCCAATAGTGTAATCTCATCCGGGATTGAATACCCATGTGAGACAATGTAAATGTAATACTACAAATTCATTATTTTTTATTCTATTTTTTATACAAATTGTTTAACATATTCGTGAGAGCTTTCTGATCAAAAGAAGAATAAACACGATATAATTTGGATTATATTTACTTATATGTGTAATAAATTCATAACTTACGTATATAAGTGGTTATAATGTAAATTATACCGTTTTTGGTCACATTTTAATCAGAAGAACTTCACAATCACATTTGACTCTCAATCCCCCTTTCTTTGTTACTTGCGGTCTCCTTCTACGCTCTACATTATCAGCAAAACGCAAAAACCGTATGACTATCACGGTTAATGCACACGTTCAATCCCGAGCGATGTACACTTATCGTGGGAAGTCTGTTCGAACTTGGTTTCGTTTCGCATTTTAGTTTGTAACATACAAAATTTACTATACTTGTCTTATCTTAAATGTAACTAAAATATCAAGTTTTAAATATATCATATAATGTAAACAATACTGAAACAAAATGAGTTATTAGCACTTATTACAAAATCAGTATAATCCAAATTATATTATGTTGGTCTCATTTTAATCAGAAAAATGTCACAATTCGTTTCTATACCTATGGCTCGAGAGTCGCCGTGTTACTGACCTACGGAACCATTCGTCAGATGAAGTGGTCTACGCTTGAAGTGGCGGTAAAGAAATACCACCGCTAGTTTCTGTTTACGTAATATACCTAAGATGCATCGAATTGATGAACTCAATTTTTGGGAAATCGTTCAGACGAGCACGTCATTCAGTTATTTGTAGTACACTTTGTATTTCGTGAATAACTTTGTTACTTCGCGAGACTTTGCTTAGTGTTTCATATACCGATTTTTGTATAAATTACATCGCCTGGTTTTGTAATAAAAAAAATGGCATTAACAAGTGAAGAAATATTTCGCGATCTATCCCGTGTGTTCCTACAGTGAACTCTTACAAAGTGAAGATGCTGATGATACAACGAAATCTGAGGAAAATAAAGATGATGATTTTATTGCCGAAGATGAAGAGGACTCTGAATTTGATGGTTCGTCAGAAACAGAGATACAAGTAACGAGGAAAAGTACATATGGGTGAAATAGCCATAACTGGTATAATAATCCGTTTCATTCGAAATATACCAAGATTGGAAAGGGTTGGTTTCGATACTTCCAGGCTCCATAGAGGAAGCACGCAATGCAAATACTGAAGAAAGCACTTTCAAATTATTTTTTATTGATGACATATTAAACATAATCTGTTTATATACTAATGTAGAAATTGACACCCAGAAAGCTAAATTTCGCCAAACACCAACTTACTCAAATTCAATGACAAATAGTAAACTGAAAGCAGTGGTTGGCATTTTATATTTGAGTAGCATTCTAAACGATTCACATTTGACTGTAGAAGAAATGTGATCAGACAAATTAGGCCCTAAACTATTTCGAGCTACTATGACCAAAAATAAGTTTCAGTTTCTAATCAGATGTCTAAATTGATGACAATGTTACGAGCCTGGGTTGCGAGCAGCGCGAGAGGCGGTCGGAGTTTTGTTTAGGAATACGGTATGAATTTGTTAGCTTGGAGCGCGAACGAACTTGACGCGAAGCCAGGGAGTCGCTAGGATTGTTGACGACGAGGACGAACCCGATGCGAAATCGGAGAGCCTCTAGAAGTGTGGTTTAAGCGCGGACGAACCCGATGTGAAATCGGGGAGCTGCTAGGAACTTGGCACAACCTCGCAGACGAACCCGATGCGAAATCGGGGAGCTGCTGGGAGGTTGGTAAATTCACAGACGAACCCGATGCGAAATCAGGGAGCTGTAGGATGCGGACGAACCTGATGCGAAATCAGGGAGTCGCTAGGATGGGCGAGTTGCGTTGACGAACACGATGCGAAGTCGGGGAGCCACTGAGGTTGGAATGAGCTTTAATTTGGATATAGAGTGTTGCGAACGAACCTGATGCGAAATCGGGGAGTCGCAAGGATTGTTAGTAAAGACCTCGTAACTAGTAATTATTTAATATATCGATACAGCTCGAGCGGTAAAGCTGTATCGTGTGGGATCGTTACTCCAAATTGGATTATGATATTGAAGATTGGGTTTAATTAACGACTCAAGTTTACCACGGGCAATGAACAATATATTACTGAATAGTGTTATACAATTGTCAATGACGCGGAAGTTGAGTGCTGAGAAGTTAAAATATGTTACCTATTTGATGCTCGGTTTTGGAGCACTGACAATGCGGGGGTTTGATTCGAGAAACGAGTGTAGAGGTTGCCATAATAGGATTTATACCGACTCGCGGATCTTATACGGTTTAATGTTGGTGTGATAGGGAACTTGCGCCCAATCTTGTTTGAACTGACGATTCTCAAACGTACGCGAAGCAAAGTAACGACTTGACTTCTTGCTTGGTACTGCCCACGAGGCTTAGACTTCGGGGGTTTATATACACCGAAATCGAGCGAGGAATTCTTGAAGATTTCCATATAAGGAAATGTATGAAGGGGTTAGACGCTGAGTCAGTTCCGCTTCCAGCAATCCGGGAGCAAGCTCCCTCGTATCGGGAGAGATAACTCTAAACAGTGCGTCCTTTCATTTTCCTTTCTAGACGAGAGCTGGAAGAAATTCCAGTGAACGAAATAATATTTTAAAATATTATCCACACGTAACAACAAAACCACACGAGTAGAAAGATCTGCAACAGATAAATTTGTCCCCATCCGACAGATGTGGGATATTTTTATTTCGAACTACAGGTAAAATGATATGCCGTTTAAAAAATTGACAAATTGATGAGCAGTTACTTGGGTTTAAAGGTAGATCTTCTTCCAAAATGTATATACCGAGTAAACCAGACAAGTATGGACTAAAAATAATTACTATGTGTGACTCTAAAACATTTTATATGTGTAATGCAATTCCGTATCTCGGAAAAGAGAAACGAAATTCAAATTTATCCATCCCAACGCAATACGTACTCCAAGGATCGGAAAATATTTATGATACTAATAGAAACATTACTCCAGATAATTGATTCACTTCCTATGAATTGGCTAAAAAGTTGCAAGAAAAAGGTTCAACACTGGTAGGAACACTACGTAAAAATAAAGCAGAAATTCCAAAAAGACTTGTAGATACTAAACGTAAACTAGTGCTATCATCAGAATTTTTGTTCAATGAATTATCGACACTCGTTTCGTTTATGTAAAAAAAAATAAGACAGTTCTCCTCCTTTCATCAATGTATTTTCAACCAAACATTGATCCGGATTCCAAAAAACCTAAAATTCTATAACGAAACTAACGGAGGTGTAGATTCTCTGGATCAACTCTGTCATTCAAGCACAGTGTCAAGGAAAACGAAACGATGGCCGCTAAGAATATTTTATGGAATATTGGATATGGCTGCCGTCGATTCATTTATAACTTACAAATTGAATACAAACTCATCAGTAAAACGCCGGAATTACCTAAAAAAGTCGTCACATACTTTACTAGAAGATCATTTGAAAGCTCGTATATCAATCATTACGATGCCCAAACACAACATACAAACACTAATAAAGGGAATACTTTGATTTGAACCACCAAAATTGGAAAAATCAAGAGCGAAAGGACAAGGCAGGTGTACATTTTGTCCTAGGACAAAAGACAGAAAAGGGCACGCATTATGCGTATTCTGTTCGAAGAGCATCTGTGCCGAACACCATTTTGCAATTTGTTCTGACTGTACCGAATTAGAGTAGAAAATCGCTAGCAGTGGCAAAAATTTTTTCTGTACTACTTAGATAAGATATAGATTATATTTCCTGAACATTGTAAAGCATGCATAATGATTTAAACAATTATAAAAACTTTATAAAGAAATACTATCAAACAAAGAAATTTTTCGTTTTTTTCTGTAAACAGGGATCGAACTGTGAAATTATCTTTTCTTAAGGTGTCCAGAGAAGATTACGAAAAGAATATTTTGAAAATAATAAATAATATTTTAATTATTGGGATTTTATTTTGGGTCGCCTACAACCCCACAATGTTACTTATGGCGGTAGTCCCCAATGGCAGCCAGGCATGTCAGAGAGTTGACTTTACCGACAAAATGGGCCAAAAATATGGGTTTGCCTGAAATAACTTTTCGTCCTTATATGAGAGAATTTTGGCTCGACATACGGCTCATTCGAAAGAGGAGGCTTTAACGCAACGTGGTCAGGTAGTCTCGTGGTCAAATTATGTTGATATGTAGTAATATGAGCGTTGTAAAACGGAGCAAAAAGTGACAGCTTGACAGCCGTCGAATATAAGCATTCTTTTGATACGGAGAGAATGATCTGCATGAAATGAATACCTGACCACGTTGCGTTGAAGTCTCCCCTTTCGAATGAGCTATCGTGCGACTCAAAAGCTTCTCATATAAGGACGAAAAGTTGTATCGCGTAAAGGCATGCGTTTTCGGATGAATTCGCCATATTGACGATAAAACAGAGCAAAATACGTATCAAAGGAGGGTGTTAAAAAATGGCCATTTTTGGCATCGCCTGGAAATGAAAAATTCATGCAGGGTCTTTTAGAGTGTCTCCCAGGGAACAAAAAATGTCCTTCTCACTTTCCCGAGAAACGATGGGAAAGTTGTCAAAAATACGTTCAAAGTATGAATGTGATGATAATGGAACTTACGTATATTTTACATTTCGTCGTCTTCTTCTTCGGATATCGAACTGTCCTCGAAATATTTAACGACTTTTTATACGTCCTATGATTACTTCGACAGTATATTGATATTTTGTAATGAATTTCGATCCATTAACTTGTTCAACTGTTAATGGTTTCCGAGTTTCCACTACAGAGTATTGAAAGCCACGATCCGCAAGGAAAATATCGCCTGGTTCAAAGTATCTTAATCGACAGTATCGAAGCGTCTTAAAAATGATTAATAAGAATCATTAATTAAAACTAATAAATCTTACTGACTAATAAATTAACGGAGAAGTGAATTAAGGGTAGTAATCGAACGAACTGGAAGTATATAATCATTACTACATAGGAATAAATAGAAATTGTGAAGAATCAAAGGAAAGAGATATTGTAACTAAAATAATTAGATCTGTTTTCTTTTTTGGCTCTGGGACCTAACTCTTGTTTATATCGCAACCTCTCATCGTCGCGACGTATCGGGAATGTGTTTATGGTGAGGATCGTATACTGCAGTTTATATTGAACTCAAGATAAGAGCTTTGCTTCGTACGTTTTAGCTTTTATTTCATTAGTCTGGTTTGTAGCTTCGAACAGTGCGACTGTCAAGTCAGTGTTAGAGTTTTGTCAAATTCGATATAATAGTGCATGCAAAATGGAGAAGATTTGTGTGAATTGCAATAAGTCTCTCAAGAAACTCGCACGTAAGAGTTATTACTGGTCTGACGAACAGTGGTATTGCAAAGCATGCTATCAAATTAAAGTAAAACATCCTAGTTCGTCGACACAAAGTGTTAGCGAAGAAAGTGTTGTTGAAGAAAACATTGGACAAAGTGCTATAGGAAATTCATCTGTAACTTTAAATATTAATCGTACTGTTATTTCTAGTAAATGTATTTTTGGATGTCAATCAGATCGCGTCTTGAGAAGACTAAGTAGAGAAGAGTGTCTTAATATATACATAGAAAAGGACATTTTTGTTCCATACAACGCACGTGTTTGTTGTACACATGGAGAAAAAGATAGTTTTTTAATTCCAGAGGATTTCACTACATATGATACAAGAGTAACGTTATCTGTCGAGGAAGTTCTTGCAGTTTTTAAGACTTTTAAAAATCTAGTGTTAGAAGAAAGGAATAGAAAGATGGAAACAAGAGTGAGTTTTACAAAGATGACAGAGGAACAGCTACTACATGAGACAGGATTAAATCATTCACAGTTTTCTGATATTCTAAATTCTGTTCAAGATGTATTACGAAACAGTGAATTTGCAGTTGGAATATATCTATCGCGGTTACGTCACGGTTACACATTTCAAGAAATAGCAAAACGTTATCTTATTACACGACAAACAGCAAGTAATTACTGTGAAACTGTAAGACAGCATTTATTGGAAAGATATTGCAGCATCCATTTGTCATCATTTAATGACCGAAATAAATTAATTACACATCAAACGGATTGTGCTAAACAACTCCATGCACCAACAAATAACACTGTGCAACACGAATTTGGGCCTCTAATAATGAATAGACAATTCTCGTAGATTTTTGTGCGCTGAATACGAATCCGCAAACCGTTTTCCTCCTACGCGTACAGTTTTTGAGAAATTTGATTTTGAAAAAAAATGCAAATTTTCAACTTTGAAATGATTTTGTGGTTAAACGATAAGAGTTTTTCGGTTTCAATCAACGCAGAATTATTCTAGGAACTCTCCCAAATAAAATGATATAAGTTATTGTTACATCCAAGACATGCAAATATGTTTAAACAATGATCAAAGTGAAAATGACACCCGAAACGCAGCAATTTTCGCGGATATTCTTCAATTTATTTTCAAAACTAAAGCTGTAGGAGGGAATCCAATCAGTCCACGCGATAGAGCAGACATTTTTCCTACGGAAACGACCAAAGAATACTGTTGGCCCGCTTTTGTTTCGAATACAGAATCAAAATAGTTTGGTAAAACGCGTGAGACCGGCATTGATCCTCATCGCCGGCCAGCGCCTCTCCTGTCGCTCAACGTAACAGAACCGACAAACGCGTGCGCCGCTCTCATTTAGATACAGCATTGTACTTATTATTTATGTATTATTACTTTTTTTATCTATGAACTATTTGTTGACAAAAATACGAATTTTAAAGTATATATACCTAAAAGTGCTTTCTTCTTGCCTGACGTTTATGTGACCTTTTTGCCTCCCTTTTTAACTGCCAACAGTAATCTGCTAACATTGCAGCACTATCTTTTCCATAATAGCGGTTTTCTATTACAGATATACCTATAGATACATAATATTTCAACTGCATAAATTCTCACATTGACACTTCGTATACTAAGACACAGATATATTGATACATCATTCCATTTATGAAAACGTCTGTTAATTTAAAATAAACAGGATTTCCGTATTTTCGAAAACAGTATAAGAATGATCTGTCTTCGCTAATATAATTTCTAGTTTATGTTGATTTCCATTATTGCTTCGAATTCCAACGAAAACACATCTGAAGAAACCGATGAAACATCTTCGTCAAAGGGTCACGTTCATTTCATCAATCAAGCTGATTTAAATGACTTGGTACGTGATTTAAATTTACCAAAAACAGGCGCCGAATTATTGGCTTCTAGATTGCAACAATGGAATCTTCTTGCACCAAATACACATGTTACGCATTACCGTAAAAGATGTGAAATATTTAAACCATATTTTCTTTCGCAACAAAATTTGTGCTATTGCCCTGATGCTGATACCTTATTGAAAAAATTAGGTTTTAAACATACAGCCGCAGAATGGAGACTTTTTATAGATTCCTCTAAAAAAAGTCTAAAAACAGTTTTATTGCACAATGGCAACACCTATCCTTCTGTACCAATTGCATACGGTATAAGAATGAGGGAAACGTACGAAATTTTTAAAATGTTATTAAATAATATAAATTATAAAGAATACAATTGGCACATATGTGGTGATTTAAAGGTCATAGGTTTATTAATAGGACTTCAAAGCGGCTATACAAAATATTGTTGTTTTATGTGCGAATGGGACAGTCGGGCAAGGTCAGACCATTACAAAGTTAAGAAATGGCCAATGAGAAGAAATTTCAATCCAGGAGAAAAAAACATAAAATATCCTAATTTAGTTGATCAAAACAATATATATTTACCGCCATTACACATCAAATTAGGAATTATGAAAAATTTTGTAAAAGCCATGGACAAAAACGGAGCCGCATTTCAGTATTTAAAGACAAAATTTCCAGATTTATCGGAGGCAAAGATAAAAAAAGGTATCTTCATAGGACCGCAAATACGAACACTAATGCAGGATCCACAATTCGATTGTAAAATGGTACATGAAGAAACAGAAGTATGGAATGCATTTAAAGAAGTGTGCACACATTTTCTTGGGACACATCGATCACCGGATTACGCCCAAATAGTAGGAAAATTAATTAAAGCCTGCGAAAAATTGGGATGCAATATGTCCCTCAAAATGCATTTCCTACATTCGCATTTGGACTTCTTTCCTGAAAACCTTGGTGACGTAAGTGACGAACATGGCGAACGATTTCATCAAGATATATCTGTGATAGAAAACCGCTATTATGGAAAAGATAGTGCTGCAGTGTTAGCAGATTACTGTTGGCAGTTAAAAAGGGAGGCAAAAGGGTCATATAAACGTCAGGCAAGAAGAAAGCACTTTTAGGTATATATACTTTAAAATTCGTATTTTTGTCAACAAATAGGTCATAGATAAAAAAAGTAGTAATACATAAATAATAAGTACAATGCTGTATCTAAATGAGAGCGGCGCACGCATTTGTCGGTTCTGTTACGTTGAGCGACAGGAGAGGCGCTGGCCGGCGATGAGTATCACTGCCGGTCTCACGCGTTTTGCCAAACTATTTTGATTCTGTATTCGAAACAAAAGCGGGCCAACAGTATTCTTTGGCCGTTTCCGTAGGAAAAATGTCTGCTCTATCGCGTGGTGTGATTGGATTCCCTCCTACAGCTTTAGTTTTGAAAATAAATTGAAGAATATCCGCGAAAATTGCTGCGTTTCGGGTGTCATTTTCACTTTGATCATTGTTTAAACATATTTACATGTCTTGGATGTAACAATAACTTATATCATTTTATTTGGGAGAGTTCCTAGAATAATTCTGCGTTGATTGAAACCGAAAAACTCTTATCGCTTAACCACAAAATCATTTCAAAGTTGAAAATTTGCATTTTTTTTCAAAATCAAATTTCTCAAAAACTGTACGTGTAGGAGGAAAACGGTTTGCGGATTCGTATTCAGCGCACAAAAATCTACGAGAATTGTCTATTCATTATTAGAGGCCTAAAAAAAAGTTAAAATTTGTTGCACAGTGTAATCAAATAATATTAGTACTCGATGGCACCTACCTTTTTATTCAAAAAAGTTCTAACTTTATATTCCAACGATTATCGTATTCTGGGCACAAACATAGGAATTTAATTAAACCTATGATGGCGGTTTGTACAGATGGCTACATAGCAAATGTTTGGGGACCATATCCAGGATCAAAAAATGATGCATCCATATTAAATGAACTGTTGTCAGATTCCAATACCTGGAGTCAATTTAAACCGGGTGATATTTTCCTTGTGGATCGTGGTTTTCGAGATTCTGTAGAGGAAATAACCAGAAGAGGATACATTGCTAAAATGCCATCCTTTGCAGATGCACCTCGGAAACCATTAACAGTTGAACAAGCGAATCAGTCGCGGCTCGTTACGAAAAATCGTTACATCGTAGAAGTAATTAATGGACGCATAAAAAGTCGTTTTAAGTATTTTGATAGAAGCATCCAAAACACAACGTTACCTAGTTTATTCCACGACTTCAAAATAGCTTGTGCCATTTTAAATGCAACATTTACATCACCATCTACATCTGCCCTTGATCATTTAATTACAAATAGAATTTTGCAATATTCGAACAGAATTAATCATTTATCACAACTGATTCAAGCGGAAAATATGAATATAAAGCGAGCACAATTCCAACGTATGGAAGTTACAGAATTAGAGTTTTTCCCCAGATTAACTTACAAAGATCTATGCTTATACGCATGCGGAACATACCAAATGAAGCAAGCACCTGGCTATTACGCCGACCATATAAATGACAGCGGAGATTTTTAATTTCAAGTTACAGTACCATCATATAACATCGATTTTCAAAAATACCAGATTGATGTGGAACCAATTAATGCCATTTTACTTAAAACGAAACTGCATTCACGACACTCAAATAGTTTAAAATATTTTGTATACGTATTAATTGATAAAAGTAAAACCGCATTGGAAGCCATACTTGCACACTCATGTGGATGCAAAGTCGGAGAACGCGTTGTTGGGTGCTGTTCCCATGTAGCCATGATTATATGGTACTTTGGATTTGCTCGATTTCAAGCTTCAATTCATCTGCCCGCTGAGTTCCTTGCTAGTTATTTTGAAGACGGTTCGATATCCGAAGAAGAAGACGACGAAATGTAAAATATACGTAAGTTCCATTATCATCACATTCATACTTCGAACGTATTTTTGACAACTTTCCCATCGTTTCTCGGGAAAGTGATAAAGACATTTTTTGTTCCCTGGGAGACACTCTAAAAGACCCTGCATGAATTTTTCATTTCCAGGCGATGCCAAAAATGGCCATTTTTTAACACCCTCCTTTAGTTCAGCTATTATGCACGAGGGGCGCCTGATCATAAAGATCAAATGAGAATTGGCTGGGACTGGAGGAGTAGTTCGATGTATCACTACATTCAACTATGCCTATACGTGTGTCGCCAATGCTTTCCTCCCGTAAAAGTTTACCGCACGTTTTGCTGTGCGCTCGGCAAGCGGCACCGCGATTTGTTTACGGAAAAGCAAAACAAGCAGCGATGCCTTTTAGACGTAACGCAATGCAGCGCGTCCACGACACACGCATAGGCAGAATTCAATGTGTCGTACCATCATTTTTTTTACATTTTGAAAAGTAATATGTATGGTAACATGTTGGAGAATGTTTTCGGATTTTTTTGCTGCAAAACTTAGGTATTACATATGAAAAACTCTACACTAATCTGAAAAATGCAGATTTCGTTGTGAAGCTGTAAAAGTACTACATTTATATTTTTGTGGTAACAACATATTATTATAGCTATTAACCCCAATTTTTTTAGATTTTGTGGCAAAGTAAACCGTAGTTATAAAAATCAAAAACCAATCTTTTTGAGATAATTTGCGCGAAAAAGCAATCTTCACTTTACATTTTTATATGATCTTTATACAGTGACTGCGTTGCGTGATTTTTAATATTTCTATATTCGGAAGAACAATATATAGAGCCGACTCTCGATTATCCGGCCCCTGCAGGACCAGACCTCGGCCGGATAAACAAATGGCCAGTCAATCTGGCAGCATGTTTTATACATTGTTATGTTTATATCAAAAAATTAATATTTAATATATTTGTAATGTTTAATATTTATACACACATATGTACATACGGTACATATATTCAATCACACCATCTCAATATAATATAATGCTACATAATATGTATGTAATATTTGTTTAATGTCATTTTTCACAAAAAAGTTGGTAATCTTTCCTGTTTCTTTTATTTCGTTTCGTTCGTTAATGGGATGTCACGCCACTTTCTCAAAAATGATATGTCAATTGCTGGTTAATCTTCTTCCTGTTCAACATACTTCGTCGTACTTACAAGTGCAATCTTTCCTTTTGCGTGACTCACATTCTCATCTCTATCTATACTCTAAGAAGTGCAGAATACTGTACTCAGAGATTTAGTACGGATGGAAAAAGAAGTAATATGCGGATGCGTATTCAAACAATGACAAATACATGTGAAAATAATTACGTAAGAAAGTGAATAATTACAGAATATTTCATATCAACAAAAATGTGGCCGGCTAAAACGAAGGCCGGTTCAAACGGGGCTGGATAATCGGGAGTCTATTGTAAATAGACGTTGTAAATTCAGTTAACTGAAACTATTTCACATATTTATATTTTAAAGTTGGAAAGATAATTTTAATGATTGGATTGGCAGGGTGACTACAGGTTCAGACTGTAAACCCATACTTAACATTTTGGTCGTAAGTTCGTTGTTCATTTATTCGTACCTATACAATATGCCAATAAGTGGCAATAATTTCAAAATATGTTAAAGAAATTTTAAGTATATTTTACTCTGAAATGTACGCACAGATAATTTCGGAGCACGTTTTATGCGATTATCTCTCTAGCCACGGATTCTACTACTCACGAGTATTACTTAGCATTTCCTAGATCCTTTAAATGTATGAAATGACACCACGCACCTGTACTTCAATCCAACCATATTTATTAACAATAAGTAGTATTGAAATAGATTTCTTTTATTTATTAGGTGTCAGAGAAGCTAAATGATTCTATAATTAACAAATCATATGAATAGTAAATCTATGGAAGCAAACTGAATTGTCATGTAGTTATGAATTAAAAAAAAATATTGGAAAAAAGATTAATTTGTGCGCAGCGCGAACTCACAATCAAAATAACGAGTATGGGATTCACAGGCAGAACCTATAACCACTCTGCCAATGTATTTAGTGATATCACTTTTTCTATTTTAAGATATACTGTGGTGAAATAGTGTCAGTTGACTGAATCTATTATTTTTGTTATCTACATATTATTCTTCCAGATGTAGAACTATTAAAAATTACGTACGGTATTCACTGCATGAAAAACATAAGAATTTAAAGTAAGGATTGCATTTTCGCGCGAAATACCTCGACAAAATTGATTTTTAATTTTGTTAACTACAGCGCACAATTCCAAAAAATCTGAAAGATATTGGGGACAATAGATATAATAATATGTTGTTATCGTAAAAATATAAAAGTAGTGTTCTTACAACTTCACTACGAAATCTGCATTTTTCAGATTGTTTTAAGGTTTTCCATTTTGTACACCTAAACTTTACAATAAAAAAATCTGGAAAAATTTTCTAACATATATCACCATATTTCTAATTGTCAGATTTTTCTCAGAATTTTTGCTTGCCATTAAATGGGACAAATATGGCAAAAACTGATATTTCGTTTCTTCCCCATTAGTACCCCCCAGATCGAGATAGAGAGTTGAAACTTGGTGTGAAAGCTTTTCTTTGGTTAAGTTATCAAATGGTACATCAAAAGTCTAATTTGATTCAAGGGCAGTTTTGACCCCCTTATCCGGCTATACCTTTTAACTTGTGCAGGGCGCGAACTGGCGACCAAAATATTTCATACGGATTTCATAGTCGGACCACAAAGCACTCCCGTGCTATCGTTGCGTTGAATTGTCACGGCGGCAATGCGGCAACCCTGTCTTTGATTTTTGGCAACGCTGCTGCCTCTAGACGATTTCTCCCGTTGCCCCGCCAACGCACAATAAACAGTTGTGAATTACTCTACGCTTTCGTGAAGGATAACTATAGTGGCTCCGCCTCGTATTCGTCAGGCAGCCACATGCTTGTAGGAAATGATCTTACTGTAAGGAAATCTACCATGCCTACGAGATCTGTGATGTCACGCGAGGGGACTACCGCCTTATGCCGAAAAATAGAAAGGGGTCGTTCTAGGGTTAAATACAAATTAGGAATCTGTATAATACACATTTTAAATTCATTAACACTGGTAAAAGTACTGTTTGCAAAAAATTAGTCTTCAACAGTTAATTTCTTTGCATTTAATTTAACATTTTGTACTACTCTAAAATGTATAACATAACTAAAAATGTTCATATTTTAATGATTATAAGCGAAAAGATCTGTATTTATTTTACTTACCATTAAACTTAAAATATGCTTCTAATGCAGCTTCCATTAATTCTCCAAGTGTAGATGGTAAAGTAACTGTTGTTCCAATGACTTTAAGTATACCGATAAGGATTGGATTACTCGCTGACCTTTTCAAGATCCATGATGTCCAGCTATCACGAAGATGTTCCATTAAAAATTCACTTTGATTCATAGTGTAAAGTAATTCAGTAACTAGTAAACTTGCTTCGGCAACTTGCTGTTCTTCTGAAACAGCTAAAAATTATGTTTTAGTTTCAGTAGTCCTTTTATGATAATTCTGGATATCTACAGTTATTTAACTCTTTCCGGTGTTCGTAGGCATGGTAATTGTACTGGTCAGAATTATTTTCGGGTCGCGTGTGCTCACATCAGTCAATTATTCCCTAAAAGACATATGAACTTCATTCACATTATTTCATTTAAACTATGTGTCCACCTTTACTATCTTAAGATCCAGAGAATGCTGACAAATTTGAGCATAGTAAAATAAGATTAGTATTCTTAGAGTTGATAACATAAACAATAGTCACACGATCGTGCCGGGAATGGCCCGGCACGCGACCGTAACGGTATAATTGGCTTGTCAGGAATATCGCTGGGTTCGACTGGAAAGAGTTAAGTCATACAAATGTATTATACTTACTGTTCATAATAACAGCTTCCATATCATCTAATATTTTTAATAATGTATCGCTGAATGCCTTTGGAGTTGTAGATAATAGAGATTTATATCGATTTGTACAAGTGATCAATAATTTTACCGTAGAACGTATATATAATTGTCTCTTTTTTAGTGTAGTTGGATGAAAATGATTTATAACAGGATCATACCCTGCCGCCACCTTTAACAAACTATTAAAGTCGCTTATTAAAAAAGCAATTAATTTTCTGTTCAAATTAGGCTTATAGAATAAAATCATACATACTTATTTACAGCAATATGAACAGGATGACACAGTTCATTATCAATACAGAGAACAACTCTTGAATCACTAGTCATGACGTGCCAATTAATTATATGATCATATGCAGTTGCGTCCAGCAAATGCCAAGAAAACTTTTCAGCTTCCATGATTAACTGAAGTATTTCATTAGCCTGAAATATGTTGTCAATACATTAGTATATTCTTAAAATTAGATTGATCATTCTATTAATTATGGCATTACTTTAATATAAAGATTTGTTAAGAGAATAATATTCAGGTAAGTAATTAAATTAAATCATTTTTAAATATGTACTGTAGTCTACTAGAAAACCCAATATCTGCTTTGGTATTAATAACATGGAAAACATTTGCAACAGTTTAAATTGCTTCGAAAAAGAAATGCGGTGAAGATTTACGATGATTTTACCAAAGTTTTCTGAATGTCATTAGCAATTTTTGCATTGAAACATATATGATGCTATAAAGGAAGAAATGAAAAGAAAAGATTGAAAAGTAAGAAGGAAAAAGAAAAGTGTTTTTTGTCCCAAATCTGCTAATAAACGCATTAAGCAGTACCGCACTTCATAGAATGATACACGAGGTATATTGCTTTCTTATGCGCTATTTCTTTTTTGTAAAATCTGTAAAAATATATTATAATTATATTTAATAACTAATAGCTCTCTGGAAAAATGCAATTAAAAAAATTCTATTTTATGAAAATTACGCAAAATTAAATGTAGTTTAATTTTTATTTAATACAATTTTTTTATAATAATCAAGGAAGATCCTGAAATTTTGTACCGACAGTCATAGAGAACAACTTAAAAAATTTCACAACCTTTGAATCATTTCAACGAAATACTTGTTTTATATTGCTTGTCAACGTGCGTTACTTACTGTTAGTAGCATGTTTCATTTTTCTTATAAAGACTAGCATGTTCCATTATACCACGAAAAGAAGCACATTTAATTGTTTCCATAAAAAATTAGCACATGCCATATTTATCCACGAATACTAGCACGTTTCACTGTTCGCTACGAATGGTAACACATTTTATTTGTCTCACAAAGAGTAACGCATTTCAATATTAAGAGATATTATTCCACATACGCAACAAAATGTCTAAATAATATAATTCCATTAACATTAAAAAAAAAAAGATTTATTATCGATGGTATCTAAGGGTCTTATACCACGGAAACATACTGCATTTTATACAAATATTATTAATTAAAAAGTTTATTTATTATAATTTCACTTTTATTAAAAAAATAATTTCAGTTAAAAGAAAAGTTCATCCTTTTAACAAACAATTTATGTTATTTGTCGAGGCAGACTGCTGAAGCATGCTAGTTTTTGCCACGGAAAAGCATAACGTACTACTCTTCGTCGTGAAAATCGGAACATGTTTTTCGTGATGACAAAGTTAAACATGCTAGTCTTCGTAAGAAAAATTAATTCGTAACGCACGTCGATATAATCACATTAATAGAATCAATTACATTACCTCAACTGTAAACTGTATAACTTAAAAATAGAAATAAACAACATATTGACATGATCATTTTTACGCAACTTTATCAATATAATTTACATTAGTGTAATTTAAAAACTGTTATATCTATTTTCTCAATTATCAGAAGTTACACGTTATTCAGAAATAATGGGTTTTAGATCACCTCGTATGACTATCTTGTTCGGGCCAGTTTGAAGGAAGTTTATGGCAAGGTTTAGAGGCACCGCCATTTTTGAGAATTGGTTAATTTAGTTTTTCTGCCATCTGGACGATACTCGCCAGATAGTATGATTCCACGATTTTTACTCTTTTGTCATAACATTTGTATAGTCTTTAGTTTCTTTCGCATATTTTCAGTTCGTTTTAATAGCTATTAAAACGGGTCACCCAACGGTTTTCGCAGCCGATGCAAGGGCAAGAAAACCGTCACAGGTTTGACATGATGTGTTGCCCACCCCCGCCGAATTCTAATGTTTCGCCCCCTTGGCAAAACCTGCGACCCCTTCCTCAAAGGAAACATGCCGAGAACACTAGGCTCGCTGATTGGAACTTCCCAACAATTGGAAAGAACCAATCAGAGAAAAATTGCAAATTCCAAGGGGGAACTGAGGCAGACTCGTGATCCCGACATCACTCGTATAAGACAACTCGTATAAGACAACTCGTACAAGATAACTCGCACAAGAACTACCGCGGAGAAGAGTCACTCTTAAACCAGCGTAACTACTAGTCACCTTTAACCGCTACTTGTACTCCGCCCAAGTTCTTTAGATACAGTCCACTGTTTTTTCTAAGTCGCGATTTCTAAAACACTCACAGGCTAGACCGCGACCCAACATATCTGTAATTCTTGATCTATCAAAATATCGTTTTTGTCTTTGTTATTGTATCTTTTGTATAAAGTTCTAAATTAATAAATTCAGTGCTTTGATATTACGTCAGATAGCAACAGTGCAAGACATCCTTATTTTCGTGTGTTTTAAAGACAGGGCATCATCATACGAGATATAAAAGTATATCTAAATAGTTATGCTAAATATCCAACCAAAATAAAGAATGGTGAATTTGAAATGACATTTACGATTGAAATATTGGGCAGTAATGATAATTTTTAAAAAATCTTTAAAACATAAATATGTTCTACGCCACGAATATCGTATAATTATTATTATTGTGCATGTACGTATCTATTTTACACTTATTTCTGATGTTTACACAGTAAAACAATACTGAATTTTTTTATCACATTAGAGCCCTCAATATCCGATTCAGTTTCCGAAGTTGACTATAGTCCACAAACGATGTGTTGAAATATGCAATCTATAATATCCATTACAGAGACTGAATAACGGTATATTTTGAAGTATCGGTATCATACCGATAGTTGTCTCCATGTGATTATGAGGTAACCATTATTCAGTATACTGATTTTACTACTGATATAAGACGATACATACCGATATTTGTCTACATATTTAACTAGTATTTGCCATCCATATCGGTAAAAACAAGGAAATATATATTGGTATAATACCGATATTACTGTGATAGATATAAAATCCGAGAGTATGAATCGGTAACAGATGAAAATAAAAATATAATTGATTGGATGACAAGCTAAGCGATGATCTTCCTAGCGAACATCACGCCGGACACGTAGCTACTACCGTGAACGCGTGCATGTATTCACTCACCCCTTTCCTCTATTATCGCTAGAATAGTGATAAACAATAGGAACGTTATACTTCAGTTCGTTATTTAGTAAGTCACGACGACGAGTGATACCAAAGAGATTTCAGAATAATTTATTTACATATTTATCTAAACCATGATCTCTGTATCTTTTAAAATTTAATTCATGATTTCTTCTTTCTTATAGAATATTTACCAGTATTATACCAAAATATATCTATATCGGTATAATGTCAATCAGTATTCAAAACATACAGTTTTTTCATAGATAACAATATGACTACCTAAAAATACAGGTATTTTACCAGTATTTGTAATACCGATTCAATCTCTGTATATTCCTGTGAATATTAACACGGTTCAGAAAGATTTGCGAAACTTCGCTATATGCACTTGTAAGTGTCAAAAAAGAATCGGATCAGCAATGTACAAAAACCAGTGTCTTCGATTGGCTCATGTCCGTACATTAGCACCTTAAGCGATGAAAAAAATTGATTAAGTCAATCGTTCAGTAAGCAGTATCCTTTTTAAGTCATTCATTTTGTAGGGATATTATTTTGGAATATACGATAAAAATAGAAAGTGTTTGCTACTCTGTTAAGTGAAGTTCAGGTCTCATATTTTCCTTGTTAAGTACAAATTGAAGTAATAACTCTTTCCTAGAAAGTAACATCCACAATATTTAGAATTTGATATAATATCCATGTAAGAAATTAACTTTATCAGTCATACGAACGTGGTACTTATAGGAGCATGAGAGAAGTAAAGAATAAATTATCGTAATTTTTTTCAACATGATGCAGCTTTCAAAAAAATTTGAAAAAATTTTCATTTAACAATCATAATGAGCTGATGAAACTATGATAAATATTAAGATAATAAAAAAACTGACATCGCCAGTAATATTAGAAAATATCGGTCTTTTATTTTTTGACTGCGTGCCCCCCCCCCCCCTCCCCCAAGGAAAAATCTGAAAAAATTATATGTTAAGAACCATAAAGATATGCTAAAAGTATAAAAATATAAACGTAGTCATTTTAGGATTTCTATAGGAAAGCAGCATTTTCAAACTTTTTTTATTTTTTAAAATTTGGTTTTGTAACAAAATTCTGAAAAATTCACAAATATGTATTCCGATAGCTAACATATTCCCAATTTTTTTCAGAATTTTCTATTGAAGAGAATAAGAGAAATGAATCAAAAACTGTAAATCACAATACACCCTATAACTACCCTAAAAATGGGGATAGGGACCTAAAAATTTGTGAAGAGTGTTTTTCCTGTGACCTCTATCAACTGATGTATCACAAACTTAATTTGGTTTAGGGACACTTTTGACCATCTTAGCCGGTTACACCCTTTAACCCCCAGACAGCTCTGAAAAAATTTGCAATAAATATGCTTGTATTTTATATTCTTGCTCCTTTAAAAACTCGATTTTTTTTATTTCGGGGTAACCAAAAATTATGGTCAGGGCAATCCTACAAAGATTGCGATGTACGGCGATTTTAGCTAACGATAAGTGCACCCGGAAGTATCAGGATGGCTATTCCATCTCGTTAAATTTGGAAAATCCAAATGTCTCTTATATTATATTATTTTGAAAAAATTTGATGAGCAGAGTCGATTAAAAAGAAAAAAATGAAGTTCCTATCTTTAATAGTTTTGAAGATGGTAGGGGGTTGTTTCACCCTCACTTGTTTCACTTTGAATATTTGGTAAAAGTAAAGATAAAAGTTTATTTTAATGATTTTACCCGAAAGCAGTTAATTTTTTTTAAGGACTTTATTTTAGCATTCAAAAAATATAGATCGAGGGAGCTTAAAAGAATAATGTGCTGGTGCTATTTTCTTGCAAACAACAGAAAATATTGAAGTATGTTATAAGGGGCCAGATTCTGAACAACTTTTGTCTGAATAATAATTCCCGCTGGACCTTAGTTTTCAAGATATCTACAAAAATTGTTGGTACTACTACTTATTGCACTCCATCTGTACGTGTATCGTGAATACGTTTTATCAGGAAGGGATCGCCAATTTGCTTATTGTTAGTGTTTCGATAAACACATCGCAGAAACTTGCAGACAAACATATATAACAGATGGGCCGAACGATTAAATTTAAATCATTTTAATCGTTGAGCTGATTGAATATTGACTTGCGTGGCCAACCACCTGGCGGCGCACAATGGCAAATTTTATTTAAAAGATGGACAAAATATGAAGACTATAATTTGTATGAAAATTAGCGTGCTAGGGTTTTGAGATCACTAATCATGAATCTTAAATCAAATTTGCAAAAAAACAAAATGGCGACTTCCAAAATAGCGACTGAATTTATTAAAAAAAGTAGTAAATGAAGCCTAAAGATAATAGAATAGTGTCTTCCAGATCATGAATTACAAATCTTTAGTCGAATTTGCGTGAAACGAAACGCTGAACCATACATTGTCGGCGGGTTTATTTCAAAATGACCGAATATTTCGAAACGCATGAAACATACAAAACTATTCCAAACAAGAGTTGTAAAGTACCAAAGTCTACATCTTTTATCTAGGTTCGTTTGACCTTAGGGTGATTCTGGTGCGCCCCATGAAGGTCACGTTTAATTTCTTAAATGGAGTTCTATATTGTTTGTTACATATTTTTGTAAATGACGTCAAAACATTTTCAAAACTCTACCTACGCAGATATTTTGTATAAATCAATTTTGAAATACGAAACGCAAAAGTTGATGTGTTGCCGGCAATAGCATTACCTGAATGTATTATTCAGGGCTGGAAAGAAGACGAGACTAAGGAATGCGGACCCGATTTGTTGTAGTGACCTTCCTTTATATGCAATTTTAACTGTTGCATGCTATTCGCCAAAATCGTCGAGGCGTCATTAACATGTACTAGTCGCATCATCCGATAAGAAAAGAAAGTATGATGTGTGACAAAGAGACTAAGGGTCAAAAGATTGCATCAGGTGGTGCTATCGAGAGACCCCTCTTGCCCCTGTGCTGTCCCGCTTGTTACCTTTCCAGTTCTGAATAGTACACTACTAGTAGCTCTAAGAAGAGCCGATTTAATGTATGTATACCTAAACAGTTTAGCATGTAGTACCTCTACTATAACATTTGTAAATTAGAACTCAGGTTAACACAACACTTATTCCTCCAACTTCTCCTTCAATATGCTTGCTACTGGAAAGAATAGATATTTCCAATCTTTTCAGAAATTACTTTTCTACATTTTGGAGCATTGTTGTAACAATTGCACATACATGTACAATCATTATACGTAGGTCACTTAACTAATCAATGAACGTATTGAAAACCTTTTGCTTTAAGTAGCCCTGTTCGATCCCGAAGACCAAATGGCCCAAGTGTTTTACAATCCCCATATATTACTCAACTCCAAGCCGCACCAGACCACCAGAAAAAGCCACCACCGACTGGAAACCGCGACATTTGGTAACAAAATGTAAACACACAATAGCACAAACTATTTAAACAAATTTCTACCACTCAACTCCAACAATCGTACTCTGCAATTCCTATATTCGAAAACACTTCCACGAACCAGTGACCACCAATCTCAACCATGTCACCCATCATACACTATCCATAGTCAAGTAATAGGAAACAACCCGAATTAATAAACGAGCTAACACAGCACAAATCCTAGATAAACGCACGAAAATCACGAAGATATACGTCTACGAAAGTCACGAACACGGAAAATACGTAAACTTCACACATCACGTATCCAAATTGTATCGGAACATAGTACAAATATAGTCACTTAAACTTCTAGGTGTGTATCACTCGCGATTTCACTTTTCAACTCGTCTAGGTGCAACTAATTTTGACCTAGCATATGTCCGCCCCCATTTTCACGACCAAGCGTAAGCGAGCCTTACAACCCCGTAAAAGTCTATGAATGAATTATGGTGGAAGGTAGTAAGAAGCCCAATAAAAAAAAATACGCGCTGAAAAATCTGGTGACCGTAGGAGCCACATTATCAGTTCACCATACCCAAACCATTGACCCTTAAAATTTATTGTGTGCCAATTTCTTACTGGCACTGCAAAGTGAAGAGGAACAAATACTCTAACAACAATATATGCTAGATCAACTGTTTGAGTTTCCTAGAAAAATTAAGAAAAAACATGCCTGCAGCCTGGCTATGCCATCCACGTATTGTTATTGGGAACATCTTGATCACAGAACTGTTTAATCTACCGTCACTTTTTTCCTGACAGGAATATTGTACCGCAAATAATGCGGCCTGTTTTGCATCAAAATGCAAAAAAGTTAAGGATTTAGCTATTTGGAAGCTTAAGAGCTACGTTTACCTGACAATGACTTCCAGTAATTTACATTGTATTACTATGGCACAGAAGTACTACATACTGAACTCTCAGAATCGGCTCCTTTTAGGATTACGATGAGATACGAAATCCGACCGAACACCTTCGTAGTATACATTGGGTAATGCTAATACTGGCGGCACATCAACTTTGGCGTTTTGTATCTCAAAATTGGATTATATAAAATGAGTGTTTTGAACATGTTCTGACGTCAGCTAGAAGAATATGTAACAAAAAATATAGTTTCATTTGAAATCGTGGGACACACCAGAGTTATCCTAAGGTCAAACAAATCTAAGCAAAATAAATGCTCCTCCATAACTCTCGCCAGGGACGTTTTTTCATATCTTTCACGCGCTTTGAAATATTCACTAGTTTCGAGATAAACTAGACACACTCTATATAGTCCAGGGGACTATGAATGTGTTAATATCATTAAATTAGGTTAGATCCAAGTCAAAGTAGTACCCCGGTCAACGTGAGATGGCCGGTTACGCAAACCTCATAATAGCTTAGACTTTTTGTCTAATTTTACCCTCTATATTTTTTTACTACTTTTAAGTTTAGCTAGAGAGCTACGCGACGTAGCTGATAAGATATTACTTCCATATTTTTTTCAGCTACCTGTTATATACGCTGGCTCGCCGGTCACCGCAATATATTATAGAAACGGTAAACAATTAGTTATCTGTTGCAGACTGAACGCGTCCCGATACACGTACAGGCAGAGTTCCATATAGAATAGTATTACTACACTGAATAATTTTTGCAGATACTTCGAATACTAAGCCCTTAGCAGCAATTATTGTTCCGGTAAAAGTTGTCCAAAATCTCGTTCTCTATAACATACTTCAAGATCATGGAGATTAGTCCACATATTTTACAGTCTTTATACATTTTCTGGTTTTTGTCACAAAATTAGAAAAACTCATTATTGTTTTAAGTTTCCCCAATCTATATTTAGTTAAATGCTAAAATGTAGCCTTTTTGAAAAAAGACGG
The DNA here is from genome assembly GCA_028830335.1 of Eucera pruinosa. Taxonomy (NCBI): domain Eukaryota; kingdom Metazoa; phylum Arthropoda; class Insecta; order Hymenoptera; family Apidae; genus Eucera; species Eucera pruinosa. Next base: position 18,160,762 of record JAMYCR010000010.1, on the reverse strand, counting down.
AAGAAATAAACAAATATAGGGCAAAGTCACTAAAATAAACTTTTACCTAATCTGCAATCTAGTGGTAAATAATAAATGGGACGCGTCACGTTTTGCTATCTGACCCCATGTATAAGGCTATGGGATTCGTCTCATTATGTTCTATTATTCTGCAAAAACGGGTATACTATGTGTCACTTAAAAGAAAACCGCTATTCCTAAAATGACCTTGTCACTTGCACTCACAAACTAATACAGTAAATATTCGTTAAATACAATCATCGCGAAACCGAAAATTCGCTCTTACTTATGATTAGTGTAAAAACTCCAACCTTTCATGTTTATTGACACTAGCGTCAAGCGTAGAAAATGACAACAAGCGAATAAGTGACACAGTCTGAAGGCTTGGAGCAGTTATTAAAGACGAAACCCACATTGGTAAAACCCATTCTAATCCAAAGAGTTTAATAAAACATTTTTGTGGATTTCATAAAATTTTTACTACCATTTTTATCATATTTTTCGGAAGAAAGTTGTTATAATCTATTAAGTAAAATACAGTTATTCTGCGTTTAAAGTTTATCTGAAGCTCCACGTTAATAGACCCAGGTTCATCCCCTCCGATAGGGAGGAGGCCACATAACTAGTGCAACGAACAGCTGTGGCTTTTCTTTCAGATCCATATCAGCGAGGCAACGCTAATAGAGCGACAAATTTTTGTTATCTTTGGTTTTTATACATAAAAATTTCATTAACATATTGGTGGGACTTTTCTGATTAAAATAACATGAAATATGATATAATTTAGATCATTCTTAAGCTGCATATAATGGAGAAATATTAACGTTAATGAAACAAATATAATCCTAATTATACCATGTTTAGTCTCATTCTAATCGGAAAAACATCACAAATACATAAAGTTTTCATTTATAAAAAACCAAAAGTAAAAAAGTTTTGTTATTGCATTAATTCTGCTCCACCGGTACGCAATATTGTAATTTAGTCCAGCTGTCGCAACTCGATCCCTCTAAGCGCGAAATGACTGTAAATATGACTAAAATGAATATCGTATTCAGTATTATTTTTATTTTTAAACAATTAAAATTAAAATTATTTCTAAACTTTTTAAACAAAAAGTAAAGAATTAGAAAGATTTTCTATTCTTACTAATTGCTCGGTTCATGTTTCGCTATTAGCGTAGAACAGATCTTTACTTTCGCAACTATCGTAAAAGGTATAAGCAACTATGACCTCAATCATTTGCTCACCGTGGTAAAGGCATAGACAAGGTACAAAATAGACTTATCATCTTATGAGACTTCGTCGCACATAGTTTGAAATATCGATAAACCAAAAAATCAGTTTCCGGAAGAATATCTTCCGTTTTATTATCTGACAAGGAATGTATACAAGTATTTTAGTAAACAAAATGTAAAAGCAAATACAAAATTATAAATTATATGTAATTGAAAATGTAAAAATAAAAGTAGTGGCTCGGACAACATAGCTCTAAAGCCATGACAGAAAAATAAATTGAATAATAGATCTATTCTGTACCTCGTCTATGGTCACAGCTTCTTATACCTAATACGCTACCTGTGAAAGCAAACATCTTTTATTTTGCGTTAAAGGCAAAGCTCGGACCAAGAAGTTGACAAGATTATGAGTAAATACAGTTCGAATTATATCACGTTTAGTCTTATTTTAATTAGAAAAATGTTATAAATATATTGGTAAAAGTTTCGTGATCATAAAACGAGAAATACAAAAATTTTATTACCATACTTATATTCTCTCACCAATAATCTGAACCCTGATCATGTTACAACCCTCAGTGATCAAGCATTGAACGTGTCTTTACATAATGGGGATAAGTGACAGTAATAGGACCTTGCCGTTAACGTAGAAAACATTTTTACTATTAGCGAATATTTACTGTCTACTCATTCTAGTATCTCTTTTCATATCCACTAAACCCACAAAAACAAGTTCTTCAATTAGCGTAATTTTCGAAATACATGCTCTTACTGGTTAAAGCGGCTTATTCCGTATAAGTAAACGGATATGCAGGTTTTGTAAAAACTATATAATTAATTAATATAAACATAATTAGTTACCTTGATAACAAATAGGTCACTGGACAATTTTACCAACAAATTTAATAAGCAGACATGCATCCTTGCTGCAACAGACACTGGTTGTGTTACTAACACATTGTTTATCCAAAGTGACCAATTCATAAGTATAAATATGCTTCCAAGAAATAAATGGATGTCCGGTAAATATTGGTCAATCACTTTTACCATAAGTTCCACGTCATTTACATGTGGATAGAAACGATCCCATGGCAATGATATAAAATGACCATGAATAGCATTTAAAATATTCATTTTAACTGAAGCATGTGCAAAATTAGTAACGTAAAACTGCCAGACATAAGAAAGTATTTTTATAGATGCCGGCAGTGTATCAATCATAAAACGAATACATCTAACAAACATTGCTATAAATGGGTCAGCATAACCCTCATCTGTAGTAATCCATGGTAACAAAACAGATCGATCATCTGTAAGCTGTTGAATCCATGCGGCAGTTGGTTCTTTTAAATTTCGTGTCCAATATGGTGCAATCCAAGGTGAATACATATCACTTAAAACAGGCCATATTTTCTCGCATACTTTAAATAATACAATATAATTATTATATTTATCATCGATATTATGCATAACGTACGTATGAAATGCTCACATTGATCTCCTAATGAACCCCTATCACATTGAAGAGTAAGTGCGACAAGAGCATGGCCCACCATCCCAAGGAATGTATTTAAAGGTTCATAATAAATTCTATATTTTGGATACAATCCGTAAAGGCCGTATTGTAAACGTTCTTGCATAAAATGTTTACTTAATAGTACAGCTGTATCATATATCTGTAATTAAATGCAAAATATATAAATTCATTTTAAATATTGAAAATAAAAATTGAAAATGGGTATTACATATTTTGAAAAACAATTGGAAAAAACAAACCTCTTGTCGAGACAAAAGTTTTTGTTCAATAGCATAATGGCGAATATCATCTCTAATTTTTGAATAATAAATCGAGAACACATTTCTTGATTTACCGCTGAGAGTTTCTAATAAATCTTGCCAAACATCCAGTGATAAATTTTGACTTTCACTGCTTTTTAGTATAACACTCAAGACTTCACCATAATGTTCGGGAAATTCATGTAGTAACATAAGTCGCAGGTGATTTCTAAATAACTGTAAAGAAATATTCTTTGCAAAACAAGTATACAATACAAATTTTAAATTTTTAATACATATATTAATGTATTTACATATACCATATATCTTGTAAAGTTTACTAAGTATGTAAATACCTCATGCAATACCAGTTTAGTTTCTTCTGGATTAAGACCCATATTACAGAGAGCTCTGGATACTAAATCTATAAATGTTGACCGCTCACTTAGCCTTGGACGTTTATAATTTAGCCAACTTTCTACATTAAACTAAAACAAAAAGAAAAATGAATATTACAATGTTACTGTAAGTGTATGTGTTACAGATTATATAAATATGTGGAAGTTTTAACATACTTTTGTCAGTAATACAAAGCAAAGATCGACATTTGTGCCTGTAGAGAAATCGACAACAGTTCGATACATTTGCAAAAATGTTGAAGCACTACCAGCAACAGGTGTAAAGTATGGCCCAAGCACACCACCAAGATTTGGTTTTTGCATAATGGTATTTAATAATTGTGGACCCTGACTTTCTTCTCCATTAATAAACGACTATCACAATTAATACTATATTAACAACATATCTATTAACATCATTTTTCTAGTATTATTATTTTACTTACCTGCCCTAATTTTTCTAAACAAGTAGTAATAAGTTGCTTGGTTGGTGGACATAATGATGCTTCTTCTGTATAACAATCTATGAGATAGTAGAATAATTTAACTCCGCTTTCTCGAACTTTGTGTAATATCACTGTGTTTTCGTTAGTTCGATTTACAGTTAGTTCATATTCTAAAATTCTGAGAAATGATAATACAATATTTACATATTTAATATATACTTACATTGATGTAAACATTAACTTATAAGATTATTATTAATATTATACATACACAATTACATGATCTATAAAAACACATCCTTGGGTAACTTTACTTGGTGGTGGTTGACTAGCTTTTACCAGCAAATTTTCGTATTCAGCTCTATTTTGTGCTATCATGCTATCCGTACCACTGCAAATATAAGCTTCGGGTACCTAGGCATTAAAATATTATATATATAAATGATAAATGGATAAAAAGAATGTTTTTCTTTAAATTTATTTACTGGAACACTGGCTTATTAACGCCATTTAGCAACTATGTGTATCTTCTTTCGTTAATTATTGTATTATATTAAGAGTATAATAGTCACTGTAATATATACTTTTAGTATATACAATCTAACAGTATATAATAAAAAATATAAACAAATAAATATTTCTACTTTATAATCATAGACATATATGCATAAGAAAATTTCGTCACAAAGCGGTCAAATTTGCAACATTTTTTAAAGATAAATCTTTTGTTATTTTGTTAATCATCTTGAACAATTTGACACTGTTACAAAGAGTTTTTCCATATATCCTACAAATAGCAGAAATATTTTGTAGCATTCATTTGTGCTCTACTCTATATATACAGTCAGTCACAAAAAATATTCAAACACCATATCTCAATTTCTATTTTATTTTTTAAACTGTATAGTAAATAAATAAATTGCATTTTTATTATATAGAAACTATACTGTAACATAACATAACACATTTTTTCGTATATTATATATTTACTTGAGAAACACAAAACATCACTCCTACCTTAACCGTAATTACCGCTGGACCAGCACAATGTACGATAGGCGGTGTTCCTGATCTGGATTGTTTCTGATTTGAAGGTGCTGGATCACATAATGCGTGTAATGTTACCTGATTCTCAGTTTTTCTATAAAGTGTTGGCACTAGTTCCAAAAAGTTGGAATCTGCTGCAGTATGCTCAGAAATCATTAAGTTATATGTCTGAGCATAATCTAATATTGTTTTAAGATAGGGTTTAACAAAATCAATTACTAAATTAGAGTTATATACACTCTCTTTAGATATACAATTAAAAACTGATTGATTTCTATGTAAAGGTGGGGGCGGAACAGGGTGCTCATATGTAGCCAATCTTTTGAATATTCTCTGCAATGGTTCAATCGTTTCAGAAACTGAAACTGATACATTTTTTCCCTTCTGGTGGTGGTTTTCTTGATTTCTACAACATGTGCTCTCCCATTCTTGAACCGCCATTATTTGATTTTGCTGAACAGCCCAATAATCAATGTATTCTAACCATGGTGTCTATTTAAACACAAAAACACAATTTTTACGAATTTTATATTTGTAATAATAAAAAATAAATAAAAATAAATGTATTTTACCCAATCATCTTGAACAAGTAATACTAATTTTTGTGACATATACTGTGGAGGTAATGCTGGTAAATAAAGTCCTGGTTCCTGCAACCTTGGTTCTTCAAGCCACAAGCTTAAAGTTTTATAAAACCTATAAAGATAAAAATTTATGTTTTCTTTATAACTCTTACATTTATTAAATTTAACGTTACCTTGCTGCATTAAAATAAAATGTTCGTCTATCATCAGTTATTGGTTTCCCATTATCTAAATCTTTTTCTCCTTTTAATTGGAAGTATGTAGTACTATCGTGCAATCGTTTTTTTAATTTTTTCAGGTAACTTAAATTAATCATGCCTTCAAAAAATTTCTCACCAATTCCACCATGATCAATAAATCTAGAAAAATAATTATATGATCCATATATATATAAAACATACAGGTATGAAATATATCATTTTTTGTAAAACAAACCCTGATATTATTGGGACTCTAGCAAGAAATAAAGCAAAAAAATTTTGCCACAAAAGAGGAAGTATAGGATGATCAATAGGTGTATCTAGTGCTTGTTGTGACCAACGATATATAGATAATCCATTAGCTCCAAATGGTTGCATTTTTACAGTCATACACGCTCGCTAAAAACATTGAATAAGTCAACATGATTCATTTATTTGTATTTACATATACATAAGTTAAGAGGATATTAATGTTAAACTACAGTGCCGAACATAAGCATTAGCACACTTCTCATAAACTCTACCAACTCTTGAATTGCCGTATGTTCATAAAAAACGGTCCTATAATAACCATCATAGGGTCATTTTAAAAGCTAAACTCTCTACTTCCACGTCTCTAAGTTAAATTTTCTTGAAAATCGCTTTGCACCAGAAAGTGGTTGAGAAAATGAAAATGGTTTTTTCGAAAAAACTGCAAAGATTTGTGTTTAAAAAAAGTTTCACTCAACTAAAGCTACCATGAATTTGAAAATTTGCTCCTTTCCTTTTCAATGACTCCCTTAAAAGTAGATATACGATATTTTTCGCCATGTTATTCTGTTTTGAATAAGAAATAAAATACAATTTGGTATTGGCAGGGTAATTAGGATGCCTACTCTGACAAGAAAAATAGCGAAAAAGGTGCGCAAACTTATTATGGAATTTTAATCGATTTTACTTTATTGAATATTTTATTTTGATAAAATTGATTTATTATAAAAATAGACTTTTTTATGTTTACTTTATTTTTGTCGATATAACCACCGCCATTTTTAACGTGCAACCAATCAAAGTAAAATAAAATGACGAAAAAAATCGTATAACAACTTTCGAGGCAGTCATTGAAAAGTGGAGGAGGCTTGAATTTCCAAATTCATGGTAGCTTTAGTTGCGTAATTTTTTTTTAACATTTCGGAGTGGTTTAAATGTTTTCAACTTTTTTGTGTTTTCACTTTCTTAATCACTTCCTGATCCAAAAGTATTTTCAAGGAAATTTAACTTAGGAACGCAAAAGTAGAGACTTCAACCTTTAAAATGATGTCTTGATGGTTATTGTGTACCTATTTTTACAAAGTGACAGCAGTTTAGATTGACAGGGTTTCAGTCAATTGTGCCAGTATTTATGTTCAGCACAGTTTATCAAATATACCTTAAAGGCAGTATCTAGTGATATTTTAGGTTGTGTTGATAATTCCTTTAAAATTTCATGCCATAAGCCAGTTTTAATTTCTCTGTTGTATTGTTCAGTTAATAGTACTTGATAAGCGACCCAAACTGATTCAATAGATTTCCCTAAAAGACTGACTGAATTCGAAGAACCAGTTGCCCAATTTAAAAGTGATCCAAATGATGTTATCACATTCCGATTAGACATATTCTAAAAACAATTCATTGAAGTATAAATTCCTTATATCGTAAGTAAATTTTAAAGAATTTAATATAAGTATATAGTATATTATATGCATCTTAATGTGAATGTAAATATGATGAAATTGATTTAATACAAACAAATATATCTTAGATAAACGGAAAAGTCGCACCTCATTACTTTCCTCTATGGTAAGCTAGTAAAATGAACATACTATTTCAATCAATGCAAGTATTAAAATATCATATCCAGCAAAAGTAAAATTGAAATTTGTTTAAATTAGATATTATAACAGCATTTTTAAACAATGAATTTAACATAATTAATTTATTGACTAATTTTTACCCGAAGTATTTTAATATTTACAACCGCTTAATTTAAAGTTTTATAAATAATACAAATTGTAATCGATCTTACAGAGAAAATATTCTGAAAAATGTGCTCCACAGTTTCTTTTGCATCTCCATGAAAAAACGCAGCACTGAGAACTACATCCATCAAATACATTACACTTTGGTCTTTATTCCAATCTGGTACAAGCACAAATACATTTAACCAAAGGTGTACAAAATCTTTTGGAGTTTGTGAACCATACCTATAATAAAATATATTATGTTAAAAATAAGATATTGCCCAACATCCATATTAAATGTTATAACTAGCTAGAATGTGGATATTTTTATAAGCACAATTTAAGAAAGTGTTCGGCCAGTTGTAGTAGAAACTGCAGGAGCAGGAGGATTCTATTAGTTAAAATAAAACGAAAATAAAAAATAACAAAATCGCGTTTGATGGTTCGTTTTTTTGGTTCTAAGGAATTAAAAAGCAGACTTTTACGCGCCTGATGTGTGGCAGTCCTCGACCGATCAGCTATTGTAAAGCAGGTCAACAGACGAAGGTACCGTCGCAGAAGAGTCTGGCACACAAATTTTCCTTGTTTCTTTCCGTAAGTGTTCAGAGGCAAACTGCTAGCTGAGCATTATTCTTTTAGAGGTAACGATACTTTCGTGTCTTGACCTGCAGTACAACGGCCGACCATTGTAAGATGGCTGTATGTAAAGCGCGTAAAAGTGCGTTTTTTATTGCTTATAACTAAAAAACGAAGCCTCAAATTTTATTTCATTAATCTTAACGTTCGTCTTATTTTGGCTCATAAAATCACTATCTGCAGTTTCTCCCAGAGCTGGGCGAACACCCTGTATACAGGATGTTTTAGATCTAAACCAATAAACTTTACCAACATGTTTAGGAGGTAATTTTAAGATCTCGTTTCTAAGATACAGATAGAAATACTAATACTTGTTATTTAGTTAGGACACTATTTTTGTCCTGATTGAACTATACATTTACTTACATTTTTTTATATGGTGTTGCATGAAATTGAAGGTGTACGTAGATGAAAAACCTAACATACCTGATGAATTGATAATAAAAATCAGACAGAATTGTTTTAACCATCAATAATTATCTTGCTAATATTCACTGCATGTGGTCCGTGAAAACACGCCTACTTGTATGTGCAAAGACAAGAGGTGAATAACTTATTTAAATCAATCTAAACCAGTATAAATCAGTGTAAAACATTGTATCAAATAAATTGCTATCATTAAAAATTAGCAGTTTGAATGCATCTAATTACTTATGGTTTATACTACTTTCTCTTTCATATCTCGAAAATAAACCTCTCAAACGTGTTGGCAAAGTTTATCGGTTTAGATCTAGAATACCCCGGAGTTTTGCATATTATATGCATTTTACCCATTTTTACATATTTCAGTTTTCTATAAATGATTTTGTACCTATCATCTACTTATAACAAAATATGTTTATTTACCTTTTGTAATTATATAAATGGGAATGTATCATATTTGAAAATTGTTTTAATACTGTTCCTGGAAATTCTGGAACTATAAGGCTTTTAGCCATTTTCATATAAGATCTATCAGCCGTAATTAGAGAAATTACGAGACTAATAAATTTATCATTTTTAAGTAATGAGTCAACACATTCCAAAAATAACGGTACAATGTGGTGCAAACATATAAGCACTTGTTCAAATCTACAATGAGTCTGTAATATTTTTAATTGACTGAAACCTTTTGAACATATCAAAGGTACAAAATGGCCCCATGATGTCATAAGTGTTGCCACATAACACGCAATAGGTTGTTTTTCACGTGTACCACTAATTAAAATTTCTAAACGTGAATCAGAATCTACGTCTGGTACATGAGAAAATGCTGCAGTAGGGTTCGTAAGTGCATAGTGACAAAGCGCTTCTGTTTGATCAAGCTGATGTAATCTAAATTTAGAAATCATATCCCATGCCCATAATGAAAAACCATGTTCAGCATTTTGAGGCCTTATCAGTGATGAAACCTACAAATTTCAATGTATCATAAAAATAAAATTGATTTCATTGAATAAGTATTAACAGAATATCTTAAATTCGTACTTGTTTAACGCCTTCCGATAATAAGGAGACATTTTGGACCGAAGAGTCAGGTACATATTTCATGGTAAGTTCGACAATTAGTAATGCTATGCGTCTATGTAAGTCGATAGAAAGATATAAATTACCACTCCTGTAATAAACGTATAAATAAAAAATTAAATATATATTAAATTTTCATTACATTTCATACACAAATCCATTTAATGTTGAAGTAAAAAAGTTTACTGTAATTTTAGAAAAATATATATATTTTACAGAGAAGCATATATTTCGATGATAGAATACTAAAAATTAGAATATGTTAAAGAGCAATTAGTATTACTTTAAGTCAAATTAAAATTACAATTTATTAAAATATAAAGATGTAATAGTATGTATCATACAACAAATTTATTTAGAAAACTGAAAAATAAAATATATATGTATATATAGAACTTTTTAATAATAAACTGGATAATAATATTTGTATCTATTAACTACAGGATCAATTATATAATATTATACAAATTACTAAAATGCTATTTCAATGCATTCGATTTTCTTAAATTCAAATTAATTAATTCATTCATAATTTTTGTCTCTACATATACAATGTCGCTATAAAAAAGCAACAAAGATGATTTAAAATATCCAGAAATTATTTTCATAATAAAAACATATTTCATGTAACCATATTACAAAGGGTGACCCAGATTTTACCCACAAAACTGTCAGTATGTTCTATGCGTATAAATAAGTATAGAATATTATATAATAAGTGTAGGTTATTTACACTACATTAAAAACATTGTATTAATAGGAAAATAATGTCGACTCTTAATAATGCGAAAGTTATTCAAATATCTACAAAAAGGATTGTAAGCTCTCAAGATGTTGAATTAGAATTATAATGTTAAACAAAATTTGGCACTATACAATCGATTCAATAAAATAACAATACAATAAAACCAGTTGTTTTGATCCTACAGAATCGACATTACTGTTCCACCAACTTAATACACAACTACAATTATCGCTATCAATCATGCATCAAAGGGAACAATGACTATTTTGAAATCGAGTAGCAATAACTAATAATGATATTGATTGTTAATTGAGTTTTATCTTGTATTAGAACCAGCTTAAGACCGTTACAATTATATATACATATAAAACATGTTGACAAAATTTTGCAGGACAATCCTGAGACAGCTTATATTATTTGTAGGAACAGATATTCTTTCTACTATTTCTTTTTTTTTTCGTGCAGAAATAATAGTAATACGGAAATTTTAGGTCATAGAAGGAACCATCTCGAAAGGTGACTGCCGATTTTAATGACATTTTACAAATTTGCAGAATAGCTAAAAGTATTGGACACTAGTTTTCTATCTGTTATTAATTATGTTGAAGGGTTGAAAGAAGCATTCAAAATATAGGATGGAAAATCTATTTTGGCAAATATCTGAGAAACTATTAAAGATAGAAGTGTGATTTAAATGAGGTGATTTTGTACTTTTGAACAACATATATAGTTATATAAACAAATTTGAAGAAACTCAATTTATTTAAAAAATAAATTAACAATTATTACTTTTTGATTAATATTTGTTATAAAATAAAAAAAAATCATTTTCTTTAACGTTTATGGCCACATTTGATTCCCTCTACACAATTCATTTTCCGTCCATACTAGCAATTTTAAATTTCCATTCATCTGTGAGGAGTACAGTATTTCAGAAAGTGGAATTTTTCAATACATATTTTTTAGTAAATTCATGCTTCTTGCTCCTATTCTGCTAACTTATATGTAGCTTCTTTCGAACAACTTTATCATAATAATTGTCTTATCTAATATTCTTCTAATGGTTGAGTTGCTTACTTTTTTCTTCAAATATTTTCAACATTGAATGCTAATTAAATGCACTAATTTTTAGATCATCTTTAATTCTTCTAATGATCCATCTTTCATTTCTCACATTCAATTTCTTATCGGATCACTATTTTATCTTATTTAATATTTGGTTCGTTTCTTTGTAGAATATACTGAACTGTACTTCTGCATCAATTAATAATTTGACTAATTTCACTGTAACTTTTCTTATTTTTATGATAATAAATGACTAATTCACTCTCTACTGCTGTGGTGTGTTTTAACTATTGTGTTTCATATAGAAAAGTATTGTTGATATAATGTTCATATTTCGTTGTTTCTAAGCATGTTTAAACAAAAAAAAATCAATTAAAGACAAAGATTGTTTAATATATTGGATACTGCTAAAAAATTTTATTTTTTTTATTTCTTAACCAATAAAGAAATGTTAAATAGTATGCCTGTATATGAGCTTTAAACGTTTTAAACAAGTTCCACGGTTTATAGAAATTAATTAACCGAATCACTAAGTATACGATTTAACTGCTACTATACATAAACCCTAAATCCAGGTGCAAAAGTGTAGATGAAACAAATTTTTTTTTCATTCTACAAAAAATAATATGGTGATTCCACGCCAAATCGATCATTTTTTTTATCTCGATGCCAGGAATTGTGTTTAGATTGAAATATACTGTAGTCCATGTGCAGTTGATGGGAAGGGACAGGAATACTAATTTTTCTAATTTCAAATGTGCTTAACCGATACGAAGCTTTGAATTTTGCAATGTTTGCCTATTTTCGTGAAAACTTGCCGCACTTATAAATTTTTATCTGAAGAATTATTTGACAAAGCGAGATATCTCTTTTTTATTTTAATCTAGAAGGTTTAAGTTATTAAAACAGTAGAAAATAAGAATCTCATCCTCTATAATATAATTAAAAATCATCATGATCAGTTTACACATTTAAAATGCAAAAAATTCAAAATCATGTAGCAAAACTTATTGCTTAAATAAACAAATTCATCACGTTTGAATCACTTTTTCATCTCTAATAGTTTCAGAGATATTTTCCAAAATAGACTTCGCATTCTCTACTTTGAACTTACACTTGAATGTCAGCAGATAAAGAAAGTATACATCCAATATTTTTTTACAGATCTGTAAAGCTTCATTAAAATCACATTTATGTGTCACATTTTGAAACAGTGCTTTGTTAACGTTAAATGTCTCGTCATGTATACAATGTATTTATTACACCAACATTCTCAATTTTTTAATCACCTACGATTACAATGACTCAATAAAAAGTGTTTGTGTAAAAGTAATTGATTCTTAACTATCAAGAAAATACAATACTTAATATATTCAAAATATTTTTGTCAGTTAAAGTCACGATGCTCATCACTTTTTTAAACAGAACCTTATTATTTATCCTTATTATTGTACCTTTCTTCTTTATTACAATAAAGTTTAAAACAAATTTATTAACTACATAATGATTTTTCGTAATATAGTACAAGAAAAAATCATATGAATTAAATTGTTGCAATATATTGCTGTCTAGTAAAATTATTACTTAAAAGTTTTATATGATTTTTTATTGTCATACCGTTATTGTTGAATTTATTTTACGCTACTTTATAATATTAAGAAAAATAAAAGATATAATTCTATTTACAAAAGTGGATGCTACTATAACCTTTGTAAGAAACGGAAATATTTCGAAAAATTTAATACTGTTGTAATAAAAACACTGCATACGAATACATTTCTGTGAAAAACATAAAAAATAGAATTCTAGTAAATTGTGAACTATATTCTTACTCATCAAATCCCCAATTTAATTGGGTAAGAATTAAACGAGCCAAGTGATTCTCAGTGGATGTTAATGAATATTGATGCAACCACGTAGAAAGGGTAACTACATCTTCCTCATGTGGAATCCACTTATGCAACTTTAAGTCGTTGAATAAATATAAGCTTAGCTAAAATTAGTAAGCACAAAAATAGTATAAGTCCAGAAGTATGTACTTATTGAAAAACATGTCGTAAGTTTTTCTAATACCTTTCCAATTGATACAAAATTATCTCGTAACTTTTGTAAGATATCTGATAGCAAAGAAGGATGTTTATTTGTTAAATTTGATAGAAGGGATCGAGCATCTTTTGAGCAAGAATCTTGCGTCTTATCACTCAAAAAACCAATCTGTAAATTATGAATAATTGTTAAATATTTAAAAATTATGAACAATATCAAGAATTTTACATACCTGGAATAAATCTATTGTTGTTGTTCTTATAAAATCATAGTCTTTATCAGTTCTTGACATAGCCATATTAGCAAAAGTTGTTAAAAGAAAATATGATTCATCTCCTGGTAGACTACTAAGGTTTTCTTCGAACTTCGTACGAAGTTGTGAGGAATTTAATTCATTTATCCAATCTTTAATATTAATATAATATCAAAACTGATATTATTCAGCAACCAGTTGTATAAATATTTTGATTATTTTTATTGCACAACTATACATACCATGTATGTCTTTATTGGAAGTGTACATATCTATTTGTGTACAGTCAGTGTGTAAAATATAATATATCTGCCATAAGATATTAGACGATATTAAATGGTATGGTATAGAAGCTAAATATTGCCAAACACCTAGCCGACGTGAAGAAAATATGCATAAAGTTGCTCTTAGAAAAAAATAATCAAATTCAAGTTGAAGTTTCAACAACACTGATGCATCAATAATCTATAAAAGTAAAATTGAAGAACTATATAAAAAATAATATCAAATTTATGCTAAAATACTATTAAGCATTATAATAATATCATAATACTACCTGATTTTTATCAAATTCTTCCCATTGGTCATTAGCATACTGTACAATATCCCTAATTAATGCACTTAGTCGTTTAGCTAATTGTCTATACCTTGGAGAATCATATGTTTCTAAGCCTTGCTTTAAAAGCCTAATAATAGTAGTAAAAAATGCATACATCCTCAACAAATGATGATGTGTTATGTAAGCTTTGTTTTGATGATAATTGTCATTCTGACACTGGATATGCAACACCTGTTCAAATACTTTACTAAAAGGAATTTGATTTAGTAAAGAAATAAGGTCACTTTCAAATAGGTTTGCACCAATATTAGCTATATCTTCTTCATCTTCCTCTCCTTCTTCATCCAATATTACCCAAATTGTATCTCCTGGACTGCATGTTGTATTTTGTAATGATGTTTGTATCTAATAAAAATCATATACTTAACAGATTAAATTACTATTATTAGTTAGTTAATTACCATTTAATAATAAGTAAATTACTAATGAAATACCTGTTCAAGAAATTTATCTCTGTCTTTAATAGGCAACAAAATGACAGCCAATGTAGCTATTATATGGTCTAAATATGCGTCACTGAATGGAGACATGCTTAATTTACCATGCTCTTCTTGTATTGGAGTTTGAATGAAACTCCGAGCCCAATTCATTACCCCGCCAGGACATCTCAAGATATGATTCAGTAGAAATAAATGATCCTGCCAAGTTGCCAATCTCAACAAAATTGCTATTAATCTTGTAAGCCATTCTCTAGTTTCTGTTACAAACTTTCCATCTTTCAATAATTTTCGTTGAAAATTAAACAATATAGTTATGCACATTCTAATTTCCACTAACTGTGGAATTGTTTGTGATGGTATGTGCATTGGTAGTAAATTTACAGGTGTATTTTGAGAAAGATTTTTAAATTCGTGGCATGACATACATACTCTTTGAATGTAATGTTCAATTTGCAACTTTAATATTTCAGCTTCGTAAGAGTACAGTGCTTGTGTATTATGTAATATTTCTTTTATTGTTGATAAATTTCGAGCCAACACCTCTAATGCCTCGTTATTGAAGCGTGCAGTGCAATACTCATGTGTAGCAACAACAGGATTTCCATCTTGACATTCCCCTGTCTCTGTAATGCAGGTTTTATCTAAACACCATAACTGTCTTTGCATGTCTCTACAATACTTTTTCAATATATCCAATTCATGAGAATTGATAATTAAATTATTTCTTATACGAAAATAATTCATTAAAAGATCGTACAGTTTATGTTGCTGTCTAATTGTACCACTTCTAAGTTGTGTATCTGTAAATTCTGAGATAAAGCTATTAACCAATGCTAATTCCTCATTAAGATACAATGATGCTAACTGCTTTTCTGTAAATGGTACAATTTCCTTAAAAGTAGTATGTAAATCCTCCTTTTGATGTATGATAGATTCTGACTGACTTTTTGTTTGCCTATCTGATATATTTGAAATAGCTTTAGATAAATTTGGTATCGTACTTCCATTATTAAGAGAATCAAGTGTACTATCTACTAATTCTATTGTAGAAGTAGATGTTGCACCTCTTTCCTCTTTATCTTCTGTATAATTCCATAATGATGTCAAACTATTTCGAATTATACCATCAATGTCATCCTAAATATAAAAAATAACATTAAAATTAGATATTTTTTATATAGATTTTAATGTTTAAAGTACAAAAATATCAGAAATCAAAATCATAACACTATGAGAAGCTTTTACAATAGAAAAATGGTAAATTCAATGTGCCATAAAATCAAATTATGATAATAATTACTAGTGCATACAAATCTTGAATTCACTTTCATGCTATTTTCTGGAGAATTTACTTTCATGTTATTTTCTGGAAATATAATAAATTATTATGCTTAACCCCTTAATCTTTTAGCTCCAATCATTTGCAGGCTAGCTTGACATACACATGTCATCAGTTTGTTTGTACACTTGCATACGATTTAAAAAAACTTTGCATGTTTTTATCATATTTATTTTGTGTTTTGTCATACAATAACATATCCACAAATTTATGAAACAAAAGGTAGACATTTTTTCAGTAGATTTCATGGGATGCTCAAAGATTTAAATGTAATTCAAGAAAATTAATTAAACAAACATTAGACTATTGATATAACCATTAATTAATGGTGTTAAGAGAAAAAACTAAATCTACATACTTCAACATTTATAGTTTGTAAGCCTTCTGTTTCTCCTATCATTGTTTGAACAGATTGTTGTTCATAAAGTTCAGTGTCAATTGCAGCAGAATGTAATTCACTTTCCATATTTTCAATGCCTTCTCCCTTTGGAAAATTTGTAGGAGATTCTTCGAGAAGGCATTCAAATTCTTCTAATGTTGGAACATCTGGTATTTGTTGTTCTATAGAAAACTTAACCTTTTCTTCCTTTTTTTTCTGAAGAGATATATTGATTAAAGATAACCTTTAACTTTATAGAATAACTTTTATAAGTCTTTTGAACAATGTATTTAAGATACTATATTTCAAACAAATTGCAAAACAAAGTTATTAGTAACAAATATTACGAAACTCACACATAACTTTATAATTATTATATACTACACAAATTAAATACGACATTCATATAAAATATATAAAAAAAAAAATAAATATCTTGCTTATACGAAAACCTGTCAATATTAAAGGATAAGCAACAATTAATTTATTTTAAAGTTGCTCATGAAAACTATAAAAGAAAAAGACAAACGCAAAAATATAAATCTTCACCTGTCGTTGTTTTAATATTTCCATTTTATATATCATCAACAAGAAATTTTGTGTAGGTAAATATCCCTCACATATGAACGTCAAACTTATCTTACAGTGTGACACATAAAACGTGAGAAACACAAGAACTATGTTTATCACATAATAACAAGTTTCTACACGAACACTTTCTATGTTGACATTCCAGAGACGCTAAAATTTTATACTTCTTGCATAACCTATCATTTGCCAAAGTATAATGCGATTCCAAATTAAGTTTTCATATTACAATCACATAATGTTAATTTCTTATTTAGAAAATTGTTTTAATAAAATGATATTAAAACTTATGTGGAAAAATGCTACGTAATAAATATTATCATGGACGACGTACACAATAGACTTATTATCTTACGGGCACAGAGTAACTGAAAGTAACTGAGTAACTTACTGTCGGCACCTTTGATGTTCGTGTCCCCGTTTCTTCACACACCTTACAGACAGCGTTGCCACATTTCTGGATGGATGTATTTGGATCTCTTTCTATTGGCTATAGGGTAGAAACTAGAGATGGCGTAAACTGCTACTTTTGAATCACTCGTGATTCGATCACGTTCGTTCCGAATCACAGTGATTTTTCACAGTGATCCGTGATTTCTTGTGATCGCTTCTGATTGGTGAAGAACATAACTTACGCATGCGCATTACATTCTTAGTGATTCTTAGAATTATTAGGGTGTAACGCTGTCGCTTGAATTTGATTCAAGTAGTAGGGTGATAGAATCGCGTGAATATTGTTACGTAGGAATCGCGCCCCCTAATACTGTAACCATAAATTAAGAGCGAAATTTGAAGTAAACCAGATATGCGTACTACGTATAGGAAATCCATTGTAAAGTACTCGCCGCGGGCGATCGAGCAAGGGAAAGTTGGAGAGCAGAAACGAAAACTCGTCAACGAAGAACACCCTCGAGTTAAATTTATTAGGGACCGTACGGAATTTGTCGTTAGCTAAGTCACGCACGACTCTAGCAAATTGAAGGACCCCACACGACGTCCTTCCTATTCACGCACTCCAAGAGAGTCGTAAATTTCCGTAAGGGTCGGCTAGGCTCGCCAACACGAGTGCTTAGTTTATCGAAGCCGTCTCGGGTTTCACGCTTTCCCCGAACACGTGGACGCGAGTTTTCCCGCGCGCTTGGCGAGGTGCCGCCACCCAGGGCCCCCAAACTACCGTATTTCGCCCAGAACCAAATATAGTTCTCCCCCTCCGTCTACTTGGAGCGCTAGCGGCGCCACCAAGCATACACATAACGTCGGTGAAATACGCACACAAGAACATGGTCCTATATATGTGCTGAATAGTATTTATACTTACAAGTAAAAATTATTTTATAATAAAAATATGTTGTGGGAAAAAGAAAAACACTATTAACAAATTAATTAAATATATTGGAATAATATTTTACAGTTTCAATTCAAAATAAATATTTGTGTAACATATATTAAATATTATATACATATATAAAATACACCAAGTTTATGAAATAATATTTATCGATAATAAACTTAAATAAATAAAATACATCATTTTATGGCCTGGTCCATTATAGTTATTATCGTTTTAAGCTTTGGAGTATAAACCGTACCCAACAGGAGATAATTCTGAATGTTTCGTCAGCATTCCAGCTAGCTTTATCAGGGGTCTGAAGATGAACAGTATCAGAAACTATCTCTTGCTGAACATTGCTTACACCTCACACCGTCAAACAATATTAACTTCAATTTCCTAAAAGACTCTTGAGTACTTCTGTGGCCTTTCCAGGCTGCAGCATGGTAATCTCTCCTTTGGACAGCACCTTCTGTAATTGTAAAGAATCATTGGTATAAATGTCTTTTAAATGATTCAGTATACTACTGAATAATAATAGTCAGCAGTCTGTAAAGCCATACCTGCACTCTGCAATGGTTTTTCATCTTGCAACAAATAAAACATGAACATGTACAATTCTTTTTAATTCTTGGTCTTTTTATTAAAATAATGAGTATTACTTACTTCATTCTCATCTCTTGCTCTTGTTGTTGCACCTTTTCGCAAGAAAACGCCAAGATAACACGCCAAGATTAAATTCAATTAAATTCCAATGCACGCTTCTCCAAACCAAGTTCAATAAAATTTGCGAGTTGACGGGTGAATGGTGGGAACGTGACGTCACGATTTCTTACCTTGGTACAGTATCGGTGATACAATGTATACATGTAGAGGTGCGCCGCTACGCTCCAAGTAGACGGGGGGGGAGAATTAAAATCGGCTTCAAGTTCACAAGAATAGAGTTTGGGGGCCCTGCCGCCACCTCCACTCGCTTGAGGGTGGACCGAAACGGGAAGGAAGGGACATCAGCGGACGGGGCGAACACCACCATCATTGGACCAGGAGAGGACGTGGGGCCTTCCAGAGGAAGGATCCAGATTCCAGCGAAGAGGGGATCGACCGAAATCGCGCGGAGACTTCGCCGCCAAGCAGTAGAATCAACCCCCGCACGAAGCGATAACTATCGAGCGTTCTCCCTTTCACCGTCTCGCAAACAATATATTGGAATTTCCAAAATAAAACTAAGTCTCAAAGTAGTGTCTTACTTTTATTAATCGCGCCGCGAGCAGAGTGCTTCAGCGCTCCACGGGCACCTTATCCACGCCAGTGAAATCCACCAAAATCCCTATACCCGCACGGCGCACACGTAACATATACATATGTATTATTCTGCCTCCCAACTAAGAAATTATAGTTTTTAATTTTAATATTGATATTAAATAGCGTAGTTCTATGTTGTATGCATGTATTTTTCACGAGCTATGTTTTCATAAAAAAAAAATAATTCAGTCAAGGCCAAGAATTATGATCGCAGTATCACAGTGAGCAACTTCACGATACATGCAAAATCACGGTCGTGATTGAACTTTAATCGCGACCGTGATCGTGATTTTGTGATCACCGGTGATAAATCACCGTTATGTGGCGACACCTATAGTCAATCAGCCGTCCCGTCGAAAGGTACATTTCCGGGAAAGCACATGAAAACCAGAAAAAAAGAAAATACAGCGACCTCTGCTTCCGGCGAGAGGGAAAAGCGTCCTGGCGTGGAAATGAGCTTTCTTCTGCGTTCAACCGCCGTGACACGAACATCTCCGCGACTCCCTAGTACTATATTTCGAGACTCTTGTACCCGCGTAGCGGATTAACAGTACGCGAGAATCCGGTGAATCGCGATACAACTGCAATACCACTTACAAAGACTCCGTACAATTTGTATCTAAAAAACCTTGTGTGGTTTCGACCCATCACGGGAATATTGTGAACGCACCACAAACGCGGATCAGGCATTGTATAGCTCCGCGTCCGAATAAAGAGAGTTGTGCCTAGTTACATTTCCGTCAGCTACGTAGGGAGCCACCCTTTCTACACCACGATCCCTACAGTTAGTGATTTTGCACGCCATCTCTAGTAGAAACGGTTAAAAATGCATTGAAGAAACAATGAAATGCGCGGGAATACTTGAACATAATATTTGAACAGGTAATTTTTTTCTAATACTTTTTGGCTAGACAACATTATAAATAATAATTCGATAAAAAATAGAGGACAGCTACTATATATAATTTCATGTATTTTATTTTTGCTGAGAATGACTTTCATTGTATTTGTATATATAATGAAATCTTTAAAACTGAAAAGAATTGTTATATGCATAAATCTCTTCAATCCGCATAAGCGGGGTTGAAAACTGCTCTGTTGTTGAAGAAATAAATGATTTCGAAACCAGCAAAATGATTACTTAACTCCCTCCCTCTCCCTTTTTCGCATATACTGTAACATATTTCAATTTGAATCAAATCGCAGCGATCGAGTACAAAAATGATCGATTTAGCGTGAAAATATCCATACGCAGTATTTTGAATTCATGATGCACATTACTCAAACGCATGTGCAATATTTTGCGGCTTCCTTCATAGTGCACACCTTAAGTGACGCAAACGCAGAAAAAAACGGACACAATGTGGACGGAGTTTCACCCCTGTAGTTACTCTGTGCTTACGGGACTTTATGTCATTGACTAAGGTACAGAATAGACCACTCATCTTGTAAGACTTCGTATCACATACTCTGAAATACCGACCTCGAAAAAAAACTGAATGTTTTATATACCCTCTGCGTTTTAATGCGACGAGTGTAAGAAATATGTGTGGAAATGTTGCTGAAGCCGATGAAGTCAACAAACTCAAGTAGATCGTTCTCTTTCACGCGTTGCAAGGAAATCTGTATGACCATTATTCACGGTGTCCCATTTAAATAAATTTAGTTGAAAATTTTGTAAACCGCGAATGATGCTGTTACCTATGGATAATATTTCAAAAATATTATTTCGTTCACTGGAATTTCTTCCAGCTCTCGTCTGGAAAGGAAAACGAAAGAACGCATTGTTTAGAGTTCATCTTCCTCGGTATACAACGTCTAACCCCTTCATACATTTCCTAATATGGAAATCTTCATGAATTCCCCACTCATTTCCCATGTAATAAACCCCCGAAAATTAAGCCTTGTGGGCAGTACCAAGCAAGAAGTCACGACGTTACTTTGCTTCGCGTACGTTCGAGAATCGTCTGTTCCAGCAAGATCGTGCACAAGTTCCTTTTTGGAACAACATTAAACCATATAGGATCCGCCAGTCGGTCTAAATCCTATTAAGGTAAATCTCTACACACATCTCTCCAATTAAATCCCCGCATTGCCAGTGCGTCAAAACCGAGCATCACTTAAATAATATACTTTACCTTTTCCACACTCAATTCCCGCGTCATTAACAATTGTACAAAACACTATTCAGTAATCTATTGTCCATTGCACGTGGTAACTTTGATAGTCGTTAATTTAACCCTACCTTCAATCTTATAATCCAAATTGAAGTAATGATCCTACACGATACAGCTTTACCGTTCGAGCTGTATCGATATAAGACAATAACTAGTTACGAGACCTTAACTAACAATCCTTGCGTCTCCCTGATTTCGCAACAGATTCGTTCGCAACACTCTATATCCTAATTAAAACTCATTTCAATCTTAGTGGCTCCCCGATTTCGGATCGGGTTCGTTTGTGAATGTACCAACCTCCCAGCAACTCCTCGATTTCGCATCGGGTTCGTTTGCGCCTTCATTCCTTAGTAGCTCTCCGATTTCGCATCGGGTTCGTCCACGACGTTTCAACCTGCTGCGGCTCCCTGATTTCACATCGGGTTCGTAATCGCCCTCAATAATCCTAGCGACTTCCTAGCTTTGCGTCAGGTTTGTTCGCGCTCCAAACTAACAAATTCGTACTGTATTCCTAAAACAAAAATCCGCCGGTCTCTGGCGCTGATCGCGGCCCAGGCTCGTAACAATGCTTAAAACTATTTCAGACAAATGTTAAATAGTTCCAAACAGTACACAATTTAATAAGAGTAATTTTTTCTAAGTAGATGCGAACAAAAAACAAATTGTGGAGATTATCTGCTTACTCTGTGCGTCTAAAACAAATATAACTATGATTTATCCTCTTACATCTTGTATTACTTCACAGTAATGTTATCAATGTATCGATGAAATTTTTCTTGTAAAAAATAAGCCAAAAATAGGAGCTCACTTGATTAATTTTAATTTCATAGTACGGTTGGAGTGTATTTTTATAATGTCGTTATCAACTTATAAAATTAATTACGTTACTATAATGTCATAATTATATGTTCAGAAACATTATTGCAGAAGAAAGCTCAAATTTCTGGTAATTTTTTAGGATCGTGAAATAAAAAATGTGAAACCATGAAATTGAAATATAAAAAGTTTCAAATACAATTTTTATAACTCCTATTTATTAAGCTTGTAAGGCCATTGTGTTAGAAACATAAAAGCATCACTTGAAAATTTGTTTAAGACTCATCTGCCAGAATATATTCTCTGAGTTATGTCTCAATGCAAGGCTCGTTCTTCAACATTTAGGAAAAAGTAAGCAGAGGTATAGTTGTTCCCGGAAGTACTTACACAGTTTTAAAAAGTGCGGTCGTTTGCAATCTTTGTACATAGTCACCGCAAACATGAAGAATTACAAAAATTACAATATACTTTCGTGAAATATGAATAATATATATACACAATATATAATAAATACACTACAAATTTTTATACATTTATAGGAAATTTAAATGTTAGAAAGAATGGAAAATCTGCGTTATATGCAAAAATATATAAAATATCCAAAGCGCAGTACATTTTATAATATTTAAAGGGTGAAAGAAATTCTATTTAGGCTACACGTAGGTATATAATTATATTAGGATTACCTATTCGATTTTTATGAAGTTGAAATATCGTGTAAAATTCAACATTTTTAAAAACTCTTCCCGATACGTATAACCAGTATTGAAGAATAGTAGTATTTTGGGAGTTTTTGAATAACAATATCATTTTTGGGACATACATATTTTATTAAATATATATATAGGTACTGCAACAAGTATTTAACACTTCTAGGTCTCAGTAAATATGTAGCACCAGATTAGTTATCGAGACAACAAGGAGGAGGTGGGTAGCGGTGTCTTAATTGAAAATATATGCCTCGAGAATTAGTAGTGGGTCGAAATGAGCCTAATTAAAAAGTTTCGCGATATTAGCAAAAATATATTAGTAAAACTACATTGTATTCTGTCAATACGTACAATAGCAACAAGGACGCCACAAATAATGCAGTCGCATCGTGCCGCAAACGGAGTGCCGCTTGACAACGAGATGATAAATAGGCAAACCAAATCCGCCAGTGAGAGAAGCGGCTAACGCCTCCGCTGTGTCTGTGTATGCATTGTGTACTTGTACATATAAACAGCATGCAATGTAGTTGTACTAATATGTTTCTGTTAATCTATTGGTATCTATAAGAGTGCAACATTTCGAACCGCTACCATTGTAATTCTTGAGGCATAGCTTTCGATTAAGGCTACCCCCGCCCTCTTCTCGTTGTCACAATAACTAAACTTTCACTCAGTCTGTAACTATATATATACAGTGGTAGAAGTGGGAAGGGAAGTCTAAAAGTTACGCTGATTTTCAATTATGCTATACATCAATGTCCCGAACTGTATATTATACACATATTGTGTCGTTCAATGTCTGGTTCGCATCGTAGGAATCATACATGATCCATGAGTGATGTGGGTGCCCGATATATACAGTGTTTTCTCGCAAAGAGTTTGCGGCCGGACCCGAGTCCGCTGTCAACACGAAATTCAAATTTCGTCTAATTTCTGCCGTCGTAGAGGACAGCGAGCGAAAGAGAAAGTAAGAATGAGAATCCTAGCATTCGAAGAAGTTTAAATGCCCATGTATCGCTGTGCTAATGCAATGCAAACTTAAAAGTTTCTACTTTTTGATTCTTTAGAGTAATTTATGTATCGTATTAGTGCAATTTTTTTTTATTAAAATGAAAGCAAACAGGATATAATTTGGACTAAAACAGACACGCCGCTTTCCACATGTTAATAGAGCAGTGTATCCCCAAAGGCGGCCAAGCATGTCAGAGAGTTGACTTTACCGACAAAATGGGCCAAAAATATGGGTTTGCCTGATACAACTTTTCGTCCTTATATGAGAGAATTTTGGCTCGAAATGGGGCTCATTCGAAAGAGGAGGCTTCAACGCAACGTGGTCAGGTAGTCTTGTGGTCAAATTATGTTGATATGTAGTAATATGAGTGTTGTAAAGCGGAGCAAAAAGTGATAGCTTGACAGCCGTGGAATCTAAGCATTTTTTTGATACGGAGAGAATGACCTGCATGAAATGAATACCTGACCACGTTGCATTGAAGTCTCCCCTTTCGAATGAGCTATCGTTCGACGCAAAAGCTTCTCATATAAGGACGAAAAGTTGTATCGCGTAAAGGCATGCGTTTTCGGATGAATTCGCCATATTGACGATAAAACAGAGCAAAATACGTATCAAGTTCAGTTCAGCTGTTACGCACGAGGGGCGCCTAATCATAAAGACCAAATGAGAATTGGCTGGGACTGGAGGAGTAGTTCGATGTACCACTACATTGAACTCTGCCTATACGTGTGTCGCTGAAGTTTTCCCCCTGTAAAAGATTACCACACATTTTGCTTTGCGCTCGGCAAGCGGCACCGCGGTGTTTATAGGAAAGCGAAACGAGCGGCGATACCTTGTAGACGCAACGCAACGCAGCGCGTCCACGACACACGCATAGGCAGAATTCAATCTAGTCGTACCATCATTTCTTTTACATTTTGAAAAGTAATATGTATGGTAACATGTTGAACAATGTTTCCGGATTTTTTTACTGCAAAACTTAGGTATAACATATGAAAATCTCTACACTAATTGTTGTATTCCTCTGAGGTTGTTGGTTTATTATATGTAATAAGTACAACGTCGAGCGAAATAAAGACGAAGTTCACTGTATAGCAGAGTGTATTCGCATTTTATAAGTGTAGTTACGCGTCCTAAGACGGTTCGGACTGTTCTGTCGTGTCAAGGGAAAACTGTGCATTTGGAGACTCGGAAAATAGAGAGGTAGGGGTTATCTTGGGTTCGATGGTCGGTAAGGGATGAGGTAGTAGGATCGAGGTTCGGAGGTGACTAAATACGATGAAATCATCAGC
Source organism: Eucera pruinosa (assembly GCA_028830335.1). Taxonomy (NCBI): domain Eukaryota; kingdom Metazoa; phylum Arthropoda; class Insecta; order Hymenoptera; family Apidae; genus Eucera; species Eucera pruinosa. The sequence continues at coordinate 18,134,839 of JAMYCR010000010.1, read as the reverse complement.
TATCGAAGGATTTTGGAATGTTTGCTGCTGGAGTTTGGTTTATCGTGTTCGAAAGAGGATGAGAAGGCCGCGTTGTCTGAACTAAAAATAATATAGTACTAACGATTACGTTGGCATACAACACCTTCCGCCATAAGATTGTTAACTGGGTGTTAACGATTAAATTAAAATTAAAAAATTGTATGATATAAATTACGTTGGTATCCAACACCTTCCGCCATAAGATTGTTAACGAGAAGTTAATCGGTTTTGACGAGATTATAAATAATTAAATTACATATACATTAATTTTGCCTTAAAAATAAAATAGTGGAGAGTATGTAAGGACGTAGATTACAGATAATACGATTTACGCATGCGCCGGCTTTCTTCCTTACTTTCTAATGATTACAGATGAAATATATATTTATATATTCGTAGATATAAATACTATATAAGTATATAAAAGTATATATAAACGTTAGTAATAACTTAATTATATTTTAATTAGTTGTTGGCTATTCTTATAATCCTTTCCTTATATACTATTAAAGTAAAGCTAAATGGTTGTCTTTTGAATATAGAAATTAAAAGTAGGATTACATAAGGTAATGGGATACATTTAAAGGGGTGTAGTGCTTCTACGCGTTCTTTGCCGCGATTGGACTCGGACTACGGAAATCGTTTCTTCGTCTTCCGATAATTCGGGTATTGAGCTGGCGACCGTTGCTCGATTCCGTCTTGGTTGGTAGGTGACTACCTCGTTGGTCACTGTTGTAGGTAGATTCGAAGACGATCATGATGATGACGAGTCGAAGATGCAATTAACGAAATTTTTGATTAACGGGGGATTGATCTCTCCATGCCTTGGATCCGTGGTCGAATAGCATAGTCGTTGTAACCAGTGGAGACATCCGAACTTTTGGCAGCATTTTAGGAATATGAATAACACCAATAGGGCTGAGATTATTCCAAGGGCGATTGTATACCACTTAGTGTGCGTAACTATGAATGGTTCATTTATTTGTTTGGTAATAATGTCATCGACTTCGCTTAATTTCTTATTGGCGTATTTGAGTTCCATGAGATCAATGTTTGTTAGATGTATCGGATTTAAAGTAATCGATTCGATTGCTTTTAAATGAGGTGTTAAGATGCAACAGTCGTCGTCTAAGATATTCACACGTGGCATATAATAGGTCGCATTTTTGCTGACTTCGTGTGTGGCTGCAATCACGAACAGGTTAGTGTATCCTCTGCAGTGAGGTTGGAGGTGTATAATTCCGCTTTTCTGAAGAATCACATCTTTCATGTGATTTTGATATTCCTCACACATGACGGTTAGAGTAGTTGGCTTGTGGAGGACGTAGATCTATTGATTTTTTACAACATAGTTCCAGATCTCTATCGTCGCTTTGATAGTTTTCGTTGCACAGGTAGCAGGAATTTTATTAATATGAGAAGATAGTAGCTCGATTTCGCAAACTGGTTGACTCGTTGAAGCTGTGGTGTGCAGGTGATAACATACGTACTCCTCGTCTCGATATTCGTTGCAATTAGACAATTCCTTAAGGAAGGTAAATTGGGATTTAGTGTACGATCGAAATTCTACAACCGCAGATTTTCAATCAATTCGATTAGAATGGTTCTAGTATTGTGAATTTTACCTTCGCCCTATGTCTTTCGAAGCTCGAACGAGTATGATTCGATTCTCTCGAGATCAGCTCCTCCGAGCTTATTCTCCCTTTCCTTTCGGGTTCACGAATGACTAAGCACCAGAGTGCGATAAGAATGAAAGGTGATTCGAGGAAGGGTCGATTTTATTGATCGGTGGAGAGAATGTTGGGTTCGTTAAATAAATTAGCGCGATTGTGAAGTATTAAATTTGCACTTTATTTCTAAGTCGTGTAAGGGAAAAAGCCCGAAGGCATAAAAAACCCTTGATGTCATTTTTGGAATTAAGTGATTTTATCAGGTTTTGTATTATGTGTGAGCGTGTCGCGTGTGATAATGTTATGCTCGTGTACACGATAGTCGGGCGCCCGTCAGCGGTTTGTTAACCGCGTGACACCGGATTTTCGATTTAGGGAAATTGTTCCCTTATGGAGAATCCCGCGGGAGACGTCCAGATGATGTGTGATTAGCAGGAATCACTATGGTAAGGAACCAGGTTCCGATGGAGAATCTCGCGCGGAGAAACATCAACATCCAGCCGTCGTGAGAGACGTTAAAGTTAAAAACTGTTTCGCGAACCTTTCACCGCGACGGAAGCCACCGAACTCATCACGCAGCACGGAGAAATACCGTCGTTCCATCGATCGCGACCGAAACTCTAATACGACGCTCCTCAACGAGGTAAGGGCGACGCATCGCCACCCTTCCAACAATCCGGTGTTATCTATTTCCGCGAAAGGAACGCACTACGGATCCTTATCGGGTTCGTTTCGCGAAAATTACAATGACCGTTCCGACATTTAGTTTGGGATAGGAGGAGATAGCGATTCTCAGGAATAATATAGGATGAGAATTTTGAATCGTTGTGTTGAATTGGGAGTGGGATAAGTTCGAAGAGATCAAATTTCGTTCGGACGACTAAGGGTATTTGAAGTGCAAATATTATATTATCATTTGTGGCAATAACGTGAAGTTGAATAAATTTATAAAAAGGATGTATATTTTCCAAGTTTGGTTTCATAACTGTTCCTGCTCATTTTTATAGTTTTTCAGTTCTTCATACATCTTAGGGGTGATAATGAATGGAGAAACAATATTATGTTCGGCAAGATTAATAGCTTCTATGTATTTTGAAAACTCTCGATTAATTTGGTTTACCAACATATTTAAAGTGGTGACCTGTTGGTTTACCGTAGATTCCATTTCTAAGCGTGAAATGAAAGAATTAGTTTGGATAGTAAACGAATTGATTTTTTCTATATTTCCATTCATTGCATTCTCTTGACTTTAAAGCGAGTAAAGGGAGCTATTGAAGTTTCTAATGGTATTAGCAATCACTTGGACTTGTGATTTGAGTAAAGTTTGCGTTTGTCTGTCATTATTCAATAATGTTTTGATGCTATCTTCATACAATTGGGCATCTTTGACGTCGGGGGTGCCAAAAGCCCATTTTAGTAAATATGATATGCCATTTAAAAGGCCGCGTTTTTTTCTGATAACTAATTTCTCGGTCAGCTGTTGGAGAATTTCGCGTTTTCAACTAATTTCTGATTGTTCTGCTTCGATTATTTGGATAGTACGTTCACAATGAAAACTAGAATGATCTTTCCGATTTGGATCTTGTAATGTTGAATTGCAAACGTCTTTGGTTGTGAGAAGATAATTATTAATAATTGTAAATGCATTACTTAGGTGAGTTTTATTCATGTATGAAAGGAGGGTGAGTTTTGAATTCGCGATTTGCGCTATTCCCTTTTTGTTGTAAAGAATTCCGCTTGATTTCTCGAAAGGATGGTGAGAGAAAAAATGACTGCTGGCTAGGAGTGGAAATAGAAGGGAGATTAGGATCGTCTGATTCATCTGGTAAGTATGGTTTCAGTAAATTAGTGTGATACTTAATTAATTTCCGGCCAATTTGAATTTCAACAGTTTGATTAGGAAACGTTCGAATGACTTTATAAGGTCCTTTAGCATTGCTTGTGAGTTTCTTAGATAATCCCGGCGAAATTTCTTTGTTCTCGATTGTAACGAGGTCGTTCACTTTAAATTTGACTGGGTTAATTTTCCTATCATGATATTCTTTCCCCGTCGCTTTGAATCAATAAGGTTTTCGCGTGCAATTTGGAAGCATGTATTAAGTTTATATTTGAGTGATCGAACATAGTCGTCGTAGGTGTAGTGAAATTCTGGGTCTTGTGTTATCGATGAAGGTAGATAGGCCTTTTGTCCGAAAAGGAGTTCGTATGGCTTGTAATGAGTGGATTTATGAACTGCTGTGTTATAACTAAACATTGCAAAGGTAATATAAGTGTCCCAGTCTGTCTGTTTTTTGTTTATGTAATGTTTGAGATAATCCATTAAGGTGAGGTGAGATCTCTCAAGGGCTCCGTTCGTTTGAGGGTGATAAGGCGTGGATGAGATATGCCTTGTCTTAAAGAGGTTGCTCATTTATTTGACAAGGTCTGACATAAAGTCCGAGTCTTGGTCGGTCAGGAATGTTTGAGGAATACCAAAGTAGGTAAAAATGAAAAGTAATTTTTCAACGATTGTTTGTGCTTCATGATTTGGAACTGCGAATGCGAATGAATACTTTGTTAAGTCGTCTTGGGCTGTAATGATGAATTGATTGCCCTGTTCAGTTAGAGAGAGAGGTCTTACTACGTCAATTGCTAGTCTTTGGAATGGTTTTTCCGCAGTAGTTGTGATTTCCATGGGTTGTTTGTTTAGTAGGTTTAAAATTTGTTTTATTTAATTGGCAAGCGTGACACGTCTTAATATACTTTCTGATGTCAGCTTTCATTGTAGACCAATCATATCTCTCCTTGACTCCAGAATAGGTACGATTAAAACCACCATGTCCGGATAATTTACTATCATGGCATTCCTTAAGAATGACTTGTATTTCATCGCGGTCCTTGGGAACAATTTTCCTTGTATTCAAAAATTTTATATTAATAGAAGGAAAAACGAATTTAACCATTTCGTTAAAAATTTCAGGTTTAATACCGTTTTGCCTTTTTGGTGGAATTAGAATGAAATCTTTTGGTCTCATAGTATCTTGAAGGGTCATAAAACTTTGAAATAAATTACGATAATCGATCTTGTATTATAATAATCGTCTTTAACAGCTCTAATTAAATAGTATTTAATTAACTATAATCGACCTTTTATTTGTGTGAGAAAGCCGCAATGGAGGCATCACAGGTGACGACAAACGGCTGCGAGAAATCGGGGTACTGTAATAAGGGTTCAGTTGTCAGCATTGATTTTAATGACTCGAACACGTGTTGCTGCTTTTGGGACCAAATAAACTCGGTTTCGTTTTTTAATAACGATGTGATCGGTTTCGCGATTGTTGAGAAGTTTGGGATAAATTTCCGGTAATACCCTGCCATCCCAAGAAACGTTTTTATTTGCTTTAGGGTTTTCGGAGGATCCATTTTTTCTATGCATTCGATCTTTTTTGGATTTGGTCTCACTCCATCTTTAGAAATTATATGTTCGAGGTATTGACACGATTCGCGTAAAAATTCGCACTTATCTGCCCTGTTAGCCAATATCAGCATCGCATTCACTGTTTGTCTCACAATCAGTGCAAACATTTAGAAAAACTATGGTCGAAGTCGTTAATTTCGCTGTTGCTATGTGACACGTAAAGGGCTCGTTTTAATTCGAGATTTACCGTTTCACGTATTCGCCAAAGTAGCTCACGAATTTCGTGATCGTGGAAAACCAACCGAAACGCGACTTCTTTAAACAATAGTCGTGTATTAATTTTTAAGGGGGTTGTTTTAAAGAAGAGGCTTCAATCTTTCAAATTTATTGTAGGTTTAGCTACATAATATTTTTTTTAAATATTTGTGAACAATTTGAGTTTTTCCATTTGTTCTTAAGAAAACCGTCTTCACTTTTTTAAGTGCTTCCTAGTGTAAAAGGATTTTTTAGAGGATTAAAGTTAGGGACGTAAAAGTAGGGAGCTGGATCTTTAAGATTACCCCATAATGGTTATTGTACCATTATTTTTCACAGAGTTACAGTAGTTTAAATATTGATAGCGTTTCGGTGAAGTGTGCAAATGCTTATGCTCATGACTATATATGTATTAACTAGGATTTTATAATTTATAATATTCCCACTATTTTGATTAATTTGAAAACCTCTTTTCTTGTACTTCTTCTGACGTTTTTCATTATATTTTCAGCGATTATTTCCCATAGCGGAAAAATTATAGTTATCAACTCCTGTACGGTTTGAATAAATAATTTTTAGAATACGACGCACCATAATTTCTCATACATTTTCAATATAAGTCGGATTTGCAGAGCGTATAATCTAATATACAAGTTGTACTGTGGCTCACTAAAGTATTCGAATGCGTAGACAAGAACTGTATTTCTAATGAATAAAATGTAAACATTACACTTTAGTAGATTCCGAGACCTCGTGTGATTTTCATAGAGTATAATCTTTCATAATTATTTTAATCATGAGCACGAAAAATTCAGAAATCAGTAAATGTAAACGTGAGTTAATATTGAAGTTGCATAATGAAAATAAAACTTATCTTGAAATTGCCAAATTATTAAATTGAAGTAAATCTACGATACATTATATAATAAAAAAGTCGAAAACTGAAGAAAATATTACTAACAAGAAGCGTACAGGACGTTCAAAGAAGTTAACGCCCAGAGAGGAGAAAATCATTATACGTGAAATTAAGAAAATTCCAAGCACATCTGCTCCGAAACTTGCAACGATTATTGCAAATAGCTTTGGGAAAGATGTACATCCCAAAGTATGTCGCAAGGTTCTGCGGAGTAATGATTTCCATGGAAGAATACCACGGAAAAAGCCATGTATCAGTAAAATTAATAGAAAGAAAGACTAACGTTTGCAAAAATGTATTCTGAGAAAGATATTTTTCGGTTCGGATGGACAGCATTATATGTGAAGAAAGTGCAACAGAGCATTGCAGATGCAGAATATGATTCCAACTGTGAAATACGGAGGTGGCTCAGTCGTGGTATGGGGATGTATGGCATCGAATGAAACAGCAAATCTTGTTTTTATTAAATTTTTAATAAGTACAAATATCTGAATATTCTAAACAAGAATTTAAAACAAAGTGCGATTAAAGTGAACCTATTCGGCGAGTTCTATTTTCAACAGGACAACAATCCTAAGCATACAGCTGCAATTGTAATGGAATGGATCGTATATAATACTCCGCATACACTACAAACTCCTCCTCAAAGCCCTAACATAAATCCCATAGAACATTTATGGGCCGAAATTGGAAGAAAAATTAGAAATTATGACATAATGTCCAATGAAATGTTAAAAAACAATTTAACAGAAATATGGAATTCCATTGAAAAAAACACAACAAAAAAACTTGTGTACAGTATGGAAAGCCGACTGAGACACAATATTGATACCAAAGGAGAACCAACTAGATACTAACATCAAACAATTCAAGACTCAAGGAGCAGTACTACAGGTCAGAATGAGACTAAAAAATGAACGAATATCGTACATATGTATAATTGTTACGCCTTGTATAAATAGTCTGTTTTTTATATTACATTTACAAAAATATTACACATTGAGTATTTGTGCACAAACAAGAATAAAAGTGACGTTTTAGTTCACAATGTGTCAAAGTGTCTCAAATAAAAGCTTTACTATCAAACGTCGTTTTCTTAAAAGTATATTGTACAAATATTTAAATCCTTTGAACGAGTGAAGTTATTATATTATATTTTTCACGATACTAAGAAGAGGGTAGCTGTAGGGGTTGATTCCTTGACCGCGAAATACGACAGAGAATTGACGTTACCGACAAAATTAAGAGGATAATACCACAGACGAAGTACAGAATAGACCACTCATCTTATGGGCCTTCGTGTCACATGCTCTGAAATACCGACCTCGAAAAAAATCCGAGTGTTTCATACGCCCTCTGCGTTTTAATGCGGCGAGTGTAAGAAATATCTGTGGAAATATCGCTGACGACGATAAAGTCAACAGACTCAAGTAGATCGTTCTCTTTTGCGTCACGAAGAAATCTGTTTGACCACTATACACGGTGTCGCATTTAAATAAATCTATTTAAAAATTTTGTAAACCGCGAATGATGCCAAAAACTGTTTCAGACAAATGTTGAATAGTTTCAAGGGGTACACAATTTAATAACAGTGATTTTTTCCTAGTAAATGCGAACAAAAAAAAATTGTGGAAATTATATGCACACTCTGTACGTATAAAACAAATATAACTGTGATTTATCTTCTTACATTTTGTAATGCTTCACAGTAATGTTATCAATGCATACATAAAATTTTTCATGTAAACGATAAACAAAAATCCGAGCTCACTTAATTAATTTTAATTTCTTTGCACGTCTGGAGTGTATTTTTATAATGTAGCTATCAACTTACAAAATTAATTACGTTACTGTAATGTTATAATTATATGCTCGGAACCATTATTGCAGAAGAAAGCTCAGACTTCTGATAAATTTCTAGAAGGATATAATAAAAAATATAAAATCATGAAATTAAAATATAAATAGTTTCAAATGTAATTCTTATAACTCTTATTTATTATGCTTGTAAGGCCATTGTGTTAGAAACATAAAAATATCACTTGAAAATTTGTTTAAGACTCATCTACCAGAATATATTATCCAAGTTATGCCTCCTCAATGCAAGGCTCGTTCTTCAACATCTAGGAAAAAGTAAGCAGAGGTATACTTACGCAGTTTTGATAAACGCGGTTTTTTGTGATCTTTGTAGTCACCGCGACTGTGAAGAATCACAAAAATGACAATATACTTTCGTGAAATATAACTAACATATGTACACAATATATAATAAATTCACTACAAATTTTTATGCGTTTGTAGGAACTTTAAATGTTTGAAAGAATGGAGAATACGCGTAATATGCAAAAATATATAAAATATTCAAAGCGCAGTACATTTTATAATATCTAAAAGATGAAGGAAATTCTATTTAGGCTACACCTGGGTATATATTTATATTAGGATTGCCTATTCGATTTTTATGAAATTGAAATATGTTGTAAAATTCAACATTTTGAGAATCTTTTCCCGATTTGTGCCTATGATTGGCATTAAAGGATAGATCCTCGAGTTCTGGGAATTTTAGAATAACATTATTATTTTCTCAACATACATTTGTTAGTAAATATATAAAATGCAACACATATTTAACATTTTTAAACAATAGTATGCGGCTCCACAGTGAGGTAGGCGGTATTTCCTAATAATCGGAAGCTTATGTGTCACGAAATAGTAGTGGTTCTAACTTAGAAGTTTAGAAATATTAGCAAAAATATATTAGTACAATTGCATTGTATTCTGCCTATACGTACAATAGCAATGAGGACACCACAAATAATGCAGTCGCATTGTGCCACAAACGGAGTGCCGCTTCGCGACGAGATGAAAAATAAGCAAACCAAATCCGCCGGCGAGCGAAACGTCTAACGCGTCGGCTGGCTGTGTACACATTGTGTACATATACATACACATATACACATACACATACTAATATGTTTTTGTTAAAATCTTGGAACCTCTACAAGAACCCTGTTACTACCATTATAATTAGTATTTACTTAGAAAAAAGAGGGTGTCACCGATTTCGATGATTTTTTAATATGTTGTAGGAACCAACATTTTAAACAACTTTTTCCTATACATATAACCGCCGCTGGGTCTTAGTTTCCGCGATTTTTTTCGAAGGATGAACGGTACTACACATTCAATTCTTTCTACAAGTACGCGTCCGTGGCAGCGTATGCGGAAATGTTTGAACGTTGCCCACTGTTTCTTCAAATGCATCGAGGCGGCCCGCAACGGATATGTATAATGGGAGTGCTTCCGAACTCGATTCGGGTAGCCGACTGTCTCACGGCGCCCGGAATAATAATCCGGCCCGAATCTTAGTCAAATCGAACTCCTCTATCTAGTAACTAATTTAATGAAGTTTAGGTTCGTGCCGAAGTATTCATTCCGGCCGCCGTGTGGCGGCCTGCCACACATTCATTTGTGTTTTAATGATCTTTATTGATATTATCCAAAGTTGTACACATTTCAGTCATTATTGCGAAAAAGTTTTTTACACATTGTATAATGTTCGTCGCTGGTCGCTACGCTGTTATATATATTAACGGTAGACAGTTGCCGATCAAACGCTTACGCATACGCTCCCACGGACGCGTGCGTATAGGCAGAATTCAATTTAGTAGTACCGATCACTTTTGAGACTTTCGGAAACGAAGGCCGAGCGACGGTTATATGTATAGGAAAAAGTTGTTAAAAATGTTGATTTTTATAACATACTCGAAAGTCTTAGAAATCGATGAGACTCCCCCTTTTGTAAATAATTACCTTGTATTTATTCAGGCATATCTTTCGATTAATATCATCCCCGTTCCCTCCTCTTTGTCCCAATAACTAAACTTTTACCCAATCTGTAACTATGTATGTAATATAAATTTGTGGTAGGAGTGAGAAGGGATGTCTAAAAATTAGGCGAGCCTTTATTAACGCGATACGTCAATGTTCGGAGCTCCCGCGTATTTCGAGGGACAACTGTACATTGTATATTGTGTCGTTCAACGTCTGGTTCGCATCCTTTGTGATCATACATGATCCATGAGTGATGTGGGTGCCCTATGCATACACATACAATGTTTTCTCGCCAAGATTTTGCGGCCGGGCCCAAGTCCGCTGAGGACACGAAACTCAAACCTCGTCTAATCTCTGTCATCAGAGAGGTCAACGAGCGAAAGACAAAGTGAGAATGAGAATCCGAGCATTAGAAGAAGTTTAAATGCCCATGTATCGCTGCGCTAATGCAATGCAAACTTAAAAGTTTTTTATTTTTTTATCTTTCCTTACGGTAATTTATTTATCATATTAATGCAATTTTTTTTATTAAAATGAAACCAAACATGATTCAATTCGGACCACTTTTTTTTAATATTTATGGAATAATTACGCTGTTTTGTAGCTTCTGACAAATTGCAGAAATGAATTGTTTCTAGGAGAGTACATAATTAAATAACATAATGGCATTGGATATGATGTACTCACTTAAAGTATACAATTGTTACGACTGTCGTTGCCGTGGCGTGGGTAACGCACAGGCGTGGTATCAGGGTAAAGGCTTAGATCGGGATGAGATAGGAATTCGGACGAACCGGTGTCTATTTCACCACCGGGAGCCGAAGGATAGGTGAAACGTGGATGAGCCGGTGTCTGTTTCACCACCGGGTGCCACGCTGGTAAGTTTTCGTGGATGAGCCGACGTCTGTTTCACCGTCGGGTGCCACTAGGAATTGCGTGGATGAGCCGGTGTCTGTTTCACCACCGGGTGCCACGTTGGAAGTATTCGTGGATGAGCCGACGTCTGTTTCACCGTCGGGTGCCACTAAGGAATTGCGTGGATGAGCCGGCGTCTGTTTCACCACCGGGTGCCACTAGGTAAAGGGTTTTGGAATTGTCGTCGATATACCTCGAGCGGTAAAGGTATATCTGTGCGGAATACCGAAGGTTGCGTTACAGTAACTATTGAGATGGGTTTTTGTACCAAAGTGAACTGATAGAATTTTACTTACGATATATTTTATATGAATATACTTAGTTACACTATTCTTAGATTATTCTGACGGCGAGAGTAACCATCTCGGCATTAACGCAGCACGAGCGCGGGGGCAGTCTTAGACGATCCGACTCGAAAACTCGCGTATTCGTTCAAATGTGCTCGAAGGGGACTTCAACCCGATCTTGCTCAGAGTTTCGGCGTGGCGTCGTACTAAGTTTCTACTGAACCGATGAGCCTTAGTTTCTGGCCCTTTATATACCCAAACATCTGTTGGATTTCGGAGAACGGACTGTGGGGGTATCCCTGACCAGCCGCGTTCTTAGAAGTAATTATCGCTTATCGCGCGGCGGAGCCCTACGCGGAGCTGTACGCTGCCCGTTTCGGTGTGACGAAGGGTCCATACGTAACACAATATATAAGTTTTTCAAAGGTAGCTGATATGTACAATACATGGACTACGCACTTTACTCCCTGTAGCTTTCTTTTACTCTGTACAATATATCTATTCCAGCGATTTACTTCTTTTCCATATCCTACTTCTCTTATCTCCTCTATTAATACAATTCTTTTACATTTGAGTATGTAAATGTAATCTGTACTATATTGTATTTCGTCTTATTTTAACCAGAAAAGTTTCACGAATATGTTAAAAGAAAATTTATTAAGAAACAAATACAAGAAAAAAAATTTTTATCTTGGATTAACGTAGCCAACATTGAATGGGGATTTAAACCGCTCGGCTCTGATCAAAGGCCAGCCGAACTTATTTCGCTGGTCGTGAATCGTGGTTCCAAGAGAGGTATTCCTCACGGCCTTCTCTAGTGTAGGGTAGAACACGAGAAATTTGGCAACGCTGTCATCAGTCCTACGACGACTGATCGGACTGATGATTTTTATGTTTGCGGTGCTGTGATACGTACAATGTATGTTTTGGCTTTTGTGTAGCGATGGACGTTGGGTCCCCCCCCCCCCCCCCCGCCCCAATGGGGGCTAGGGCTGAACTCGACGTATTTATCCGCGAAATCGCTCGAGTTCTTGGCGAGAAAATATTGTAACAACTGTACGATATATGTATATATACATATCGAATTATATACATACATATTAAACAAATCTTACATGCTGAAAATAAGCTCTCTTTGGAATTCCGATACGAACCTGTTCAGCTGCATGAAAGCATTCACCCTAATAAATCGCCATAGTGCCTAATTTAAAGCACAGCATACTACTTGTAAAGAAGAATTAACGTTACATTGTTGCAGTCTAGGTCATTCACATTTGTTATTACATCACAGAGTCCTAAACGTAGCTGTGATCAATAGTAACCGTTCACCCAACACGAACGAATAATGGTAAAAAAATTATTACATGGAGACAAAAGTTTCAATTCCCATAATATTTATTTTCGCTTTACGAAAACGATATTAAGGGATTATTACATATTCATATAACTTGGACTTGTTTTACTGGTAAACAGTATTGAAGGAACTCAAAAGTTTAACTAAAAAATTATTTGTATGTTATAGTTACTCATTTATTAGGAGTCAAAATTTTGAAACCACGTTAATATAATTACTATACGCGGGATGCGATTTTTGGTTCTCATTGATTTATGCTGAGCTTCGGCAGTTTTTTTGTGCTATGTAAAGGTTTATTTACAGCTCGTTCACACAATACGGTTTTTGACCGACTCGGTTATTTTACCACATCAACATTAACCGAAAACAGTGGTCCACACATTTCCATGTCTCCACAGAAAATTTAATTTTTATGCGTATACATATATACTTATTAAATTGATTGCCATGCTAACTTGTTCACAGTTTTATCTTTACATAAATGTATTGACTACGTAATACTTTTAAATTACGTTGTTTAATGTGGTTAGCCGGAACTTTACCTTATACATAATGAATATGTTGTTTGAATACCTATATGAGTTTGTTATTACCGACTATAATTGCACTTTATGGTATACATGATACAGGTGCTATTCCGATACGTGACAATAGTAAGCATAAAAAATAACCGATTTAGTAATTTTATCGTGTATACACATACAAAATATAAATAGTATTTCGAAAGGTGATAAAAATTTGATTCAGCAAATAATTGATTTGCATGAATGCAATAGTTTGTACATACTTCAGTAAATCGGTTAATTCGGTAAACTAACTATCGAAATGAATCCGCATCGTATGACCGAACTATTGTATCCATGTTTACGGCGGCCGAGTATACACGGTAGTTTATCGCCACTCTGTACATTTAAATACTACTGACTATCGCTTGATTTAATTGTCCTTTTCGCCGTTTCAATGGCTCTGTGGTCTTTTCTAGTGCTGAATCGATAACGTCGCAAGTGACACGGAAATGGTAATGGGGCTCAAGAGCCCCAAAACCGTGTGACAAACAAAAGCATTGGATGAGTGGTCTATCCTGTTCTTAGTCAATGATAATACGGGCACAGACGAGGTACAGGATAGACCGATCATCTTATGGGACTTCGTGTCACAAGCTCTGAAATACCGATAACCTAAAAATTCAGACTTTTCGGAAGAATATTTTTTGTTTTATTATCTGACAAAGAATGTAAATACTTCTAAAGTATATTAATATACAAAATGTAAGAGTAAACGCAAAAGTTATATATTTTAGACAATCGAAAAGGTAAAAATGAAGACGGATTTGGGGCTCATGAGCTCCAAATCCGGGTGACAAAGAAAGACATTGGATAAGTGGACTATCCTGTTCTTAGTCAATGATACGTGCACAAACGAGGTATAGAATAGACCTATCATCCAATATATTTTTCTATCACATGATTTGGGGGACTAGAGACCCCTTACGATTTTCATTTTTACATTTTCGATTGTCTAAAATGTATAACTTTTGCGTTTGCTTTTACATTTTGTATATTAAAATACTTTAGAAAGATATTATTCCGAACACTCTGATTTTTTAGGTTATCGGTATTTCAGACCGCCTAACATGAAGTCCCATAGGATGATAGGTTTATCCTGTACTTCGTCTGTGATACGAGCTTACAGGATTTGACTCGTCATCATTATATGCGAAAAATTTGGGTTGACAGATAGCTCGTACAAAACGAGAGGGTTCAACCCAGCGCGCTCTAGTCATGGTTTAATCAGATTATGTTGATATTTAGTGATATGAACGTTATAAAGTGAAACAAAGATTGTCAGCTTGATAGCCATCGAATCTAAACATTCTTATAATGCAGAGGGGATGTTCTGGATGAAATCGGGAACAGAGCGCTCTGTGTTGAACCCTCCCCTTTCGAATGAATTATCTTTAACCAAAAATCTTCTTGCATAGGGACGAAAAGCCGAGTCCAGTATTATTGCTTTTTGTCGCATTTATGATAATACAGAGCAAAATACTTGACAAGTTTAATTCAGCTAGCATGCACGAGGAGGCGTCTTATTAGAAAAGCTACGGACGTAAAATTGAAGCAAGAAACAGGCATTAGCATCATCGAAAACGGGATATAAGCACCGACTACATATAAAAGTAGACCAATCATGCAATGTATTTTTCATGCCCGTATTCCTGGGGTTCTAGAGCCCATTATCATTTTCATCTTTACCTTTTTGATTGGCTAAAATGTGTAACTTTTGCATTTGTTTTTACATTTTGTATATTAAAATACTTCAGAAGTGTTATGTTCCTTGCCAGATAATAAAACGGAAGATGTTCTTCTGAAACCTCTGATTTTTTGGATTATCGGTATTTCAGAACATGGGACACGAAGTCTCATAAGGTGATTTGTCTACTCTTATATTTCATCTATGATATAAATACATATAAAAGTAGACATGTCACCTTACGGAACATAGTGCCCCATGTTCTGAATGCCAATATCTAAAAAAAATCGAAATTTGTTACTGCCCCAAAGAGAATTTTAATACTTCTAAAGTTCTTTAATATGCAGAATGTAAAAGCAAACACAAAAACTATAGATTTTACGCGATCCAAAAGGTAAAATTAAAAGTGATAATGTGTGTCTTGTGACAGACAAATATGTTGGCCTATTCTCACCTCCTGTACCTCCGCTACTTCACTTAGGGTACAGAATATTTATTTAAAGAATTATTCATAATATGTAATTAACTGTACAATTAGAAAATAATACTAATTAACGTTTTATGAAATTCAATTTTAAAAAGCTTTTATGAAACCACCTAATGAAAATCTTTTTGAATATTTGAAAATGTTAATGCAAATGTAATTCAATACAAAAAATTCGATAAAATGGTATAATGTAAATTAAAAAAAAGGAATACCCACAACAACCTTACTGATGGAGTAAAAATTATAAAACGGAAAATCTGTAACCTAATATTGGCTAGCTATTGAAGTTTTGATTTAGAATGTTGTGATGCATGATATACATTACGTCCACTAAAGAATATGAGATTGGTTGTACAACGACTATATTGAAAATAAAAAAGTTGAAACCGCATTATCATTATCTTTCACTTTGCATTGACTAACTAACGATAAGTAGTAAAAATAAATGAACAGCAGCAAAGTATACTGTTATATCTACTCTCTCATGGAATCGTCTTGCAATGACGATAAATAAAAAATGAGTTACCGATAACATGCTCAGCAACTATCCTTTAAACAGATATTGTAGTATACGCTGGCTCATATCTTTAACTAAATATAAGCACCGACTGTTTTATGCACTTTGCTGCAATATCTACGACTGATTGCACTCTTGTGATACCATTTTATGCACACAATTAGTATCGATGAAACTCTAAAGAACGCCAAATTTATTTATATTATAACGACAAATGTTGCTTAAAGTAAACAGACTAATTTTGTATCTTTAATAACAATAATACTTATACATTTAATAATCATATGAAAATTAAGTTTAGGCTTTAATGCTATCGGTTTAGCATATATTATACAGAATGGGTCACGCAATGTAACCAACTTATATCTCTTATTTGGTTAGAGATGGAAAAAAATTGGAAGAAGAAAAGTTGAATGGTTGAAGATCTATCTCTCTATGTCTCAACTTTTTTTGTAAACGCAAGGATGTACCTAAAAGAATGCAAATGTACTTTTTTTATTTTACGTATAAAAGCATTAAGATACTATGTTTAAATATGAATATTTTGTGAAATGTTTTAGATTTTTATAAATGTATGTTCGGCTGATTATATTTTATAGCTATTATGTAATTATAAACAGTTAGGAACATAAGCTACATTATCGATCAACAACATTTGATCAACGACAGCTTCAGGTAATAAACACTTTCTATTACCTACTCATTAAAAACATTATTTTACCACTTAGTTGAACCACCTGTCTAAGATTTGTTGCTTACTGATACACAAACAAAGCTGCTTGTATATAACACAGAAGCCAATAAATATTACACCCAATATTTAATCTTTATACTGATTAAAAAAATATGATATAAACTTTATAAATTTTTAGTACATTGTGTAATTATTGGGTATAGTGTATTACTCATTTCTCTCCTTATATGAATCATTAAATTGTTTTATCCTTTATTAATTAAATTAACTTACTATGACTGTATTAACTCTCTAAATACTAAATGCATAAGTTAACAAAAGTTTATATTATTGAACAGCATTTAATATATTGTCAGACATTATACCAATATATTACAGCAACAATTATTAAATAGCTTAATTACTATTAAAATTATATGCTGTTCTCTGATATTAATATTTATGCAATTCTTTCACATATACATAATCCTTAAAGCATAAAGTGTTATACATACAACAAATATATATTGAATAAATGAACTAACTAGCTTAAATACTTCATTTTTGAAAATAGATCATTTTTATGGTAAGAAGAACCTCAGCTCAATGAAAAATTCCAAATTCCAAAAATAAAGACTCGCATTTCTAACTCCGAAAACAGCCATTGTGTTACTTTTAGTTTAATTGTGCTGCACTTCGATTCATCTTTCCGTAAATTTTATAAACTTGACATGTTTTTAGTAATACATAGTAAAAGAAAATTAATTAAAACTCATTGGAATAACACCAATTGAAATTTTATTCAGAAAGGAACCATATATACATGTATGTCAATCACATAATTTAGAACGTGAATGGTATTAGAAACTAAATACATTAGTACAGTGTGAATAATATTTTTAAACAGAATACAAGGTATCTTATTATTTCTTACTACAATATAAGTTTCTTACGCACTCAATAAATCACATCGTAGTTCTATTATGGACTAAAATTCAAGTTACATTTCTCAAGTATTATATTAATAATATACATATTATAATATAAACAATAACATTTATATTATAATATTATACAAGAATTAATTTTACATCTTTAATTTATTTCTCTGTCGAACCTATTTGTTCTGTTATACAATAAATACAATCTCACTTAGAATAAATTTAGGATTATTCGAATAGTTCGATAAACATTCTAGGTATTATTGTAAATTACTTCCAATCATTATTGCCTAACTCAAAGCTTACCGAACGGTGTACTGCATGTCTCATTTTCTTCAGAATTTAAGATTAAGATTCGACCTGAACTTCTATTTCCATCACAGTTTTACCAACGAAACTAAGCAATATAGATTTCTAATAATATTGAATAAAGAGATACCAGCGACAAAAAACCTGTTATTATACTTTAACCGTCAAAAGATTAAACAATTTTCAGGGGTTGTCTCAAATGAAGCTAATAAACGTATCACTTTAAGACTGTAATTTTATTATCCAATGTTTGATCTAAACGTTTTCATCTAAAAATTATGATTTTTTCTAAAGTTAGAGTAGTCTCATAAAAGATGTGTGTGCATTATTAATGAATTCTAAAACTAAAAAAATTGTAGCACACAGAAAAAAGTCGCTTTTTCATAAAATTTTGGAAATGTTCATTTAATTCTAGTCTAAACAATAAAAGGACATTTGCTATTTCAAATAAATAGAGTAATTAATATCTATGATGGTAACCAGCTGCAAAAATGTGATATTGAGAAAAAAGCGTTTGAAATCTATCATGCTCTTACAGTTGCAAACCATATGTGTGCTACCTTTTCTGAACTTGTACAACTTTAGAAATTTTACGAATTTCGTCTGAACACTGTACGAACACATTTTTTAATCTTTAAATTGTATAATACAGAAAACTATTCCTTTCAGCTGTCAGAATTCAGAATAAGAAAATCTTTTAAAACTATGTTTGTGCATTTTTAATCAGATTACGTACATATTGATTCAAATGAATTTTTGCTGAAGTTAATACACGTGTATACGGTGTTATTGAATGTGTGCAGCATCGCGTTGCTTTTTACTGCGTATATTCATCTTGAACATAATACTAGGTATAGTCAAAGTACATAAGATCCACGACATCTTCTTTCAAAATATGTGTCAATTGAAAAAAATAAGACGTATTTTTGTGCACACATATTCAACTGATTACCATACCATCCCATACAGTCAACTGGATGTTTGATGCAATGGACTTTGTATAGCAATTAAGAACGTCTGCCGGCGATAATTTCAACTTTTCCGCGTAGTTTCCTTTTCCACTATAAATTTTCTGTAGCTATTACTACAAGTAAATTCGATACTCTTTGGCTATTACGATATTGCGTTTACTTTGTCAGTGTTGCATCATTTTACCATAACGCTTAAATCTGCATGACAAATACTTGTTTGAAATGTATATTACTTGTACAAATTTTGTATTTCAAAATATGTAACAAGTATTAAAAATATTTTTGTTTCTCACGACTACGTTTCAACCACTTCTAATACCCTTTCAATTCATGGTTTGATGTAATATTTATTATATCATTAAATTAGGTTGTACGTTAACGTTAATTATTAAATATTAATTGAATTGAAAACATTATTGAAAATTGTTATTATTTTAGAATCGTCGGGTCTTGATTAAAACTTATTGAATGTCATGTGAAAATATTTAGGTGAAAATGGGTCTAAACTTTTGGAACAATGTTTTAGCAAATAATATTATTCATTAATATTTTCGATGAAGTAGACGGAAACAAATTCGTTCAAAATCATTTAAAAAATGTTCAATTATAATATTTTACAATATTTGCATTCCAAATATAAATATTTAAAATCATTAAATTAGATACCTCGCTGGAATACTAAATGAAAAACAATAATACCCGTTATAGATATTGCGATAACGTTTCTTTAGAATCTTTTAATATTAGAGTTTCATGACCTTTGTCGACAAGCGACATATTTTTCTTCTTCAAAGCATGGAATAACTGTACCCCTCTACTATAATTTCATGTATAAGCATTATAGTAACAAAAAAAAACAACAGTAAAAGTAATCTTGTACGTAGTGATTGTATGTAGTTATAATTGTATAGTATTTGAACATGAATCATGATCCATCTTAACGGACCTTCCTAGTTTGGCAACCGAAAAAAATCGATTGGTTTTGTTTATTCTATTTTCTTATAATTTGCAAGTTTAAAATGGATTTATAAATAGCTATGAAGGTTTAAAAGATGCGGCAACCATACAGTTTGCAATTGTATGAGAAAATCTTTAACACATTTTTCCTCAAAACATTCTTTTAACTGGTTACCATATCTTAAAAATTAATCATCCGATTTTCTTCAAATCTGGTAAACATCAGTAGATATCCCTTTATCATCAAAACTTGAACTAAGATGATCTTTTTTATTTCTCTTAGCTCAAGTGATAATGATACATATCAAGATGTTTTTAGTTTTTGATTTATAATGATACAATTGTTGGTTTTATGACTACCATGCAGACACATTTTTTGTGAAACGCATCTGAAGAAGCCTTATAGCTTTGAACAAAACCATAAGTTTACATGAAAAATAAACATTTACGTGCTATTAAATAAAATCACAAAGTTTTAAATGGTTTTGTGGCTAAAACAATATTCTCGAAAAACATTTAATTGTTCAGTTGTTAAACTAAGAAGACCACTTAGGTACTATGTAATCTTTAGAGAGACTTTTCATCACTTATTATTCGATTACAAGTGTAAAGCAAAAGCTGTGAAAAGTTTCGTTCGTACGGCATTATGGTTGCCGCGGCTGCATAATCACCGTGTCGTAGGTCAAGCTGATGAGATACCATTTCACAGACTGCGACGTACAGTCAATGGCGTGTTCTTTGGAGAAACACAGACTTCTCTGTCATTCCATTTGCCTTTGCGGTCTGCTAATTTCGTTATATAATTTCATCACGATCAAATTCTTACTTTGCTGACGGTTCATTTGGATCTCCACATCGTGAGGTAAGGAACAACCATTTAATATGGCTGACCATTGATTAAGTCCAACTTTGATATATTTTTAAATTTATCATTAACTTTGCTGCAATTTCACAGTTTCTCCAATTACATATATATACATATGTAGCACTTTAGAATGTATTTATTCCCTTGTCATTTTGGAGCAATTATTTCTCAAAGTGGTAACTTCTGTTTTGTCGTCCTCTCGCCACCCTATTTCAAACCATAGTATTCTTCAACACTCATAAAACGAGAGGTATGGTATCAGTATAAGGTGTTAGACGTTTTAGAACCATTTGTCGAGGAAGTTTGCATTGTCGTTTTGATAAGGATGATAAATATGGGGGTATCGACCTTTATTTAACGTAAGACTATCAAATAATCATAGTAAGCTTAGAAGCTGCGACAATTTATCACAGAAATAATATTTCCAACTCTGAGGATGAAAAATCTATATAATTTCTTTCTAATTTAAAATCTCAGACTGCCTTCTATACGTGTATGTGTATTTATATCTATACGAATTTGAAATACAAATTGGAGATATACAAAGGAGATTTAAATTGTTCAGATTATTAAGAGGAGTATAACCTCGACATTAACCATAAAGTACATTATATTATGACCTTTCTTATCAATTGCTACAATTTATTTGTGTTGATTACTATACAGTTGTGTATATACTGTGTATGTTAAAATTTTTCAGACAAGTGGTAGAAATGCTTTCCATAACATTATATACTTACCTTTGCTGGTATTAATTCTAATTATTCATTTCATTATAATGTACATATTAATTTTATCATATAAAATCGTTCATTAAAACCATGATTTTGGTTGTTATGATTATTTAAATTTATCACAACATACAAATAATACTAGAGGTTAATAACAGAAATGTATAATAAGTATGTAATAAGCGAATTTGAATAAATATTGATTATAAGATTTAATTCTCTCATCTAAGTAACAGTATTAGGTACACAAATTAATTCGCTACTTTTGTTTTTTATGTCGTAATGATTACATTGACTCAAAACCGTTATTTCCTTTTACGAAAGATATTCCTTAAATACGTGATAAATAGGGGAATGACATCCATAATAATAAAAATTATTTAGTATATTAGAATTATGCTTAGATTTTCTTAAATACACATTGAACTTTATGAAAAAAATACGATATTATGATATGATTGTGAACTTCATATTATGCGTGTAATAATGTGTAAATAGCAACATCTTTTACACATACTTTTTTATTATTTCAGAATATTCTATTTGTGAAAGAAAATATATACATATGTACCTATTATAGCTTTTATCACTTAATAATTGGTTTTTGATTAGTGAACAGTAAAGTATCATTTACCGATTAAAAATAAGTAATCTATTTGTATAATTGCTCTATTACAAGTGCTTGGAAATTTTTTAAACTATTTCATTGTTGTGTTTTGTATGATCTGTAAATATTATGTAAGATATAAACTATATAGAATAATATTGTTTTGTCTGGACATTTTTAAGTCTATCGACGATAACGGAATTTTAAATTTTGTGTGATTTAACTATAACTGTAACACAAATGTTAATATTAGTAATTAAAAGAGGAATCTAAAATTAAGTAAAAACACATAAAACCATTGGAAAATTTAGCTAACATTTAAACAATCTTAAATTCAATAATTTTTATTTCAAACTTCATCTTTACGAAATAGCATTTTAGAATATTTCTCTAACGTATAATTTTTATTTATACTTCAGAGAAGCATCATTTAGCTTTCATATAAAATGTTAATACTTAAGTAGTACGATTATTATGCAAAGTAATGAAATATATTTTTAAAATGTTCTAACGACGAAGCACACCGTTTTCAGTATTCATGATAACACGATTTTATTTAGTATACTGTTATTTGCAACAATATTTAAAAACTGTACAATTTCTACTTCTTTATTTTCTAATTTTGTTTAGGATCATAGTTATAAATTACATTACTATATAAAATTTAGTTAACGGTAGCATAAATATTATTTATAGAATTGAAATTAAAAATATGATATTTTAACGACATTTGAGAATGAAACAGCTTATGTGATACATTATACTACTTAATTCGAATGTAGGATATGCTTGTCAACTTTACAATTTGTGCATGTAATGCCAAGGCTATAAAAATAGTTATAAATAAAAATTCGCAGAATTCACTTATGATAGTGGAACATAAATGTAACACGTCTTTAACACGTTAACACATGCGCCAACTTGCGAACTTTCACATCGCAAGTGAAATTGTGCAATAAAAATACGTGTATTTTAATGGAATGGTATAAAGATATTGCTTCCATTCTTACTATAATTAACCATATAATGAAAAGTACTATTAAAATATTCAAATGTAGATGTTGCATACAATTTATTCTGCACAAAAAACCAAACAACAGAAAATAAAAAAAGATCTTATATTAAATGCACCAAATTAAATTGCCAAATGTTTAAAAGAATCAAAAAAGAAGGTATTGCCCCAAATAATACCCAAGGTATTAACAAAGTGTAATTAAAATGTACGAGTCAAAAGTGCCATATTCTATACATAACCAAAATAATAGGAGGCAAAGATTAAATGTAAAAAAACTTATTTTAAAATAAGATAATATTATTTTAAGTGATAAGTGTAAATTTAACATTTTTAGACCGGATAGGTAAACGATAATATAGCAACCGACAAATGAAAAATTTATAGACAAAGATGTGAAGCTAGACATAAGTCAAAGGAGGAAATATATTTTTATAGAACTGCACCTTAAGATTTAGAACTGGTATTCTTAAACCAATATAAATATCGGGTTTTATCAATGATATAATAAACAAAAATGTATATCTCATAATTTTAAAAATGAATTTACGTTAAAGTGCAACGAAAATTGGGATTCATTGTTATTAAGATGACAATACTAATCGTAAACATAATGGACGTATTAGAGTAAATATTTGTCAAAGAATATTCGTCGAAATTGTTCTCTACGTTAATGGCAACACTTCTAGCATCACCTTCTTGTATACCTTTTTCGGTAACTGCGAAAGTAAACATTTCCGTTCTACGCTAAGGCAAAGCTTGAGCTGAGCAACCGGCAGGAATAGAACATTTTTTTTCTTTAATCTTTTTAAAATGTTTTACTAACATATTTTTGATATCTTTCTAATTAAAATAACACCAAATACGATATCATTTGTATCATATGTATTCATCTAGTAAATTATAATAAAATAAATTTATTTTCATTCGTTAAATAAGTGAATATGGTCGTAATTATATTATGTTTGGTCTTATTTTAATCAGAAAAGTGTCGCAAATATATTAATGAAATTTTTATAAAAAAATAAATATCCACAAAAATATCTATTTTATTGAACTGATTAGATTAGTATGAACCTCACCGATATGCACTAGTGTCGACAAACAAAAAATCTTGGAATTTCTAAGCTAACGCGGACTTTTGTTCCTGAAATCGTCGCGTTCGGCAAATATTTCACTGTATATAGAAATATCTACCGTATTATTGCCCAAAATTATTTATTATAGTCGTTATCTCAATTCTCAGATTTAACTCCTATTGGAAATTTATAAAATGAACTACAGAGACGTGTTAAAAAAGCTCCAATAGCAAATAAAGAAACGTTGAAGTGACTAGTACAAGAACAGTGAAATAATGTTAATATTTGCAAATGATGTATATACTGCAAAAGAAAAAATAATTTGCAATATTCTGTAACTTTTAGAAAAGGCTATTCATTTAAAAAAATGTTTACGCGATATGAAATTATCGTTCGCTTGTAAAACTTAATACAAAACTTATCAGAATTCGATTAAATAGAGTTATATAAAAATAAAATAAACTAGAATTATATAAAATATGGATATGTAAAGAAAGTAAGACATCATATACAAAAGAACTTGGTACGTTTACTAACTATATCCTATGTAATAGGTAATGAGTAATGTGGTAGTAAATGTATTTGCTCGTCACCATTCACAAAATTCTAATGCGACAAAGTAAAATTGTATAGAAGTGACCAAATATTTTCAAAAGTAAACTATACATATATGTATTTTTATACAGCACGTAATTAACAAATTTGATTTAATTACAGTAACGATCACGCAAATGGCGCGAACAAATGTAAAAAGAAGGTATTCTGATTTGCCACGTTTTGAATCAGTTGCTAGAATTTCCAGCCTCCCTATTGTAGAAAATAGTATACATATTGCTGGTAATGTTTACGATAGAATAAAGGTAAGCAAAATATTCTATGAATCACGCTACTTTCTCTTATACTTAAGTTATTAGTTTCATCTGCTGTGAAAGTAACCCATGTTTATAATGCTAACACAGAAATGTAATCAAAAGCTACTTCTATTACAATTCCCCTAATAATAAATATAATTTTTAAGTATAATATGAAAGTGTTCTCGAGATGCAAATGTTCATCTAACTGTTTAAATTAGTGAACCTGCTTGGTGAAAAATTTCAAGCAACTAATTAAGATAAACAGTACTCTTAAATAACCTTGTGATTTTGTACACATAGTAGTTTAATTCTATACAATAAAAATAATGCATATTAGCATTCGAATTAAATAATTATTTATTCACATACGGCAGGATAACGTATGCCCATAAATTTCACGTTGTACATCTCCGTATGCGCAACTTCATGGAGATATTTCTGAAAACACTTTTCAAAGTCTTATTAATTTTCTTACTAATCGTTTAACATAACTGGTTTTAAACAATTGTTTCAGTTTATTATAGCTACTAGTTTTAATAAAGATTCATTTAACAAACATCAAAATAAACATTTGAATATAAATATACATTGACAAATATATTTTAATAACTCTTACTAATAATTATTTACTACAATATAAAGGTATGAAGCAAAAATAGTTTTCAATTTCAGCATTCAAATTCATTGATGAGTTGGAGTTTATGCACTGCTGAACAGTCATTCGCAGTTGCAACTGCATCCGCAAAACCTGCGATTTATGCATTGAATGGACCTATTACAACGATCGATCAATTGCTTTGCAAAGGCATCGACATCGTTGAACAGAGAGTACCAGCTGTACATCTGCCACCACACCTTGTAAGTTCATGCACACGTACAACTTGCTAATTATGTAAATACTTTTTAGAACAAGATAAATCTATATTTTGTATTATTAAGATATACTGCAATGCACGCGAATACGTAAGCACCAGAATCATCAGACCTGTTCTGATGCGTGCTGGGAGCGTGAAACAGATAGGAAGTCAAGCCGCAAACGTTGCTGCAGATACATTAGATGGTGCTCTGAGTGTTGCAGATAAGTACGTTGATCGTTACTTACCTGCTGATCCTACCGACAAAGTTATAGACGGTAAATTGTTTGTTTTATCGTTACTAATTATGACCATAATATAAATCGTCCAAAGCGAAGATCTGAAAAATGTCTTTGATAGTTACTACATATGATAATATTAAGTTATATTAGTATTAGATCCACAATAGAGACTCGTATATCCGAACCCCTATTATTCGAATACCCTAATATCCGAACGTTCTATTATCCGGATATTCTGTTATCCGAACAAGGTATCGTAGAGACGTTTGCAAACTATAAATACATGTATATATAATTTCTTGTATTTGGCCGATCAAATTCTAATAATTACAATTCAATATGAAGATGGTAGAGTACGTATCATAATGACAAGCAAACGAAAACGTGTAGTTCTAATTGTTGAAGCAAAATCCAAAGTAATTAAAAATATCGAAACTGGTGAAAGTGAAACGAAATTGGCAAGAGAACGTGGTATCGCGAAATCTACAATGGCAGCCAAAAAGATATAGTATTCATAAACATTGAAATACATTATCAATTTTATTCAGTTCTACTTAAATAAATGAAGTTTATTACAGCAGAACAGAATTGTTCTATTATCCTTTTCTATTATCCGGCCACTTTTGTCTCCCTATTAGTTCCGATACGGGAGTCTCTACTGTACCTCTAAATTAGGTAAAAAGGTGTTTAATATTTATCTTAAGTAGCTTTGTACTTTCGTATTTAGACAAAATTTCAAATAACGATGTAAAACTTTGAATTTATCTTTGGTACTTACGTTAACTATCATTTACTCGCTTCTGGCTCATTTTTAAATTCCTTAAATAATTATTGAGCAATAAGCTAATTTCAATGCAGACAATTTAATTGTTTGAATTCCTCCAAATAGAGCATTTCTTTATGTAGTTTTAATTTTTATTTTCGCTGTATGGTATAATTTATATGTACGGCTTATATTAGTTTGAGTCTGAAGTGTGGAACTAGCGATGAAGATTGATATAAATTGATAGACAGGAGGAAAAACATGATGTATATACATTTTTCAAAAATTCTGAGACTGTGGTGTCATTTTCTTGCTCTTACGAGGAAATACCATTAGTTCAAGGATAATTGCAGTAGATAATATTAATCTGTCAAAATTGATCGGTAAATAGATAAGACGAGAGAAAACGAACGGAACACTACCAAGAGTCCAAAAGGGCCATTTCACGCCAAATCGATCACTTTTTTCCCTCCATGTCTGGGATTTTGGTCAAATTGAAATATGTTGTAGTCTATGCGAAATTGTGGGGGGTTTATGTCATCATTTTACCAATAATGAAATAATTTAAAAATTACAAGTCATTGAAGTTTGCAAATTTCAGCATGTTTTACGAAAAGTATCTTCATAAAAGTATTTTTATCTCCGAAACTATTAAAGATATAAACTTCACTTTTTTCGTTTTAATCGTAAAGGTACGGCCTATTCGGATAATTTTTTTTTAAATTGAAGAAGTTTGTTTTTCATACTGCAAATTATAAACAAACTTTTATATTGCAAATTGAAGTTCTAGGTCACAATTTTAAAAATCCAAAAAAATACTATAGTATTCCTTGAAGTTTTCTCTGTAAAACAAGCTTCTCTCTACTTTGATGCGGCTATCTAATAACGTTGAAGTAATTTGTTGAAGACAACGATGCGCCCCAATTCAAGTAGACGGATCTGCACGCTGACGCGACGCCTCGCTTTGTAGTCGCTTTGCTTGTTTAGCCATATGGTACGAACTCTTTATCTGTGTTTCGTGCGGCAGCTCACTTTTGATGATGCTGCATACGTGACTCTTCACTTAAGCCGAGTCGAGCTGATTTTGGAGAATCGGAGAATGGGTGCAATGCTAATCCAATGAAGCGAGTGTCTTTATTTAAACGGTAACACTATCTGTAACTAGACTACACTGTCACTCGGTTATTTCGACGGCCACGGTAATACAATCACTCTCAAGTACGCTACTCGTCGGTATTCAATGGTCTTTCTACTCGTTGTGTTCCGTCTCACGATTTTTCTTAAACTCCCCGTCTATTTGGTTTTTTCCTTCCACGTCGTCTCGAGCCCTCACTCTTGTTCCCTTTTTCCTAAGGGTGGTGGAATCACCTTCTTCACCTCTGATAGGCGACTGAGTGTCAACCAATCAGGGAATTGTTTGAACTCAAATTTGCTGACACCCACAATTAAGTGACCGCCCACCAGAGGGTCAGTCAGATGGACACGTTACCCAGGCTAGAAGACCCCGAGTAACGGTGTCACATCTAGTCGCAAACCGAGGGCTCGAGACCTCACACTTTTATGGCGCGCCAGCCGTTATTGGGGACTACGGGGGTTTCGAAAATCTGCCTAATTAATCGGCCAAAAAAACTGTAGGCCTTAGCTGTCGGCCTCTACCATAATAAACTAATTTTCACTAACGTCCCCAATAACGACTAAAGCACGTTCGCACCATAAACGAATTTCCTAATGTCTAAAATAGCGGTAACGGCCGCGACAATCTGTTTTATGTAAAACAGTAAGAATGCAGATTTTCTTGCTATTGTCTGATACTACCTTAAATTTATCTTTTAGTTGTTAAATTATTTCACTACTATTTTTGCAATACTATTTGAGCTACTTTGCTCACTTACCAAACTTGATTTTACATTACTATGGACGCGGCCCATTTTTGTTAATATTCGTCTCTTCCATTTTAAAGGGCATAGCCGGATAAGGGGGTCAAAAGTGCCCTTAAACCAAATTAGACTTGTAATGCACCATTCGATAGGGTATCCAAAACAAACCCCTTCACTCAAACATCTCAACAATATTTTAACTCTAAATATACATATAAATAATTAAATAATAATTGCGAGCCACTTTTAATTCCATTGTTTATCTAACCTCGTATTCTCTGAGTTAAACTTAGGTAAGCTTTAAAAATCTCTGTAACAACGATAAGTGAAGGGAAAGAAATTCTTCCTCATTCAAAGATTTAATTTTTGCATTTCCTATCACTTTTTCAATATACAAGACTTACTAACAGGCAATGCGTCGAAAGAATATAAGTATTTGCCATCGTATATTATTAATAATGTTATGAAGGTGATGTTTATGACGCGGATAATTGGAACCATTTAAGAAATAATGGACGAAGACAACAATGTCCTTTGTTTGAAGGATACAAACAATATTGTTCCATATGAAGTCAGATCGCGCTACATTAATAGCAAATCTTACCGGTGCTTTATTCATTATAAATCAAATTCAATTGGATTTTCGGCAATAGAACGCTACTGTTGTGAATGTGCAAATAGTAATCGTACCATAGGATGCTGCTTACACGTAGCAACAATAATTTATTACTTATCGCACGCACGGTACCTATCCACAATTGTCAGACCTACTGAAATATTATGTAAAATATTTAACAAAGGAAATATAATACCAGTGATTAATGACAATAATGACGAAGACTGAAGATACTACATGCGGTTCTTGTTCCAAACTGCGAAAAAATAGAGATAATTATCTTTAATACAAAACCGATTATATAGAAGCAGAAAAGGATAAGCAATTTATTAACCAACAGAACATGCGAAAACAGAAATGGTGAAAAGAAGAAGTGCTTAGGATGTATCGTCTTTGCTGCAAATCACACACATTTAGTAAAGATAAGTATCTTTAATACAAAATTGATAAATGTAGCAATTGAAAGTGCCTCACAATTGTTACTTAATTATTTATATGTATGTTTGGAGTTAAAATATTGTTGAGATGTTTGTAAAATGTTTTACGATACATATTATTTACATATATTATACAGTTAGGATAAAAAAAAATCGTTAATGTAATAAAAAAAAAATTATCTTAGGCGAGATTCGAACTGACACCAAAAAAGTACGCAGCGGTTCCACAACTAAAACTGCGCCCTAGATTACTCCGTCACCGAACTTGTTGGAAATTCTTTACCTGTTCCTCATGATCTCCGACACGGTAAAAAATCAATTAATTGAATTAATTCAATTTCTTTCCATTGTACACCATTTGGACGAATGCAGAAATGTTTAGAAACATTTAATATACATACTAAATAAAGAGGATACAAATATTCAATGTAAAAACTAGTTTTTCGTGCAAAATACGTCGACAGAATCGGTTTTTCATTTTTCCGAGTATGTTGCTGATTTCAAAAAAATATGAAACTTTTTGAGGATAATAGTTATGTTATAATGTTGTTACGGTCAAAATATAAAAGTGGTGCTCTTCCTAGTTCACTATGAAATCTGCATTTTTCTGATTTTTTTGGGGTTTTTCATGTTTCGTACCTAAGCTTTACATAAAAAAAATACGAAAAAATTCTCGAACATGTGGCACAATATACTTAATATGTCAGATTTTTTTTAGAATTTTTACTCGCCACTAAGTGGGAGAAATATGCCAAAAACTGATATTTCGTTTTTTCGCCATTACTACCCCCCAGATCGAGCTAGAGGGTTGAAACTTTGTGTGAAGGGTTTTTTTTGGATACCCTATCGAATGGTGCATCACAACTCTAATTTGGTTTAAGGGCACTTTTGACCCCCTTATCCGGCTATGCCCTTTCTACTTGTTAACGGAGACTCTCCAACAGATGACATTAATATATTCGTAAAACTCACCACATCGGCAGGGGTAATTGAAGTATTACTTGGTATACTACTTGAAGTGTTAGCATTTCTTGCCTCCGGACATGATAATCCAGATGGTTCTTTTTCAGTCAAAACAGTTTCAACCGCATTCTTTTTTCTCTCGCGTTATAATTGCACAGAATACGTTATACAAATGAACATATTTTGATCAAGATTTGAAAATGAACGGGATAATACGCTGCTTTATGGTCAGCATGGAAGAACATCGCAAATCAAATATGCCCGCAAGACGTTACCAAGTTTCAACAATACCACGGTTTACTACCGTTTGGTCCTAATGGTGGGGTTTTTCGCGATATTAGTGTCACTCTCTTTGGATGACTACGTGTAAGTCTACAAGAAAAAAACCATTCAATATTCTTTATAGTTTCTTTCAAACTTGTTCAAATTCTTTTGTCAAAATAAGCCATTAACGACATAACTGATAAAAACTAATTTAAAAAGTTTCGTGTTGTATATCTCAAGGAAGCAATAAAGTAATTTCTCCAATTTTTGTAACAAAGGGGCAGCATGCATCCCAAGTAAAAGAGAATCAAGCTATCGTAGTACAATTGCGATTATGAGAACGGAGTAATTGGCTAAGGGTAAGTAAACAACATTCTTCTGTAGATACAAATGACATCATTAAGACGGCTAGAAAACCAGTCGACTATGTTTGCAAACTTCTACAAAAGAATAAAGTGTAGAAGCGATGCGATCATTCGATCGTTGCGTCAGCGAACGGTCCGTCTACTTCAATTGGGGCGCACCTTTGTATTTAACAAATTACTTCGACATTATTAGATAGCCGCATCAAAGTAGAGGAAAGCTTATTTTATAGAGAAAACTTCAAGGAATACGATAGTATTTTTTTTTGATTTTTAAAATGGTAACCTTGAACCGCAATTTGCAACATAAGAGTTTGTTTATAATTTGTAGTATTGAAATCAATCTTCTTCAACTTAAAAAAAATTATTCGAATAGGCCGTACTTTTACGATTAAAACGAAAAAGTGAAGTTTATATCTTTAATAGTTTCGAAGATAAAAATACTTTTATGAAGATACTTTTCGTAAAACGCGCCGAAATTTGCAAACTTCAATGACCTGCAATTTTTAAACAATTTCATTATTGGCAAAATGATGACTTAAACCCCTCATAATTTCGCATAGACTACAACATATTTCAATTTAAACAAAATCCCAGACATTGAGGGAAAAAAGTGATCGATTTGGCGTAGAATGACCCACAGGCTTATTCACAAACATAAAATTGGATACATTTTTTTTAATATACTACGCACTTGTTAGAAGCGATTTTATTTTAAGATAATACATATATTTTTGTGGGAAAATGAATTTAGTTGATTTTAGTAATTAATTTAGTTGAAAGTTTAATTTGTTAACTGTTTCATAATATTCTTCCTTGAGTTAGAATGTTCGACAGCATAGGCAACTTTGAATAATTCTTATCTATTTTTTTGTTATCCATTCCCAAAAGAATGAGAGACTTTATCGAACAAATTCCACTTTTTAGTAACTAATATATTTCTTTTGGAAAAATTTGCAGATTTAATAGGCCATTTCATTCACAATTTTTGTTAATATGCTTAAGTAATCCATTTTTGTTCATAACTTTTGTAATGAGTGGAAATATAATCGAAAATCAATCTAATGAGCATCTTAGATGAATTCACTGTATTTATATTATCTTGTACATATCATTGGGAAATATCAATTTGCAAAATTGTTAGGTACAACCATTTTTCTCAAATTTGTATACCTAATTGTTAAAGTTTTTATCTTCACTGGAAACGTTTAACGAATTTGTAACGTAATGAACGTTATTATAAAATTGAATATGAATAGTAATATATATAGGAGACATGAAACTTTGTTTTATATCTTTTGAAAATGAAACTGAAGTAAACTAATGTTTTACCGATTTTCTGCTCGATCCTACAAATACTAGATAAAAAAGGCAGAATTTTGTTGCTAATTAAAGTTGTTTCGTAGAGGTTCCTTTCGAACCAGTAAGCAAAACTACGCGAACTATCAAGCATGGTGCCAGACTATCTAGGAAGCTGCAGAAACGACTAACGCGTCGCACATTAGCAGAAGCTCGAGCTCTTAAAGAACAGGGAACGGAATGTATCCATGTACTTTTGTATGTCGTAGAATTAGTAAGTACAACTTTTTTCACGTAATGTAATTAAAGCTGATGTATACAATAGATAAAAATTAAAAGAAAAGTATGAAAGAAAACCTTATTGTTTAATAGTGAGACATTGTTTTATGAAAGTTACTATGTATTATATAAAAATAATGAAATTAACATATTACAGCTAGCAACGGATCCAAAATTAGCATTTCAAAAGGCCAAAGAGCTTTGGGCAACATTAAGTTTGCCCGAACCAGAAAATCAAGCTCGACCAACCACTTTAGAACAGTTGCTGGTTCTCCTAACTCGTGAATCTGCACGTCGCATTGTTCATCTGGTGAATGGGACATCAGCATTGGCAGCAAGAACTCCTCGCAATCTTAGTAGAATTCTGGTCAGAGTTTCTCACCAGTTGATGGCAGTGGCAGATGCTACATTAAAAGTAAATAGCATGGAACTACGGTATCTCCTTATAAATATTTATCAATAAGATTCTTTCATTTGTTTTTCTCCTTTCGAAGATGATGCCAGTTATTGGTAAGAAAGATACAGTAAAAGAATATACTTCAACAATCCGTTCCGCAATAGAAAGGCTTAATTCAACTACAAATCATTTATTGGTAAGTAGAAGTTAATTTTACTAGATTCTTATAGTTTCTATCGGTATAACGTAATAAATGAAGCTAAAGTCAAGTGTGCATTGAACTTTCTAATCTGAGAAATAAAATATCGTAGTATAGTTTAAAACGTTAAACTTCAATTATAGAACTCGTTGGTGAACTATACTATTATTTAATAAACTACTATTAATAAATTATTGTAATTGTACGTTAAATTATTAAATCAATTGATTAAGAAGAGAACGTAGTAAAAAGCTGCAACTGTAATATTTAGGTAATTAATCATTTGTTCCTTGTGGATATTGTTTTTGTTTTGTCGTTAATAAAAGTTTACTGAGTTGCAGCCAGTGTCACAATAACATAAATTAAAATAAAAAAAACTCATCATAATCAAAAGGTAGTTTATTATGTAAACTAAATTTATTTGGGTACGTTGAATCTTCCTCATTAAAACAAGAAAAGCGATTTTATTCAACAGATGGTTTCTGAGATAACACTTCTGAAGTGCAGTTTGGTTCCTTAAAATAGACAAAAACTGCATAATTCAAAGTTTCATATTTTTTAAACATTTTCGAAAATAGGAAAATTATGAGTTAACCCCCCCCCCCCCACTATTTATCAATTTAAAAGAGATCCATAGTAACGATAGCAAAAAATAATCAACTTGATACAGAATGACCCAATCGAGATTCACAACAACGTGCAGCGCAGAGTAATATTTTGAACAATGTTACCGAACAGAAAGTAGAAGCTCTGTCCTCTAGCACGGCGAGCCTTGCTACATATCTTCGCAGTATGTTCTGAATCATTATTCTGTTGCAAAATAATCCTGTTCATTTCTGTTTCCCCATTTTTCTACGCTGCTCTTTAGGGGGCTAGTGCTATCACGTGACTTTTCGGTCACGCGATTCAGCAGAGAGCTGATATTACCCACAAAATTAGGAGAAAAACACAAGCTATGGCACGTTACGAGACGTGACTTTTTGCCTTTACATTATATAAGAAGATTTTAAGTCGAAACATAGTATCATTGACGAAGCATAAAATAGACTAATCCATTCTTATATGAAATCATCGGGGGCTACCTGGCCCCTTACTGAAATAAAACAACAGCGTTTTTACAGCGACATGAATTGTAAATAAATGCTGTGATAATTAAATGTTTGCAATATGATCGATCTATAATAGCCAGATTTATAATAACGTGTATAGAAGTACATCTCCATATGTGTTGGACTTCGATCATTTAATCTTCTATAACTCGAATTTCATTTACTTTTATGATATAAACAAACGTATAATTATATTCAATACATCGATAAAGGTTTAACTTTCGCAACTTTGATAGGCGGATTGAATATAATTCTTAAACGAACCATTCTAAATCGCAAGGGTCGTAAATAACTTCTGCCTTTTTACACAATTCGAATTTCAGTTTGAAATTTATGATGTTTCCTATAAATGTCCTTGTATACTTGATAGTATATTAGGAAAGGAGGGTTCAACGCAGCGCACTCTGGTTCTGGTTTCATTCAGAACATTCTCTCCGTATTAAATAAATGCTTATAATCGACGGCTGTCAATTTTTACTCCTCTTTATAATGCGCATAGTACTAAATATCAATATAATATGATTTAAGTGGGAGCGAGTGCATTGTGTTAAACTGTCCCCTTTCGAATGAGCTACCCTTCGACCCAAAATCATCTTATATAAGAAGGAAAAGTCGTGCCTCGTAAAGTGCTGTAACCTGTATGTTTCACCTAATTTTGTCGGTAATGTCAATTCTCTGCCGTATCGCGCAACCGAGAAGTTACATGACTGTCCTAATCCTTTAAACTATGATTTAGAATATTTACATTATCCTTAGCCGTCATTCTTCTCTCTATTCTATGAATATTTCCAATATCTTCATGCTGTCGCCTCCAAACTTAAGTTGAACCACGGTCGTTTCTAGTACAGGCCGAACATACGATGTCACAACGCCGTAAACATAGAAATCATTAGTCAGTTGGCTCCTGTCAATCAACTCGGTTCAAGCAGATGAAAATATAGTGCCAAATACGATGAAGGTAGTGGCGTAGGACTCATGACAGCGTTGCCAAATTCATGTTCTGGTCTGTACTAGAGAAGGCCGTGGTTAAACAGATGTGTCTCTTCTGTAATATTTCTTTTGGTGCTTTCCACATTCATTTCCTTCCATCCGAACCAAATCTGTTTATTTTCGTTTCGTCGAACCGAACAGCGCGTACTCTTTATTATTACTTTTGTATTTTCTTGCAAATTCCAATCGCATTCTCCTATATCATATCTATGCGTGAACGGTTGCTTTTTCATCTTACTTTGTCCTTAAATTCCAACTTTTCTTAAAACCCGCCGTACAGTCCTTGAACTTGATTTAAGTTAGCAAAAGCTCTTAATGTTTTTGTGACTTCCATGGCATTAACGGCTTTTGCAGATCGAATACTTCTTACAATTTTTCGTATTGTCATTTCCAATAATTTCTCCTTCAGTTTCGACCGATTTCTCGGAACAGTTAAAGTACACTTTTTTTATTATTTTGTAAATATTTTGGAACAAGTTAAACCTTCTTCTTTCCTGCAAAATTTTCTTAATTTCGATACTGTATAGAGTAAATAATAAAATGTTTATTCTGTAAAAGATTCAAACACCATGAACTTTGATACATAATGTTAACTTACTTAATAAATGATATTAATAACTACCACAACTTTAAGGAATGTTTAAAGTATTTTATTCTTAATTTTAATAATATGTCGCACTCATGAATTTGTTCATGTCCTACATTCACCAACTTCAGCACAACTGAGCTACAAAACTGCCAGATATGTAGAATGGGACTATAGAAGGTCACAGATGGAAACAAACACAATGTAATGAGTTTTCACACTCCAAGTTTGAAGAAACAAAAATTAACACGAGAATTCTTAAAAATCTAGAATTATGTTGACAAAATATGTGAGTAACTGTGTGTACATGGTTAATAAATTCATACAACGTGGCTTTATCACGTTTATTTAATGCAGCAGTTCTTAACCGTAGTTGCGCGGAACACTAGCTTTCCGCGAGTTTATTATAAATCCGCAAAATTATGAAATGTCACAAGAAGTTCCATAAAAAGAAATAAGAGAGTATGATGTGTTATTGGTCTATAAGCTACTTTTAAACTCGAATGTAAATCCGAATAAAGATGTGTATTCAAGCGACTTTCATCTGCCGATTTTAGTAACCCGATTAATTTTAAAAGAAAGTCGCATGGTTTGACGATGCTTTTACGGATTTAGTGATTCTAGTGTTTCGCAAAATGTTCTTATAGTCAAAAGTGTTCGGTGGCTTCGAAAAGGTTAAGAACCACTGATTTAAAGCATAACACCCTTAGTCGATCTACATAAAATTTGGAAGAGTATAAGAGGAGGGGGTGTGCGTTTTCAAATATCGAATTTTAGCTTCGCGAATTAAATAGTCTCTGAGATATTGATTAAAAAGTGTCAGTACTGAACATGGAAATCTATCTATGCAGATGTTATTAATGCAATTGTTTTCGCGGTAGTAGTCGTTGTTGTCAACATTTGAACAACTGGCGACATAACAACGATATCAACTTTAATATCTATAGGATGTCCCATGGAATATCGGTTCATCTTTTTTACATTAAGTTTTCATTTCGTTGGCCGAGAAATGTTTTTATTATGCATCGTTACCACTGAATGATGTGTGGGTGGATGTTGAATACATGATCAACACTGACAAGGGAACATCCCGAAGCGACAATTCCCAATTTTAATAAAACTTACAGGGAATGTAGTTTTCAGAAAAATATTTGACACGGATTTTTTTAATTAGCTGAGATTCATGTTGAGGGGGTGAAAATAGCCCTCAAACTTGAGGGTGAAAATAATTTTATGAAATATCTCGAAAACTATTTGAAATAGAAGAAAAACTGCAAAAACTCCATTTGTTTAAATAATACATTAAAAAATATAGCTTTTTTGTAGATTTTACATGTCAAATGTTGACACATCTATCCGTGCATTTGTGTACGAAAAGTGTTTACCCAATTACAAGATACAGATAAAATAGAATTTTTATTTTTGCATTGTAAAATAAATTATTACTATTTATTTATTTTCGCACTTTGTGCTAGGCGAATTCCTTAAGTATGTATGAAAGTGTTATGAATTGAACTAATAGTGTTCAATGATATTTTTAATAATTGTGCTACGATATATCTCGATAATTGCTCTTCTCGCGTTGATATCATACCACAGATATAAGAGTACAGTTCTTGCTGACCGTCGCTGCATTGGCACGGATGGCTTATGTCGCTGCCCTATGGCGATTAACCTACTCGTTCCTTTGCATTTACACGAGTTGTGTTTAAACTACTGTCATCATAATTGTCATTTTCAATCAAGATATTTAAGATGTTAATTGCATTTATTTTCATAATGGAATATCTATGTTTATAATTACTAGATATGAAAATAATAATAATCAAAGTATTCAATTTGTGATATAAAAGATTCGTTTGAATTTAATAGATAGAATAGATAAAACAAAATATATGTCCTTCGATCAAAATGCTCCAATGATGATTTTACGATGACTAACAGCAGTAGTTTTGATACTGACTGTAATATTATTCTGGAAGATTGTAAACTACAAATGCAAACGATATCTCTTGTAAAAATATGAACGAAGAATATGATCATATCACTATGGTAAATTACAGCCGTATTTATTACACTATGGGTTAACAATTTTTAACGATACTTTTGTAGGAGCAGTTTGCTGCTTTTTTAGCTGGTCGTCCAAGAGTTTCCAAAGTAACACATGTGCAGAGTCATCAACAAAACCACAATAACCACATGTCGGTGTCTTCCAGTCCTCCAGTAAATGGTATCGAGTGACGAAGTCGAGCTTAAAAGTTCTGCGTGAGTTTTATCTACAATGAATTTTATTACAAGGTTAATAACTGTTAAAAAGCTTCCACATCGAAATTTTACCGATAAATAATGTTAAATCCACCGAGGTAATATAGTATTGAAACTCTGTACTCCCGCACTTAAATAATAAGTAACTAATATTTTATCGAAGGGACAATATATCCGTCTCATTACAAGTTATTAACCCTTAAACTTATCCCTTCATTAACTTTCTTTCATATTACTACGCATCTCTAATATTTAGAAGAGAGTGTAGAAATCAATATTAGGATGATTTTATGATCTTTATGTGACTCTATTAACAAGGTTTGTTTTGTTTTTCTCTATAATTGGCTAGATTGAACTGTAAATCGTACTTGCACGCGCGTATCTACTCTAAAGCAGTTCGCTATAGTTATTTCGTTTCAATTATATTAAATGTAAGTACTGACTGTAATACAGTAAAACCTCCCGTATCTGAACACCTATTACAAGAACACTGTATCCAAAGGTTCTATTATCAGAACAAAGTGTCTTCTAACGATAGCTATTTACATTGAAAAATTAATGTAATTTAGCAACCGAAGAAATATGGGATGCATAAATACGTAAATAAGTTATTACTGTTCGGATTATTTTAATTCAAACCCCACGTGGATGGTCTCAAGGTACGGGGAGGTAGAAAATGTCTCTTAATAATAAATAAACGTTTATGTTTATTAAAAATAAGATGACAACGCACAATCTCACAAAAAACTCTCACTTGACACAACGTCATATCGCTCTGGAAACTCGCTCTGAACTCTGTCACGCACACTTTTCACGCATTCTCTACCGTCGCACGCACTCATTCTGTCTAATTCTATCTCTCTGTTTTTCTCACTCATCCCAGGAATTCGGAAGACCCAGTCAGTCACGCTCACCCAAAATCTTCCATAGCCTTGCACCCACCGTTCACATGCCAAACTCGAGACATTCGGTCCCAAACACTCCTTAGTCAGGCGCCAGTTCATAAACATTCACGCGACATTCTGTCTCCCACATTACCAATTCTCTTTATTTCTATTTAAATAACTGAATGTCATTATCAGACTTTAAAAATGCTATTATCTTCCAATTCGTTTAGATATGGCAGGCTTTACTGTAACTATACGTTTAATTGCATGCGGATTTATTCCTCCTGTGAGTAAAGCAACTGTTTATATTTAATACGTTTATAATTATTGCTTGAGTTTCTTATGAAGTATAATATTTTACTCTTTTGTTTTATTAAGAAAGACGTCATAATATTTTAATAGGTTAAAATTGTTATACGCTCAAAAAACCATTGCTCTGATTAGAATGGTAATAAAAAATGACATATTATGGTTAGATAAGTTTTACATGAGTTTATCCTTTCAAGCACTTATATTACTTTAAACCTAATTATACCGTTTCGTATCACATCTAATGGAATTAGTTTTGTGTAATTAGTATATTATAGTGTTTTTAATCGATAAGATAAATCAACGAATTTAAAAATTAATGTTTTAAACAAGAGAAGATTATTGCGCTTTAAACTATAAAATACCAGAAACTTTTTTTATATCACTGTGTTCAAGATAAACAATAATCTATATCTATTTAATCGTTTTCTTCATTTCGTTTTAGAATAATGTCCTCCTTAAGGCGGTAGTCCCCAATGGCGGCCGGGCATGTCAGAGAGTTGACTTTACCGACAAAATGGGCCAAAAATATGGGTTTGCCTGATACAAATTTTCGTCCTTATATGAGAGAATTTTGGCTCGAAATAGGGCTCATTCGAAAGAGGAGGCTTCAACGCAACGTGGTCAGGTAGTCTTGTGGTCAAATTATGTTGATATGTAATAATATGAGCGTTGTAAAGCGGAGCAGAAAATGACAGCTCGACAGCCGTCGAATCTAAGCATTTTTTTGATACGGAGAGAATGATCTGCATCAAATGAATACCTGACCACGTCGCGTTGAAGTCTCCCCTTTCGAATGAGCTATCGTGCGACTCAAAAGCTTCTCATATAAGGACGAAAAGTTGTATCGCGTAAAGGCATGCGTTTTCGGATGAATTCGCCATATTGACGATAAAACAGAGCAAAATACGTATCAAGTTCAGTTCAGCTGTTACGCACGAGGGGCGCCTAATCATAAAGACCAAATGAGAATTGGCTGGGACTGGAGGAGTAGTTCGATGTACCACTACATTGAACTCTGCCTATACGTGTGTCGCTGAAGTTTTCCCCCTGTAAAAGATTACCACACATTTTGCTTTGCGCTCGGCAAGCGGCACCGCGGTGTTTATAGGAAAGCGAAACGAGCGGCGATACCTTGTAGACGCAACGCAACGCAGCGCGTCCACGACACACGCATAGGCAGAATTCAATCTAGTCGTACCATCATTTTTTTCATTTTGAAAAGTAATATGTATGGTAACATGTTGGAGAAAGTTTTCGGGTTTTTTTTACCGCAAAACTTAGGTATAACATATGGAAAACTCTACACTAATATGAAAAATGCAGATTTCGTTGTGAAGCTGTAAAAGTACTATTTTTATATTTTTATGGTAACAACATATTATTATAGCAATTATCCCCAATTTTTTTAGATTTTTTGGAAAAGTGAGCCGTAGTTATAAAAATAAA
Organism: Eucera pruinosa; assembly: GCA_028830335.1. Classification (NCBI taxonomy): domain Eukaryota; kingdom Metazoa; phylum Arthropoda; class Insecta; order Hymenoptera; family Apidae; genus Eucera; species Eucera pruinosa. The sequence goes on along the minus strand of JAMYCR010000010.1, from coordinate 18,093,790 downwards.
AAACCAATATTTTTGAAATATTCGCGCGAAAAAGCAATCTTCACTTTACATTTTCATATGATCTTTATGCAGTGACTGCGTTACGTGATTTTTAATATTTCTATATTAGGAAGAACAATATATAGAACCGACTCTCGATTATCCGGCCCCTGCACGACCAGACCTCGGCCGGATAAACAAATGGCCAGTTAATCTGGCAGCATGTTTAATACATTGTTACGTTTATACCAAAAAATTAATATTTAATATATTTATAATGTTTAATATTTATACACACGTATGTACATACGGTACATATATATAATCACACCATCTCAATATAATATAATGCTAGATAATATGTATGTAATATTTGTTTAATGTCATTTTTCACAAAAAGTTGGTAATCTTTTCTGTTTCTTTTATTTCGTTTTGTTCGTTAATGTGATGTCACGCCACTTTCTCAAAAATGATATGTCAGTTGCTGATGAATCTTCTTCCTGTTCAACATACTTAGTCGCACTTACAAGTGCAATCTTTCCTTTTACATGACTCACTTTCTCATCTCTACCTATATTCCAAGAAGTGCGGAATACTGTACTCAGAGATTTAGTACGAGTGGAAAAGAAATTAATATGTGGTTGCGTATTTAAACAATTACAAATACATGTGACAATAATTACGCAAGAAAGTGAATAATTACAGAATATTTCATATCAACAGAAATGTGGCCGGATAAAACGGAGGCCGGTTCAAATGGGGCTGGATAATCGGGAGTCTATTCTAAATAGAAGTTGTAAATTCAGTTAACTGAAACTATTTCATATATTTATATTTTGAAGGCTGAAAGATTATTTTAATGATTGGATTGGCAGAGTGACTACGAGTTCAGACTGTAATCCCATATTTAACATTTTCGTCATCAGTTCGTTATCCATTTATTCGTAACTATACAATATGCCAATAAGTGGCAATAGTTGCAAAACATGTTAAAGTAATTTTAAGAATATTTTACTCTGAAGTATACGCCGAAATAATTTCGGAGCACATTTTACGTGATTATCTCTCTACCCACGGATTCTTCTACTTACGAGTATTATTTAGTATTTACTAGATCAAATAAATGTATGAAATGACACCACACACCTGTACTTCAATCCAACCATATTTATTAACGATAAGTACTATTGAAATAGATTTCTTTTATTTATTAGGTGTCAGAGAAGCTAAATGATTCTGTAACACTGTGCAACAAATTTTAACTTTTTTTTAGGCCTCTAATAATGAATAGACAATTCTCGTAGATTTTTGTGTGCTGAATACGAATCCGCAAACCGTTTTCCTCCTACACGTACAGTTTTTGAGAAATTTGATTTTGAAAAAAAATGCAAATTTTCAACTTTGAAATGATTTTGTGGTTAAGCGATAAGAGTTTTTCGGTTTGAATCAACGCAGAATTATTCTAGGAACTCTCCCAAATAAAATGATATAAGTTATTGTTACATCCAAGACATGTAAATATGTTTAAACAATGATCAAAGTGAAAATGACACCCGAAACGCAGCAATTTTCGCGGATATTCTTCAATTTATTTTCAAAACTAAAGCTGTAGGAGGGAATCCAATCACACCACGCGATAGAGCAGACATTTTTCCTACGGAAACGGCCAAAGAATACTGTTGGCCCGCTTTTGTTTCGAATACAGAATCAAAATAGTTTGGCAAAACGCGTGAGACCGGCAGTGATACTCATCGCCGGCCAGCGCCTCTCCTGTCGCTCAACGTAACAGAACCGACAAATGCGTGCGCCGCTCTCATTTAGATACAGCATTGTACTTATTATTTATGTATTATTACTTTTTTTATCTATGACCTATTTGTTGACAAAAATACGAATTTTAAAGTATATATACCTAAAAGTGCTTTCTTCTTGCCTGACGTTTATATGACCCTTTTGCCTCCCTTTTTAACTGCCAACAGTAATCTGCTAACATTGCAGCACTATCTTTTCCATAATAGCGGTTTTCTATCACAGATATATCTTGATGAAATCGTTCGCCATGTTCGTCACTTACGTCACCAAGGTTTTCAGGGAAGAAGTCCAAATGCGAATGTAGGAAATGCATTTTGAGGGACATATTGCATCCCAATTTTTCGCAGGCTTTAATTAATTTTCCTACTATTTGGGCGTAATCCGGTGATCGATGTGTCCCAAGAAAATGTGTGCACACTTCTTTAAATGCATTCCATACTTCTGTTTCTTCATGTACCATTTTACAATCGAATTGTGTATCCTGCATTAGTGTTCGTATTTGCGGTCCTATGAAGATACCTTCTTTTATCTTTGCCTCCGATAAATCTGGAAATTTTGTCTTTAAATACTGAAATGCGGCTCCGTTTTTGTCCATGGCTTTTACAAAATTTTTCATAATTCCTAATTTGATGTGTAATGGCGGTAAATATATATTGTTTTGATCAACTAAATTAGGATATTTTATGTTTTTTTCTCCTGGATTGAAATTTCTTCTTATTGGCCATTTCTTAACTTTGTAATGGTCTGACCTTGCCCGACTGTCCCATTCGCACATAAAACAACAATATTTTGTATAGCCGCTTTGAAGTCCCATTAATAAACCTATGACCTTTAAATCACCACATATGTGCCAATTGTATTCTTTATAATTTATATTATTTAATAACATTTTAAAAATTTCGTACGTTTCCCTCATTCTTATACCGTATGCAATTGGTACAGAAGGATAAGTGTTGCCATTGTGCAATAAAACTGCTTTTAGACTTTTTTTTAGAGGAATCTATAAAAAGTCTCCATTCTGCGGTTGTATGTTTAAAACCTAATTTTTTCAATAAGGTATCAGCATCAGGGCAATAGCACAAATTTTGTTGCGAAAGAAAATATGGTTAAAATATTTCACATCTTTTACGGTAATGCGTAACATGTGTATTTGGTGCAAGAAGATTCCATTGTTGCAATCTAGAAGCCAATAATTCGGCGCCTGTTTTTGGTAAATTTAAATCACGTACCAAGTCATTTAAATCAGCTTGATTGATGAAATGAACGTGACCCTTTGACGAAGATGTTTCATCGGTTTCTTCAGATGTGTTTTCGTTGGAATTCGAAGCAATAATGGAAATCAACATAAACTAGAAATTATATTAGCGAAGACAGATCATTCTTATACTGTTTTCGAAAATACGGAAATCCTGTTTATTTTAAATTAACAGACGTTTTCATAAATGGAATGATGTATCAATATATCTGTGTCTTAGTATACGAAGTGTCAATGTGAGAATTTATGCAGTTTAAATATTATGTATCTATAGGTATATCTGTAATAGAAAACCGCTATTATGGAAAAGATAGTGCTGCAATGTTAGCAGATTACTGTTGGCAGTTAAAAAGGGAGGTAAAAGGGTCACATAAACGTCAGGCAAGAAGAAATCACTTTTAGGTATATATACTTTAAAATTCGTATTTTTGTCAACAAATAGTTCATAGATAAAAAAAGTAATAATACATAAATAATAAGTACAATGCTGTATCTAAATGAGAGCGGCGCACGCGTTTGTCGGTTCTGTTACGTTGAGCGACAGGAGAGGCGCTGGCCGGCGATGAGGATCACTGCCGGTCTCACGCGTTTTGCCAAACTATTTTGATTCTGTATTCGAAACAAAAGCGGGCCAACAGTATTCTTTGGTCGTTTCCGTAGGAAAAATGTCTGCTCTATCGCGTGGAGTGATTGGATTCCCTCCTACAGCTTTAGTTTTGAAAATAAATTGAAGAATATCCGCGAAAATTGCTGCGTTTCGGGTGTCATTTTCACTTTGATCATTGTTTAAACATATTTGCATATCTTGGATGTAACAATAACTTCCATCATTTTATTTGGGAGAGTTCCTAGAATAATTCTGCGTTGATTGAAACCGAAAAACTCTTATCGTTTAACCACAAAATCATTTCAAAGTTGAAAATTTGCATTTTTTTTCAAAATCAAATTTCTCAAAAACTGTACGTGTAGGAGGAAAACGGTTTGCGGATTCGTATTCAGCGCACAAAAATCTACGAGAATTGTCTATTCATTATTAGAGGCCCAAATTCGTGTTGCACAGTGTAATTAACAAATCATATGAATAGTAAATCTATGGAAGCAAACTGAATTGTCATGTAGTTATGAATTAAAAAAAATATAGGGGAAAAAGATTAATTTGTGCGCGACGCGAACTCACGACCAAAATAACCAATATAAGATTCACAGGCAGAACCCAAAACCACTCTGCCAATGTATTCAGTGAAATCGTTCTTTCTATTTTAAGATATACTGTGAGGAAATAGTGTCAGTTGACTGAATCTATTATTTTTGTTAGCTATATATTATTCTTCCAGATGTAGAACTATTAAAAATCACGTATGGTATTCACTGCATGAAAAACATAAGAATTTAAAGTAAGGAATGCATTTTCGCGCGAAATACCTCGACAAAATTCATTTTTAATTTTTTTAACTATAACGCACAATTCCAAAAAATCTGAAAGATATTGGGGACAATAAATATAATAATATGTTGTTATCGTAAAAATATAAAAGTAGTGTTCTTACAACTTCACTACGAAATCTGCATTTTTCAGATTCTTTTATGGTTTTCCATTTTGTACACCTAAACATTGCAATAAAAAAATCCGGAAAAATTCTCTAACATATATCACCATATTTCTAATATGTCAGATTTTTCTCAGAATTTTTGCTTGCCATTAAATGGGACAAATATGGCAGAAACTGATATTTCATTTCATCCCCATTACTACCCCCCAGATCGAGATAGAGGGTTGAAACTTGGTGTGAAAGCTTTTCTTTGGCTAAGTTATCAAATGGTACATCAAAAGTCTAATTTGGTTCAAGGGCAGTTTTGACCTCCTTATCCGGCTATACTCTTTAACTTGTGCGGGGCGCGAACTGGAGACCAAAATATTTCATACGGATTTCATAGTCGGACCACAAAGCACCCTCATGCTATCGTTGCGTTGAATTGTCACGGCGGTAATGCGGCAACCCTGTCTATGATTTTTGGCAACGCTGCTGCCTCTTGACGATTTCTCCCCTTGCCCCGATGACGAACAATAAACAGCTGTGAATTACTCTACGCTTTCGTGAAGGAAAACGATAGTGGCTCCGCCTTGTGTTCGTCAGGCAGCCACATGCTTGTAGGAAATGATCTTACTGTAACGAAATCTACCATGCATACGAAATCTGTGACGTCACGTGTTGGGACTACCGCCTTAATATAATATTTTAACATCCCCTCAACATAAACTTGCATTTATAATAATGTAATTTACTTAGAATTTTTCCTTGGATTCATTTTCAATTCAAAATATAAAAAACTGTATCTCAGCAGTATTTCGACTGAATATAAACATGAATCACTATATAATAAGTCACAGATTCTGAAACAAAAGTAGTACAATAAAACATTCTTCAATATGAAATAAGAAGAAATGTAATAAATAAACAAAGTGTAATGTATTGTTATATTTTATCTTGTCTATTAAAACGTATGTATAAAAAAGAAGCTAGGGTACGTGCATAAGTGCACATAATGTATTGGGTTGTCCGGAAAGTTCGTGCCGAATTTCTATTGAGAAGGTATAATCGAATAAGCATTGTAAGAGTACCATTAAATGAAAATTTCAAATACAACATTTTCGGGTAATTTTCAACCTCCCCTCCCCACCCTATTATTGGGGAAACTACAGGTGGAAGCGTACGTTACAGTTTAACCTCTATTTTTATTGATCTATCACATAAAAAGTTGTAAAAAAAATTGGAGATGCTTTATCCAGTGTCATATACATCTTGAAATTTTCTCAGATTTTTTGACCGCAAAACCGACGTTTAAAAATTTCGAAAAGCCAATTATCTATGGAAGTTTTTACGTGTCTGTGTTTATATTCTTATAGTTCGCTTTATAGTTATAATTGAAGCATTTTGTTACAACAAAGGCCCTCCGTAAACTGAACTTGGACAGTTAAATTAAGGTACATTTCGATCTACGCGATGGATGTGTAAGAAACATTGTGAAATACAATATGAATATAATGCGGCACGAACTTTCCGGACAGCCCAATATGTATACATAAATAGTAGTATAAAACATTATGAGATAAAGTTTCTATACTTTTTTGCACTAATACTAAATACATTGATTATTGCTCTTCTCATCAATCATATTCTAATAAAATAAAAAAGTTATGCTGATTAACTTTTTCTTAATTCGTAATAAACAATCGTTCTGAATATTATTATTGAACTGCGGAAGTTTATGAAAATTCATATTTGCTTAGTGGGTCCTAAACAGAGATATATTTTTTATTGCAGGCATTGCTAATCATGAGTTACATTTACTATGGAAGATATTTATTAAATATATTTTAATTATAATTTGCACATTTTGATGTAATAAATTTTTATAACCGTCCGCAATCTAGTTATTACACTTCCTTTTATTGTTTTAAAAACATTATTCAAGTTTATCTTCTACAACATTATTAAAGGTTAAAATGTAAAGAATGTTTATTGTATACTGCTAACTAAATGTATTACATCATTTAAATATTGCCTTTCGAAAAAGTACCAAACTTCAAAGTTCGGTAACTTTATTAAAATTCATCCAAAACTGTTAAACCCCTATATGTAGTTTGAATATTCTGCCTTTGGAGCAAATTAATGATTCTTCTAGGAGGGAGGCTGTTAAACACATCAAATTGTAAAAGGTACAGCTGCTTCGCTTGATTTGAAGGAACATGCTTTTATTTTCCGATATTGTATGCGAAGTCCGTAACATTCTTCCTAATAGGGATTAAGACATTTTTATAAAATCATAGAACCTTGAGATTTGCCAATTTCTCAGTAGTGTTCTAGTGACGCAATAAACTTTTCTAGCAGTGTATTATATATAAATATATATATATATTTATATGATATATATATATATATATATATATATATATATATATTTATATATTATTAAGTATGCCAATGATACTTTCCGAAAGTTCGACGAACTTACTTGTTGTACAAAGCAAAAGTGAATGTGGTGAAACCACATTTTATTGCTAACCTTTTAAACACTTTCTATTGTTTCTTCAACTTTCGTCCGACTATATTACAAATAAAGTAAACATAGGCAAGATTTATAATAAAGTTTAATCTCGCTCCCGTAATTCCCCTTAAGACTTTAAGGATTACTATAATAAATACAAATAGGATAGATGTCCCAATAACTGTCAGTGTCCCTACAACTGCCACTTTAACTATTTTATTTAATAGCAAAAGAATATATGAAGAACTGTGAACAAAAAAATTTGAATAATAAATATAAATTTCATTTTTACGTATCAATACATACGTATTGCATATTTGTTTGCACTTAATATTTAAAAATAAATATTAGGAGGTGAATGTGCCATTTTAGCATAAAAACGTGACTGAGGTAAGTAGAAAGTATGAGAATTGTCATAATGAATTTAGAAGATAATTTTAACATTCGTCTTATATGTGTTACATAAACTGAATTGCTAATATGTAGGTAAGAATCATTTCCATTCAAATGTCAACTTGTCGCGTGACAGTAGTAAGGACATTGGACTTCGTTGTATATTTTCAATTAATTAGACATGGATTCATCATATGTAACATATAAAAAAAAATTATAAATAAAAGAGATGTTAAGCAATATTATGCTTCAAAACTGGAATACTTTTAGGTTAAATAACTTCTAACAATAAGACAAGTAAATAAAGTTGCACGATAAGTTTAAAATGGCAGTAATTGGGACATTCACCCTAACACAATTTTTTGAAATTTTGCATCCGTTATAATCTCAAAGCAGTGAACAGCTTTCGTTAATATCGATAGCTGCTGGGAAAAGTGTAAGCTAAAATGAATACAAATCGTACTATTCAGAAAATAATTAAATCAACAACGGATGTGTAGAAAAGTAATTTCTTTGTATCTAATGGTAATTCTATAAATTCTTACAGCTGAAAAGACTATTGTCTAGAGAGTCTGTTGATTTATCATCACATAACTCGGCGAAAAAATCACACAAAATGGTACTTTTAAATAATTAAAACTAAATTTTGAAATTTCGTTTATATCGCTCTAATATTGCTAATAGATAATTAAATTAAAATCTCAGAAGAATTTTGAATGTACAACAGATTTCTAACTTTAAAATATTTTTCTCGAAATCTCGCTACAGCTATTTGGCGATTTTACAGCTATTTGATATTTAACTTCCTCTCGCGAAATGAAAAAATGCATTTTCTGTTTTTTCAGTAGCATACACGTATCAGTAATCTTTTTGTACTTCTGTACTAATTTTCTTGACATTTTCGGGATACGTATATAAACGTACAATTTTAGCTTTATAAATAAGCAGACAAGATCAAAAAAACATAAACATATTATCTTTAAATATAAGGTTTTCGTCAAATAATCTTCATTTACAATTTCATAATATGGTTTCAAAGATTTTAAATGATTTCATAATTAAATACAAATAATAAAAAATTTGCAAAATTATTATTTATATCAAGTCCTTTTACACTCACAATCCGAGCTGAAATACGTCTCGGTATTAGCACCGCATGTTTCACTGACTATACATGATAATAATAATAAATGATATGAAACAGATTCATTATCTAACAAAGAAAAATGATATTGTATATGTAACAATTAAGCAAGTTAATTATTATATAACAAATACATTTTCTGATGCCCTTAAAACAATTATTCTCGTGCACAATAAGTATTAGAGTTTTGTTACAATGAAACAACAACAAGAATTACATGTACATTATATTTTTATTATGGTAAACAATGGAAAACAAAGAGAACATTGAATTAATAGTTAACATAATATAACTTGGTTGAACCGGTACACAAAATATTATCTACCGCATCGTATAAGAGACCTTCTTAGATTAATAAAAAATGAATTTTTGTTGCTATTCCATTATTTTTATAGTTGGAGTGTTGAAAGTATGTTCATAAAGTATTAAAGTAAAATTCGTTAAGTCAGAGCTGTAAAAGCTTAAAGGAAGCAACTCCTACATAGATCAAACTGTGTAAGGAACTTTAAACGCCACTACACTTTAAACAGAATTACAATTTTTTGCATAAGAAAATATGCATGTTGTTTAAATATTAAAAGACAAAGCTACAAAGTTTTAGATTAATATGTTAATTAGTTTTGATGACAAAAATTCCAAAAGACGCATAATTTTTCAGGCATCAAATTAATGAGATCCTTTTTAGACAAAACATTCTTATTGTTAGTATAATGCGCACGTCACCATATAAACGTAGAATGTGGGATTTTTCCCGCTTGGTCCTTATCGCCATACAGGATGTATCACGCCTACAGTGCTTATGTTAAGTCTGCAAACACTACGTTTATACAGCAAACATTAAAAAAATATTTTCTTTATTGGACATTTGTAATTTAAACAACAAAATATTTTTTTATAATTAATGTTTATGTGATGCTAAATAAATCAATATTAATAGGAAATAGAGATAACAATGTTGTTCGTAACTTTATTACTGGTACTATTTGGAAGTTTTCAAATTACATTTTCAAGTAACACCGTAATTTCCAGTGTTCAATAATATAACAAAAAAGATATTTTCCGCATCCAGGTCGAGAATCTTTGTTTTAGAAAAGTCATCGTGTAGTTAAAGCTTAAATATTTATGTATGACATTTGTCATATAAAATCCCTGTAATTATTCAATTTTATCATTATTATAAATAATAACTTTCTCAGTAACATAAGAATTTAAGAAGTACATTTTTCATTAAAGAAAGGCATTTATATTCCTTCATAGTTAAGAAATTTCTTTTCCGTATATCTATAGATACACTTTGATCTTCTACCTTCGGTTTCTATGTATGTATATAAAAAACACTCATGTCGTAGTTTTTTGGTAGTTATGAAAGCAGTAGAGTATAAAGTCCCTGCAGGGACTTACTACAATAATCCGTCATTACTGATTATGGATTTTCGTCAGCTTTTACGCGACAATTCTAGTAACGCTGATAACGCGAAAGCACTGTCAGTATAGCGGACTTTGAAATTTTATAGCATGTGTTTGATCACCACTCACAGATGTCTCCGTTGATTTTCATTGGCTCGACCAACAAACCTCAGTGCGCAGGTGGTAAGCCAGTTATAAGAGTTGAGATTGCGTTCTGCCAAGTACATTTCTATTTACGCAGTGATCGAGAGAGACTTTCTACGTCTCCTACAGAGACAAAGGAATAATAGATTTGTAAGTACATTTTATATCTATATTTATTTACATAATAACATTGTATCAAAATATTGAGTTCATAACTGCAATGAAAAATGCTTAAAATTTTCTCAACTTTAAGAATATTTTTTAGTATCAAATATATTTGAAATGTTAAACATTTATTTCGTATTTAGATGTATATATATGTAACTGGCAATTATGAAAGTGGCTTAAATTAAACAAAAAGAAAAGACTACTTCCACATTAACGAAATCTTAGTGAATGTAATACGAAATAAATAATAAATTCAAGATTTTTAGATTTTTGATTTAGATCACTTTCATAATCACCGACATGTGTATGAATCAACCGTTTTGTAAGTATTTATGAACGTTGACTATGTTTATAAATATTATTAAATGTTTTACTTTATTAATTTTATCGCTTGTAAAATATATATTTGTATTTTGAAAAACGATGAGTAATTAAAATTTCATACAATCATAGATGTAATAAAAAGTAGTTAAAGATACATAGTACAATAAAATATAATTTAACGTATCGAAATAAATATTAACCGTTATATTTTACAACGCAGTAATGTGTGGTATAAAATAAATAAATGTAAAAGTCACTTTGTTTTGAAGTATGACTTTCGCACAGCGACTTTTAGTTTCAAACGTTACAACGTATAATTGTGAGTTCTAGCGAAAGCTGAGAAAGTGTTATATGTACATATCCATTATGTACATACTTGTAGACTTGTACGCGTTAGTGCATTGAACGTTAGTGTTATTGAACTTACGTTATCACGAGATATAATTATTACGGTTTTATTCTAGAATTTAGAATAATGCTGCAGTGAGTAGTGCATTTGTATGCGGTATTTGAAAAAGAACAATTACTTTGTTTGTCCATTTGTTTCTGATGTCAAATTAGAATGTAAACTTCATGCTATGGATAATACAGTTAAGTTCATTGAAGCCTGCTTCTTTACTAGTGAATTAAACTGTTAAAAATTGATTTTCTTAGTCAAACTTATCATGACATCCCTTATCTTTCCTCCTTATTTTTTTACATCATAAAGGCGTGGCATGAAACAATTTTAATGAATGACTAATATATTGTTGAAGGTTGTTCAACTCGAAAGTCAGGAAGCATATTCATTTACCATGATATAATTATAAATTATGTTAATTATTTATAGAAACTTTACTCGAGTATACTTTGCTCGATAACCTGAGTTACATTCATTTAATTAAATAATGGGATGAAACAAGTAGAACAAATTCCACTTAATGCATATTGAACTTTTTACAAGTTGTTATACCCACACTAAAATCGAAGAATAAATAGTATAATGCATTTGTAATAAACCATCTTATATAAAAAAAAGTACCTTGTTGCAGAACTTGTAATCATCTTAAGTTCTATAAAATTGTGAAAGAATGGCAACCGAAGTTGCGCAGCTCCCCCACATCGAAGTCTTTCATCGTGTATTGGAACTTCCGGTGATTGAAAGCGCGATATCTAAATCTGCAGCAACGTATTCGCGTGTGAAAGACTGTCACCAATTGGTACACTGGGTACTAACTACTGCAGAAACTTCCTTGAGTAATGCAAAAAAACAAGCGGTGCCTATAGCTGCTCCCATCGCCAAGAAACTTGAGAACCCTATACACTTTGTCGACCACACGTTATGCCTTGGTCTCAATAAAATCGAAGAAAAAGTTCCATTGGTGAAAGAGAAACCTGAGCAGGTTAGAAATCAATCCCTTTTCCGGTAAACGTAATAAAATTTTAACACGGAAACCTACGTTTCGCCATAATACTAAATACATTCAAAGTTATAGATTGCGGATGTTTATAAAAATTCGTATCTTTATGAACATAACTAAAACAGTAAAACCTAAACGGAGATTTATTTCAGCCTCAAAATATTATTACAACAATAGTCGAATGTTATAATAATATTGCCTTCCACGAAATACTCAAGAGCCTCTCCTTTGATTAGTATCACTGTTTACCAATAGCTGTTCGAAATTAATCCCTGTATATACAATAAATATAGATTGTATTAATATACACAGTAAAAGGAAGCTACAGTAAAGGATTAGAAATTAGCCCGTCTTTGTACTACTACGTATCTTACACATATTTTATATATTTTTTCACATTATGTGCATTCGATACATTCTCGTACATTTAAATTTTCCGTACGTGTATAAACATCTGCAGTTTAGCCTAGGCTCTTAAAAGAATTTGAGGTCCCTTTATGCAGGAAATTCACTCCAACGCAACATACAGTTTCTTAACCCATTAAGGACCAAAGAATTTTGAGGCAACATTTCACTTACAATTTCTTTTCCTATCTAATTTACATCGCTGAATTCAGTTTTTTATCAATGTATTTGCGAAGAGGCATTTCAGGGATCTGTGTAACAATTTTTTCATTGTTACTTCTTCCTCCATATAGGTCGTTCAATTTTATAATGTTTGGAAAATATACAAATAAAATGTCGCATTAACGCAACGTTGGTCCTTAATGGGTTAATAACTTCCGTAAAATAAATCTTTATTTCTCGAAGTTGAAAAAACTTACAGTAATGCGAAAAATTATTAGTATTATTTATTATCACGTAATTATATAATTTTCATTTATTTATAAATATTTATATAGTACCCCTCCTTACTTGGTCCCCTATACACGTGCTTATATTTGTTTATTGATTAATCCAGCACTGTCTATAAGATATATGTATAGTCGATTTTTATGTTCTTTCTAGTCTGGCACTTCATGTGTAACTACATTTAACAAATATAGAAAGATTATTGAATGAAGAAAGTATTGTATAATCAATAAGTACAGTGTCTATAAACTGTGTTAATACGTTATAATAAACACGTACATCGATATAACTCTTTCATAAGTAAAATAGTAAAATATAGTTAAAATAAAAAATCTTAGAATATCATAAATAACAGACAATCAAAATTTCACTAATATTTTACTACAGATTGTATTTTTTATTAGATTCTAGAGAATGCGTATACGCTAGCACGGCAAACCATTCAACCAGCTGTTTCGAGTATCACACTTGCTAATGCTTTAATAATCTCGCAAGCCTTAAACTTGAGAGACATAAGCTGGGACAAAGCGAATCAAATTTTAGAAACGCAATATGGCAGCGCCGCAGTTAGAGGTTTGGATAGTACAGCTGACGTTGTTGATAAATTAATCGATAAATATTTTCCCGCAACAGGAGATGAACAATCTATAGGTAAGTTCCTTACATACTCTTTGATTCATTAGATAGTTCACAACTTTAGTTCGCGAATTATTTACATATAACAACAGCAAGTGTAACACAGTACGATCAATAAAAACTTTGTTTCCTTAGAGTTGTGCATAAAGCAAAGTAATAAAAATGACAAGTAAATAAAAAGATTTAGAATTATAGATTAATTACAACTTTATACTTCACTAATTATAATTCACTACAATTAATGTCACAGATTGTTAAAATAAAATTACATTAGTTAAATTAATAATAATATTTTGACAATAACAATTGATAACAATAATATTTTATCTTGATTTTAGTAATAACTACAAGCGAGGAAGATAAACTACTTCACACCTTACAAACTGTCGGACATTTATCTAACAAAGCCGCTCGCCGCGCCTATTCGAATATAATTCTTCATTTGGGAACTATTAAAGCGGATAATTTAAAATCTTATATGAAATCTTTGGTACAATTTTTGCAATTAACGAATCATCACGCCATAAATAAGGAAGTACAAACTCACGCGAATCATATTGAAAATACATTAAACGCGGAGTCAAAAAAGATAAATTAATACTTCATTATTATGACTGAAAACAAGAAAACTTTCATCGATTTCATCAATTTTTTATTTATTTTTGGCGTGTAGTTTGTTATACACGGCTAAGTCACCTAACGTACAACAAGCTTCTTTTTTCGAAATGACTGTAGGCAGGTATCTAATATTTTTTTTTAATTAAATGATATGCAGGGGCTAATCATTTCAGACGCAAGGATCCTGATGGTTGCATCATCAGAGAGTTAAGGCGATGCAATCCTTATTTTGATTTAAACGGAATGATATATTAATTTTGTGTTATTTAGATAGCAGTCATCAAACCTAGTAATATTTATTTGAAACACTTTTTTTTACTCTTCCTGGTTAAAAAATGATAACAAAGAATACTTTACACTCTACATAATGGAGCGCCCGGTTAATATTGAAAGACACTAGGAGAAACGCATTCTATATTGAAAATTATTTTACTAAATATTAAAAATGTTGATTATTTAAATGCAAATTCGTATTTCCCCTTATTTATGATCATAGTTAAATTGAAGGTGTTATAATTATTATTAATATAATTATTTAAGATCGGTCAAAACTACAAATGAAGGAAGAGCAAATGCATCTTTCCAGTCGCATTTATTTCGAATATTTTAGTTATGGACAGCACTTTAAACATCTAATGAACCAATTTTCAACACAGAATACGCTCCTCTTAGTATCTTTCGATACTGATCGGAAACATTATCGTGTAGAGTATTCTTCATTGTAATATGTTTGATAGCAGCTATCTAAATAATAGAAAATTAATATATTATTCTGTAAAAAAAAAAAAAAAATGAGAATTGCATCCTTTTAACCCCTTGAAAATGCAACCCTCAGGTTTTTTTGCACCTGAAACAATTAACCCCTCAATACCATCTAATTAAAAAAAAAATACGATGTACATACCTACAATAGCTTCAACAAAACAAGTTTATCACACTCTAAGTGACTCACCCTGTATATCATTCTTGTTCAAAATTCATTTTTTTTACTATATATTATATGTTGCAGTTAAGAAATTATAATATATTTGTATTTACGGTAACGAAAAATATAACACGGTATTTTGTTAACTAACCTATAATTTTAAACTCTCATTGATATACTGCGTGTCATAACACAATGAAAAAGAAATGAATTCGAACATATTTTATTTGTTCTTCTTCTCAAGATACATGTATGGCCACTTTTGTATTCAGGTAATATGCAGCTGCCTACACCGTACTCTATATAGTTGTTCCTGACCTAAATGAAAACCGCAAATCACAGATTACAATTCACAATCATATTGAACTGCATAATTTTATTTTTAAAACAAGAATAACAATTTTTTTGTCTTACATATATCTTACAATTTTGATTAACTTTGTAATTATAATACTACTAATACTAAATGTGTAAAAACGATTGCATTTTCAGAATTTCTTAACATTTTGATAATTGTAAATATTTTTCCTACATAAAGAAAGGTAAAATCGTTGCGTATAAGAACCCAGTACGTTTAATTTTAAAACTTTGTTCATTGTATTTGCTGTTTAACTACATGTTAAAAATTGTATAAGTAAGCGCAATAAAGCCCAGAACAGGTGAATGGGTCGCGGCAAATTGTCGGTCCGGTAACTTATCGCAGTAGAATTCGTTACAATTTATCAGAACATTATGAGTACCTACTTAAAAGCGTCATTCATTTATATTCTAAAAAAGGTACTGCAAAATTGAAAATAATGGAAGGAAGAAAGAAAGTCTTGTATTAACTATGTTAGTGGTGGCTTTTATGGGGTGATGATTTTGGGGAAAAATTTCGCTTCAGATTTTTCTATATACTGTATAAAATCGCGATTTTAATTAATTTTTCAATTGACCTTCATGAACTGAACAAATATTTATTATTTCTTGCATAATGTATTATTTCATCCAAAATGAGCATTTAGTTGGGGGAGATGGGAAAGCAAAAATATAGCCTAGACAATTTGTATGTCCATTTCTGGTCAAGTTTCAATTATGATATGCACTACATAGATCTTGATCGTCTCTTATGTTGTATAAAGATCATCTGTAGGGAAGAGTGGAGTAATTACAAACACCTAAACAAAAACTGAAGTAAAACGAAATCTGAGTATGAAACAGGTGTATTTAGTACTTAAAATTTTAGTCAAACCAATAATTTATAAACTACAATAATCAAAGTCGATAATATTTAAAGATACAATTCACTTTTAACAAAAAAAAAACAAAACCATTAGTGTTCGTAATTATCTGACTGCTGTGGGGTAATTTCGAACACTCGAAAGGGCAATTTCAAAACGGTTGCTAATTATATCTAAGAAGTCGCACAAAAATCCTTTAGATATACATACTTTCACCACCACTGCAATTTTCAGGTGCCCACAAATTACATGTATAACACATGATCCACTCAATAGCTGAGTCCTCATACCTTTCATTAGAATAAATAAAATAATATTAATTTTCCTTGTTACCATTTTTGGCATTTGAGAACAATCAAACAGATTTTTAAAACATGCAAAAATATGTATTGATATACGTTTAAGGGTAAATGTGAACGTTCGAGATTGTCGCATTCAATTCGTTCATGTCTCATTATGCAATAAAAGTAAAACAATTTATCTTAAAGGCTTGAAGTGTGAAATAGAAAATTCGTTAATACTGAAAGCTATTATGAATCGTGTTTACTACATCTTGTATAAATTTCAATTGTATCACTCCTACTATAGAAGTTATATGAAAATTAATAGCAATGAAAAGTTACATGAATAATGATAAAAAGTTTCAGTTATATTTATCTTGGTTGGTGTGTGCTGTCTCTTTCTATAATTATTTGTCCAGTACTGGACGCGGTCAGATCTATTGACTATTGATAGGATACGTCGATTTTCTTTTTCTAGCAGACTACAATATTCGTGTTCGCGATTATCTTGCGTGCGTGTTTACCGCACTCTCCCTTATCTACCTATTTTGCAAAATATGTTAAAATAGAATTTTTATTTATCGTATGTCATTGCATCCATTATTTTCAGCGCACAAACGTTGTATGTCCGTAACAAGGCATATGTAGGACATACGTTTTTACTATAAAAACTTAAACGCTAATATTTATTACTTTATTTCTTCAACGTTAGTTTATATGCTAAAGTTTACTTTCATTCTTGTTAATAATAAATTTAAATATCAAAATTTACTTTGATTAATACTATATAAGTTTAAGAATGCCAGTTTGTTACTAATTTCAGTTTTGTAATGTACATTTAAATGCCAAAGTTTATTATTTTATTTTATTATTCCAAAGTTTGAACTCGAAAGTAGTATTTTAATTTAATATTGCGAAGTGATACACCAAAAGTTGGCATATAAAAAAGGTATACAAGTCATCGAGGAAGTATGTCCATCCCCTATGTATTTTGATTGAATCATTATAATAATTTTATAGAATGAATCTTACGTTATTACTTAAATATATTGTTTATTATTTGTTTCATAAATATAACATCATACATGTAACATTATAAGTGTTCAGTCAATTATAAAATATCACTAAACCTTTAAATCTGCTTTTCTCGAAAACACTAAAAATTGACATACAACTTTATGCATTAAGTCATAGACATAATATTTACAAAAAATTCATTTCTATTCTAAAGTATAGTTGCTTTTAGTAAAATTGTGATAATTTTTTATATTGCCTATCCTTTAATCTTTCATTTATCCATTAGTGTACTTTGCAACTTGATTCCTTTTTTTCACAAAGAACGCACCGCTGATGCACAACGGCGGACGTAATGATGTCACTCGACGATGAAGTCGAAATCTTATATCATACTGCCACACCAAAATTAAGGAAAAATCCCAGAAGGCCACAATTGGTATAAAATATTAAACAATGGAAATTATGAAATTTATAGCTCTTAATTGTCATACAATAAGCTTCTCAAAGCAGAAACTTGATACCTCTAAATCTAAATTTTTAAAAATGTTTTGATCCAAATATAGAAAGAGCAATGATAAGTACTGCAACATTGATTGTCATGGTTCGTGTTATTATTACACTTTAGATGTTTATGCAAAATTTATATGTATTTACAAATATGCAAAATACATGCAAGATGAATGCAAAAGATATGCAAAGAACATAGAAAATATATGCAAATCGTGGTATTATTTACATTCATTACTTACTGTTATTTTTGCATTACAAAATGTTAAAATAATTTGTTCCCATACTTGACTGTCAGTTCGTGTCTTTATCAGAGAAAATTAGTTTGTAGGCTGAAAATGTACTTTGAACATCACAGGATATAAAAAGGAGATGACTACTTTTTCCAATACTGTTGTCTTATCTCATATAGAGCTTTAGTAGCTTTACTTAAGTTGTTCAGTGTAGATAGTACTTCGAATCCAGGATTTTTTCTGGAAATTAACATTTGTCTATAACCTTTCCATTTATTATCAATAACAGCGGAAACTTTAATTAATACAATACAATTATGAAAGCGATATTTCTAACATTTGATTTGGAACGATGAAATCTGTTAATCGAATATACATAAAATATGCAGGAATAAAAATAGTATATGCAAAAAATATGTAATAGGTATGCAAAATATGCAAAACAAAAATTATATTTTTGGAATCTCGTAGTAACAAAACAAATTTCTATTCAGACCTCATAACTTTATCTATTTTGTATAAAAGTATGCATTTTCATAAACAACCGCAGTCTTGTTATTACTCTGTAAGGTTTCTACAATAATAAATTATTACATTATTGTCATAATATTTTATGAATCGTACCATATTCTGTTGCGTATTTTCTTAAATAGTTACTTAGATCATACGTAACATGCCATTACGACGACCTTCACCCGTTCATAGGCAACGTGATACCTTGGGAATTTTAGGTGTCGCGGCTGTCACATATCAACATACCAATGTTTAAAGAAAATAATGGATTTGTATGTTTAAATAATTGTGTTTAAAATAATTATGTTCTCTAAATAACAGCAATCAGATTTCCTGAATGCACGAAACTTTTATCAAATGAATTAATAAGTAATTATCACTATCAGTTCTTTTCAAAATTGTTTATCAGCCGATTATAGTTACAATAGTGATCATGGCCAGACAGACCATTAAAATTACACTCATATTCTCTATAAATCTTGCTTGTAATTTCACTGATAAATGTATAGTGTAATGATACGGACTTATTAGTGCTAAAACTATATTTTTTTAAATTAGTTATTATAATAAAAATTAAAAACTTCAATGGGAATCATTACTAATAATTTGTACATCTATTAATATGCACAGTTTGTCTTATGTAAAAGTAATAATGACTTAATTGTAAATTCAAATGAAACTTTTCAAAAAATTACACTTACAATGCATAAATGTTTTACATTGTGAAAAAAGCATATTTAATTTGTAATAAATAAAAATGATTGTGGAAATTTTATTTGACAGTTATACACATTTTGCAGTGCATACTATTTTGTGGAGGTGTCCGAGAACCCGTTGATCGGGACGGATCGGGCAGACATTAGGTCTAGTCGGGTTGGGACCCGGTAATTTTGAGATTCTCGAAAATATTAGGAATTCTCGACAAAATCGAAATTTGCAAAAGTGTTTATATTCCCGAAAATTTCGGCAACCCCATTACTACTTAGAGAGACACTTAACACTAAAACTACCAAACCAGTAAAAAATGACTGGTTACAAACTTGCTATAAAAATTATATAAATTTGCAACGATGCATTTCCTAGAATATTCTGTGATTTTTTATACAAAACATTAATGGAGATATATTGCACTTGAATTACATGCGCTTTGCAAATATCTATCATGCCTATTTTTTTTTGTACAAATAAGTATACTTTATTCGTCGGTAGTTCTAATGTTAAACAAATAATAAAGACTATTTTATTATTTTCACTTTATCTATTAAGTTTTATAAGCTTTTACCATTTTACCATTCTATTAACAATATTAGGAAATTAATAAAATGATACAGAAATAAATTTTATAATCTAGTTTTCGAAAAGGCGTGAAATCTCGAAAATTCAAAACTCAGGTAGATCTCACTAAAGCGAGTGTCAAACCGTAATCGAATTTTCGGGAACAGCAACACACTCCAGAATATTAAATCCATCGGGAATCACAACTCTTTCGAGAATCTCAATTCTTTGAGAATCCCGAAAGTTTCAGGAACTTGTCCAGCTCCCGAAAAAATTTTTCATCTCGACTCGACCCGTTATTTTCGGGTTCTCGCACACCTCTATTATTTTGTGTTTGTTGTAAATAGTTTAACTACAGTATATTTAAACAATAAATTAAAAAAATTTGAATTATGTATATTAAAGTATTATTCTCCTGTAACAGCAAGAATTCTTATCTTAAGTTATTAATGTGCATCAATTACAAGTAACAAAAGTAAGTACAGATAAATATATAATTTAGACTTGCAAAATGATTTAGATCTGATATTATTCTACATTTAAGTTATTTGAATTTACTCGTAATGAGCACAATTGTTAAAAGGTTTTATTAAAATAGTATTAATATATTACCCTATAACAATATCAGTTAAATTAAAATTAGAATTTCATTTAAATTAAAAGAAGATTAAAATTTAAAGAATTTATTAATTGAAGATTAATTAAGTGACTGCAGAAATGCTTATACGTTTCTGTTTTGAATCTAATGTACATATGCTTTTAATGTATGTATGTAATATATATAGTTGTAATATTGTACACATCCGTAAAATGACCTAGTGTATCGAATTAGTTAAAACAAAAGATTACTCGACTCATGCTTCCTCGGAATGATGACAAGATGAAAGAAATCCACGTAGTCTTCACAGCTACTACCACAGTTTCATGATGTTGACACGGCAATGTGACCTCCACGTCATAAGATATATGTACAATATATGTCGCCCATAGGCATGCATGTAACTATAGCTGCGCAGAAGCACGGCATACTCAAGGAGGTAGACACGCATCAAAGTTCCCGACAATTTACTCGACTTTAAGCAAAACTGTTGTCCTAATTATTATGCATTTGTTAATCAATATCTTTTAATATGTTTTATTACTTAACATCGATCAAATACTTTTATATCACTACTTATACAATTAAAAACATTTATAAGCTACATACTCAATAAACATAATATTAGTTATTTACGACATACTCAGATTATTTGTATTTTTAATCGCTGTTTAAATTGCGATTTGTAATACTATTTAAATTTACATGCTGAACATTGTTCCTTGATACAGCACATAACCTATAATACTTAAGATTGTAAATTATACAAATTATAGAATACGTCGAAGTGTAAAATATATAATAAAATAATGTAATACAAATAATTATTGTTTCTAATAATGAATTATTTACAGTAACAGAGCAATTGTATACGATTCTACATTATACAGTTATCTGAAAATATTTAATGAAAAGAGAGTTAATATTTATTTCGCTGTTACGATTCAAAATTATCTGTGTACCTCTCATAATAATAATTGTTTAGCACTGTATATAAAAAATATAGAAAAGAATTAAAAACAGTAGGTACATAATTTCTACGGTACTGAAGAATGCCTTCCCCCACTTGTGATCATTCTTTGCTGCTTATAACTTTCTACGTAGACGCATCGTTAGTGTTGCTGAATCTATCGTGTGTATTACTGGGTATAAGCACGAGTTACTTTTGCTACTACACTTTGCTAACTGTTGCATCAAACATTGTAAGTACGTTATAGTATTAGCAAATAATAAATGTATAAGATTAAAACGAATATTTACTCGATACTTTTATGCATTAAGAGATTATTATATATATTTCAATGTATTTTTTCATATACGTAAATATACATCTTTAGTTATAAAAATTTTCATGCATTTACATACTTAATATTCATGAATAAAAAAATCTAAGCATAATAACTGATAAATATAAACTGATATTCAATATTTTTGTATTTAAACATTTAAAGAACATACGGAAAACATTTGTAACATTTGGAGAATTATGTATGTATATACATATTAGTTTTTAACTACTTTAATAGGATTATTACCACATTCTTGTTAATCATATTCTGCTAACATGATGCCAACTGATTATTTGGTCGAATACTTACTACTATTATAATATTAATATCATTATTATCGTTTCACGCGAGATATCATTTTTATCGTGCATGTGACTTTCTAATCTGTCACGTGGTTCAAATAATTTGTTGAGCATTTCATAGATTAATATTTTGTATACTAAAAAGACTATGCATAAGCTCATTTAATGAATTGCTCATTTAATTCGAAAATTATGAAACATTTTATAAAATGTTCGATTTTCTTTTTTCTGTCAAGTTGATGTCATTACAGTTTAAAGTATGAAGAAAAAACTAACTAAACGATCTTACTATATAGGATAATTGAATGTTCAAAAATTAATCTCAATTTAATTCTTGTTATTGCTGCAAATATTATTGTGCTGATAGTAAGTTAATCTATATATGTATGTCTTTATATTCTGATTTTTTAATTTTCTGCTAAAAAATGTAAGTTTATAAAGTATAGACAACTTCTTATGTTGTCTTACGTTTTATTGCTCAGTTTGTAATAAATTGATGAAGTTTATAAAGCCTAAGATGTCAAGTGTTCATAGAACATATCTAAGAAATGGTGATTAGAGAATGACAGAGCACAATCATGATTTTTTCTATGACAGTTATTGAAACCAATAATACATAAGCGAGGACATATAGTTACTATTATTAAAGTATTTACATAATTGAGCTCTTATGAGATTAAAAGTCGTGACCATTTTTTGCTACACTAGTACATAATAAACATTTGACACTGCAAGTAACTGTAATGGGTTGATTGTTTTACAGCAATGAAATCATGAATATCACGTGTAATCCTGTAACAAGTTGAGTACTATACTGTATAAATACTGTTTTATTTTGTGTCATATTCGTCCTTTCGTAATTTTTTACTTGATTCATAAAC
This sequence comes from Eucera pruinosa, assembly GCA_028830335.1. Taxonomy (NCBI): domain Eukaryota; kingdom Metazoa; phylum Arthropoda; class Insecta; order Hymenoptera; family Apidae; genus Eucera; species Eucera pruinosa. Next base: position 18,070,570 of record JAMYCR010000010.1, on the reverse strand, counting down.
TGTCCACATGGCATGTAATTTACATGGTTTACAAATATTATCATTATCTTTTCACCTTCTTTAGTTATTAATTTTATATTATTGTACTGTTAGTGTCATGTACAATCTAAAGGTAATATTTGTTTTTCCGTTACTTATACGTAAACATATCCACGTAAGGAATATGATAAAGTATATATAACCGGCAAATTCTTTTTGATAAAGTACTATAGTACTGCCGCCCGAAGTGTGACACGTCGTTTCACATTCTGCGGGTTTGTTTTGTCCCGTTGAAATATTAATGTCAGCCGAATATCGACCTGTATAACGCCTATTTTACACCGTCGCATTGTAGCAATTTTTTTTATAATCTAATCGCAGTATAAACGCATATTTAAAAAACGCATAGAATAATAAGAAAGGAAACATGGCACTTTGTAGTAAACAGTTTGTGGTTTTTCATTGATTTATTTTATTATTTTTTTTGTAAATCTTGATTTTTCTTGAGCTTTCTTTAATTATTACATAATACATAATTTGTTAGTGGTGTGAGAATTTTATTATCTGTGTTTTTCTTTGAATATTTTATTGCAGTTAACTTTTGTTTCTCATTGAAATAAGAGTAGTTGTAAACATAATTACTATAATAGTTCATAGTTGTTACAATATACATTTAAATAAGTTTTCACCAGTTTCTTTATTAACATGGATCGTAAACGTTTTCTACTAATTGCATTTTTGTATCGTTGTGATCGTAATCAAAGATGTAAAGGAATTTATTAAATTCATCCAGTAAATGGAAGAAGAGAAGAAACTGATTTATTTTATACTTTATTTGAGGATTTGAAGAATTATGATACTAAATTATTTAATTACTTCCGGATGTGAAAACGCACATTCGACTAATTATACCACTATATAAAAAAGTCTTCAGCATTAAGGTATGCAATTTAGAAAATGTATAGGACCTATTAAAATGATAGTTATTGCAATTTAGTATATATTTAAAGTCATTCTTGTCTAGATTAATTTTTTTATCCTTTCACACATTCAATAAAAGTTGCTTTCTATATTTACCTGTACCTACCGCTCCTTTTATTTTGATTTGAACAACATTTTTACATGTTAAAACAACTATTCATAGTTTATGTATGTATAAATATTATTTTTATATTTACAAACAAATTCAACATTACACGTTAAATGAATACTTAATATTTTTGGTAATTATTTAGGTGGCTGGTAGTGGGGCGGAGGCTCCCTGGTTCCAATGATTTTTGAACATGTAGAAATCAACATTTTGAACAATTATTTTCTATGCATGTAACCGCTGCCCAGCCTTAGTATCCGAGATTTTTACGAAAAACTGTAACTGCTGCTATAATGAATATTACCTAGAGCTACGTGTCCGTGGCAACATGTGCATCCCGTAGGAACGTGAGTTGTCTACAGTTTTTATAAATACATCGAGGCGGCCGGCAAAGGAAATGAATAAAGGTGGGTATCGACTTGTAATGTACCCGCGTATCATATCACCATTGTGTATCATACAATAATGCGATACAACGCAACAGCATAAATATTCCGTTGTTGGAGACCGGAGTCAGGATTAGCTCGAGTTGGTAACAATAACGTTTATTACTCAACTAAAATACAAGGTTACTCCTTAATCTAGTTCCTTATTCGTATACAAAGTCGCTCGGTGGAGTCCAGATAAAATCTGCGGAAAATGGTGCTGATCAAGAAAACGTTGACTTTGAAAAAAAGGCTATTGGTCGTTCTTAGAATAAGGGTGTGGGAGCTGGAAAGGTCATTAGCTGATTTTGTGGGAAAAGAGGTGGTTAGAAAAGAGGAGCGGTGGGTGGATGTGGAGGGAAGTACTTGAGAGGGTCCTGGGAAAATTTTGAGGCTAACGGAAATTTTAAGGGACACATGTTGGGTGATATAAGCCAGAAGAGAAAGTTGGAATCAGTGGACAATAGGGTAAAGGGAAGGAAAGGGACGAGATGGTCGGCATGTGGGTTGGGGTATCCAACACCGTATTATCACTGCGTGTCCGTATCAAAAAAGAGGGTGCTGTCGCTTCCCATCCAAATTGGTTCACTTCAAAAATCGTGTCATTTGATTGATGCGACTGTAAAATCCCGATCAACAACCGACAATGCTTGTTTATTTACGCTGATACGCAACAATGAAACGATACGCGGTATGCAACAAGTCAATAGCTACCTCAACGAGTGAATTTAAAAGCCCATTTTGCATTGACGGCCCTCTCGCAGCGCGACGGCCGCAATCAGCGGGTCAACCAGAACCAAATTAAAACTTAACGATACTACCTCGTAAGTAATATAATTGATTAGGTTCGGGGCGGTATCCTTATTCCGGCCATCGTAAGGCGGCGGTTTACATATTCTATATATAGCCTAGCACGTTGTATATTATTCGTCTCTGGTCGCTATACTGTTGTTTATAGAAACAATATCCAAGGCTCGATTCAGGGTTGACATATGTACACGGAGCTACGTGTTTACGTATACAGGCGCACAGATAGAATTCAATGTACATACTACTATTGATCTTTCTTTGAGAAAAAGTTGGGAAGCTAAGGCCGAGCGGCAGTTATACGTCGTGTATCTATCGGAAAAAATTGTCCAAAATCTTGATTTCTACAACATATTAAAAAATCATCGAAATCGTTGAGACTTCTTCAATCCTCTTTTGAAAATATTTACCATTTTGTGTGAATTTTGTTTTAAGTGCCATTGTGAATTTACTGTAGATCATGTGTTATTTATGTTAGTACCTACTACCTCCTGGTCTTTATTTTTTTTTTTTTTTTTTAATAGCCGCTTCAGTGTTCAGATCAAACATTGCACTTACATTTTGTCTCATTTACAGTTGAACGGTAGCCGTACTATGCACTAATTTTCTTTTTTTTAAAACAGATCTTGTTTATATCCATTACCATAGATACGTTAACTTATCTGTCATTTAGTTTTGACGCAGTTAACCAATCATTGAATTAACTAATTATTGGATATTTACAAACATTAAAACGTAACACGAAAAGCGTAGGACAAAATTAATAAAATATTAAATAGTAATTTTGAGAAATAATTGCTGGCGATAAAAATTGGTTTGGGAATTATAAATTATCTTACTTTATTAAAAAATTAAATTGTACATACTCCATTAATACAATATATTATCGTATTTCTTCGTCTAACATATATTGAATTTTTATTTTTTAAATTTTATTCACCTGCCACTGAACAAAACTAACGTTTGATATAAAATAATCTAGTAACACATTTCTAATATTATTTGCTTATATTCTATCAAGTTAGTACGGTTTCCTCAATTCTTATATGTTCCAATCCAACAATACTTTATATGTTCACAATATCATATCCATCCCTGTTACGTATATAATTGTGTAAAATATTACACGTTTTGACCATATCTACTACAACGTGTGAATATAAATTAATTAGCCTATGGAGTATCCTCTACTTATTGGAAGCGATACAAGATGAACATTCAACATATCTCCTTACTCTTGACAATCTATGGTTAAAGTTTTTTTTGGAATCGTCAGATTCGTGTCCCCATAAGAATGAAACAAATGTTTGCATAATGAAAAAGTTTCATATCCAACAAAAAAAAATGAAGATCGTTAGGGGCCTTCTATTCCAGATCATAGCTGTTTATACCGACACATAGTAGAAACCGATAATTAGTATCGCAGACCGCCATTAGAACAATCAAATATTTTTTGTAATTGTAGAACATAAGACCATTGTTAAATGGTTTTATAATTTTTATATGCTTTCCATCTGCTGTCGCTAAGCAGTGTGCAAAATTAGTCTTTCTTTTGCAATCAGTAGCAATAGATTCCCGCTGCTATTTAGCTGTTTTAAATTTGATTGGATGCTAAGACATGTATGTATGTATGGCTGCAACTACAGGGCTTACAATAGATATATTTACCAATTCTATGTGTATAATGCAGTTCAGTAAACGTGCGGTCATTCGCCAAATATCTAGAAAAAAACAATATTGTATTAACAGTCTATAGAGGAATGTATATAATGGTAAAAATATAAAAAAACGAAGTTTTCAGCTAATGAAGTTACGAAAAAAATGGGTAAATGTTCGGGATACTTTCGTCAAATTAACCAAAAAGTAAGAAAACAGAAACAATGTGGTGGTGGTTTTGTTAAAACTAAAAATTACGTTTAAAGCGACCAGTTGGATTTTTTAAAATTTCTAAAGAGTGGCAAACAAGCAATATGTTACAAAACTCAATAGCAGTAGATTCAGAACCCAACACGAAGCAAAAATCGTGGATGAAGGAAAAGTTCAACGAATTAGAAAAAAAATATTAAAAACACTTCAAATATGGAATAATCCATCTGACCTCCTTATCTTATTTTTCAACAGTATCGTATATACCACCACTCGAGAAGTTAAGAACATATAATAAAATTTAGAACAGGAGTGCTGCAATGTATTAGAAAAAAATTAAGAGTGGTGACCAAGTAACAGTACATGAGATACAAAGTCAGGGTGTCTATAGCATGGCAAACACTCAACAAAACCATTGAAACATTACTTTATGATCACTAATTAACTCCACTTTTCGAATATTTTTAAAATTTAAGTGTTAATACATTTGATTGAAGCTTAAATTTTTATATTAAAAATGAATTTTCCTTTACAATTTAATAAACATATATAATAAACAATTTGTAAGAATAGTAACCACTATTCCAAGGATATATTATTTTATGCAGTTTATATATCATTGGATAAATGCTTTGCCTATAATAATCGATACATTCTACAGTGTATATTTGAATATAAACTTTAAAAATTGGAAGAATGCATACTTTATCAATATTAATCAATATCAATATCATTTATCATATATATCATATAAATACATATATTATCAATATCAATTTTCCTACTTTTCGTTCTGTGGAGATAATTGATTTGGCAAAGGAGCAGCGCAATTATAACCCATGCATATATATGTATGTACATACATTATCATCTTTCCATAAGTATCCATCAAATTCATATCGTTCAAATGATACAATAGAATTAACTTAACTGTAAATTATTACGTTAAACTATATGGTAAAGTTATTGATTAGGGGTAACGTTACCGATTTTTATGAAATTTATATGTTTTAAGAGACGCAGGTTTGAACAAGTTCTTCCTCTTTTAATAACAGGCGGTTGGCCTTTGTTTCCAAGATCATTACAAAAAAACTACTGCTACTACTACATTGAATTTTGCCTATATGTGGCTGTGGCAGCGTATGTACCAAAATATTGTATAACCATTTACATATCTATTATTTCTATAAATTAAAATGACCATATTGCTTAGCATATTTGAGACGCTTGTTCCTTGGCGGAAAGAAAAGGAGCCGGGGGGGGGGGGGGGGGGGGGAAAGACGAGGGGCAGATTTTCACGGTAAAATTAGTTTTTCCCTTAATCTATAAAATTAAAAATAAATATAAAAATGTATATAACGCAATATAGTTTAATAATACACTGAAACAAAAATAAATAAAATAATACACATAACAAATAACAGAAGCAAAACTGAGCATGCACTTTGATCTTATCTTTAGTTTCAACCTTATATTAGTTGGAAAATATGTTTAGGAAATGAGTCAAAGATTATTTATATTTTGCTGCACTATTAATTTTTTTTAGGATGGTTTGCCGCATTTTGTAACATTTTATAAAACTCTACACAGCTTTCCAAATACTATTCATAAGGAAAAATACTCTTTCCGTTGCAGTGTCTGTACCAAGAAGGCACAACGAAAGCTCTGCTAGTTTTAACAGATTTGAAAAAAGAATATGGTTCGTTTGAAAAGGAGAGGCAATTTGAATCTACCTTTGAACTAACGACGTTTTATTATTTGTCCATTGTAAAATTTTTTCCTTTGTTACAAATCGTTTTAAATAAACGTATTCGTTCTATATTTCATCCTTAAAAAACTGAGATAGTTCAACCTTTTTTTATAAATGAGTTACTTCACATTTTGGAAGCCTTTTTGTTTCAAGTCTGACTGTTTACGATTTCACAAATAAATAAATTTTGGAAACAACCAGGTAAAATCTCAGCAGTTGTTTGAATAGTGTTATGAGAACCATAACCCATACATCCAATTCATACTGAATCACTCCTAACCATTTGCTGCAGTTTAGCAAAAATATTTTTTTCCCTTTCCCGTCAACTCTTCCAAAATTAGAGTTAATAATATCAGCATAGAGGCCAATAACTTTTTCTACTAAGTTATTTTTTTTAACACATTCAGCCATATACTCACTAACAATATCATATATTTCACCCGGTAGTGATTTTAGTTCGAAAATTTTAACTTTAATTCAAATTTTTTAATCCACATATCTAACAAGTATAGCAAAAATCTTGATTGCTGTATAATTAATGCGTCAGTTATCAGTTAATAGGGAAACAAATGCACAATTTTTTAAATCACGATGCAGTGTATCAAAGGAGTCGGGGCCAAAAACGTTTAAAATATATATATATATGAGTTTATTTTCCAGCCTCTTCGGCCTTGAAAAAGGATTTTGATTTTACAAATATAGTTTCTCAATCATTCCTCCTCTCTCACACTTAATTCTCAAATAATTTCATACTACCATTAATCTACTATCTATATATCTACAATCCCTACCTCTAGTTATATTCTTTTACATCTATATACCTATTTACTTATACCGTTTTTAATGTACATGCTGTCCTTAACTCTAAATTTAAATATATACCTATTTAATTTATATAGCTTTTGACATACCTATTGCCCCCATCTTTAATTATTTCTCTATGCGCATACATCTTTATTTTTTTTTTTTTTTTTTTTTTTTATCTTTATCTCGTCTCTGTCTTACTATTAACAACCCCTATCGTTGTCTTCTCTCTTCCTTCTTATCCTCTTATCTACCTCTCTTAACCAATCAACTATATACCTCTTTACCCTTCCCTCCAGAACCCTTTCTATACTTTCTTCTAACCTCTCTATCTTTATACATTCCTCAATTAAATGTTTCAGGGTGCCTGGTTCTCTTTCACATAGCAGACAATTCCTTTCCTCCTCTTTTCTCCAATACTTATTATTTTCTTCTAAGTTGCCATATCTGACCCTTGCCACAAGTTTCTGGCTATTATTTTCCCCCTTTTTGCTTAGGTATTCTGGTCGTCTTTTACATCTTATTGCTTTGTATAGCGGATTGTACCTGGACTCTTTGATTTTATTATATTTCTCTTCTTAGAATCTCCACCCCCCTTTTCTTTTAAAGTATTGTATATTTATTATAATAGGCATATGAATAATTACTTAAGGAAAAAAGAAAATTTTAATCTCCCAATCGCGAATCTGTTACGTATTCTAACTTCAAAACTTCAAACACTCGAAAACAAGTAAAAATCTAATGAAGTACACATATGAAAGTTCGATATTGTTCGATATCAATATATAGAATACATCCGTGTTAACTTGACAACTGATGTTGGAATTCAATATGTATCGATGTTATCTTTTGTCACAGGGACTCTTTACCATGATTACTGTTATTTTGGAGCTCAGATTTGTGTGAGTTTCGCATGGAGTGAAGAATATAATAGGAGGTAAAGGGATCAAGGGTGTTTCTATTGGATCTGTTAGTTTGTCGGTCTCGCGTTTATCTAATTGATTTTCTGTTGGTTAAAAGACTTTTGATAAATGCCTTGCGAATGTTACAGCCTTCTCTAGATCTATTCGTGCCCACATTCTAATTTCTCTTTTTAATAGACATTGGTTTTATGGGTTGCTTTAAGTTCATTGTAGCCTTCCGGATTGAGTAGTCAGTATCCCCCCAGTGCGCGAGTTTTTTTTGGCATTGGTAGAATGAATCGTTTCTTCTTCTTTGTAGTGGATCTTTCAGTTTCTTCTTGGCTTGGCTAAGTCTCGTCTTGTCATGAGGATGTTTAGTTTGTTGCCATCTTTTTCTTAAAGATCTTTTGAGTGTTAGTAGATCCTTTATTTTGTTGGAATAGTCCACGGAGGATTTTTTGGTGCTGCATAATGGAATAGAATTCTACAGGTAAAGTGGTTTACCGCTCTGTCTGTTTCTTCTTCCGTTTTAGGGGAGATCATTACTTGAATCGTGTTTCCTAGCATTGTGCGAATCCAATGAATTCCTGTTACTGCCGTTGCTGAATACTCAAACACTATCAAACATACAGCATACAATGATAAATCTAAATCCAAAATAAGTTACTCATAGCAATACTGATGTTCCGACCGTTAGAAGTCTCTATCATGAATCATCTAGTCGCCAACTATCCAGAAACAAAGGTGAATTACTAACACCTCCATCTCTTACTTAAGGCCTAAACTACGGCCTAAACTACGTACACTTCAAAACGTAACTATCCGCAAGCAATATAATTATTGTTCGCGCCGACATCGTCAAGACTGACTGTGAACTAATAATGTTTTTTCGCTACAAAATATGAATTAAAGTTAAGACATGTTTGAATTGAAAAATTTGTATGTTTTATTTTGTTTATAACGAAGAAATCCAATGTGTGCAAAGACTGTTGCAAAGCTGTAGCTCGAATATATTAGGTTGTCCAGAAAGATCTCGCCGATTTCTATTAAAAAAGTATATTTCGATAAGTATTGTAAGAGTGCCACTAAATGAAATTCAATTTGTGACATGTTAATAAATAGGTCTTCCAAATAAAACATTTTCGTGTAAGTTTCAACCCCCTTCCCCCACCTAATATTAGAGTAGTTACAGGCGGAAACGTACGTTACAGTTTAAGCTTCATTTTCTTTGATCTATCGCATAGGCGGATGTAAGAAAAATCGGAGATGCTTTATCCAGTGACATATACATCTTAAAATTATCTCAGAATTTCTCATCACAGAGTGGACGTTTAAAATATTTCAAAAAGCCAATTGTTTGTGGAAATTTTTACGTAACTGTGTTTATATTTTTATAGTTAGCTTTATAGTTATAATAGAAGAATTTTGCTATCCCAAAGGCCTTTCTTAAATTGAACTTGGATAGCTAAACTAAGGTACACTCAGATCTAATGTGAAATACAATATAAATATAATGCGGCACGAATTTTCCGGACAACCGAATAGTTTCCAGCAGGTTGCATCCTTGCGGATTTATTTCTCTCGCACCCAATTAGCTATATTTGGCATTGCAATCGTTTACTGCTATGGATCTGTGACCAAGTGTTTTGAAGAAGCTCGTGTAGGTACATCTCTTTTGTCAATTGGTGGCAAGGAGGTTTCTAATATTTCTTATATTCCCTTAATGGGCCGTTCCGACAAAGCTTGTGGCTTATAGATACTCTTCTTGAAATGTGTAATGTTCGTGATGTTTCCTGGAGTCTTTGGTGATTACAGCTGAGCCTGCATGTACATTTTGGATGGGATGATTAGTAGAATATACTTTGTGCCCTGGTATTTTACAGTAACTTCGTCCTGTAAAGTATTAGATTATGGAAGGTTTCAGGGATTAAAAATAACAAGATATTTCTTTATTTTAAATGTATGCTTTATTCAGCATAAGGAAGGCTCGCTCTGCTGTGTTACCAGCACGGAAACTATACTGCAACTAACTATCGAACGCAACGCACGAAAATTGCCTGCGACACCGCTTGGGACCGAAGGCTCTTTTATCGCGTGTCGTAAATATTTAGGTCTGAAACTAACCAGATGTTAAAAGAGAAAACGCATTTCTACGAACGTACGAAAAGCAACGCATACCTCTGAGTAGAGCTTTAGATTTAATTTTTATTACTTTTCGCTAACTATAGTATATAAATCTAACATAAAGTGCGTTTCGGTGATTAGTAAAGTGTCTGTTTTCGTAATGTTTTGATATGGTTATACTTCTGGGTTGTGTTGTTATATTGGCATTTTACAGCTTTCTTTTGTATGGAGTCGTTTTTAAAATCTTTTGTAGTATATGATTTAGTGTTAATAAGAGTAAGTTTATTTGTTTTGACTACTCGCTTGTTAAACCTTTCATCTCTGACATTATTTGCATCATTAACGCGTTTTCAACATTCTTATGCTAGGTGCTGTTGTTTGAAATTTGATGGGTAGAGGCTCCTTTCTCCGTTGTGATTTCTCCATCTTTCGAATATTGATACTTTATGGGTGTATCGTTGGTTCCAACTGTATTGGGTGGTTTATGTTCCCGCTTCCAGGCATTAATGTACGTTATATAGGCCTTATAATTGCTCGATGTATAAAATTACAGGAAAGTTAGTATAAATAAAACGAAATCACTTATATTTAAGTGAAGTATATAGTCCATGCATAATACATATTAACTGCTTCTAAAAACATTATAAATTATGTATTATAATTAATTACATCATATTTCATGACATTATAGTACTCAACTTTTCTAGGAACAATCCGTTTTTATAATTTACATTTTGTGTCTAGCTTTTGTAGGTGACGGACGTGTTTTTGTTTTCGCTCCAATCAGATCGCGCTAACGCCAAACCGCTAACCGTTCCGCAAAAGTTTAAATTGGTCTAAGAAAAGTTTCTAATCTCTATTGCAAATGGGAGCACATTTGTAAAGGCTGTAATAACAAAGTGACGAAGCCAGTCACTTGCGACATTTGTAGTATATCTTCTCATTCAAACTGCCTTTCTCGTACTCATCATCCGTTTTCAAGTGGTTTTGATAACTGCAACTCGAGACCATAACCTTGTCTCCATTGCCTGAAATATTGATTAATTCCGATTTGTTTCCTCTTAATGCACGTGATTCTTCATTATTGAATCACATTAAGTCAATAGTAATGCAAGAGATCGTTAAACACTAGCTATTAAGCTTGCGGCGCATCGAGGAGACATCTTGAAGAAGTGTCTGGTGTCAGCAGTGATTTTACGGCGAACCCAATCGGTTCCACTCCAGGTACGGATCAACGAAAGGTTGACAGTATTCTAAAACAGTTAAGACCCGTTGGATTTCGTATTCTGAAAACTCTACTTTTAAAAAACAACCGTCGTGATGCTCCGAGGCCTCTCAATAAGGCCATTGGATTCTGGATCTCATTGGATTCTAGGGAAGACATCATATTTATACTGAAGAATAAACATAAGTTTCGTGGAATCCACATCAGTGAAGATAGTACCGTAAAGCAACAGGAATATTTACGTAAATTAAGATCAGAGTTGGACCGTCTGCGTGCCGCGGGTGACATAAATAAAACTACTAGATACATAAATAATGTACTGAGAATAGTTTCTTCGAATCATTCTTATGCTCGTACACCTCCCAATAGAAAAAACTAACGATTCTTTTTTTTATCAAAACGTTAGAGGTGTCAGAACTAAACTACCATTGTTAAGATCAACCGTTGCGTCTTTTGCCAAGCGTTTTTCCATTATAATACTAGCGGAAACATGACTTTGCGACTCTATTACTGTTCCTGAACTCGGGCTGCAGGATTATAATGTTTATAGATACGATAAAAATACTAATACAAGTATGTGTAGTTTTGGCGGCGGTGTTTTAATTGCTGTTCACAAGTCCCTCCATAGCTGCCAAATTATTACTTCCTCCAAAACCGTTGAACAAATATTTGTTGATATTCGCTGTTGCATCAAAAAGATTATTGCTGGTGTTGTTAAGGGTTGTAAATCCCTAGAGTATTGCTCCGGAGTAGTGCCGTCTCAAAATTGTTCCTCTCGAAGGACCACTCAATGATGACGGATTGGGACCGTGTCGGTGGTGATAACGTGTGTGAATCGTTGCTGGTGTGATTGTTACACGTTCTATGATTGAAGCCACGCTCGGTCTTCAATCGACGGGCGCCTACTTGCTCCGGGTCGGAACTTGTAACACGCTGTTGTTGCTTCTTTCGTACTCTTGTGCGACTGACGTTGGCGATCTTCGCTGGCAATCGCCAACGTTCCTATTTCTTAACTACTCGCTGATTCGTTTCTTCTTCTTTATGGTAGTTACCAATCAGCGAGCCTATCCAAATCGCTGACACACCTCTTTGCGCCCTTAGCGTGCTCACTTGGAGAGGGGTGCCGCGGTGTTCCCGTAGGTGGGACATTTTGGCAAGATTGGGGAAATTCTTCCAGGTGGTGAACTCCCTCGGTATTTTTACCGTTACAAGCACGTGCTCGACCACCCTTCAGAATTTCCCTGTTTATGGCACGGACACGGCTATTGAGAGACGAGAGAAACGGATTTCTAAAGCTTGTGCCTTCCACGTCGTAAATGACCTTTTCTGGCCGGGAATAATTAAGGCTCTAAAAACATTTGGATTGTAAAGTAAAAGTCTCAAATCTCTAAAATAGCCCTGTGGGCACGTCCCCGCGCCATAAACCGCATTGGCGACGGTCGCTAACAGGTGCTGTTTATTTGCCCCCAGGCGGTGACCCGCTTCTCTTCGTCGAACAGTGCCAGACTGTTGACGATCTTATGTTGTCATATGAGCGTGGCACTGACCGAGTCCTGGCTGGTGATTATAATTTGCCAAACACTTACTGGAGTAATGACTCAGCCTGCTTTCGAATTAGTTATGGTTTATAACATTATAAACGCAACTATATCTTGCCCAGAGATCCTAAGTTTACATAAACTAAATACTTCTGCCTGCTCGCTGCGAACTGGATCTGGATTTTCTCGTGAATCATATCGGTCAATATATATTAGCAATATAACTGTATAAATCGTATTCTTATAACTGCTAACAACCATTACAAAACAGTCGATTTCTTCGGTTCGTGATGCGCTTTCAAACGTGCGATCTCCTCCGCTTTGTCATCCTACATTTAGTATTTTAATAATACTACTTATACATATTTATTAATATATTTATGTAAACTAAATGGTATATCACCCGTAAATAAATAAATAAATAAATAAATAATTTGTCGGAAAAACTATTCGACAAATGTTAAGTAAAAATGGTCGAAATTATATCGTGCTTGATCTAATATTAAACAGAAAAAGGGTATAGCCAATTAAGGGGGTCAAATGTGCCCTTCAGCCGATTTTGATCGTGCATGGATCATTCGATAGGTTATCAAAAATAAACAGCTCAGCTAAATTTTTAACCCCAAATCTCACTCAGGGGGGTAGTTACTGGGAAAATTCGACTTTTTAGTTTTTGGCCAGTTTTTCCCACATACTAACAGCAAAAATTCTGAAAAAAATCTGATATATTGCTAATAATGTGGTACATGTTATGGAATTTTTTCAGATTGTTTCCTTTTAAATCAGAGACGTGAAAATTACAAAACGCAAAAAAAAATGACAAAAAGTACAGATTTCGCATTAATGCAAAGACCGACTACTTTTATAAAATTATGGTAACAACATACTATCATAACTATTATCGAGGTTCCGTTTCCGGTAAGCGTGGTGGTAGCTGTGAGAGAAAGAGAGAATTGAATTCTAGATAGTTGTAGGAGGAAAAAAGGAGTTATACGAGGTTTGGGAGGCAGAAGAAGAGAAGAGGAGATTTGAGTCTGAGGGGAAAAGAAAGTGAGTAGCAAAAGATAAAGGGAAAAACTAGAGGGAAGAGGAGAGTAAGAAAGGAAGAAAGTGAGGTTAGGAAATACGGAGGTTGGAGGAACGAAAGTAGCGCCAGCTACTGATGACCGGTAACGGAAAGAGGAGTGAGACGGTAAGAAAGATGTCGGGAGGGAATAGGGAATTGAGGAATATAAGAGGAGTGGCAACAGGGGAGAAATCTATGAAAGAAAAGAAGAGAGGAGTGGAGAATGGTGAAGCAGGGTTGGATAAATGGTGCAGAAGAGAGTTGGTAGCAAGGGGAGAGGATAAGGAGGATAAAGATGGGGAAAGCAAGGTGGTAGATAGAATATAACAGGGAAATAAGGCGGAGCGAAATGAAGAAAAGGTGGCGGGAGTAGAAGAGACAAAAAAACTGATCAAGGAAATGGGGCTACAGCAGCAGGAGATATTGCAAGGAGTAGGAGATTGTGTGGAAAGGAAAATTGGAGCAGAGATGGGAAAACTAAAAGAGGAAATAAAGGAAGAAATGCGAAAGATAGAAGAGAGGATGGTGGAAGAAAGGAGAATATTAGAAGAAAGGATGAGTAAGTTGGAAGAAAGGATGGGAGTGATAGAGGGAAAGGAAAGGGAAAAAACGGGAGGGGGAAGAGAAACAGAGATGGGAAAGGGTAACGAGGTAAAGAGTAGGATTTTTGCTATAGAAAAGAAGTTGGGAAGAAAGGAGAGAGAAGAGAAGAGAAGGAATATTATAATAAAAGGAGTGAAAGTAAACAAAGGGGAAAAGGAAAAGGTAGTGGAAAGAGTTCTAGAAAAAATAGGTGAAAAGGTGGAAATAGAGAGCATAAGCGAGGTAGCTGGAAGGAATGATATGATACGGGTGAAAACAGGAAGCTTAGATCAGAAGAGAGGCATAATGACCAAGAAATATAAGCTCAAGGGAGAAAAGGAACGACTGGAGGATGACCTGACAGAAAGGGAGCGGAGAATGCAAAGGGAACTGAGAAGGATCGCAGAAAACGAACGGAAAAAAGGAAAGAGGGCTTGGATTAAATACGGCAAGATACAAATAGATGATGTATGGTGGAAATGGGATGAAGAGGAGGAAGTGTTAAAGACGTGGAGAGGAATTAGAAGAGAGGGAGAGAGACAAGAGGAGAAGATGAGAGGAGAGTAGCTGGAGGTAGAGGAGACAAGAGTGAGACAAGAAAGAGGAGGAGGAGAGGATAAAAGAGGAAGGGAGGAAAAAGGAGGAGGGGCGGAGAATAATTGCAAAGTAGTGTTTTGGAATGTGGCAGGATTAGGAAATAAAGACAATGAATTCTGGAAAAAATTGGAAGATTGGGAGGTCATGTTTCTGTTGGAAACATGGCTGCAGGAAAGAGGGTGGAGAAGGATTAAGAACAAGCTGCCGAAGGTATATAATTGGCATAGACAGGATGCGAGTAGGAAGAATAGGAAGGGTAGAGCAATAGGAGGTATATTAGTGGGAGTGAAGAACAACTTGGCAATGGAGGAACCGGTATCGGTAGTGGAAGGAGTGGTAAAGGTAAAAGTTAGAATGAAGAACGACTTATGGAAGTTGGCAGGAATCTATTCATTCGGGGGCATAGAGGGGAAAATGGAACAAATAAGGGATTGGATGGAGATGGAAGAAGAGGAGGGAAAAATAATAATTGGAGGAGATCTAAATGCTAGGACGGGCGAAATGGGAGGAAGAGTATGGGGAGAAGAGGAAGAAGAGCATGCAGGAAATAGGAGGTCAAAGGATAAGAAGGTAAACTCTGAGGGCAGGAAGTTGTTGAAGATGACGGAAGAGGCTGGGTGGTTTATTGTAAATGGAAACATAAAGGGGGACGAGAGAGGGGAATATACGTACGTAGGGACAAGAGGAGGAACAGTGATTGATTATGTAATAACAGATGAAAGGGGAAAGGAGGGAATAGAAAGGATGGAAGTGGGAGAGAGAGTAGATTCGGACCATTTTCCGATGATTGTTAGCATCAGAGGCAAAGGGGATTCAGAGAGTAAGGGTAAAAGGCAGGAAAAGAACAGATGGAGAGGAGTTTGGACAGAGGAAGGTGTGGGAAAGTTTAGGGAAAGGATAGGAATGATTGGGAGATGTGGAAGAAGCATAGAAGAAATGATGAAACTGGATATAGAGAAAGTAAGGAAGGCTTTAGAGAAGGGGGAGCAGGAGAGAGGAAAGAAGAAGACTGGTTGGTGGAACGAGGAATGTAAAGAAAAGAAGACAGAAGTAAGAAGGAAACTAAGAAGCTGGAGAAAAGGAAAGGAGCAAAGGGAGGAATATACGAGAGCAAGAAAGGAATACAAAGAGATGTGTGAGAAATTGAAGGAAGTAGAAAGGGAGAAATTTAGAAAAGAGGTGGAGGAGGCTCGATCGGAAAAGGATGTATGGAAAGTGGTGAACAGAAGAAGAATAAGAAAAGAAAAGGTAGGAGAGAATATAACAATGGAGGAGTGGAGGAGACATTTTACAAAACTGCTGGGCGGGGTGGAATGGAGGGTAATGAGGGGAAATAGTGACAACGACGGGTTAGGGGGGGAAGAAGAGTATGAGATTGGAATGGAGGAAATAAGGAGAGTGCTAAGAAGGCAGAAAGATAATAAAGCGGTAGGAATAAATGAAATACCGAGTGAAGTATGGAAATATGGAGGAGAGGAAGTAGAAAATTGGGTATGGGAAGTATGTAATGGAGTATGGAGAGGAGATTTGTGGCCGAGGAGTTGGGAGGAGGGTGTGATCGTTCCAGTTAAGAAGAAGGGAGAAGGAAAAGTAGTGGAAGAGTTCAGAGGTATAACAATAACAGATACCTTGTACAAAATATATACAAGCGTATTAGCAGAAAAACTGATGGAAGAGATGGAAAGTAAGAAAATATTAAGTAAGGGACAAACGGGCTTTAGGAAGGAAGTAGGAACGATAGATAGTATCTACACACTGAACTATGTAATATATAAATACACGAGAGTGGAGAGAAAGAAGCTAATTGCTCTGTTTGTAGATCTGAGAGCAGCGTTCGACTCGGTAGACCGTGAAAGGCTATGGGAAGCAATGGAGAAGAGAGGTATTAGTGAGGAAATAGTGAGAAGAATAAAGAGAATATATAGGGAAACAAGAAACAGAGTAAGAGTAAACGGCGAATTAGGAGAATGCTTCTGGACGGCGAGAGGAGTAAAGCAAGGATGCCCATTAAGTCCCCACATGTTTAATATATTTTTAGCAGACCTAGAGGAGGAATTGGGAAAAGGATGGTGGGGGGGAGTAACGATCAACAAGAGGAGGATTTACTGTCTCTCGTATGCGGATGACATAGTGGTTTTGGCGGAAGGAGAAGAAGAGATGCAAGAGCTGATGAAAAGATTAGAAAAGTATTTGGAATGAAAGAGGTTATGTTTAAATGTAGAGAAAACAATGATAATGAGGTTTAAGGTGGGAGGGGGGAAAAGTACAAAGGTGAAGTGGAGATGGAAAGGAAAGGAGGTGGAAGAAGTGAAAGAGTTCAAATATTTGGGATATAGATTGATGAGGAATGGTGGTCAAGAAGCCCATATAAGAGAAAGAGCAAAGAAGGCGGCGACGGTGATGAGATCGGTATGGGGAATCGGAAAGAGACTATTTGGGAATGACTGTGAGAAGAGAGTATGGCTTTTTGACAGATTGGTGTGGACGGTCCTTAGCTATGGAGCAGAGATATGGGGATGGAAGGAAAGGAGTTTAGTGGAGAGGATACAGGAGAGGTTTCTGAGATGGACGTTGGGGGCGGACTGGAGAACGCCAGGTTACGCGATTAGGGAAGAATGGCAAAGGGATTTGTTAAGGACAAGAGCAGGGAAACTAGCATGGAACTATGAGAAAAAGTTAAGGGATGGGAGGGGAGGGGAATTGGCGAGGGAGTGTTGGAAGGATAGTTTGAGAGAGAGGGAGAGGAGCAAAGGAGAAGGAGGCTGGTGGGAAGAGAAACAGGAATTCTTCAGGTTAAGGGGATTGGTAACCGAATAAATTAAAATAATATTAAAATGATTTAAACATTTTTTGTATAAATATTCTTGGTTCGTATGTAGTTATAATTGAGAAAAAGAGGAAAAAAAATTGTAAAGGAAAAGTGAAGTCGAGCGGGATTTGAACCTGTGACAAAAAGTATCCTAGCGGTTCCACAGCCCCGCCTCTTACCACCTCGCTACCGTCACTCATGGTATTCTGTTCAATTTTATGGTATATAGGTTGACATTTTTTTAATTTATCTGATTAACTTACTTATTTTTATTTATGTACCATTCGTATAAATGAGGAAATACTAAAGAACACTTAATCTGCTCACTGTATACAAGAAATATTAAAATGTCAATTATAAGCGGTTATTTCGCACGATAATCCCTGCGAAACACGGTTATTGATTTTTTTGACTATGGCGCAGCTGAGCAAAAAATCTGAAAAAAATTGAGGATAATAGTTATGATAGTATGTTGTTACCATAATTTGATAAAAGTAGTCGGTCTTTGCATTAATGCGAAATCTGCACTTTTTGTCATTTTTTTTTGCGTTTTGTAATTTTCACGTCTCTGATTTAAAAGGAAACAATCTGAAAAAATTCCATAACATGTACCACATTATTAGCAATAAATCAGATTTTTTTCAGAATTTTTGCTGTTAGTATGTGGGAAAAACAGGCCAAAAACTGAAAAATCGAATTTTCCCCGTAACTACCCCCCTGAGTGAGATTTGGGGTTAAAAATTTAGCTGAGCTGTTTATTTTTGATAACCTATCGAATGATCCATGCGCGATCAAAATCGGCTGAAGGGCACATTTGACCCCCTTAATCGGCTATACCCTTTCACTCATATGTCAAATAAATTACTTAAAAAAAAAAAAAAAAAAAGAATACAAAAATAAAAAGTTTTTAACTTTGCATTGTATTACCACACCGATACACAGGTGTTTAAACTTCTTTAAACGGTAGGGCCCTCATACCCCTTCCCCCTTTGTCTTTCACTTACTGTCCTTTTCTACGACGCACAGTGGGGCAAACGTATGCCAAACGCGGGAAAAAACATTTTCCAACCGAAATCGTATGTTTATCTTTTACTTATTTATTTTATACAGTTGAAATACATATCTGGGTCACCCCTCCGTCTTTGCCAATGGAATTCTATCAATATAATTGATATTTTTACATACGTTTTAGATATTTTTACGTGCTGTAAATACCAAATCTTACGATTTATCTTTCAAATACTTCTGATTTATTTGGATCTTTAAAATTTTGTACAGATGGGCATTCTACATGATATTACAGTTTCATGAAAAAATTAAGTACAAATTAATCGTTTTAAACATTCTTTTTCTTAATAATTAGTGATCTTACAAATGTATATGTTTAGAACTATTGTTTAACATTCTATTTCATTACTTGCAATTATAAATAAACTGAAATTATTAATAATATTGGGATTTTAGGGTGGCAATCAACAATACGCCCTTTCATTATTATTATTTATATATAACATATTTCAAACGCAAACATTTATTTTATGTAGAACTTATTCATTTTTTATCCGTTTCTTGTTATTGTTGTTGTTCTTTTTCCTCTTCTTCCTATTCTTCTTCTTCCTTCTCCTCCTCCTCAGAAATTGGGAGAAACATTTCAATAGTTTCTTTTGGATATTGTTCCGACCTGTTCTTCATCTTCTTTCGGAGTCCAGATATCAAGGGATCTGATGTGATTAGAAGCCTATATATAATTGAAATAGTTAAAGAATATTCAAAGTTTTTTGGCAATTGTAACGTATTGTAGTAACATAAAGCATCGATATTTAATTCTACCTGTGCAAGACATCCATGTTGCATGCTTCTCTACTGCATTTTCTAGCATGTTGTAAGCGGTATCTCCTAAGATACTTATTTCGGGCTTCTGCTGCTTCTTCCGACAATTGCCCGATTGGCATCAAAGGGCATTCTAATCAACTTTAGTATCCTATCGTTTTCTTCTTATATTGGGAATGAATTGCCTAGAAATTGAATTATCCGTTCCACTGTATGGTCTAACAAGTCTTGTAAATTGACCTCTGCACATGTACCTTTAACATAAAGTGCTTTTTTTTTGGATAACATACTTGTTTGGCTCGCTGTAGCTTCTTATACGAAGGAAACATTTCCTTGTCGGCCATCCTAATAATGTACTGTTTTCGTGACAAATCTATATATATTTGTAGAGCTCTTAATATAGTTAGTTGCTCTCTTTTCCTTTTTTTCAGAATTGTGGTACGCTTCTCTGAGCTATTTTGCTTTTCTCAGTGATACTACAACTTCTTTGACCAATTTTGAAGCATCTAATTGGCCAGCCATCCGTAATTTTGATTCCGTTGCGAATTCCAATTCTTCAAGTTCTAAAGTCTGGATATCTTCTGTCCTCTTTCGTTTGCCACGTTCGGACAATTCTGCGAAAGGTTTTCGTGGTCTTCCTTCTTTAGTTGTACCTTTCGGAACAGCCACAACTCCCTTGAGCCAATTTTCATTCTGCTTAATGAAAATATGGTGTTGTTTTTTCACAGCTTGCCATCTCTTTTGGAAACGGGACCTCAACGTGTACATTTTTTCCCTCAAAATTTTACTTTCCTCGGCCGAATATTCACTGTTTCCTATTAATACCGATTCCAACAGACGGAGATTGTTCTCAAAATTTTGATTTTCGTCTTGTGACATAATTCTATATAATTGCATCATTGTAAATGTGCGAAGTCGAGATGAACTTTCCAATTAAAGCAAATGTCATCTCATTAAAAAATATTTTTTCTAAGAAAACTTTATAAATAAGCTTCTACAAAAACTAAAGGAAAATAGTAAAAATCATGTACATACCAGCTTCACTTGATAACTCCATCATTTTTATATTACATTGTCACTTGGAACTGCCACTTATTAGTCACAAACGTTATTAAGCGCTCGCGGCTATTGAAAATGTTTCCACTTTCAAATAATGTTTCAGATAATGTTTCTAATTCTCACTGAACAACCCGAATCGTACAACAAGTATTCTCCGATGTTACTTGTCCGAGAGCGAACTAGAGTCTGATTACATCCCGTTTCCTCATTTTGCGGGTTAGCAATTTCTTTGCTTTGCTGAAGTACGCACTGATTGGCTGAAATTCCACAGCCAATCAGCGTGTTTAATGACTGTCACCTACACATTTCCTTTACTTCTTTAGCAATCTATTCCAAGGAAAGTAGGGGATGGTCTCTATGCCAAGCGGAAATTTTACAATACTGCAGGATGACTCCACACCAAATCGATCATTTGTTTAACTCAGGATGGTCAGTGAAATCCTTTGGCACGTATATTTTGTACATGACCACCATAGCGGAGCATGTAGCTCACATACCTGGAACGGTTCGCACGGTTCTTTCAATAGCTTTTTCAGATATTAATATCAGATAGTAATATCTTTTTAAAATTATCAAATCCCGTACCTTCAAATTGATTTATACAAAATAAAAATTTGCTTATAATTTTTAACACTATAAAACTAATTTTTTAATGTAAACTGAATTAATTTGAATAAGTTGAACTTTCTACATCAAAGTTGAAAAAAGGACTCAACATGAGAAATAGTTTTTGACATAAAAATTTTTATGTTCAGCTTGATTTCTTCAAAATAGACAAAAATTGCAAAATTCGAAGTCTCATACTAAACATACTTGAATATAGAAAAAGGATAACTTAGCCCCCCCCCCCCCCCCCCTCCAGTCCACAACCCACGAGGTCTCATGTAGACCAAAATATATTTCAATTTGAGTGAAATCCCTGGTATTGTGGTCAAGACGTGGTCAATTTGGTGTGAAATGACTTTGCGAAAATTCCTTCATATTTGCTTGTTCGAACCTTGCACTGTTATAGACAGATGTACCCTTATAAAAATCTCTAAATAATTCAATTACCTTTGTCAGGACGTAGAAACTTTATAAACTGCTGGTTTATGACACGCTGAGAGCACAGTTGAAAATTAACTATATTCTTTAACTGCTTTCGCTAAGACAGAAATAATACATGCGTGTAATAAAAGAAATCTTAACTCAAATGTAGCGTTCCTTCACGGTCGTGTCATAAACCGTACCATAAAGATTAAACAAATGTTAAAAGACAGATGCCAGTTGTAGCATTTGAAACAAGAAACTTATGAATGTACTATTTTTTCATTGTTATAACGCATCTTTAAGAATTGAAATATTTTTGGGACGTGGTTAATATATACACGTAGGATATACTGTTACGAACAGTCCTTGATTTTATTTTAACAATAATAATTATAACAGGTATACATTAGCTAGAGTATGAAAACACGGTGCGGTTACGCGATAATATCGTCTCCTGAATCTGCGAGACGGAACTTCGTTTCGCGTCGAGGACTTCGGTTGAGAGAATGCCTCAGCTCGACGCTCTCGAAGGCTTGGCCCTTCGGGGTAATAAAATATTCTGGAAAATCCCAGAAAGTGGGGAAAAGTATGTACGCGTTGCCGCGGGTCTGGGACCATGCCCCTCTGCCTGCTTGCGCTCGGGGCCCGAGCGTTCGGTTCCAGATATCTAAACCCGCGGAAACGCACGCTGCCTTTTCTCTGGGATTTTTCCACTCGTGGTGTGCGATTGTACGCCACATATTATTGCGAGTTTTTATCGTAGCCTAACTTCATTGTAGTCCAACTTCATCGTAATGTAGCCTGCATTATGTTACGCGCACACGTGCCGCGGCAACTATTTATCTCTCGCATATTCGCCTTGGCAGCTCTTGGCAGCTAATTCTTTTTCTATAAGAAAGCTGAGACTTCATTCTTCAATATGTGACCAAAAAGATCGCTGCACCTCTCCGAGCCAATAATCAAAAAGTGAAATGAAAACACCATTTGTTATAATTGAAGTGTATATTATTCAGACTTAATTCTGCCATCCAAATTCAATTTAAAAAGACAACGCGACTATAAGCAGCAATTATAATTTTTGATGATTTCAACATCAACCACTTCAAAGCCATATAGCTGTCTCCATAGTTGAGAAATAGTAAAAAAATTATACTAAATCATAGTCCAGATGCCCAATCTAGTATGGTAAAAATATTCGTTTATTCTAGGTATATTTCCGAAAACGAACTTTTTACTGCGATTGGCAAGCGTTTGTCTCACTCTACGACGGTAAAGTTTAACACTTAACTACATACTACACTTAGTAAAATACGTAACCACTATTAACGGTCTGTAAGATCGCTAATGTTTGTTGCGTTATCATTGACATAAATGTGGCAAATAAAAAATCAGAATCAATGTTGTTCCTGCTTTGCATAACAATAATGGAGACGTCCAAGTTCGATTTTGGTAATTGAACGTTATAGTATAAGTATGAAAAGTACCCTGAATGACAAGCTTGTAAACCATGCAGAAAGAAAAATAGAGATGAAGAAATAATTATTAGCGGATTCACAGACCGACAAAAGTAATTAAGGGTTCAAAAGACTCGAGTTTCGTTTCCCCAGCAGCTCTAGGCGAAAAAACACTGTATAGATCTCAGAAACTGAAGCCAACTGCCTATTCTTGGAAAAGAAAAAAGTTTTTCAAAGTATCATCCTTTATAGCTGCCTGCGTATAGCTGAATTTCCTCCTCGACGGAAGGAATCTCTAGGTCTTTCCGTAGTTCTTCATTTTTGACATACCAAGAGCATCTACTACTGTTCTTAAAATTATTGTTTGCATTGCCTCCATTTTAGCAACGTGACTTTTTACTGCTGTACCCCATAATTGGATACCGTATGTCCATATTGGTTTAATTATGAATTTATAGATCAGTAGTTTGTTTTCGATGCTTAATATAGATTGCCTACTTGTCAGAGTGTACATGTCCTTCCTCTTTATCCTAATTTGATTTAATTTTTTTTTACATATGTGCTGTTCCCATGTTAACTTAGAGTCGAGGTGTAATTCTAAATATTTAACTACTTTTGTTTGTGGAATTTTGTTATTATGAAGAGTTATTTTAGTAATATTTGCTTTGCGGAGGGTGAGAGTAATATGATTACATTTATTATAGTTGACCTTTATTCTTCGTTCATTCAACCATTTTTCTAGTAGGTTAATGTCACAAGCGACATTTCTAGTTTAGATTAGAATAAGACAATATTATTTCTAAAACGATGGGAATTATAAATAAATATTGCGATAATCAATTTTTTGCCGTAATTGATCTGTGAAATCCAGATTTAAAATAACGAGCATATGGGTATATCTTCATATGTATTGGAATTCTTTCACTTAATTCTCTATAACCAGAACATAACTCACTTTTAAGGTGAATAAAATTGTAATTATTGACCAAAAAATCAGGAATTAATAATAGCTGTATAAGTGACTGTCGTCAATATAACGACAAAAAGAAGGAAAATGAAACTATACAATGATATGCTAATGAGGTGAACATCAACAAATTTAAATACATTGATATGTCATTATTTAGTCGCATGGTATTACAAGGGGTTAATTTTATCAACTTTGATAGTCGGATTGAATATAATTTTTAAAATAACCATTAAAAATCTGCTGCCTTACACGATCGAAATTACAGTTTGAAATCTATAATGTTTCTTATAAATGAATGGTCTATCTTGTACTTTTAGTTAATTCTACGGCATACACAGACTTTACGTCGAACATGCCGGCCAGGTCCTTATCGCTCCTCTCCGGCGCAATGCCACATAGTGTTCTAAAACGTCCGAAACGCGGCCAAAATTGATAACAGTAAAAAAACGGTAAAGATTGTTCGGAAAATGGTGTATATTAGGCTTTTTGGGGTCGCTGATTACGAAAATGTCAGATTTATTATATTATATAGTGTAGTATTTAATTTAGTTTAATACTGAAACCTGTCACATTTAGATCTTGTTCAATATATCTTGGCAATTTAATAACTGCATTTAACCAATTTTTATTTTTTGATAGAAATCGTTCTATTGTTTGCGAGCTTTCATTCCATTTCTTTACATGGCGAGTAAAAAAATATGCATCAAACATCTTAAAAAATTGCCTATCGTGAATTAGTAACTTATGTTCTTTCTGTAGGAATTGCAGTATGTACTCCTGCTTTAAATGTGATTTATTAACCAACTCTTGAAATATTGTATGCAACTCCAGTCTGGATATGGCGAACATTTTAACAATTATATTAATGTATAACTGAACACTAATAATAATATATATATATATATATATATATATATATATATATATATATATATATATATATAATATATTATTATTTGTGGGGGATCTACCATCAAACCAATTCCACGTGTTGCTCTAAAATAGAGTTTATCTTGTTATTTACACCTTAACTTATATTATATACAAAACCCTTACCTAAAATAGAGAAACGACAATTGAAGTTTATTGGTTAATGGTCAGTTTCCCTTATGCGCTTTTATTTTAACAGATCTACTATTATAATATTCTTATAATTACTTTATCGATAATCGTGGCCTCACCAAATTCCTCGTCTCTTTTAAGTCTTCTATCATTTATCTATTTCATCTATTTATCTAGTATCTACTTTACCGATGATTGCCAGCGCGGTAAGTTTAATTTAAAGAAATACCTTTTCTTTATATATATATATATATAAAATAATATATATATATATATATATATATATATATATATATATATAAATGAAATATGTTTTACATAAGGCTTTATCTAAAAATATTATAAATAAAATTTAGCATATCAAGTATATTAAACTTATAAGAGCAATATAATGCAATACTGCTGTACTTACCGTATTATTGTATTTAGTTTCCTCATTAGAACATGAAATATTATCACAACACAACATAACACAAAGCAACAAAATACGATATTGTAAGTTCTATACTGGCATTTTTTCAAAATCTTTTACTAAAATATCGCGATTTCGCTCTGATGGTTCGATATGGACTCACTTATGCACTGGCATCTTTTTTGTGAAGTTTTCTCGAGCCCTCACTCACATTCGCTTTTTCCACGGGTGGAGGAAGTACTTTCCTCACCTCAGATAGACGGCTAGGCGTCAACCAATCATGACTTTATTAATCGCCAAAACTGTTGACGCCCATAATTAGTTGACCACCGCCCTCAGAGCCCCACGTCTGGAAAATCCTGTGCATCGGTGTCACATCTGGTCGCGATACTAGGACTTTACACGTATATGGCACGCAGACCGTTATTGGGGATTACAAAAAGGTTCCGAAATTCTGCCTAATTAGTAAAATATAAAATTTCCAAGCTTTAACTGCCGATCTCTACATACATAAATTAATTTGACTAAGATTTATGTTCCCCAATAACGGCGAAATCGCGTACGCGCCATAAACGTATTTCCCCTGTTCTAACACTGACTTTTAGTCGCCATCGAACTGATGAATTCGTGCGGAATCGACAACGCTGCAGTCCCGTCATATAAGAGCTGTTTATTTCGAGCTCTTATGTAAACAAAATTTGAAGCGTTCGCGTTAGTCCCCAATAACTAACACGTTTTGCACCGCGTGGATCGTATGCGCCCCATGCTGAACTTTCCTTTCAAGCCATTTGGAATTCTACTCGTCTGGTAGAGTAAATATTCAACCACGTGTTTGTTAAAATAATTCCTTGAAAATTAAATTTATCGCTTTGTTGTCTTATGCATCTTAAACTCTACACCCCCTCCTTAATAATTATAGTCTTTGTACTATTGTAAAAATATTGTAATAATGAAAAGTTGGTCCGACACGGATCGTGCTAAAGACGTTCTTTTTGAACCAGGAATCACAAAACAAAATTCATTCGAAATCAAGCACTTAATCTGGAATACTGAAAATCCTCTCTATACAATTCACGTAATAATATTGCGATGGTATTAAAAATATTAATAAATGAGCAATATACAGGGTGTTCGCGGTAATTTGTACCAGCGTTCTTTTCGTAAACGGTAAACATTAGAAAAAAGCGGAAGAGGAGGAAGTTATACTATATTTTACTGGCAATATGTTAGTGTATCTCAATTTTTTATATTTTGAATATCTTTTGAGAAACAAAGGTGACCTTCATTTTTTTAAATGGAATGCTACATATTTTTGTACATCTAATGAAAGCGTGCGTTAAGACAAGTTCAACCATGTAGTATACTGTTGTCTTCAGGGTCATACAAGGGCAGAAATAAAAGAAATACATTTAACATTTCGTAATATTGTATTTATTAGTATGGTATAGTGATAAGATTACATAGCATGTCAATAAACCAATTACAAAATTCCGTACGCCGTGGATAGTCAGATTCCTGCAGACTTTGTACTTTGTGATATTTGGAAGGTTTATAATCGTACAAATCTAGAACTTTATGTGTCGATGCAATTGAAACATCACATAGTCTGGCTACTTTTCTTATCGAAATGGACGGATCTTCTTGAAAACGAAGAAGTATTTCTAATTTTTTTGTTTTCTGAAACAATAATTCGATGGATCCTTTGATGTTTCGACTCTACAGATCCTGTTTCATTGAAACGTTTATTAGGATGGAGAAACTGAGTTCCACTGGGTTGTACTCTCTGTGGATATCTTTCTTCATACACTAATTTACTTTGTCCCTTATTTTTATTACACTCCAAAAAAATCTGTAACATATCTACTTCTTCCTGAGTAGAATACCGATACATAATGATAACGTATTATTAAACACAATAAATTCAATAAATACTTTATGAAATTGTAACAAGGCTAATCGTTCCTGGTTGTTTCTCACAAATGTACTGAAGCTAAAGGAATAACCTTGTCTTATGAAAACATAAACACTCACACTGTCAGCAGAAGTCACATTGAGCACGATACGGAATCTTGTCACGACACCATACTAATAAATACAATATTACGAAATGTTAAATGTATTTCTTTTATTTCTGCCCTTGTATGATTCTGAAGACAACAGTGTACTACATGGTTGAACTCGTCTTAACGCCTGCTTTCATTAGATGTAAAAAAATATGTAGCATCCCATTTAAAAAAATGAAGGTCCACCTTTGTTGCTCGAAAGATATTAGATATTAGTGCCAGTAAAATATAGTATAACTTCCTCCTCTTCCGCTTTTTTCTAATGTTTACCGTTTACGAAAAAAACGCTGGTACAAATTACCGCGAACACCCTGTCTATTAAGTTATTAGTTAGATTTACAATGTTCTTTTAATTGCAGCAATTTCTAGAAAATCATCACTTAAAGAATGTTGAAACATTGAATTTTCAAGTTATATTAAAAAATAAATTAAAAAATTGTTTAATGTTAAAGTATAGTTATTGTAGTTAAATATACAAAAACCCCTAAATACAATTATTTTCGAGAAAATTAGAGTTCGTTGTATCTGTGCAGAATGTGACTGCAAGAGCAGAATCATGCATTCCAGATTTGTATAATTCAAACACGAATTTCTTTTTTTGGGTGAAACATGGACAAGATTTT
Organism: Eucera pruinosa; assembly: GCA_028830335.1. Classification (NCBI taxonomy): domain Eukaryota; kingdom Metazoa; phylum Arthropoda; class Insecta; order Hymenoptera; family Apidae; genus Eucera; species Eucera pruinosa. The sequence continues at coordinate 18,042,504 of JAMYCR010000010.1, read as the reverse complement.
CTTGTTGTATATCATTGTAGGCACATTCCGAAATACTTTCCATAAAAAATCAGTATGTGGATAGGTATTACACTTTTCTTATTGCAACTGAATGTAGATCAAAATCATTATTTTGTATAAAATCGTATATTTATAGCTATATGTATAGGTAAGTCTATAACATCAATATCGAGAGTATTATCTCATTGTTTAATTATCGAAGAAAAATATCCAATAAAGAGAAGTTGTTCAATAGTGTAAATATGACACACAATATCAGGAAATCATCATTATACTTCAAACCATTTGAGTTTTAAAAATTTTCAATGAAAGCAAGATTCCGCAATTTTCTAGTTACTTTTTCTTAACAATATTTATTGTTTCGTGTACCTTGAAGTATTAGTTAATGATATTAGAACCTATTTAAACAATATAGATTATTTTGAAAAATGATATTTTCAACTATTTTGGCCGCGTTTCGAGTGTTTTAGAACACTGTGCGCCATTGCTTCTGTTTTGAAAGAACAGAAAAATTTACTATGAAAATGTTTTACTTGCAAACATAGAAGTGCCTTTAATTTATAACAATCAATTCGATAGATAGAGAAATTAAAAACAATCAACATAGAAAATGGAATGTTTACAATTTCTACATCATTTGTGGGCTAACAGATTCTGAAGATGATTCTTTTTTATACATATATGTATATGATACATATTTGAGCTGCAATTCCGAAATGCTCTAGTGGCCGATCGTCACGAGATTTGGAAAGGCAGCGGACAGGGTAAAAGCGGATCAAAATAAAAAATGTTAGCTTGAGGTAATTAATAGTTTCCGCGATATTAATAAAAGACGTTCCACATAATATATTAAATTCTGCTTATATGAACCTAGCACAGACGCCACTAATAGTATTGACGTTAACTGTCGAATAGCTGATGACAGAGCAACAATGTTAATTTAACTGTCTAGATTCGGATAGGGTTCGAGGTAAATCATTATTTCGGCCGGCATGTAGTGGTAAATTTTACTGAAATCGTGGTCAAAATATGAAGGAGTGGTTCAATTCATTTTGAAAATCAATATGTTAATGTTTTTAAAGTCGTTGATAACGAATACGACAACAAAATTGCAAAAAGATGAACGATTAATTAAAAAAGCGAACGCATGTTTAAATAATTATCAAACATCTAAACTTTTTTTTTCAAGGTTGCTGGTTACGAATATTTAATCAATATTGAACAAAAGTAAATGGCTAATTCGAAATACCGGATCACAGTAGAGCAAATATTCAAAATTAGTATTTTCAAACTTATAGTAATGCGCTAGAATAGGTATATACTACCATGACATAATTTCAGAAAAACAGTATTGCTTTCTTTTATGTTAGATTCATACCTTTGATTACAATTATACATAATAAATATTAAAAACTTACATTTAGTAATTCTCCACAATATTTTTCTAATTCCCTACTTCCTTATTGATATCCGGCACATCAAAGAATTAAACTACATCTTTGGAAAAATTTTACTTTTCTTGGGATACACTTTTCTAATTGCACGTAAATGTGGATTAGTCGACACAAATAAATTGTTAAAGATATTCTGCATCATTTGTATTCTAGAAAATTTTCTATATTGATATTCCCTAAAGTCCTTAATATCTATATTACGGAATTCTTGAACCTTTCTCCTTGTTGTCCTATTAGCAGAATTGTGTGGCGTATTATATCCACAGAATGGAATAGAACGTTATGTAATGTTGTTAGCATTGTATACTATCGATACAACTGAATAAATAAAAGATGTATAAATCTTGTATCTATATCTACCATGGTTCTAAAACATGGAATAATATAATGAAATTGGAATATATGTATATACTAATGTAAGGCTTGTTGGTTGAAATTATTCCTTTTATATTAGCATTAAAAACAAAAAGTAATGCTAGAAGTTGATGTTAAAAAAGTTTGTATTTTAGAATTAACAACTTCCCACCAGTATACTTTCATGAAAATTGCATATTAGAAATTAATTTCAGTGGACAATCATGGACTGGTCATTTACAAGTAGGATCCACTCTACAGAATATCATGGTAGTGGTTTCCACGATATTAGGCAAATTCATCACTGTGCGCAATTTTGTTTTTGTATTTTCGCTATTTATAGATTCATAATCAGTAACCTGAAAGTCCTAGTATACCAATATTTGTTCAAATCAAATGTTATGTATTGACAAGCATTTACTGGAACTCGCTACTGTTATTTATTGCCTATGGACTGCGTGGACATGGTTGACAAAATTAACAATAACAACAACAATGAAACAAATCAATGAAAGCCAAGATAACTTTATAAACTCAAAATCAAGCTATTTCTTAAATCAGTATCACACGAACCGTTTATTTTTACATGTGCATACAACGCCTTGTTTCGTTCCTTATTATTCTATTTTCTTAAATATGCGTTTATAATGTCACTCAATTATAGGGATAATTAGCACGAAGTGACGGTGTAAAATGGGCATTATATTGGTCTGTAATCAGCCGACGCGACGTTCATTTCTCAACCGGACGAAGAAAACAGAAAATATAAAAGGTTCTTAGAACCCCACTTCAAGAGCACCTACGATTTTTCTCATCATTTTTTTCGATTACAACGATTGAGCTCAAGACTCACGCAGCTTGGAAGCTGCATTTGCAATACAGTAAGCTGCGTTTGAGCGTAAAATCAAACCTATAGTCGCTCAACCATCGCAGTTGCGAATAACAGTATAATAGCGATCAAGATACACCGAAATCGTAAATTAAAACATATTGTCGCGGCCGTTACCGCTATTTTAGACATAAGGAAATTCGTTTATGGTGCGAGCATGCTTTCGTCGTTATTGGGGACGTTAGTGAAAATTAGTTTATTACGGCAGAGGCCGGCAGCTAAGGCCTCCTGTTTTTTTTGCACCATCAATTAGGTAGATTTTCGAAACCCCCGTAGTCCCCAATAACGGCTGGTGCGCCATAAAAGTGTGAGGTCTCGAGTCCTAGGTTCGCGACCAGATGTGACACCGTTACTCGGGGTCTTCCAGCCTAGGTAACGTGTCCACCTCTCTGACCCTGTGGTGGGCGATCACTTAATTGTGGATGTTAACAAATTTGAGTCCAAACAATTCCCTGATTGGTTGACACTCAGCCGCCTATCAGAGGTGAAGAAAGTAATTCCACCACCCTTAGGAAAAGGAGAAGAAAAGTGAGGGCTCGAGACAACGTGGAAGGGAAATACCAAACAGACGACGAGTTTAAGAAAAATCGTGATACGGAACACAACGAGTAGAAACACCACTGAATACCGACGAGTAGCGTACTTGAGAGTTATTGTATTACCGTTGCCGTCGAAATAACTGAGTGACAGTGTAGTCTAGTTATAGATAGTGTTACCGTTTAAATAAAGACACTCGCTTCATTGGATTAGCATTGCACCCATTCTTCAATTCTCCAAAATCAAATCTGAGCAGCCGCACGAAACATATTGAACAACGGTACCAATTAGTGTCGCGATATTGTGTCACTCGACATAACGCTGTACATACATATCTTCAATGCTTTAACACGTTAACGTTGGAGTGTACCAGTGGTGATACAAACGAGGTTGTTTCATCGGGCGACATGTACCACTGGTGGTTCAAAGTAAATTTTTCATTGAACGACGTATATAATGGGTGCATAGTGTGATATTTCAGCGATTGAGCTGGACAAAATTAAATTTTTTAATTATTCCTAATACATACAAATACATTGTAAATCAATAGTAAGATGTTGTTTTGAAATACACTATAACAATGTATAATATGATCCAGAAGTATAACTAACTGACCCAACTTATAAATGTGTATTATTTGCTATAGTTTTTTTGTATTGTGTGTACGTTATACCATTGTTCCGTAGCCATATTTGTGTGTGTGTGTATTTATAACTATCCTCCTATTCTTCACCCTATGCCTAAGTACTTTCCGGGTCCAAAGAAGTATTTTATATACCTTCTAAACTTACATAACAAGAAGCATGTGACATACCTGCACTTATCAAAGTTTAGTTACACAGTCAATACATTATATTGTCTTATATTGCGTTGAAACTATTTGTACATAAAACTGAAACTATAGATGATTGCTGACAAATTATAACATTTGCTATTTGTTTCTTTGTATCGTCACGTTCGTAACTGATGGTCGCAACCATTACTTTCTCCCGGAGAAAGTATATTTTCCGATTGGTGTGGTAAGATTACTAAGATCCAGTGTCATAAATCAAAATACGCACGTGTTATACCAAAGGATACGAATTTTCTAGGCAGAAGTCTATCAAAACTTTTGGTTATTAAAGTATTGTGACTGATTAGTTCGGACCCACTCCGTTGTGAGCTTGCGTACTTCTTCAAAAACAGTTTGAAGCAATATTAATGCAGAAATATTACAATTATTGGAAGAACCATCAATTGAATTAAATATATCACAAAATTATTTACATAATACAGATTCGGAATAAAAATACCCCTACTGTCGCTAAAATTTGTATGTATTTCATATTGTTTAAGTGAATCGCAATTTATTTTGTTCGATTCGACTAAACTGGGCTCGGATTTGAGGGAAAGGAACTGAGGTTCAATAAACGAACGCTTTGTTTTTATTTTTGGCCGTCGATCTCTGGACGGCCGTTTATTTGCCTCTGAACTTCACTTGTCAATCCCTTGATATGTGTGTTCGTGTGCCTGTAACAGAAAGAATCGGTGGAAACACCGATATCTTATATTATTGTCAGGTTATTTTTTGGAATTATAGGAAGCAAGTTTAGTTTTAAAAACACTCAAGAAAAGAAATAAAACTTTTGGATGTTCTATCAAGCGTTGTTAGACGCGGACTGAAAACTCTGACCCCCTTTTGTTTCTGCTCGAGGGGTCCAGACCTTATCAATACTTTTGTATATTACGTATCTGATCTTCGACGACGTAGTACGCCGAACTACGTCCTAATTAGACAGGATGTTTATTGACTTTGTATATGCCCACATTATTGCTCTATCGGTGCGTCTTTCCTCCCTTTCCCCTAATCATCAGATGCGTGGCAGGTGATGAGGGCTGCAAGACGCAGTAGAGGGGAGTGGACTGTATAATACGACGTTTCCCGCGTAACGCAGGGAACCGTCGTCTGCAAACGTACAGATTTAATTTTATATTCTGTATCGAATGCAACAGTCGATTGCCTCGAACCGGCTTCTCGCTAATGGAGGTTGTAAGGCTCCAAAAGGGAGGTGCCGTGTGGAGGAGAACCAGCGGTTACTACAATACTAGTCTCGGGAGATGGTTGAAACTCAGAGTCTCGCCGCTTCGTCTCTCACACGACGCTCGCTATGACGTCGTGAAAAGGCACTGGAATTTCAGTAACCTTTTGGGTGCGCTATTACGGTCGATATATGATACACGGTACCGCTGCCCGAGAGATAGAAGGTTGTGACCTGGCACACGCTGTCTGCCACACGCGTCTTTAGGCGATCGTGGGATTTAAAACAGGAGTCTGCAGGATCGCCGCCACTGCACGTGAAAACATATCGGACGTTTTAACGATGAGTGCACCGACAACTTTGATACCTGCCACGGGGGCTGGTCTCCGATTGCTTCTAAATCGAGGAATAATCGACAAAAGAATCGGGGTAAGCCCACCGATTCGATTGCTATTCGCTCGAATTAGGTTGGACGATTTATTTGGAGCGTGCCAATGAGGCAACGATCATGCGACAGAAAGCCGTTTCGACATGTATCGTCTCTTTCTCAGCGCACGTCTTTTATTTTCTCAATAATTACCTTTAAGAGAGGTTTCGAGAGTTGAGAATTGAGCTTTACTCTCGAAAACTATCAGTTACTTGGGCTTCGGGAGCGGGTGAGATATTCTCCGGTAGCTACCACGAAGAACTTTCCAAAAGCTGACTGCGGCAGCACAGAAGCAAGTGTTCTGGCTGTGACCAACTCTCTCGAGGAACTCTGGAGAACTGAACTGGCTCACCGCCGGCTGACGGCGCTGTCTATTTCATCATTGTGTCTCTTTTCAACTGAGACACCTTTCCCTCTCTCTATGCTCTCGCGTCCTACGCGTTTCACCGATCTTTTTCGAATTTAAGGGGAAACCGTCGTTGCACGTTTACTGTTTGTCTCAACACAAACAGTTAGAAAAACTATAGTCGAAAAATTGTTAATTTTGCCGTTGCTATTTGGCACGTGAAGGACATGTTTAAATTCGAGATTCACCGTTTCACGTAGTCGCCAAAATAGCTGACGAATTTCGTGATCGTGGAAAGTTAACGAAAACGCGACTTCTTCGAACACATATGTATTTTCATTTTATGTATAAATGTTAAATAATTTTGAAAATAGGTTTTGTTGATATTAAACTAAAGATTATGTTCTTTATTGGTAGAAAAACTTAATGAAACCTATCAAAATTAGTACTCCCTTTGTTGCAATAATGTTGCACTATTAGGTTGTTGAAACATCACACTGCGATGGTTCAAACGGAGCGTTAAAGTTATTAAGAGTTAAGGTTCTAAAATGCTTAGGGCGGAAGAGTGCCAAGGTCGAAACCGGATTAGAGCCCTTTTTGGCCCAGCACAGTACCTCGATCTTACACCAGTTCTTCTTGAATAAATGTGTATCTATATACTATGCGTACATGAAAAATTAGCCGACTGTCACTAAGCTGAACCTACATAAGAGAAAAGGGAATTGTCCACTCGTAGCGCTGAACCGCATGGCAGCGACCCTCTTACTTACCGTTAGACACAGGCTACTATTGGCTGAGTCGGTCATGTGCATCCCCTATTACACATCAGAAATTGTCGAGATCTTAAAATCAGAATTTATTACGGGGCACTGGATTCAGCGCATGAACGATTCCCCTTTTAGAAAGGGCCTTTTCCTTGTGTAGATTCAGCTTGTAGGTAACCAACCAAATTCTCGTGCGCGTATAGCAAGTACATATACAAGATATTCAGCCAGCCTTGGGAGAAATTGCGGAGAGTGATACTATGAGCTAAAGTATGACGAAAAATAAGAGTAACGAAATCTCATTTTGAAGCTGCGGTTTTTAATTATAAGCAATTAAAAAACGGGCTTCATGAGCTTTGACGTATGGCTATCTCAAAGCGACCGCCTGCTGTATAGTAGGTCAAGCGACGAAAGTATCGTCACCATCAAAAGAACAACGCATGGTTAACAATTTAGCCTCTGAAAATTTACAGAAAGAAACAAAGAAATTTTGTGCCCCACTCTGTTCTCGTGACGGTATATACGGTACACCCCTATCCACTGGCGTGCCTTACAACAGCTGATCGGTAGAGGACTGACGTGCGTTGGGCGCGTGAAAGCTCATTTGTTCAAATTGAAATATGTTATAGCCTATGCGAAAATAAGGAGGGTTTAAGTCATCATTTTACTTGTTTCGAAATTGTTTAAAAAATACAGACCTTCGAAGTTGGCAATTTTTCCCCATTTTTACGAAAACTACCTTCACAAAAAAATGTTTGTCTCTGAAACTATTAGTAGTACCAACTTCATTTTTTTCATTTTACTCACAAAAGATTATTCTTTTCAATGAATTTTTTATCTCACTCGCAAATTCATTTTTTATACAAAAAAATTCTCAAAATATTTTTATTTCGCAAATTTGAACACTGGGGCCAAAATTTTAAAAAACTGGAAAAAATTTGCCTAAATTCTTTGTTCTTTCCTCTTCAAAAATCCGTTTCTTATTTGGCAGGCACTCAAAAACTATGGCACAGCAGCCTGACAAATACCGAGATGTACGGCGATTCAGGTACGTAAGTGCACTGTTCGGGCGCGCCTGGCTGGTCGTTCCCTCCAATAAAATAGGAAAACCCAAGTGTCTTTTGTATTGGAAACGACATTAATAAAGTTGTAAAGTATTGCATCTGAGAAAATGGGATTACTGGAGTCCTGAAAATATGTTTTCATGCTATTTCTCCGAATCGTAATCCTTTCTATGACTTCATTATTACTATTTTACATGATACGAAGCTAAGGACGCTTCTTAAATTACTCTGAATCATTAATAATGATTCACCGAGGTCTTTTGGCGTTTTATGGAGTTATTAGACATTCTGAGTATATATTGGGGCACTCTATGTCTGAGAATTTGTCTTGAAACAGTTCTCGTTTCGCCAAGTGCGGAATTTAAAGTGATGGAAAATGGTGCGATGTCAGTGTTGTAATCCGTTTAAACGATCATCACATACCCGACATACCAACATCTCTATGTCCCTATTATTTTTATATTCCTATCTAGTCATTTGTGTGTGATTGTTGCGGAAGAATGATGTTGCATAAGGAGCAACATCTCGAACAAGCGAGTTCATCCCTAGAAGCAGGTTCATCAGATATAGTCAATCCTAGCATTCCTACTATTGAATCTAGTAGTAGTTCTGAAAATAATTCCACTTACAAAACAGAAGAGTGGTAGATGTTATGAACACATTGGTGCTTGTGGTAGGACAATCTCCATTATCAAGTCGTGTACTTCGACCACGCAAAAGAGTAGCTTGTAAAGTCAATAAATTTAATACTTTTATAAGAAAAACAGTTACTAACCGATAGGAGAAGTTCAGCTAGCGATGCCGATATTATGGACGTAAATATTTTAAAAGAATTAAGGGACAAATTCAAAGTAGAGTCTAGTGTGGATGAAAAATTTCGGATTTTTACATATACGCCTTAGTCATGGAGCATTCGAAAATTGGCAACCGAATTCCATATTTCATATCACATGGCTAGACAAGCGAAACACTAGCGAATTAATTACGGAATAACGGTTGCACCAAATACAAAACAAGGTCGCACACTGTCAAAAGAAATATAAGATTTAGTGCACATATTTTTTCGCGATGATAATATTAGTATAATAATAATGCCGGGTAAAAGCATGTTTCTGTAGTTCACAAAAGAGTCGTTAGCTGATGGCGAACTCGTAATTTTAGCTGATTTTTCTGAAAAATATAATTGTGTTAAACCAAACCAAGCTAACATAATACATATTTTACACCATTTATAAAACATATTTTACACCATTAATACGTTTATGAAAGTCCAAAATACATTACAGCTACAGAACTGACTGTGATTAGTTTTACTTCGGTGTACGTGCCCGAAGGCTTCACACAGAAGGCCGGGATTGGCGCCCCATTGAGTTACGTCCAATGAACGCATAGGGAACTTACGCCTGAAGACGTAGCTACAACCTACTACCTGTGCGATGAAGAGCCGGCAGGACTCAATATCACGTTACAGGTCGAACGGCGGGACCCCTTTTCTAGGTCCTACCATTTCTGGAGAGTGGTACCCGTGCAGTTGGTAACGCTGCACTCCCGCCGATGTCTCCCAGGCCTATGCTAGAGGACATCTTGACCAGCATTTGGCTTTCAACCACCGCCCCCGCGAATCCAGCTCCAAACCTCCGGGCCAAGGGGGCATCACACGATGACTCAACCCCTGGGGTTAGCCCGGAACCCGCGGTACCAGTACAGTGCAGTGTTGACTTGTTGGCGAGCGTCGTATAAGCTGAACGGCACAGGGGCAAGGGGAGCTGGTCGCTCGCTCCGCCCATTAGCCAGTAGAAAATCTTTCTTCCAGAATCTTAGATGCTACATGCATAGTAGTAGGTCCTTCATATTCGCTAAGGATTCGCGAGTGCGGTCCCTCCCAGGTATCTTCTTGAACATTTCCCCACATCCTCGCGCGAAAAAAAAATTTGGTTTACGCCAATGTGATTCAGTTGTAGTTCCAAGTCGTTCTATCTCACTCTACCTCGACGTGTTTTGTTTCGCGTCCTGTGTCACGCAGTAGACTTGCAGTCGTGACCGATTCAGCCAATGAATATAATACGTGTGACTGAAGGTGTCGCTAATATGCGACAGCCAATCGGCTTGCCTCTCCAACAAGTCATCAGTGCACTGTATGTCAACTGGTGGGACATGATTCGTGCACGTAACGCTACCGGTCTAAGGACCTTTTTTTTTTTTTTTTTTTTTACGCTGTGGAAATCGTCGAAAGACACCGCCCACCATTCGGGGGAACAGCGAGCGGTAGTACGGGACTTTAACCCGCTAAAACCACAGCGGCGCCTTAAGGACGCTCTGCCGCATCAGGCAGTACTGGGGTAGTCGCGGGGCCTCTCAAAGAACTCGGCCGCGACTACCTCTTACCGTGCCGGCTCACATTTAAGGGCCAGCGCGTCCCGGGGAAGGTTGGGCATGAAGAAAAGCCCCCATCCTGTTATGAATGCAAGTGCAGGGAGGTCGCGCCCTGCACTGCTCCGCCGCGTGATCGCTAATGTGGAGCGCAAAAGCACTCCACCCCTTTTGATCGCCTCTTACGACGGGCAGGGATACCGTGGGAGTATTCTAATCCCCTCCTCACAGGGGGAACCGGTCTGAGGACCTGCCTCCCAGTGCACCGGTCGAGCAGTTCGGGTTAGGCCTGCGGGGTCACCACACCCCGAAGGGAGCGACTGGAATCAGCCACCTGGGCCTTTCTTCACTCCCCCCCCCCCCCCCTGCGGGAAGGAGCAGCATTAGCTTTTGCTAATGCCTTTTCCAATACAAAAGACACTTGGGTTTTTCTATTTTATTGGAGGGAACAGGCAGCCGGGCGCTCCCGGACAGTGTGCTTACCTGAATCGCCGAACATCCCGGTATTTGTCGGGCTGCCCTAACCATAGCTTTTGAGTGCCTGCCAAATAAGGAACGGATTTTTTAAGAGGAAAGAACAAAGAATATAGGCAAATTGTCAATTTTTGAAATTTTGGTCCCAGTATTGAAATTTGCAAAACAAGAATATTTTGCGAATTCTTTTATATAAAAACTGAACTTGAGAATAAGATAAAAAAAAAATCATTGAAAAGAGAAATCTTTTGCGATTAAAATAGAACACAAATGAAGTTCATACCTTCAATAGTTTCAGAAATAAAAATTCTTTTTTGAAGGTAGTTTTCGTGAAAATGGGCAAAAATTGCCTAATTTTTTAAATTAGTAGAAAATATTCTAATTAATATCTTGGAACTTATTAAAGACCCACCATGGGAATTTGGTATTTAAGGTTTACTCACCTTACCCCCCCCCCCCCCAAAAAAAACTTATTTTAATCGGTGACCAGGTCTCCTTGGAACTTTATCCTAAGCCGTTTTTACTGAAACAAAAGTATCAGCACACTTAAGAAATTTGTTATATCATATTATTTCGGAATATTTGCAATATTGGTACGCATACGGTGGCTGAGGAAAAGTTCAACTGATCGTCAATTGAAACTGTTGTCATTTGTTACCATTAATAAAGACGTCTTACAGAGAAAAATACGAGAAAGCACAAATGCGGCAAATAAAACGCAAGAAACAACAATTTCTGAAGAAGTTTATTAAGTTTACAGTAACAAGGAAAATCGTATTTAACAATAGGTAAAATCCTTAATTTAAGTCTTTTTATTATTAGGAACGAAATTAAACGATTTTTATATAAGGAAAGTATAGTGAACGCTCCACGAAGTAGGCATTTTCAGAAGCTTAGTAATAGAGAAAAAGGAAAACAATTAACATAATAAAAAAAAATTTCTAAAACTATATCTTCAGACATAGCCGTAATTTTAAAAAAGTCGAATGTAATACGGAAGTATACCCCATAACAGTTCGAAAAATTATTAAGAACTCTGGATATAAATCAAATGTTCCGAGGCAGAAGCCGTGTATTAGTAACATTAATCAAAAGAAAAGGTTAAAATTTGCAAGCAGCATACACGCATAAGTACGGAATTTTGGGACAAAATACTATTTTCCGATGACAGTACATTCAACATCTTTCCATGTGTTGGTAAAGTTTTAGTTTGGCGAAAACATAACGCGGAGTTAGATCAAAAGAATATTTTTTACCCAGTTAAACATAGATGTGGCGAGGTGTGTGGTGTGGGGTGTGTATGACCCCATCTGGTGTCGGAGAGCTTATTTTTATTGAAACTACAATAGACTAATATGGTTACTTAAATATTTTAAAACTTAAAAAAGGTATGGAATTTGGTATCGGACTACTATTTTCAACAAGATAATGATCCGAAGCATACGGCGTATAATGTCCGTCAGTGGGTTATTTTTAATACGCCGCTATGTTGTCGATCCTCCTCCTCCTCCACAATTTTTGGATCTAAATTCCATAGAACATATTTGGGCTGAAATAGGACGACACATTAAAAAAATGGCACATCATGACAAAACAAGAGCTAAAGAAAGCATTTCTGGAAGAATGGTAAAATATAAATTCAACCATCATAAAACAGTTCGTTTGAATTTCTTAACAACTGTTATACAGAAAAAAAGATTACATACAAAATATTAAATTCAATACTGTAATAATTTATATTTCAGAAATCTTAACTGTGTCAATACTTTTGTTTCAATAAAAACGGCTTATTCTGCACACTTTCTGCTATTAGTACTTGTGTAGTTATTCGACTTTACTGGTTTTTAGAGACTTAGGGCAGTACTTTGAAATAAAAGGGTATAGCCGGTTAAGGTGGTCAAATGTGCCCCCAAACCAAATTCAACGTGCAATGAGTCATTCGATAGCTTATAAAAAAAAACACTTCGTGCAAATTTTTAGCCCTGTATCTCGACCTGGAGGGTAGTAACAGGGTGAAAATGAAAATCACGTTTTTACGTCATTTCTCTTATTCTATAGCATGAAAAAAACAGAAAAAAATCAGAGGCATTTCTGATATCGGCTTACGTATTTAGGAATTTTTTCATATTTTTAAATTGAATAACTAAGTTGTGAAAAATGAAAAACCGAAAAAAAGCGGAAAAATGCCGATTAAGCATTGATGCAGGTCCATTCAAGGATTTTACTTCGAATTTAATGATATTATTTTTTTCTATGAGATACTGGACGGCAAGGTTACTATCTTCGTCCATAAGCTCTGCTAAGTAAGATACTGCTTGTGATAATTGATACGACCAAGTAAAAAAAATCTTCAAATCGTTATCTGTCATCTCCGGAAAATCAATAATTTCGGAAGCTGAAAGCTGTTTGAACCGCGACTTTCGCCTATTCACGCGACAAACTTTTCCACAATCAATTAGACAATAAATTGCTCCCTTAAGTAGGTTTATTTTGTAAAGTAGCAGGGTTTCTTAAAAATATGTTTGGAAAACGTTTAAATTCAGATGTAGGGCTTTTCGGTGAAATAGTGGAAAGGATGGTATCCGAACCACTGAAAATACATTAGCGATCGATGCAGAAACTCATCACTGGAATAGGCGAAATCGCTTAGTAATATTTTTACAATAGAAGTACAATAGGACAAGATATGCGAGAAAAGACGCGGAGTCATAAAAAGCGCTCTAACATTATTTTCATACATATTTTAGGTTAAAATATTTTTAACACATTTATAAACCGATACTGATCATTATTATATTATTAGAAATTGAAAAAAAATAATAATAAATAAAAAAAGTAAAAAGCCCAAGAAGAGACTCGAAACAGGCTCTAGTCGTTCTGAAGTAACACACTTTGCCGCCGAGCCAGCGCCGTTGTTGGAAACTATCTGAATACTTCAGAAGATAACGTTGTCATCGGAACTTTCATTAATTGGATTTATTTACTTTCTATAATTCCTCTGTTATTCTGCCGAATGTAAAAATGTTAAACATTGCATGGAGCACTTATATACCAAAGAACATCAAAAAATTCGACGTCTAACACGCAGAAAATAACGAACGAATCGGTTTTTAATTTTTTTGACTACGGCGCACCAAAACGAAAAATCTGAAAAAAATTGAGAATAATAGTAACAACAATATCTACTTACTGTAAAAATATAATCGTAGTTCTGGACCTGCATCAATGCTTAATCGGCATTTTTCCGCTTTTTTTTCGGTTTTTCATTTTTCACAACTTAGCTATTCAATTTAAAAATATGAAAAAATTCCTAAATACGTAAGCCGATATCAGAAATGCCACTGATTTTTTTCTGTTTTTTTCATGCTATAGAATAAGAGAAATGACGTAAAAACGTGATTTTCATTTTCACCCTGTTACTACCCTCCAGGTCGAGATACAGGGCTAAAAATTTGCACGAAGTGTTTTTTTTTATAAGCTATCGAATGACTCATTGCACGTTGAATTTGGTTTGGGGGCACATTTGACCCCCTTAACCGGCTATACCCTTTAACAAAATATTATTCTTCGTTTCTGATTTACACGTGATTTGATTGTATTATAAATCATTGTCTGTGCCAATACTTCTTTATTGCATTTATACACTATATAAATGTGTATATGTATGTAAATCTGGACTAGAGTTCCAAAACGAATAAAAAGTGAATTCATTTGAAGTCATTGTTCAATTATTCACACAAATTTTTATTACGTTAACACACAGTAGATAGATGACGAGATATCTCTCATTTGCTGTCTATGAGTCAAAGGTGATTATGACTTAGCGATAAATAATGATAATTGAACTTTTTTGACAACTTGTGAAGTACATTAACTTTTTAAATCATTTAAATATGGGTAGTGATACAGAAATTAAAAGTATTAGAGGGATATTTTCGGGCAATGTCTCAAATATACCGAGCGATGACGAAAATATGAATATTTGCGAGGATGATCACAACTTACAATATTTACCAGATTATACATTATCAACGGACAAAGTAATGAAACATGATATATTTATAAGCCTTATGGTATTTCGCTTTATTTTTTAAAAAGTTTTAATATATAAACAACATGTTAAAGATTTAAGATGTAAAAAAATGTAAATTATGTAGAGATATTATTTATTAATTAAATAATTAAATGATTAAATAAGATTGAATAAAAGTTATTGTAGGTCGATGGTACACGGTAAAACTAAACTTAATATTACGAATACAACTGCGTCTACGCTACAACTATGTTTAACACTATGCAATTCTCTCTCGACATCAACGTTTAACTCCGCTCTCTCGATTTCTTCCTCAACAATAACTGCCCTTTCTTCTCTTACGCAGTTCCTACCACCCCTACTCCTAAGCTTCGCCCGCCAAAACTTGGGCAAACGCATCGTCAGGCCCAAAGGGTCAGCGAGGGTTTTTCTGCAAGTCTGCTTTTTGTCACTGCAAACCCTTGCTACTCCTTTATGGCCCTCTTTCTGTTGCTGGCGACTTCCCCTTCATAATACACTTAAGGCTATAACTAAAGCTACGGCTACAACTATATACACGTTGGCTTTATATTTCCGATACTACAATTATGTAATTTTATAACTTTTGTTGAAAATAAGTATTTAACGTGACAATGATGTTTTAAGTATTAATAAACTATAAATGATAAAATATATTTGATACAAAAAGTGGCTAGCTACTAAGTATAGTTACCAATAAAATGTTTGGTCTGCAATGTGTAAGCAAGTGATTTTCCTATATCTAACACAGTTGTATCGCTCAGCGGAGAAAATTGCCATTAATAGTGCTGCCTAACATAACGAAACACGAATTCGAATGCTGCCGTTAATGTATTAAACATTCTGTTTGCATCGATGTACAAACATCTAAATTCACATACGCGACCGATTTTACGACTTTGCGTATAAACATGTCTCGGTTGTCACTATATATTGTGTTTTTTTGGCTTAGAGAAGGTTGAATTTCTATATTTTTTATTTTTTCGCATTAAAAGTAGTTGTAATACATTAGTTAAATGTTGCTGTTTAAAACAAGTTCAAACGCGATATAGATTAAACTAGTTTTAATTAAATTTTGTATTATATATACATATGTGTGAATGTTTTACAAGAACATTGTGGAGCTATATACTTATTTAATTAATGATACTTTGATTTATATTGTGTGATGATTTATTTTGATCAGTAAACATTCACCAATCTATTCCAGTCGCTTTTTAACGAGCAGATATACAGATTATAAAAATTCAATTGTTTGTAACTCAAAAGATCATTAGTTATACTTCGCCAACTTCAACAGTCGAATAGCGCGGCGGTTGCTTTTATTCTACACTTCGGCATAATTTCTACTTTTTTAGCAGCCTGAGATCAATCCTTACGTAGCTCGGAGAATTTCGAGAATAATGTACCAGGGCCTGTTATAAATTCAACTTTTCGGATTAAAAGATTTGTTAATTGGCCAGTATCGTTGTTTTTATGTACATATACGCTGTTAATTAAAAAAACAGCGTAAAAGAAACTATGTTACAAATATAAATATTTATAGCTTAGTATATTTGAAATAATTTCATTAGCTCTTACTGTGGTAATAAATGGAAATAATTATATTGATTTTGCAGAAGTATTGTAATATTGCGTATACCATGCAACACTGAAATCAACAAGTTATATTAAGAAATTATATGAAGATTATATTAAATTGTAGTAGGGCTGTTAGCGCACGGTGTACACGAGTACTTCCAAATGCACTAGGATCTGGTTCCTACTTGTCACCTTCTCGAAGGACCAGAATGGTTAACTTGCTCACCATTCACCTTAATAAAGTTCAGTGTTCCTTTTTCACTCAACACTTATTGTACATTCGATTGTCTAATTACAAGATCTTTGACTTGTCTCCAAGGGTTTCTAAACTATCACTAAGGCTGCTAACTGTTTAAGATTGCTAAGTGGTTCCGATGATGCTAACTAACTAACTGACTCTTCTCGCCGTGCTAACCACCCTTGTCATCTCGGGTGACTCCCACTCCTGCTATGCGTATGGTAGAGGGTGAGAGGGCGTTTCCTTAATTTGTTAACTAACTAATCGGCGGCCAAGGTTGTCTCATCCCTTCCAGTGCGCTCGTAGCGCGTTGAGTTCCCGGGTGGGGTGGCAACTTGGTCGCTGGTGGGCACATGTCCGAAATGTGAAAAAAACCCTTAAAATAAATTCGTTGGGAAATCCCAACCGCCCATCAGCTGTAAACCCGGCGGGAAGTTGCGGCTGTCATTTAGTCTGTCCATAATTTTAATTGTCGAAGGGACCGTTGGCTCAACAATAGTCACCCAAACTGGCTAATGTTGCCGTCCGCGAGGTCTGGCGGCAGACAGGCCTGCATGCCAGATTGAACCGTCATAGAAATTGCTATGCGACTAAATGACTGACCTGAGTATCTCAAACAAGGGCAATATTATTTTATTCCACCGTTGTTTATTTTTATATTGCACACACATTTGCACAGTTGTTTCTTATCGCGTTTGTGCAGAAAATACATGATTTATTACATATTATAAGTTACTAATGTTTTGTTCTACATTCCAGAAAAAATGGCAGAAATAAAAGAAACCTCACAAAATATCGCAGCAGAAAGTACACCTCATCTTGAAGTAATAAATCGCGTAAAGAATATCCCTGTTATTCATTCGGCTATAGAAAAAACGGGATCTACATACTCGTATTTAAAAGATTCACATCATCTAATTAATTGGGCACTGACTCAAGCTGAAGCTGGACTTAATTATGCAACTATCACGGCCGCTCCTCTGACTGCACCGCTAGCTAAAAAGTTCGAAGGACAGATCACCGCTGTAGATCAAAAATTATGTGAAGGTTTAAACATGGTTGAAGAAAAAGTACCGATCATGAAACAACCACCTCAGCAGGTGAATATCACAAAACTAGATAATAGTAAAATAAAATATAGCCAAGTTTATAAGAACACTCACAGTATCCACGAAAAATAATATTTGAAATGTCAAAATTCGTAACAGTTTAAAAATACATAATCTTCATCAGTATTTGTTTGTTTTAGGAGATTTCGTAAAGTTTGCGCCAAATGCTTATATGTTAATTCCTAATTATATACAGTTGAATTTTCTTGTATTTGAAAAAGAAGGAACGTTGCAGTAGATGCAACAAAGTTCCAACATATATGAGAAGGGATCGTTAATAAGTATATGAAACAGTGAATGTACACATCTAGTGTTATTTTTATGCTTTATTTTGATATGTTTGGTTCATTATTTCATGCATGTTTAATAATGTATGAAAAATAATTAAATTATACCAAAATATGACTTAACATCGGTTAAATACTAGTATAATCAGTCTTGGAGAAAATTGTTATTGGAGCGAATGACGACTATAAATATCGAATTCATAACTTTAACTATTGAAAAACGAAAACCGATAACGTTTGGGAGGATTCACTGTCTTAGTTTTCAGATGTAAATCCAATTCATGATGAGTGTAATATATCTGATATATTCACTTCAAGTGAGGCCACCTAATTTTTACACAAATACGATAACGGTATTCTCAAACCGTATTTATTTTGTGCAGATTTATGATGCGGCCAAAGCTGTAATGAGTAGCTCTTTGCAACCAACAATTGACAAACTACACGCTGCAAAAGAATCAGCCACACAACAGGCGTCTACACTAAAAGAAATCAGTATAACAAAGGCTAATGAATTGTTAAACACACAATATGGCAATATGGCGGTACAAGGTGTGGACAACACTAGCGTTCTCATTAACGGTCTATTGGATCGTTATTTTCCCCCAGTTGAAGGTGAAGAAAATGTACCTGGTATGTATTCAAAGTCATTTACCAATGTATGTGCATAATCCTAGAAGGAATACAATGCTCCAATATATATGTATTTATTGTTTTTAATATCATACAGAATGAAAATAAATTACTTTTCGTGGTAAATTGTTTGATGTGCATTTACACATTCGAAACATGTAAAATATCTTTAAGTTAAAGATTAAAAAAGATATCAATCCGAATGATAATTTTAGTTTGGTTTCGGATACAAACTCACGATCAATATATTATTGATGTATTTATATTACTTCTAAAAACGCAAATAATTAGAATATTATTTCAATTGATTGCAATGCTACTATTTTGTCGCCTCGCCATTTTGTTTAATAATTACAACACGGAATATGTTTATAAATTTTATTAAACAAACACATAGATAAATCAGAATAAAGTATTACATATCCTTTATTTTTTTTTATGTATTTCATTATTATTAGGTGTTCCAGTTAGTTTTGAGTGTTCACTATAAATAATTGCAATTTCAAATGTACTAACGATATATCGAATGTTGGCATGTTGTTTCATAGTTTGAATTTCTTTACAAATAATCCGATAATTGTATTCTGTATTAGTAAATAAAACTACACTTTTTAATGCGATTGAAAATGGAACACAATGAAAAGCATTTTTCATACTTATCACTTTAATGTCTTGATTCGAAGAAAACAGCTGCTGAAGCTCATCAATTAATTTCTGAAACTTTAATTTGAGTTTGCACCATTAGATAAAATACAGGAATTGAACTGATTTCGATGTTAAAAACTGACTCGATAAATAGATCACTTGGAACCATGAACATTTCTTTTATCACGGAATTCATTTATTGCCAGAAAAACTGGAAGAAGCTATAGCCAGTCATGGAAAATATTTTACATAAAATGAACATGCATTTTTTGCAAAAAAAATCCCTAAAAACTAACCGGAACACTTAATATGTAAATAATTATGATCATCTTATTTTACTCAATTTTGTTAATCTCATAAAACTAATCTTCGCATATTCTATTTTTAACAAAGTTTAAATACATAAAACTTAATACGACGGATAGGTTCAACAGTTAGTTTAATGAATTTTTCATTGTATTACACTTAACGATATGACGCTTTTTGTAGATTTTGCTATCCAATCCAAGACAAGATAAGGATTTTGATAAAAGTGTAATTACTAACTTCTAGCTTAATACATTTAATACTTTTACAAAAAAGTAAGATCAAAGACATTGTTGCGTCGTATCGTGACTTAACGCGGTACGAACTGATTGGGTCGTGGAAGAGTCCACTTGATTGAATGAATTGATTGACCAGTGATCGAGGTTGCTTGTGGGAGAAGTTATACTTTATTTGTTCTGTGTTCACCGTCTGACGTCTTGCTGACAACTTATTTCTTCCAAAAAAAGTGAAGTTTCCAAAGAGGTTGCGGCGACTTGGGAGTGGGCATGTTGTTGGGGATGGCGAGCGGATTGGTTTTCAAAAATTGGTAGAAATGGACTCTTGTCCGTCCTCAGGTCACCATTGACCTGAGATGACGCGCGCGAATGTCGCTTGTCGAGCAAACGGTTCGCAAGTGATAAGGTCACAAAGTCGCTGGATTTCGAAGGCAATCTAAATTAAGAAAAGGTTCGGTAGAATAATTATACATTTGGCAAACAGCTGCAGAAGGCAGCTGTTAGTCATTTACAAATTTTTCAAGGAAGTAAAATAGACCCGATGGCTTTATGATTCTATTATTGCGCCGCAACAGACATTGTGTTTTATTATAAAAAACTAACTATAACTGAAATGTGCAGAAAATCGACCTCACACTCAAAATCGTACAGTAGCGTGTAATAACGCACTAACATATGAATATTGTGTATAATACTAATTTTAATGCTTATTAGTAAGGTATCCTTTACCATTTATAACTGCTTGCAGTCGACGTGGAATTATTTGCACTAACTTTTCTGAAAAAAATGGATTTAATATTTAACCATGCCTTTTGCAGGTTAGTTTCAACTGACCTGTGTTGGATAGAGGAAGTGGTCCAAATATGGGCCAGTACTTTTATTTCAGCGTTTATTGTCTAATCAGTTGAAGATACCTAATCGTTTACATATCAATGTATATCTATAGCGTGTTAGCTTTCTGATGTAGAATTGATATGTGTTGCACAAAAGTCATGTTTGCTACAAATTATAAATTTAAAGTAACAGTGAAAATTTTCTATTTTTAAAGTGTGGTCACAAATATGGGCCACTCATAAAATAATCTAAAATAAAAATGAAAACTATTGTTTTTTGTCGGAAAACTGTTTTTTATTGAAAGTGAATAAAATAGCTCTGAATGTTCGCAATATAGTGCTCTTAGCAAATTAATTCTTACTTCAACAGACAATTATCAGAATAATGAAACAAACATACTTTTATGATACTTTTATGAAAACTTTTACGATAACGAAATTCGTAACAGTGACACTGCTTACAACAGAAGCTGTTAATAGAACAAGCAATAGTTACTATTTCTTCTGTACAACTGTATTTGTTTTTTAGTCGTACTCCACCTCTTTTCCTCCGTGTTTTGGACACTTCTCCCGGGAGTCCATCTCCTTCCGCTGTCTTACCCTCCTTTAATTTCTCTATCACCATCCTCACCTCTTCCATATTCACCCCCTCATCCATTTCCCCCCTCTCTTTCTCCCCGATTCTCCCTCTGACTCTCCCCTTTACTCCTCCGAGCATTTTCATGAAGTGCTTCTTCCAATTTCTTGCCGAAATATTATTGTCTACTCCTTCTCTCCATTTTCTGCCTCTATTTATTATTCTCCACGCATTTGCTTCGTTATTTGCCTTTTCTACCTCCTCTATTACTTTCTTCCTTTCCTCCTCCTTCCTCCTTTCGCATAGTTCTTTATACTCTCGCCTTATCCTCTTATGCTCTTCCCGCTTCTCTACTTCTCTTCAGATTCTCCAAAAATATCTCACTTCGCTTCTTGTGCAGTTTACTCACCATTTACCGGAAACGGAACTTCAGAGTGTATGGAATATAAACAGTTGAAGATCGGTCTTCACGTTCGGTAACAAGACCGTAAAGATTCGTTAGACTAACAATTTTTATAATCAAAATACCGAAGTAATACCGGTATTTATTTCGGTTTTTGGTATCACAATGATGTCAGCATTTCGGTAATGATTTCGGTGATTATATCAATATGGGTATAGTTTGGCATAATACTGGTATCCAAATTACACCAGCATTCCAAATTTTAATGTTGCCATTTGAATCAAATAGATTCATTTAAATTTCATCCGTGAAAGTAGCTATCTCTCGACAATTATAATCTTTATTGACACATTATCTTACGAAGACCATCCGTTTTTGCCTATTTCGACACTCATATATAATTTTCGTTGAGCTACACGATATTGTAATTATGTTTTCTTAACACTTTTCGAACAGTTTCGGCACATACGGATTTCTGTAAATATTGTAAGATATGAGCTGCAATTGTTGGGATGCACTTTCTCTTAAATTCCTTTTTATTTTCCAAATCCACCTTTTAATGCTCTTCTTCGGACTAATTATCGTGTTATTTTTTAAACGGTTATCTATTTTAAATCGCTTTATAATATATTCAATTTCAGAAACACCTCTGCTTACTGTTTTTGCAATTTCTCTATAAAAAATGCGGAAATTCAAGTATTTAATCACGAGTTTACGTTCTACTATTCTTGTTTACCACATACTTTATTATTCTTGTACTTAACGAAAATCGTCTCGAAGTAGGACATAGTTATTTATCATGTTATATACAGAAGAAACACATAAACAACAATGTCTGGCATTTTTTTCAAATAAACGCCGAAATAGTCTGTTATATGATTTTGAGTGTGAGGTCAATTCCTTGCATATTGTAGTTAGTTGGTTTTTTGTAATAAAACATAATTTTTATGTTCTGATGTTTTGTAAAAGTCATGAAAATGTATTGAACTAGAAGTGAGTAATTCAACTTTTGTCAACATCTTTATCCTGTTATTAAACTTTTAGCTAAGATTTCTGCTAATACTACCTGTACGATTTTCAGTGTATGTGACCTTGTATGACTTTTGACAACTGTTTCCCTGTTTAATTCAAATGATCCTTTGTGAATTGATTTCTAACCCATCGACTCTTCTCAGATGTTAATGATCTATGTTATGTAATTATATACACTGTATTTAATTTCATTTTAAGCAACATTAAACAGTTTGCACATTGATTGTGTTGTTGTAGAGATATAACAATACTTCACGGTGAATATTAACGGCGATTTCAAAACAGTTGATTTCAGAAAACCAATGAATTAAATTAGCTAACAATAAGTGGATAATTGCATCTACCCGGTGTCGTTATTTTGGCATTATACTTTTATCTTTACCCATTATCGAAGTTGATAAGCACATTAATCTAAACATACGAACAAGCTAATGAAATAAAGAAATTATAAACAATGAATGTCACAAGGAATAGTAGTACAGGGTGTCAAAAATGTTTAGTCGTGGCTAGCATAGGTGAACTCTACATCCTCAGATCAATGAAAATCTATTAAAAAGAGTTTCCGCAAAAATGTCCTTGACCGACTTTTTCAAGGTCAAAATTTTGTTTTAATCGTATCGTGTTCAACTCGTCACAAGGACCAAACGTGTCAAAGGAACCATGTGTCGTATCCTAACCGTTCTGTCAAAAATAAAATGCAAACTATCGTGAGTTTTATCTTTTAAATTTTGAAAAATGTTTATCTTCAACGTCAAGTCCGAAGCCAAAAAATAAATTCGACTTGATTGATGTTTCGTAGTAACCGACCCTACGTAACAGTTTCAATGTGGCCACCGTTATTTTGTAAACACATCTGTAACCTGGATTTTATATTATTTTGAATTCTTTCGTGCAGTTCAGGCTTATTTTGTAGGTGGCGGATGGCGTTAGTTATATAGACTTTTGGACTGTTGGATGCTTCGTATTTGTTGGCCCGATCTGTATACCAACTCTTTCACTATACCCCAAATGCAAAAATCAAGACGGTTTAGATCAGGTGATGGCGGAGGCCACAACTTTGGTACAAGTCTTCGACTTATCTAACGTGATCCAAACATATTACTTAAAAATTGTCGGAGAGGTCTACTGAAGTGTGGTGGTGCACTATCATGCATAAAGTAAATGCAACGACGTATTCCACGCGGTATGATACGTCGTAATTCAGTTATTAAATGCGAGCGCAAAAAATTAGTACGCACTAGAGTTAAGCGAGTTGGAAAAAAGATGGGACGAATAATTTGATCTCCTACAATTCCAGCCCAGACATTAACTGAAAAGCATCCTTGGTTAAAGTTCTGTATTGCAGCGTTAGGATTTCGGTAACTCCACGATCGAGTGTTCTGCCGGTTGTGTAAAGCTCGGCTTGAAAAACTATTCTTATTCGTAAAGAGCACGTTTTCCAAAAAAAGATATATTTTGCTGTAATTTTCGAAGCATCCAGTGTGAATAATTCCTCCATGCAGCACGATCGTTAGCTCGGAGTGCCCGGACTCTGAATCCGATACGGCCGAAGACCTTCTTAAATGATACGATGCACTGTTTTATTGTGAAATACCGACATAGCACGCAATTCTGCGTAAACTCATTAATGAGTGGGAACGTGCAAGTGCAATCGCACGTTCTTCCATTCGCCAATGCACTCTAGGTTGACCAGCCTCTCGATAATTCCTGAGAGAATTTAATACAGATTCTTCGTCTTCAAACCGCTGATCTAATCTTTCAAAATCCCGTCGATCAGGAGCTTGAATTTGTCCTCGATATCCGCTGTGTCTGAGCCAGTCTTTATATATTTGCCGTGCCAAAGCATAATTATCCAAGGCCTCGTCAATTGCACGAAGCATTTGTCGAATATTTCTATGTCGCACCATTATGAACAAACACTGAATACTACAGAAATCACAGACACCAATCCAAAGCTGGATAGAGACTGGAATATATTCGAAAATATTGAACACCGAGGCACAAACTAATCGGAAAGGAGAGATAGACAAGCTGAACTGTGTTTATATTAATTTTAGTCCATCAGCAATTAATTTCCATTATCCATATGCGAGTTTCTACGTCTAATACACCGTAATAGATTTCACAATATGAAGCTATTATGGATAAGATTCATTTCATAGATGTTAATAATACAGTATTAATTTTTGATGAAATGGATGCAGTAGGACACATGGTTCCTTTAATAAGTTTAGTCCTTGTGACGAGTAGAATACGATACGATTAAAAAAATTTGACCTTCAAAAATCGGTCAAGGACATATTTGCAGAAACTTTTTTTGACAGACCTTCATCGATCTGAGGATGTAGAGTTCACCTATCGTAGTCACGATCAAACATTTTTTGACAGCCTGTACATATTCGAAAATATAGAAACACGATAATGTAGTAAAACTAACATAAAACGATGTCTGCATTCTGTATATATTATAATAAAGTTGTATGAATAGTATACCTGGGACTTCTTTTACACGGTACACGTTTTACACAATTTTAAAGATACATGGTTCCATTAACATTATTTATTTACAATTATACGATCATTTTCTTAACATTGCTTCAGTTTATTAATTTTTTACACATCACTTTACTGCTTATACATTTTGCTCTTTACTTTATTGCACTTATTATACATATTGTGTTTATTCAGTAATGTATACAGTGGAATATTGCATGTCGATGCGAATGATTATGATCGTTGTGTGAAGACAAAAGATGACTGATGATATAAACAGTTTATTAAGTACGTAGTGGGAGATCGTTGGATAGATCGTATAATTGGTTACCTCGTTTACCACACGAACTTCGATTTTTGCACGCAGTTCCGGTCCCGATTAATGCAGTGAGAGAGATTTCATTGTACATTGTACATACATACAGTCGATCACAAAAGTATTCGTCCATATAAACTTTATATATAATTATTAGATTGTGGATGTTTATGCACGTAAAATATGCAAAAAGTATATGTTAATCCGCAAAAAACATATGGAAGTATCTACGAAACATATGCAAATATGTACGAAAAATGTACAATTTATGAGTAGTGTTCAATACAAATTTGTTACATTTATGAGCAAGTTAACAATTATTAATGTATATACCGAATTGTCAAATTGCTACGTGACACTAGTAATAAATGGTATGAAAAAAACGTTTCGAACACAATTTGAATGGTTTCGAGGAGGACATTTTTTGAAATAATTGATTTCTTCACAGGTATAGACGTAAGAGATATATGAAGGACACTATTTTTTTAAACGTTTCAATACATTCAAAAAAGTATTAAGCTATGTCAAAAAACCATTGCTTTAGGATATATATACATTTAATTGTTGCTTTTATGCGTCACTTATTATTAATTAAGATGTTCAAGATATTCACTATTCACTTCAATACATTTTAAAAATCAACGATTTCATATTACATTTCCCTCGAAACCATTCAACTTGTATATGAAACAAAACTATCAAAAAACAAACCAGGGACTCCAGATGATAGAGTTAGGTCGACCACCTTGTATATGCAGGGTGTATCAGTAACTCTGTTACACGGCGATATCTCTGTTACCGTTAATAATACTGAGAAATGCTTCGGGAACAATTTACGTGGTTCGAAACGGCACATATAATGGTGAAAATAATTTTTTTTCTGATGGTCATATTTCTCAAGATTTCAAGGTCATCGGTGTGTTCTTAAATGGGATTATATACTTTTATTATTGTATCATTACAACTGCGGTTAAGACAAATCCAATGACCTATATCACCATGACCTTCACGTGATCTTGAGTACGAAAAATTAAAAAAAATTTGGTATATCGCAAATAATGAAATAACTACCACAGAGAGTTATTAACGAAACATTTATTGGAGTAAATGTTCAAAATAGTTTTCATTAACCTATAAACATTTGTTAATGCAATTTTGAAGAAAGCGTCGCACATCTGTGAGCATTTGACGCGTTACAGCAGCACAAGCTTGCCGAATCCTTTCTTTTAATTCATCACAGTAGTCAAATAAAATCATGCGATTTCACGCGTTATGAAAACCATTGACAATCGTAGAAGGAGATAAAGAGATGGCAAAATCAATTTAAGTTGTTTGTCTTTCTATCACTCTACGGTTCTAAACTAAAGCAATGCGATTTCACATAATGTGATAACAGTGTCACCTCTGTCGCACCTGCGTCGCTCCGTGACCTCCATAATTCGGTATCAACAGCACATTTATTGATACAAGATGCAAACACATTTATGTTTTTGTTACGTTCACCTCACTGGTTGTTACGATTTTTAGGTGACGCTTTGAGAAGTGGGACGTGTTGTTTAACAAGACAGTGCTCCACCACATAATGCTCTTTTTACTGGAAATGCACCGAATACCACTGCCAAAATCGTATTAACAAATGTTCAGAAGTGTTGGGTCGCAGCAATAATCCCACAATAGGCATAACCTTTAGCGTCAGAGTTTCAACAAGCTAACAGTTTTTATATTTCCGTCCTGTGTCCCTTTTCTTGAATTCCTTTATAACATACTATTAACAGATGTCGAATCTACGATGCCGATTTAATTCTGTGGCCATAAACCACTGTTTCTCGTCGCACAGCTGGAAATTGTAAAACGGTCGAGCAAACCGTTACAACTTCGACACCGACGTCACTTCCGTACCTGAAGGTCAGGAAAAACCCAAAGTACGAGGGCCTGCTAATTTCGCCCCTTCTACGAGACATTTTCGAATACACCCTCAGCTCCACTCTGGTATTGTCTCAACCAATTAATGCTTATGATTTTCCCTTCCACCAATTCTCGAATCTCCCTATCTTTTCTCTTCCATTTTTCGCTCCAAACACGCATCTTCACATTTTTGTAGAACATCACAAACCTTCGAGTCGAACGGACAAGCTCCAATAGTCTAATTACACTCTCCAAACCGTCAAACTCGCTCTTGTACAGTTTCCATCAAGGGTTTGTAAAATATATTACTTGTGTGTACGAACTGTACATTTTCGCTTCTGTTATTTGGGAATAAGTGAAATGCATTGACATCCCACCTCGCGTTAAACCAAATGTGAGGAACTAACAAGAAGTTAGTAGAAATCATTTTGAACATGTATTACAATTAATTTTGCGATACTAATTTCTTTATGATAGTATCATTATTGGCAATATTCACACAAATCTTTTAATTTATCGTACTTAAGGCCACGTGAAGATCATGGTATTATAGGTCAATGTATTTGTCTCAACCTCAGTTGTTATGATATAATAATAAAAGTATATAATTCTATTTAAGAAAACCCCAACGACCTTGAAATTTCGAAAAATATGGTTTTCAGAAAGAAATTATTTCCGTCATTATGTGTGCCGTTTTGAACGACGTAATTTGTTCCGAAAACATTTTTGAGTATCATTAACGGTAATAGAGATATCGCCTTGTAACAGAGTTACTGAGACACCCTGTGTATATTTCTTACCGGTACAATGTTCAAATCTATTCTATTGATAGAAGAAATCATTAGTAGAGATTATTATGGTAGAAATACTTCATATGTATGTACATTGTTTCATCGATAGCTGTTCTTCAGCGCAGTCAGGAAACTATAATCCTGGATTGTGTGAAATTTCTACATTCGAGAAGATACTAAACAACGTAAACGTAGCGACTAGTGTACTGTAATGCTATTAGAGAAAGTACAATGTTGAACATTCATTTTCCGCACATAAGTTAATATTAATTGGTAAACGTCAACACTTAAGTGTTTTGCACACCGAAAAGTGACTAATAAGGAATCTATTGTAACGCAAAATTATAATGCTTCAATGTAAATAAATTGTTAATGGTAAAACTGTCAATCATCCTGATTTAAGTGGAACGTCACAAATATCAATAGTTAGTCACGAATAACTGTAAGATTAGAAAATGTCATTCATTTTATACAATTTGTTCTGGTTATCCTGCTTTTTAAAAGATTAAGTTCTCGATGTTTAAGAAAGCATTTAAAATTTATTCTTCTTGATAAACAAACTGTGTTACAGAATTAGTTGTACTCTCTGCATGTGTATTAACATACTTTCCACTGTATATCACACAGACTTAGGAATAGAATCCATTTCTAAGTTCATGGTATGGCATATGTGGTAATTAGAATTCACTAGAATGAGCTATCTTTCGATCAAAAGGCTTCTTATGTAAGAATGAAAAGTCGCGTCTCATCAAGTGCCGTAACCTGTATTTATAACGTCGGTAATGTCAACTCTCTATCGTATCACGTCGCCATTGGACTCTACCCCGCAATGCTTTCACGATCGTATTTCCATGTTTTAAATTACTTTTTGTATAGTCCGTAGATTGTAACATTAGTTTTATGCTTTGTTGCCAATTAATATTTGATTGACTTTGTTTATACCCTCACCGTGTAAAAAGTATCCTAGGTGTACAATGTCGTCTTGCAAGTTTATAAGTATCTATGTATGTTAGTCACCTATATACTACATTATGAAATACAATATTACTGTCAGTGTTTTAGAGTTAACCGTGTACTGAAATACTGAATGTATTTTTTAATTTGCACAATTCATGTTACAGCTCCTGTATCGGCCGATGAGAACAAAGTTTTACACGCAGTACAGACTATCGGTCAATTGTCCGCAAAAACTGCCAATCGAGTATATCATTCCGTGGCAGCACAATTAAGAACAGTAAAGAAAGAAGATGTAGCATCATACATATCAAGTGTTATATCTATTCTCCACTTAACGCACTTTTTAAGTTTGAATGACAAACAACTTGATAATAAAAAAACAAAGAGTACAACTGAAGAATGTAAAGGAAAAAAAGAAACATAAATCTTCTCGGTAATTAAGTAATGTAATACTCCCTGGATATGTAGTCATATTTTTTCAGATTTCATAAAGCCAGGCCCATTATATTTTTTTATGAACTTAAATCTATAAATTAATGTGAACTTAATATATTTAATGTTACTCTTTATTTAACATGTTCCGTGCCACGTGTACCATTTATGGTACACGTTAAACTTGACCTTCAGGCCACGTGTACCATAAATGGTACACGCAGACATATTTATTTAATGCGCTGAAATCAAATGGCCTGAACGACAAGTCGGGCAAAAACGGCTTGGCACGGAACGTGTTAAATTGCATTTTTACTTGCCAATTCAATACGAACAATAACGAGTTGTAGCCTAACCTTCCACGATCAGTCAGTGACAAACAGATAACTTGTTCATCACTGAAAGGTTATATTCTTTACTAAATTTTTGTAATACTATTTCAGGTGGATTTTGTAGTTATTCTACACTGATTTTGTACAAGTACTGTTAATAAAAGTATTTTTATAGACATCCCCATACAAAGGCAGTCTCCATTACAAAAGCATTATTCACAAATAAGACCTCTTACGGTGCTTTAATTTTCCTTGTCTGACATAAATAACGCAAAGGAATCAGACAAGTTCACAAGCCATTACTTGAGCACTGTTGCTATAAAAAAAATACAATGCAATTACCAATATGAACATCCTAATTTTTATTTGTCAATGGTTTATTGGATGCTTAAAATTATTATTTTTATTTTTTATATATCACCCATCTGAGATTTTATTGTTGCTCATTGCTGTTCCAACTTGCTAATTCTCAATAATTTATTATGAGAAAGAGGTCATGAGTGATATAGGTTCCTAATCATATTTTTTAAGTATTGTATTAATACACTATTTTTACACGTAATTTGTGCATCCTCTTGTCAAATATATACATCAATGTGTTCAGTGTTTTATACAACAGTTCTAGAACAGGAAACAAGAAATGTGGTACATAAAATTCACTATAAAAAAAACTCTATATCTCTTATTTACTATTGTATTTATAAAGTTATTATAAATAATACATTACTGTTTTACTTATATTTGAAACAACTGTTATATTACAACAGAACAAAATGTTTACAATGCAAGTAGCAATTTTATAATGTTCCTTTTGTATGCACATTATATTAAAATATTTAATACATGTTGTATGTGTAAAAACTTTAATATTAAACCCAATCAGTATTCCTTTCATTTAAGATTTTATTATCCGGTATTACTCGATCGGATGGTAAGTTTATTATGTACCTCGTCTGTAGTAGACCTATTGCCCAACGCTATTTTCTGTCACAGGGTTTTGCGGCCTTGAGATCTCATCACTAATTTCGTGTTGCATACGACGCTACTAATTCAATCATCAGAAAAGACCACAGCGTTACGGAAACGGTGAAAAGTACAATTAAATCGCGCAACAGTTAATTATTATCTTCTAAAGGGCATAGCCGGATAAGGGGGTCAAAAGTGCCCTTAAACCAAATTAGACTTGTGATGCACCATTCGATAGGGTATCCAAAAAAAAACCCTTCACACAAAGTTTCAACCCTCTAGCTCGATCTGGGGGGTAGTAATGGCGAAAAAACGAAATATCAGTTTTTGGCATATTTCTCCCACTTAGTGGCGAGTAAAAATTCTAAAAAAAAACTGGCATATTAAGTATATTGTGCCACATGTTCGAGAATTTTTTCGTATTTTTTTCATGTAAAGCTTGGGTACGAAAGATGAAAAACCCCAAAAAAATCAGAAAAATGCAGATTTCATAGTGAACTAGGAAGAGCACCACTTTTATATTTTGACCGTAACAACATTATAACATAACTATTATCCTCAAAAAGTTTCATATTTTTTTGAAATCAGCAACATACTCGGAAAAATGAAAAACCGATTCTGTCGACGTATTTTGCACGAAAAACTAGTTTTTACATTGAATATTTGTATCCTCTTTATTCAGTATGTATATTAAATGTTTCTAAACATTTCTGCATTCGTCTAAATGGTGTACAATGGAATGAAATTGAATTAATTCAATTAATTGATTTTTTACCGTGTCCGAGATCATGTGGAACAGGTAAAGAATTTCCAACAAGTTCGGTGGCGGAGTGGTCTAGGGCGCAGTTTTAGTTGTGGAACCGCTGCGTACTCTTTTGGTGTCAGTTGGAATCTCGCCTAAGATAATTTTTTTTTTATTACATTAACGATTTTTTTTTATCCTAACTGTATAATATATGTAAATAGTATGTATCGTAAAACATGTTACAAACATCTCAACAATATTTTAACTCTAAATATACATATAAATAATTAAATAATAATTGCGAGCCACTTTTAATTCCATTGTTTATCTAACCTCGTATTCTCTGAGTTAAACTTAGGTAAGCTTTAAAAATCTCTGTAACAACGATAAGTGAAGGGAAAGAAATTCTTCCTCATTTAAAGATTTAATTTTTGCATTTCCTATCACCTTTTCAATACACAAGACTTACTAACAGGCAATGCGTCGAAAGAATATAAGTATTTGCCATCGTATATTATTAATAATGTTATGAAGGTGATGTTTATGACGCGGATAATTGGAACCATTTAAGAAATAATGGACGAAGACAACAATGTCCTTTGTTTGGAGGATACAAACAATATTGTTCCATATGAAGTCAGATCGCGCTACATTAATAGCAAATCTTACCGGTGCTTTATTCATTATAAATCAAATTCAATTGGATTTTCGGCAATAGAACGCTACTGTTGTGAATGTGCAAATAGTAATCGTACCATATCATACCAATAATCATACCATAAGAGAGATAATTATCTTTAATACAAAACCGATTATATACAAGCAGAATAGGATAAGCAATTTATTAATCAACAGAACATGCGAAAACAGAAATGGTGAAAAGAAGAAGTGCTTAGGATGTATCGTCTTTGCTGCAAATCACACACATTTAGTAAAGATAAGTATCTTTAATACAAAATTGATAAATGTAGCAATTGAAAGTGCCTCACAATTGTTACTTAATTATTTATATGTATGTTTGGAGTTAAGATATTGTTGAGATGTTTGTAAAATGTTTTACGATACATACTATTTACATATATTATACAGTTAGGATAAAAAAAATCGTTAATGTAATAAAAAAAAAATTATCTTAGGCGAGATTCGAACTGACACCAAAAAAGTACGCAGCGGTTCCACAACTAAAACTGCGCCCTAGACCACTCCGCCACCGAACTTGTTGGAAATTCTTTACCTGTTCGACATGATCTCGGACACGGTAAAAAATTTGTTACGGTCAAAATATAAAAGTGGTGCTCTTCCCAGTTCACTATGAAATCTGCATTTTTCTGATTTTTTTGGGGTTTTTCATCTTTCGTACCCAAGCTTTACATAAAAAAAATACGAAAAAATTCTCGAACATGTGGCACAATATACTTAATATGCCAGTTTTTTTTTAGAATTTTTACTCGCCACTAAGTGGGAGAAATATGACAAAAACTGATATTTCGTTTTTTCGCCATTACTACCCCCCAGATCGAGCTAGAGGGTTGAAACTTTGTGTGAAGGGGTTTTTTTGGATACCCTATCGAATGGTGCATCACAAGTCTAATTTGGTTTAAGGGCACTTTTGACCCCCTTATCCGGCTATGCCCTTTATAGAATGACGATTTTGTGTGGAAAACGAACAGTTTAAGCACAGACGAGGTACAGGGTAGACCTATCATTTTATGGGACTTGGTGTCGTATGGCCTAAAATATTAACATTTGAAACAATTAAAATTTTCGGAAGAATATTTTCCTTTTCCTTAATTGAAAAGGAATGTAAACGCTTCCAAAGTATTTTAAGGATCATTGTGTGAAAGCAAACGAAAAACTATAGATTGTATGCAATCGAAAAATGTAAAAATAAAAGTGGTAAATGGGGCTACAGTTCCCCCAAACCGTGAAAAAAAAATGAATTGGAGGATCGGTTTATTCTGTACCTTGTCCGTGGTTTGAGCGGGAAGTCCGTGGAGGATCTGTCAAGAATATAACCAAAGAATGTAAAAAGACATATAACTATCAAAAACTTCTGTACGTGCTTCTGAATTTGTATAAATTTTATGCAAGTGCTTCTGTTGCAGTTTACAACATGTAGTTGCATTATTTTTTTTATCTGAGGGTCCAGGATTCGTGTCCCTGTTTGGGCGCCATTTGTGTTAAGTAGAGCAGTGTGTTAAATAACTCAGCTGCTCCTTAACGTAGGTTCGGATATTAAGGGAGAGTGATTAAATAATCGTGAGAGAGTTTTTATTTGTTGACCGACGGTTTCTCGTCGGCCTTTTATTTATAAAAATAAAAAAAAAAACAAAAAAACTCAATATTTGATTTTTAAGAAAAAACCCAAACAAAGGTAAAAAAAGAACTTTCCGCTATTGCGGGGGTCTCGGCCTCCGGTTGCATGGGCGGATCGGTGGCCTGAAACAAAAGAGCGACGGTGCAATTACAAAAAGCTACGTAACCGTAAGCGTCCTAACACGAGTTCTGTTCGCATACATCTCGAACGGGTCTCCGCTAGTGGAGGTCGTAAGTCTCCAAAAGGTTGACTCCGTGAGCGAGGAGAATCACGGCTACTAAGAATAACTAGTCCCGGAGGGCCGATGACGGCAACCTATCTCAACTTTCCATTCTTCACATGATGCGAAATGCGAAGTGAAGAGAATTGGAAGTGTGACACGAAGCACTAGAAAGTGTTCGAATACCACTTGTAAACTCCCGATCTCTTAGGCACTACCAAAACGTAGAGGCCGAAGAACTATGCGCGAGCGTGTGACTCAACGTCCACCTCACAAGTGTGCGTCTATGCGTCACACTGGCGATTCAAATGGTCGCGGTCACAGCACACTTCCAACATAGTCCGTGTTCTTTTAAAATAAAAGGAACTTTCTCGCGTTGACGTGGAGTGAGGAGTGCACAGTCAATCGGTAACCCACAGAGAGTGATCTCCGGTGCCCCGATGTCGAATAGTAACTCGACTAGAACTCGAAGCGAATTAAAGAATCCGCTGAGTTTAATTGCACTTATCGTATAAAACGACTACCGCAAAATGCGTACTGCTGTCGGCGATCTTGTACGGTAACTTCGTAGCGTGATCAAGCCGAGGGAAGAGCAGATCGCAAGGAAAGGTAAGGATTCGGAATTCGATACTTCGGGAGCTCAAGCGTTACCGCTCTATTCTCACCGAAGGGAAGCTGTCAAATTCAACGATACACGCACAGCAAGCTACTTTGTGCGACTGGAGCTCGTAGGCTCGCTCAGCTGTTCGCGTCGCTGTGTCAGCGCTGATCTACTATCCTTGTTTGTCTAACTCTTCTTCCCCCTCTCTAATGCTCTCGCGTTCAGCGCGTTTCAAATCGTCTTTTTAAATCGGCGGAGGCCCAACCGACTCCGCGTATACCCGTTAACAACTTGCAACAAGACCAAAAATAAGCAAAGTCGTCGTCGTGGTGTTTGTTCGACACGTATACGAGCCAAAACTATAATTAGACACGTACACCAGCCGAACTCGTGTTTCGCGACCGTTAAATAATTTCGGGAAAATGTAACGTCTTTTAACAAATTGATTGTTAGTAATGAAGTTTCAAAAATCTAGATTACATTTTAAAACGTGCATGTATCCGAATTGCGATTTAATAAATCACAACTTAACGGATAGCACTACATGTCACTGTTTTTCTGTAAATGTTAATGACCGACCAATAACGTGACGGCTAACTGTGGTTTTAACGACTGGGTGGAAATGACAAAATCAGAATTACGTAGAAAATATGTATGCGGTCGGCATTTTTTAAAAGGTAGTTTGCGGGCTTCTTATTTTCTTTGCGAAAACATGTTGTACCACGAACTTATTGCCGCGATGTAGAAAATAGCGATAACGACGAAAATGTTGATTGTGTAGCCGCTTCACGATTAAAAGAATGTAATAAACTGAAAAAGTGGTTAATGGAAGTCAAACAACAATTAAAGCAAGAGAAGAATAAGTCTAATATTCTTCGTCTACAATTACGAGCAAAGTATAGAACATTAAGTAGACAACAGATTAAGCTTTCTTCAGCCATTCTTTTTAGTCTTCTGTATTTATTTATTTTTCACATTGGTTTCACTGCTGGTCTTTAGCGATCATATTGCATCGTAGTGTAATGAGATGTTACTCAGTCATCCAGATCGTCGCTTTGAATAGTAATCCAAGGCTTAATTCGATCTGCAGCGACCATCGTTCTAAATAGTTTTACCCCTTCCTACTTATCCTCTACATCGTAACGGTTGTTAGGTAAAACCCCGCGAATTCAGAACAGTCCCTTGTATTTTGGAAGTAATTTCAGACTTGTCTCAACGGCAGATTTGCTCGTTGGCTGTGCCATCAGAAGATCTCCTCCTGTATATCTTCTGGTCTTTCTTCTCGTTCTATCGTATCGTTCTTTTTGTGCCTTCTGGTCCTCCATGATATGCTGTACCACATCCTTGTGTATTGGGGTCAGATCCAAGCGGTCCATTTCCTTCTGCCCTGCATTTAGAATCTGACTTTCTTCAATGCCTCTCCTATCAGCGCCTATTAACGCTTTCATTGGTGTGGTATTGATGCCCTTGTTATGCATCGTATTTAATGCACTTTGCACTTTCTTAACTTCAAGATTCAAATTCCTTGGGTCTTTACCTGCAGCGGTAGTGACGAGATCCCCAATAATGGTCCTGTGGCGGCTCTCCTGCACCCACCACTAGAGGGACATACGAAATAGGCTTTCTCGAAAGTACTCGCTCCAACTACCTCGTCCATATATATACCGCCTTTAACTTTCCTTCCAATATACCAACGTCTAAGGCAGGGCCTGCTAGATAGCCTTACTGATGAGTCCACTAGCAGGCCCAGGACGAAACGCAACACCCTTCCTTTTTCCTATCCTATCCCCTCTCTACAGCACCACAGTCCTATTATACCGTTCGCATTGTCCGTTCGCTCTCGGAGTTTGCAATGACATTCAGTACATGTCGAATACCGTATGTACTACGAAATGACTTGAAATTTTGCGATGCAAAAAACTCGTTCCTCGATCACTGATGATCCTTGCCGGTACCTCAAACAGATGCATTAGATTCAAAAGTGTGTTCACGGTATGGCGGATTTTCTGATCCTTGACTGGTTCAATGATAGTGAATTGCGTGAAAGCATCGACCACTACAAGTAAATATCTATTACCTCTCTTACTTATCTCAAGCTATGTGGATCGTGTGGAAACGAACTGGTACCTTCTCGATTATATTCAACTTACACTGCCTCC
This sequence comes from Eucera pruinosa, assembly GCA_028830335.1. NCBI lineage: Eukaryota > Metazoa > Arthropoda > Insecta > Hymenoptera > Apidae > Eucera > Eucera pruinosa. The sequence goes on along the minus strand of JAMYCR010000010.1, from coordinate 18,005,642 downwards.
CCCCCCCCCCCCCGTGTGTCTGTAATATGTACAGTTATGGCATGCTCTGACATATTTATCCACAAATTTCCGCATGCCTGCAAGCCAATAATTTCATTGGCTGCGCCTTAGTGTTTTTTCTGTGCTCAAATGTCCAGTATCGTCGTGACACAATAGCCATATCTGAAATCGTACACTTTTCGGTACTACCCATATTTTATCCTTATTAGATAATTGTCGGTATATCTTGTTTTTCGTTATAACGTACTCGTCAAAGTAGAGTTTCGTTTCTTGGTTTTGATTATTAGTTTCCAGAATTCTTCGAATTCTAAAATAGGGAGAGGGTCGTATTTATGGCACCCTTAAGTGGTTGCTGCTTTTCCTTTTCGGCTTGCTTTGTAACGCAGGCACAGCGACAGTTTTCCAACGGGCCAGGATTTACATTTCTCTAACAGTCGTGAACTATATTTTGTGGTTCATGTTGATTTCCTTTAAATAGACTAATGTGTTTTTCTTCGGATCTTTTTCCATTAAGTGGCTAGAGCAGTCACATAACTTTTCGGCCGCGCGATACGACAAACAGTTCACATTACCGACAAAATTAGGAGAAAAATATAGATTTGGCATGTTACGGGACGCACCCTTTCGCTCTTATAGAAGAAGATTTTGGATCGAAAGGTAGCTCATTCAAAAGGGGAGCGTTCAACGCAGTGCGCTCTGGCTCGATTCCTTTCAGAATATTCTCTCCGTGTTATGAAAATGCTTAAATTCGACGATTTTCGAGCTATCAATTTTTGCTCAATTTTATAACGCTCATATTACTATTTATCAACGTAATCTGACTAAAGTATGACCAGAACACGCTGTGTTGACCCTTCCCTCCCCGCGCCTCTTCGAATGAGCTAGCTTTCGACCTAAAATCTCATATAAGAACGAAAAGTCGATTCCGTAACGTGGCGTAACCTGCATTCTTTCTCCTAATTTTCTCGGTATTGTCCACTCTCTGTCGCATTGCGCCGCAATTGGTGTTTACTTACTTCCCCCTTTTGAACCAGTGACTGGAGTCAAGTTATGTTTTCTTCTTAACAGCTCTGTTGCTCTGCATTTGTATAGTATATGGTTGGTTATTAGAACTGTTTGGTTTCATCATCGCTCACACAGAGGCAGTGATTCCAGATGAGCGGAGCACCTTGGAATTTCCCCTCTAAAAGTAGGGGAAACAGAGTTGTTATGAAAAAGTGGTACGATAGTACCGTAATACCACTTAATGACGCAACGCAGCGTGGGGAAGCATTCCCACTCCTACTTCAATTCTTGAAAGAAAGTCGTAAAAGTTCCGCTCGTCTGGCATCACTACACAGAGGTACGTTGGTTCCCTTAAGAAGGTTTTCTCGGATAATTTTGGTGTGTCCATATCTTACAATTAATCTAGGTATTCTAATCTGTACTTTTCTGTTTGTGATGTGATGAACTGGTTGATAAAAACATTGTGTTATGTTGACGATGTTGGTTCTGCATTGTGGTCCAAATTCCGTTCTTCTCTTATGCAATTTCTTGGATATATTACGTGATCTTGGCATGGAATGGGGGTTTTAGGTTCAGTAGAAAAGTCCGGTAAAAGGTTTCCTTCCTGGTGCAGAGTCGGTTTGTTTATTGTGTGTTATTACTTTATGGGCAGGAGCTCAGTTGGTGGTGATATTTGTGTTACTTTTAGCAAGTGTAGTGTCAGTTTCTTGTATGTTACCTAGAATTTTATGATTTTCGTCGCTTACAGATGATAGGTTTTTGATAACACGCAGGGAGTTTGAAAATATGGCGGTATTATAGAGATTATTAGAGTAGATCTATTATTCTAGCTCTATTGAGGCATTTTCTTTAATGGTTTACTATTCATGATAATAGCATACCATGTCTCTGTGTCTGATATGTTTGAATGTTCTGTTTTGATTTTATATTTTTTAGGAAAGTCTGTCAGGTCTGGATTTGAGGAAGGTGTTTTGATAGCCCATGGTGCTGTTTGTTTATGTTTGTGTTCGGCGACGGGAGCATTTAAATTCCCTAGGATGTGATTACTTTTCAGTCTGATACAAAAAGGCGTGGGGAGATTAGGTTTCCTAGAATATAGTTCCTAGTTGTCTTAACCATATTTAGTGTGTTCTCTTTGACTGGTCCGCAAATAGTAGAATTGTAGTCAATTTTGGATCGTAAAACTGCTCTGCAAGTAGAAAGCAAAACATTTTGGTCAGTTCCCCAGTTTTTGTTTTCAAGTACTTTAATAGTAGGCCTCTTGATACAAGATTCTCTTAGGGACTTCATATGCGGGATCCAAGTAGATCGGCTGTCTGGGATAAATCCTAACAGACTGATCCAATCAGCGAATTTTAGTTCGATATTCGAAAAGTTTTAGGAGTAGTGGTTTGTACTTTTTACATGAAAAAATGATGATTTGGCATTTTTGTGAAGAGAATTTGAATCCTGATTTGTTGGATCACTCTAAGAGTTGTTGGATGGCAAGTTCTAGGTGTTCGTGATATAATTTTTAGGTTGGTTCCACTACGTGTTATTGTACGGTCATCGGTAAAAATGTGAGCTTTCACTGGAGTATTCAAATTCTTGGCGATGCCATTTATTGCTAGTAAAAATAGGTTTATGTTTATGACTGACTCTTGGGGAACGCCATTTTGTATACTCGTAGGTTTTGACGGTATACTCAAACTTAAATCTACTTATTCATATCATAAGAAATTTATTGTATAGGCTAGCATGTTTCCATTAATATCTATGTCACAGATGGATTTGAAGTTGGGTTTCCAAGTCATGTCAAGCGTTTCCTATGTCCAGGCATATTGTGACCAGGTATTCCCTTTTTTGAAAGGCATGATACATGCTTGTTTTAATGTTGGTTAAGACGTCTAAGTTTGAGCGGTATTATCTAAAGACGTACTGGATAGGGGTTAGGTGATTGGTTTCTTTCTAGGTACCATCGAACGTTTTTATTGGTGATTTTCTCAAGCAGTGTACACAGTGGTATTTGTTAATGCGATTGATCGATAGCTTTCTGACTTATGCTTATTCTCACCGGGTTTGAGAATCGGTACAACTATAGTTTTATGTCAATTTTTAGGGAAAATTTGGTTCAGAGCTTGTGTTTTAGTTCTCTTTTAGATATTTTAGAGACTACTTCAAAATGTCTTTTTCATGCACATTGCCTTCCAGAAATGTTTTTTTTTATTTATTTGTTTATTTCAACGGGTTAAAACCGTTTAGTATAACAGTCACATAAGAATAATTACGAAGTAATTACAAAGTACAAAAATAATTAAAAACAAAATATAAAATTAATAATAGAAATGTAATAAGTAAACAAAAATTCTAAATTTTATAAATAAAGTAACAAAAATAAATACAAAGACAACAAAAGAACAAAGTATAAAAATAATGGATAAACAGAATTAAAGATTTACGTGCAGATTAATAAAGTATTTGGACAGTATTTGTGTAGCATACCACGTACAAAATTTTATAAAATGTGCTATAACTGCTATGTGAATTTTGGAAGCGAAGAAAAGAAATCCACTTTGTTAAGAAATTAAATTTAATAACGGAGTTCGACCAATTCTGCCTATGTCTCCAAACCTGCTGCAGATTGTTTTACTTTCGATGACTTAAATAAAACACCGAAGTAGATCGTGTAGAATACTTTCGTAACGGGTATTTCCACGCACACAGTTCGTACGCACTTTCGGTAGGGTCCAATCAATACTTTGAAATCTTCTCTTAATCTTGTAAACTACGATGCATTATTAAAATGAAGGGAGGGGGTTTTTATAGACTTGAGAATGGCTGGTGGCACTGGTTGGTAGCAATGGTTGGTGGCAACGGTTGGCGGTTCAACACTGGTGCCAAATACGGCTGACCAATAACCAGTCAGCGGCCCAACCTTGGTGCCAACCACTGTTGACTAACAATCTCCCACTTGAAGACTGATTTCAATCGGTCTTCACACCCTGATCAATGCAGCAGTCTTTTCTAGTCTGTGACTCTAGCAAGCCAACTGAAGTTGAGCACAACTTCAGTTTGTCGATAGTCACCGATTTTGTTAATATATCCGCCGGATTCTTGCTACCTTGGATCTTCTCCAGTGCTAACATTTCATCTTCTAACATAGATCTGATAAAGTGATAACGAAGTCCAATGTGTTTGGTCCTAGAATGAAATGTAGAATTCTTTGCCAAGTGTATCGCACTCTGACTGTCACTGTACAGATCATTCCGCTCCTGTTCGAATCCCAGCTCTGCTAACAATCCTTGAAGCCATATCATCTCTTTACTGGCTTCTGTCACTGCCACATATTCAGCCTCTGTGGTGGATAGTACAACAATCTTCTGTAATTGTGACATCCAACTAACAGCTGTATTGCCAACAGTGAATATGTAACCAGTGGTGCTTCTTTGGTGATCAACTTCTCCTCCGAAGTCTGCATCTACGTAGCCTTGCACTTTTATCTCCACCTTACCAAAATGCAACCACTTTTCTGTGGTGTCTCGTAGATACCTCAATATCCACTTTACTGCTTCCCAATGAGCTTTTTCTGGATTTGACATAAACCTACTTGTAACTCCCACTGCGTGGCCAATGTCTGGCCTTGTACAAGCCATGCGTACATCAGTGGTGACGAACTTCTTCCCCTTCGTGGGCCGTGCAACTTCTCCTCTCGCCAGTTAGTTCCCCCACCATGAAAAATGCGAGCGACGAGAACGACTAGTGTGCGTACAAAGCATGAGTGTGGAGACGTACCATTTACACGAGTCGAGTTTTAGCTGTGTTTAATTGCCACAGTAAAAATTGGAGGACCTCATTTCACATGTACTACCTAAACTACAAGTGTATTTTCAATACACGATCAAACCCGGAAACCCTAGTAGAAATCAATCGCGTTATTTTTCACTTCTCATTGGAGATGACACAAAGGAAGCAGTGAAATGTCAAAAACGACAAAGCCAGTTTTCCGTTACGCACATTTATTACTTTTAATTATTACAAAGTGGTTTTATTCTTCCTAAAGTTACATATTTACAAATCTTAGCTGTGGACAGTGGACATCCCTCTTAAACAATCCATTCCTACATAAGTATATACATCGATTATGATGATGAAATATAATAGTAGTCAAAAATATACATACCAGTATAAAACCTAATGTGAAAGTTGCGGTCGTATCATTTGTTCAACAAATGCTTGTAAATCAATCGCAATACCATTACACGTTATTCTTAGCAAAGGACATAAATTATCGTAAGTCAGTCTTGACCGAAATTTGGACTTTACTGTTTTCATTAGTGAAAAACTACTTTCACACGTATACGTGGAGCCGAACATGGAACCAATTTTCAATCCCAAATCTATAAGCTTAGGATACTTTTCGTGAGAAAGCAATTTGATAAAATCAAGCCCATGCTCATTTCTCCAAGCTAGGAATGGGTCTCCTTGTATCCTGCATAGTTTTAGTCGATAAACTAGTTCTTACTCCTCTGTCCTGCATTCTTTTGCATTATTAAAAATCATGAGGTCAGTTCTCAATTTGTCAAAATCTTTAAATTGGTTTTGAAATTGTTCCTGAATTTTCATTAATGATGCTACAAAAGGCAGAAATGTTGCTTCTGAGTACTGCTCAGCAATTTTTTTGCAGCATGAAAAATGATATAGTTCATTGCTTTGTAATTCTGTAATAAATAACCGAAGTTGACTTTGGAAATTTGCAATGTGGCCAATTAAATCAGACACGGATTGATGTTGTTTCTACAAATCTAAATTCAAACTGTTCAGGTATTGCGTAATATCCGTTAAATAGGCTAATTCGCTTAAAAATGCCGTGTCCCTGAGATTTTCATTAATGTTTTCTTTTATCGCGTTAGCGTCATGTTATAAAAATTCGACGATCTCATTTCACAAATTGGAAAAACACTCCAAACTTTTGCCAGCACTTAACCAGCGTATATCATTATGTAAGAGCAAGTCCCCGTTTACAGCATCGAGTTCTTCCAAAAAAAATTTTAATTTTCTATGTCACAGTGCCCCATTTCCACCTCTGATAAAGTTAATAATTTTTGTAACGGTACGCATAGTAGAATTAAGCATTAAATCTTTACCGCAAAGTGCTTCTTGATGTAATATACAATGAAACATTAAGCAATCGATACCATTTTTCTTTAGGTGCCCTCTAAGTCCATTTCCTTAAATCCGCCGTATTTCTCTATCTGTACATCAGTTGCATTAATATATCGATTCCTTGTGTTGTCAAATGTAATGGAACAAGGGCTAAATGTTCCTCATGGACATCAAAACTATTATCGATGAGCCGAACAAAAATTGATAGTTGGCTGGTATCACAAATCTCTATACTCTCATCCAGACAGAGCGAGAAGTATCGGCAGTTTTCCATTCAAGATTTTAATTTTTCTTGTAAATATACATTGATTTCTTTCACACGAGCACTAATAGTAGTTCTTGATAGGGACATGGTCTCAAAACTTTTCGCCATATCTTCGTATCCAAACGCTTTGGCTATTTGAATGGCTCATTCTTTTACAAATTCACCGTCCGAAAAAGATTTCTTAGCTCGTGCGATTTCCAATGCGACCGAATAAGAATCCAAGATACTTGCTTTTGGGCTGTATTTGAATTTGTACTACCTGGTATATTCGTGTATATACGTATATATACGTATAGTTCTGCGTGATGGGTATTATAATGACGACAAATATTTTTTTTTTTCATAATTGCAAGCTTTGTATTACAAAGCAAACACTGAGTTTGCCCGTCGCATAGAATGAAAAAATAGTCTGTCTCCCAACACTTTTGAAATTGACGATTTTCATTATCAACTTTTCTTTTCGACATAGTGAATTAAAACAGTAACAAGTAGTAATGGAAGAAAATATATTAGATAACAAAAACTAATACTAATAACAACTAAATAAGAACTAATAAGGAATAATAAAATAACAAAAAATAAAAGCAACAACTCTAACACAATAAAAAAAATCTGACAAATATTGAATTATTGAAAGAAAATATAACCATGAACGAATAGCGAATGACAGCGAAGCGGACTGATTTGTTACTGAGAATTAAGAAAAATGTGAAACGAAAACAATGAAATTTGAGACGAGGTCATAAACAGTTGAAACAAGTGGGTGGAATGGCGGGAGTCGCTCTCCTACCGTCTATATACATCGAAAGTGCCACTTGTGACCCGCGGACCGCCAATTCGTCATCACTGGCGTACATCAAACTTCCAATGGCTGAGGCGTAAAGAACCTTAGCCATGAATTCCTTTTCTTCCTCTATCTGAGGAGACTGATCCTTGGATATGCGAAGGTGACTGGCCGAGGGCGCGCTGACTGGTTTGGCGTCACTCATATAGAATCTTTGCAAAACACGATTGATGTATTCTGTCTAAGATAACTGCATAATCGCTCTTTGCTTATCTCTCATAATTTGCATTCCAAGGATCTTCTTTGCTGTCCCTAAGTCGTTCATGTCAAACTCCTTTGGCAATTGCTTCTTCAATCTTCTAATATCCTCCATATCTGAACTTGCTACTAACATACCATCGACATAAAGTAGCAAAATGATATAATTGGATCTATATCTTTTGAAGTAGCAACAATGGTCAGCCTTGCACTTCTGGAAACCTTCCCTGTGCATAAAGCCATCAAACTTTTTGTACTATTGTCTTGGGGCTTGTTTCAGACCATACAAACTCTTCTTGAGTTTACACGTCATATTCTTTTTTCCTCTTTCTGAGAAGCCTTCAGGATGGTGCATGTATATCTCCTCATCGAAGTCTCCGTGAAGAAATGCAGTCTTCACGTCTAACTGTTCAAGATAAAGATTTTCAGTGGCAACAATACTCAATACTGTTCTGATAGTATTGAGCTTCACAACTGAAGCAAATATTTCGGTGTAGTCAACTCCTTCCATCTGCTGGAATCCTTTAAAAACTAGTCGGGCTCTGTATCTTTTGGAACCATCCTGCTCCTATTTCACCATGTGGCGCTGTAGAGAGGAGATAGAATGGGGAAAGAGGAACTGTGTTGCGTTTCGTCCTGCGCCTGCTAGTGGACTCATTAGTAAAGTTACCTAGCAGGCCCTGCCTTAGACACTGGGATATTGGAAGGAAGGTTAAAGGTGGTATGTATATATAAAGGGTTTTCCAATAGAGGCGCTCGAACTTTAACAGTCTATAGCGGCTATGTGGGTGAAGCTACATCTGTCAAATTTGGAGGTTATAGTAATTAGTATTGGGCAAATCATCATGGAAAGTTACAGTCTTGAGCAACGCGTGCAAATCATTAAACTTTATTATCAAAATCAGTGCTCAGTTCGAGCTACGTTCCGTGGGCTACGTGATTTTTACGGTGCACACAATCGTCCTGTTGAGTCGACTATTCGTCGTTTGGTAAAGAAATTTGAATCAACTGGTTCAGTAAACAATCAAACAACACCCGTACGTCGTCGGAACGTGAGGTCTGCAGAAAACATTGCTGCAGTGAACGAGAGTGTGCAGGATAACCCGAGACAATCAATTCCTCGTCGCGCCCAAGAACTTGGCCTTTCGCAGACATCAGCTTGGCGAATTTTGCATCGTGACTTGGGCCTGCACCCGTACAAAATTCAACTGACCCAGGAACTGAAGGCAAAGGACCATAAGCAGCGTCGAGCATTCGCTGACTGGGCTCTGGAGCAGTTGGAAGTGGACCCCGAATTCGGACGGAAGATCATCTTCAGCGACGAGGCCCATTTTTGGATGAGTGGCTTTGTCAACAAGCAAAATTGTCGCATTTGGGGAGATAACAATCCACATGAAACACATCAGTTGCAAATGCATCCAGAAAAAGTCACTGTTTGGTGTGGATTTTGGTCCGGCGGTGTCATTGGCCCGTACTTCTTCCAAAATGAAGCTGGCGCCGCCATAACTGTCACCGGCGAGAGGTATAGGTCGATGATAACAAATTTTTTGTGGCCTAAATTGGAAGATATGGATCTCAACAACATGTGGTTCCAACAAGACGGAGCTACGTGCCACACAGCGCATGCAACAATGGATCTTCTGCACGACAAATTCGACGGCATGATTATCTCGCGTTTCGGCGACGTCAACTGGCCACCAAGATCGTGTGATTTAACGCCATTAGACTTCTTCTTGTGGGGCTGCCTTAAATCACGGGTCTATGCGAATAAGCCGCAGACGATTGATGCTTTAAAAGTCAACATAACCAATGCCATCAATGATATCGAGCCCGATTTATGCGGTCGAGTCATCGAAAATTGGACCTCTCGGATACGCGCCGTCCAGCGAAGCCGCGGCGGCCATTTGACCGATATTGTATTCCATACCTAATGTAATCGAATACTTTCAAATTGAACACTTTCAAATAAAAAATATCTCATACACAACTTGTTTTATTTAAATTTAAAGTTCGAGCGCCCTTAATGGAAAACCCTGTATATATGGACGAGGTGGTTGGAGCGAGCGCTTTTGAAAAAGTCTTATTTCGTATGTCCCTCTAGTGGTGGGTATAGGAGAAGCACAACGCGATACACCCATTTGTTGTGAAGTGCCTTCTTCCCCATGGGTAACGTATCTAGTTCCCATGTTTGATTGCAGATTAAAGACTTCATTTCGTATTTCATGGCAAGCTCCCACTTGCTAGCATCTGGGGTCTGACATGCTTCCTCATAGCATTCAGGTTCTCCTCCATCAGTCAGGAACATGTAGTCCATGTATCTCCTGTTAGGCACATGAGGCCGAGAATACCTTCTCAATACAGGAGCTGGAGTAGGAGGCTCTGGTGTGTCAGACTGCTGCTCACTGCTTTGTTCAGTTGACTCCTCTGACTGAGGACTCTCAACTGAGGAGTCTCGACTTTCTGGGATATTGCCCACCTCTGCATATATTGGCCCACTCTGTTCTGAGTTGCTGGCTTCTGTGCTATGCATGTCTTTGTACATTACTCTTTCATTGAAGATTACACCTCTATTGCTAGTCATCTTTTTGTGTTCGTCATCTCAAATTCGGTAGCCAAATTCGTCTTCACCATAACCGATAAATGTGAATTTCTTGGGTTTAAGATCAAGCTTTTTTCTGCCTTGATCACTAATATGCTCATATGCTACGCAACCAAAAACTCTTAGATGTGAGAGTTTTACCTCTTTGTGGAGGCATGGACCTCTTCTGGTTTTCTGTGCTCCAATGGAACCGATGGACCTCGGTTGATCAAGTAAGCTACTGTCGAAGCAGGTTCACCATGGAAGAGAGTAGTCTAGCCTTTACTGGCTAGCTGTCCTACTGAGATTACGTTTTTTCTCAGGTCGGGAATATACCTGACATCCTACAGCTCCCAAACATATCCGTTCAACTTAATATTCACAACATCTTTACCATTGATGTCACAAGGTTGATCATCACCAAGATATACTTTCCCAAAATTTCCAGGAACATACTTTTCAAAGAGCTCCTTTTGAAAACTGGCGTGGAATGATGCTCCTGAGTCTAGCACCCAAAACTCTTCTTTGCTCTCCAAAGAGCATATCAATGCATCATCCTTTCGTGAGGTGGAAACAACATTTGTCTCATCCTTCACCTCCTGTTTCTTCGGTGCACTACTGCACTGATTTTTATAATGGTTATTCTTCCCACAGTTCCAACATTCAATGGCTTTTGTGTTTTGAGAATTTTTGGGGTTTCAGGATTTGGACCTCCTGCCCTCTGATCTACCTCGTCCATTTCCTCTGGTTGAATTTCTACCTCCTGACTCTGTATGCAATACTGAAGAGGTTGAACATTCACCTGACTCTTTCCGTCTGATCTCTTCGCTGAGAACCAGATCAGGAACATCATCAAATTTCAACTTGTTGCTTCCCGATGAGCTACTTACAGCTGTGACAGTAGCATTCCAACTTTCTGGTAGGGAAGACAAAAGTATCAATGCTCGCACTTCTTCATCACAGTCAATCCCAACTGAACTCAACTGGGTTGTAACTGTATTTAGTTCATTGAGATGTTGAGCTGTCGATGCGCCTTCCGTCATCCGCAAATTAAACAATCGCCTCATCAAGTCAGCTTTGTTTGAGGCCGGCGGCTTTCATACATGCTGTAAAGAACCGCCATAAGGCTCGCTGTGATCTTTTCTTTTGCAATGTTGAAGGCAACATTACGGAATAACGTCAATCGGATAACTCAAAGCGCTTTTCTGTCTAGAAGTTCCCAATCTTCTTGCTTCATACTTTCTGGTTTCTTATCAGTAAGGGGTTGATGCATACCCTTTTGATACAGATAATCCTCTATCTGCATTGTCCAGAAACCAAAGTCCGTACCATCGAACTTTTCAATTCTCACCTTTCTTTGGTCTGCAGCCATCGCTCCCAGTCCAATCTGACTCCTTATGTATCTTGTCTGACAATTTTTGTGAACCACAGTGTATTAGAACACCTTTGTTGACGTACCTGCCATCAAATTACTATTCACGAAATCACTGCAAAAATGTCTTGGAACTACGCTCTCCTATTAGTTATTAGGAAATTACGCTAAAGAGTATAGCCGATTAAGGGGGTCAAATGTGCCCTTCAGCTGATTTTGATCGTGCATGGATCATTCGATAGGTTATCGAAAATAAACAGCTCACCTAAATTTTCAACCCCAAATCTCACTCAGGAGGGTAGTTACGGGGAAAATTCGATTATTCAGTTTTTGGACCGTTTATCCCATATACTAACTGAAAAAATTCTGAAAAAAATCTGATACATTGCTAATAATATGGTACATATTATAGAATTTTTTCAGATTTTTTTCCTTTTAAATCGGAGACGAGAAAATTACAAAAGGCAAAAAAAATGACAAAAAGTGTAGATTTCGCATTAATGCAAACACCGACTACTTTTATAAAATTGTGGTAACAACATACTATCATAACTATTACCTTCAACTTTTTTCAGATGTTTTGCTCACTTGCACCATAGTTAAAAAAATCAATAACCGTGTTTCGCAGGGTGTTAAAAGACGTTGCATTTTCCCGAAATTATTTATCGGTTGCGAAACACGTGTTCGGCTGGTGTACGTGACTAAAACAATTTTGGCTCGTACTCAGGTCGAATGATGACCGCGACGGTGACTTTGATTATTTTCGGTCTTATCGTGAGTCATCATCCGTGTACACGCGGAGTCGGTCGAGCTACCTCCGATTTGAAAAGACTGTTCGAGAACGCGTTGAATCGAGAACAGCTGGCTAGAAAATAATTATCGCACTCGCGTAATTACGGCCAGCAATGTGCCAGTCAGTTCTTTAGAGTTCCTTGAGAGAGTCGGCCACAGCCAGAACCCTTGCTTTTGTGCTGCCGAAGTCAGTTTTTGGAAAGTTCTTCGCGGTAGCTAGAGCCTATCTCACGCTCCCGAAGCCCAAACAACTGATCGTTTTCGAGAGTCAAAGCTCAATTCTTAGCTCTCGAAACCTCTCTTAAAGGCTATTATTGAGAAAACGAAAAGACGTGCGCTGAGAAATAGACGATACCTGCCGAAACGGCTTTCCGTCGCACGATCGTTGTCTCATAGGCACGCTACAAATAAATTCTCTAAATTCGAGCGAATTAGCAATCGGATCGGTGGGTTTACCCCGATTCTTTTGTCCATTGTTCCTCAATTTAGAAGCAATTGGAGACCAGCCCCCGTGGTAGGTATCAAGGTTATCGAAGCACTCATCATTTAAACGTCCAATACGTTTTCACGTGCAGTGGCGGTGATCCTGCATACTTCTGTTGTAAGTCCAATGATTATCGCCTAAGATCGCGTGTGGCAGGCAGCTAGTGACAGGTCACAACCTCCTATCTCTCGCGCAGCGGTACCTTGTGTCGTATATCGACGGTAATAGCACACCCAAAAGGTTACTGAAATTCCAGTGCCTTTTTACGACGTCATAGCGAACAGTCGTGTGAGAGACGAAGCGGTGAGACTCCGAGTTTCAACCATCTCCCGGGACTAGTATTCAAGTGACCAACTGGTTCTCCTCCATACGGCACCTCCCTTTTGGAGCCTTAAAACCTCCATTAGCGAGAAGCCGGTTTGAGGCAATCGATTGTTGCATCCGATACAGGATATAAAATTAAATCTGTTGCACACGACGGTTCCATGCGTTGCGCAAGAGACGTCGCATAATACAGTCCGGCCCCCTCTACTGTGTTTTCTAGCACGAATAAATGCCTTCACTACCTGTCACGCATATCGTGATCAGGGAAAAGAGAGGAAAGACGCACGGACAGAGCAATAACCTGATAATAACGTAGGGAATTCGGTGTTTACACTGATTCTTTCTGTTAGAGGCCCACGAGCGCAGCCGTTTTAAGAGTTATTAACCGTTTTAAGACGGCCAAAAATAAAACAAGCGTCCGTTCATTGAACCTCAGTTCCTTTCCCACAAATCCGAGCCCTGTTTAATAGAGTCGAAAAATAGAGTGCGATTCACTTAAACAAAGGACCTTCGAGCCGGATTACGAGGTTGAACGGAACAGGTAGCGTGCACTTCTTTAAGTGTCTATACACACAGGTTATATTTGAGTTGATTTTTAATCCTCAATTGACGCAAAATGACAGTCCTCCGGAAAATCGATGCAAGTCGACATTGAAGCTGAAACTGAGAGGATTCTCATGCGCTTAAGTCGAATTAAAACTGCCATGTCCAACCTGAAGAAGACGGGACGTGGTACCTATACAGCTGACCTTCATAATGAAAAGCTGAGGTATATTAAGACGTATTGGGATGACGCCTTTCAGCGTTACGACGCTATGTGTGCTACGATTCTCTCGTCGAAACGTCAAGAATACGCTTTCTTTAAGGAACAGCAATTGAATGTGAGGAGGAGCTCTTTCTAGAGGCTCAGAGTTATCTAGCCTCTGAAATAACAAAGCTCGCCACATCAAATGTGAGTAACGCGACAAGCGTTCCCACAAAACAGGAGGGAGCGTCTTCAGACCCACTCCTATCCCGCTAGAGCTTCCACGACAAAATTTGCCGAGATTTGGAGGTGAACTACGAAAGTGGTTTCACTTTGAAGATGTATTCACCTCCGCAATACCAGGTTATCAGACGTGCAACGATTGCAGTATCTAAATGCCTGTGTCGAAGGAGAGTCTCTAGTCATGATCGAATCATTTGACATCGTAGGACAAAACTTCGATGTCGCATGGCAAATCTTGAAAGCTGGCTATTGGATGCGCTTGTTGGTGATTGAACAACTCCTCGATACAGTTTATGAGCTAAAACCCTTACGAAGAGGCGATTAGCAAGCATTAATCAAGTTACAGTGTATTTGAGGCAAACTCTTAACGCACTGGGAAAGCTTGATAGACCCGTCGATGCGTACGAGGACTTGCTAAACGCATACTTAAAAAAGCTGTTCGACGACGAGTTGAAACGAGGAATGGCGTAAGATAGTGGTGAAGGCAAAAGAGTATCCCTCGTTCGAGGATATGTTAAAATTCCTCGAAGATTTCGGGGATACTCACCTTCAACCACCCCGCCATTCCTCGGAAAACTCAGTCGAATGTTCAGTCGAACACCCGAGTACGAGCGCATAACGTCGTACCGGTAGCTAGCGTCGAGTAAAATAAGAGATGCGGATTTTGCTCTCAGTCATGACGCTATGCAGTGCCGTAATTTTATGACCATGACCCCAGAGCAACGCTATCACTGGATCAGAGGCAGTAAGAAGTGTGCGTTCTGTTTAAAAGACGGCCATGCCGCAAATAGCTGCCAGAGTCCTTTGGATTGCCAGAAATGCCGCGGGAAGCATCATACTTTGCTGCAATTCGGAAATTCAAATCAAGAAGCTGGTAAGCGAAGGCCGGAGAAAAGTGCCGCGGTAGACAAACGCGACGCTGAACGCGATTGCGCCCCATCACGCGCGAGTGTAGGTACAGCCGAAGTTCCCGCTACGTCATCCGCTGCTGTGACGTCACACGCAGGCGTGATGTAAATACCGTAGCGAGACCGGTAATCGTAGCGACCGCGCGTGTGCGAATATTCGAGGAATATGGTACGTCGCGAAAAGCAAGTGCATTTCGCGATCAAGGATCAGAGTGATCCTTTATCTCCGCGAGCTTGGCGAATGACCTACAGCTCTCCCGGAGGAAAACTCCCGTCGTTAGTATCCGGCTTGGGAGTCCGGACGAACGAAAACGATCTAGCGCAGTGTGAATTTGACAATCGGTTCGACGCAAAATGCCTCGCAAGGTATTTACCGCGAGGGCATACGTCATGCCGAGGACAACGTCATACACGCCGCAGTCGATTCGCGCACTCGGTTACGAGCAGCTACGTGAATTGACGATTGTAGATCCCGATCCCGCGTCTACCCACCGAATCGAGGTGTTGATAGGCGCCGATTTGTATGCTCGCATAATTCGACGCGGTATACGTCGAACGAGCACGAATGGCCCGATCACTCAAGCGACGGCTTTCGGATGGGTAATTTCTGGTCCGATAAATACAGAAAACCCCGCCAACCGAAACGTGATTGCGCTGCATTGTAGTGCACTCGAATCGTTGGAGTACATGATCAAACGTTTCTGGGAATTGGAGGAGGTTCCCTCAAATGCGGTTCATACCAAAGCTGAGGATGAATGCGAATAATACTTTGCTAAAACCGTCACGCGTGACGCGACAGGAAGGTTCATCGTCCGATTACCTTTTAATCACTCGAGACCAGAGGAAATGCTAGGAGAATCTCTCCACATAGCACTCTCGGCTCTCGCCAGATTGAGGAAAAAACTGGACGTGAAACAATCGCTCGTGCGAGAATACGGTGAGTTCCTCACCGAATATGAGTCGCTGGCTCATATGACTCGACTTGAGTCAGTTGAGAAAACACGACTCTATATTCCGCACCGAGCAGTTATCCGCGAGGAAAGCGCTACGACCAAATTACGTGTCGTATTTAACGCTTCCAGCGGAACAGCGAGCGGACGCTCTCGGAATGACATCCTCCACGTAGGTCGAAAATTGTAAAAAGACATTACCCCGTTACTAACGAGATGGTGTCTGTACGAATACGTGTTGGTGGCAAATATCGGGAAAATGTTTCGGCAAATTCTTGTTGCCCCACAGGATTGTCGTTTCCAATGCATTGTATGGCGCGAGCCCGAAACCGAACTGCTTACAGCCTTTGAGCTGAATACTGTGACATACAGAACGGCTTGCGCGCCATATCTATCGATGCGTACCCTCCTCGAGTTGAAACGGCAGGACAGTGACGGATTTTCTCTCGCCGCTTCGATCCTCGAGAAGAACATATACGTCGATGACGTTTTTATGGGAGCACCTGACAAACCGTTGTTCGAGCAAATACGCACCCAAGTATGCAGACTCTTACAACGGGGTGGATTCCCGAGTGAGTGGGCAGGAAATTCGTCAGATTTACTGCGAAATATCCTGCAAAGCACTCATTAACACATAATTGTCCGCACTTTATTCGATAATTATGAATTAAAAGTACTAGGCCTGCGGTGGTTCCCTTCGGGAGACTATTTCATTTTCAATCTGCCACGGTTTCTACCGGCTGCAGTGCCGATTACTAAGTAAATCTTATTTTCGGCATTCGTAGTTACGATCTGTTCGGCTAGCTACCCCTGAATGTGATCGCGCGTAGATTCTGTCTTGCATTCCCTATATCTGAAGCAAGTCCAGTGGGACGAGCAGGTCTCCGCGATCATACACAGAACGTATTATACGTTTTTATGTGGATTGGAGCAGATTGAATGAATTTCCCGATGGATCCGTTAAGGTGTGTTACCCAGTCACTTCAGTGGAAACTGAAACCCTCTCGCGATTTACGCGATGGAGGGCAATTCAAAAATTTCACGAGCTACTCTGGAAACATTGGTCGCGTGACTATCTCGCGCACCTCCAGAGTCGCTACAAGTGGAAAACCACCGAAGTGTAACTGGAATCAGGCAATTTAGTTCTGGTACAGAATCCTCTTCTCCCCCCAATCAATGAGAAATGGGACCAATTGAGGAGGTGTTCCCAGGTAAAGACAGGAATGTACGAGTGGTAAAACTACGTACATAAAAGTCAACTTACACACGGCCAATTTCGCGCCTGTGTAAATTACCTGTGGACGAGTCCCTACCGGTATTGGAAACCGACGTATAGTGGGAGCGACAAATAATGAGCCAAACTTCCGGTTAATGAGGGGAATAGTTAAAGGGGAAAAAACTTTTCGGGAATACATACCGACGGTTGTTATTCCCTTTAACCCCCCTCGTTCTGGAGTTAGACGAGCAAAGGAGGAGCGAGTCCTTCCCTCTTCTTTGCACCAAGAAGAAAAGGGTACCCCCCACCAGAGTGCGGGTGCTTCCGAAATTTGGCTAGGCAAATCTGGGCGGGCCGCTGATCAAATCAGTAATCAGCAAGCAGCCGAATATGGATCTTCTGCACCAGATAGCCGAAACTTTTGATCGGTGCCTGCAACTCCTGCCCCTGGAGCAGGTGGAGGCAGTACCGGCGAAGGAGCCAGCACCAGTAACCCATACCAACGCAGGCCAGGAAGACCTGGTATTAGACATTGGGAATGCCCTCCTCCGGGTGCCGGTTCACGCCCGGAAATCCCGGAGGTACCGGTGTTTCGTCCCCGGATGGCGGCCTTATACAACCTCCGGTGGAATAAGGAGGGGACATTAACCTCCTTATTCTTTAAGGCAGCACTGGCAAACCGTAAGTAGAACGACGGTCGTACGTATTACACGTAATGCGGAGGAAAAGACGTTCATACGATCTGACCCACAGCCTCCGCACTTACTCCTCCAACCGCTGCAGTCTCGCAGCAAGCGAAGCAGGAAGGCGCTGCAAAGGCGTCGCCACCGCCGACGAGCAATGGCCGGTCAGAGCGGAAGCGTCAACCGAGGTACGAGCCTGCCGCTTCGCGAGGGCCCAGGAACCAGCAAAGAGGCCCTGGAACCAAATCGGGGTGCCTCCAGGGCTGGTGGCCCTGATAGCTAAGAAGGCGGTAGACGTCGCCACAACCACCTCGCTGCGGATACTCCACGCGCAACAGGCGCCCGCATCAAACTGTAAGTGATTCAATTATAATTTTGAATTCACTCGCGCTCTCTCTCTCGCCCTCCCTCTCTATCGTTCACGTGATTGTTAGAAAGTA
Source organism: Eucera pruinosa (assembly GCA_028830335.1). Classification (NCBI taxonomy): domain Eukaryota; kingdom Metazoa; phylum Arthropoda; class Insecta; order Hymenoptera; family Apidae; genus Eucera; species Eucera pruinosa. The sequence goes on along the minus strand of JAMYCR010000010.1, from coordinate 17,987,453 downwards.
CAATTTCGCGTCCCGTATAGTCGAGTCGAGGAATTAATCTGAACTACCGTTTTCCCTTTGGTTGCACGGACCGTGCAAGGGGGGCGGTATGTTTGAAGAACTCGCGTTTTCGTTGGCTTTCCACGATCGCGAAATTCAAGTGTTATTTTGGAGTATACGTGAAAGGAAAAACTCGAGGTTAAACGAGTCCGCTACGTGCTAAATAACAACGATAAAAATAGCGACTTCGACCATTGTTTTTACTACCTGTTTACACGGAGACAAGCAGTAAACGGAAAAAACTGTTTCCCCTTAAAAATCGAGAAAGATCGGTGAAACCACGTCGGACGCGAGAGCATATAGAGAGAGAAAGGTGTCTCGGTTGAAAAGAGACACAATGGTGTAATAGACAGCGCCGCCAGCTGGCTAGAAGATAATTATCGCACTCGCATAATTACGGCCGGCAGTGAGCCAGTCAGTTCTTTAGAGTTCCTTGAGAGAGTCGGACACAGCCAGAACCCTTGCTTTTGTGCTGCCGAAGTCAGTTTTTGGAAAGTTCTTCGCGGTAGCTACAGCCTATCTCACACGCTCCCGAAGCCCAAACAACTGATCGTTTTCGAGAGTCAAAGCTCAATTCTTAGCTCTCGAAACCTCTCTTAAAGGCTATTATTGAGAAAACAAAAAGACGTGCGCTGAGAAATAGACGATACATGTCGAAACGGATTTCCGTCGCACGATCGTCGTCTCATAGGCACGCTACAAATAAATTCTTTTGACGATTGTTCCTCGATTTAGAAGCAATCGGAGACCAGCCCCGTGGAAGGTATCAAGGTTGTCGGTGCACTCGCCGTTAAAACGTCCGATACGTTTTCACGTGCAGGGGCGGTGATCCTGCATACTCCTGTTTTAAGTCCAACGATCGCCTAAGGCGCTTGTGGCAAACAGTGAGTGACAGGTCACAACCTCCTATCTCTCGGGCAGCGGTACCTTGTGTCGTATATCGACGGTAATAGCGCACCTAAAAGGTTACTGAAATTTCAGTGCCTTTTCACGACGTCATAGCGAACGTCGTGTGAGAGACGAAGCGGTGAGACTCCGAGTTTCAACCATCTCCCGGGACTAGTATTTTAGTGACCACTAGTTCTCCTCCATACGGCACCTCCCTTTTGGAGCTTTACAACCTCCATATGCGAGAAGCCGGTTCGAGGCAATCGACTGTTGCATCCGATACAGGATATAAAATTAAATTTGTGCGTTTGCACACGACGGTTCCTTGCGTTACGCAGGAAACGTCGCATAATACAGTCCACTCCCCTCTACTGTGTCTTGTAGCACGAATAAGTGCCTTCACTACCTGTCACGCGTATCGTGATCAGGGAAAAGAGAGGAAAGACGCACAGATAGAACAATAACCTGGTAATAACGTAAGGAATTTGGTGTTTACACTGATTCTTTCTGTTACAGGCCCACGAGCGCAGCAGTTTTAAGGATTATCATTTTTATTAAATACACGGCCGTCCAGAAACAAACGGGCAAAATAAAACAAGCGTTCGTTCATTGAACCTCAGTTCCTTTCCCTCAAATCCGAGCCCTGTTTAGTAGAATCGAAAAATGAAGTGCGATTCACTTAAACATTCATTATTGTTAAGGGGTTATGCTTTGATGGAAGCAGGTTCTTCTTCTTTAGGTTTTTAAATAAAAAGACAAAAAAAAAAAAAAAAGGTAACTGATATATATATTTGATTATATGTGGAAAATGTAATGTACCAGGACTTTCTATGTCCTGTCCGCACCGACTCTTCACGTCGAACTGTCGAGAAAACAACAGCCTTCGACACTTACAGTTTTACAAAACAATGGTCAACGTTTTCAGGTAGGCTTGACCTTCGACAAGACGAGACGCTGCGACTCCGAAGTCTTGGGTTTTTTCCTATTACTTTATTATGCCTGTAGAAGCGACACTCTAATATTTTTGAATAGGGAGTTTTTCTACAGAAGAGCTGTTTTACTTCAACACCCTCCCTAAAACTCGATATCCAAAAATTTTCAATGTCAGTCTATAATATCCCCTTTGTTTATAAGTCCTACTTTTATGACTAAATATAAAAATCGCGGTTTACACAGTGCCTTTGTAAAAATATCAGCTAGCTGCTCTTTAGTCTTAACATACTCTACATCAATTTCCTTTTTATTGTACAGATCACGTATAAAATGATATTTCACATCGATATGCTTACTTCTTTGGTCAAAAATTTTGGATTTTTAATTAATTTGATCGCGCTCATATTGTCTACTAATAAGGTGTAATCGACATTAATTTCGCATTCGCAAAACAATTTCTTTAGCCAGATAATCTCTTTTGCGGCTGATGCTGCGCTAACATATTCAGCTTCAGTCGTAGACAGTGATACACACTGCTGCCTCTTACTCTACCATGAAATAGCTGCATGCGCATATTGGCACACAATACCTGATGTCGATTTACGTGTCTCTTTATCTCCCGCATAATCGGCATCACTGTATACCTTAAAATTACTGCCTTTAGTATAAATTAGTCCTAATTCTTCAGTACCCTTGAGGTACCTTATAATCCGTTTAACGAGTTGCCAATGTGTTTCGCTCGGTTTTTCCAGTGCTCTCGAAACAATATTTACCGCGTAGCTTATATCGGGCCGACTCAATACCTGAAGATACATAAGGCTACCTACGGCCTCCCTACAGGGCACTTTACAATTATTCCCTTCTAAATTACCTGCATCCCAGCCTACCTCTATTGGAGTACAAACACTATTTGCTTCGCTTAAATTGAATTTTTCTAAAATACTTTGAATGTATTTTGTCTGATGTACAAAAATAGAACCATCCTTTAATTTAATAATTTCTGCGCCTAAGAAATTCGTTACTTCGTTCGTACTTGTTATTTTAAATTCTTTAACTAATTCAATAAAAAATTGATCTATTAAGTAGTCATGTGAAGCTGCTAGAAGTCCATCATCGACATAAATAACTAGAAACATCTTCCGGTTGTCTTCTTTATAAACATAAAAACAAGGATCTGCTACGCTTTGATGAAACCCGAATTTTTTAACAAAACTTGAAAAATGTTCAATCCAACACCTTGGAGCTTGTTTTAACCCGTACAGACTCTTTAATAATTTGCAAACTCGCGTTGTTCCATCGTTAAACCCTTCTGGCTGCGTCATATAAATATTTTCTTCCAAATTGCCATATAAAAATGCCGTTTTTATGTCAAATTGCCCGAGATATAGACCATTATGGGTTGCAATGCTAAATAAAAATCTAACCGTATCAAAACGAGCAACAGGGCAAAATGTTTCTTTGTAATCTATTCCTGCCTTTTGTGAATAACCTTTAATAACTAAACGTGCTTTAAAACGTATTTCGCTATCCTGATTAAATTTCTTCGCGTAAACCCACCGACTGCTAATAATTTTCTGCTTCTCCGGGTTTTCCACAAGTATCCATGTATTGTTTTCATGCAAAGAGTTAATCTCTTCTTGCATAGCTTTTGTTCACTGATCTTTTTCCGTAGAATTAATCGCATCATTGTAATTTTCAGGCAGCGCTTCTGCCACACATGTAATTGGACACCCATAAAAATTAGTACGCTTGATATATCGTCTATCGCGTAGTTCTCTTACATTTTCATCGCTATTTTCTGAAAATTGCAGAGTTTCCGTTGTTTTCCCATCTTCTTCAACACTTTCATTATTATTTTCAACTGAATTTTCTGTAACCTCATTATTTTCTTTTAAATTAATAATATTTACTACATTTGAACATATTTTTTCTAATTTAAATACCACATCACGACTTAGAATTACATCACTCAAGTCAGGAACAAAAATACGATAACCTTTGCAATTTTCAATGTAACCAACAAGAAACCCTTTCATTGCCTTTTTATCTAACTTTCTCCTTTTTGCCACAGGTACGTGAACAAAACACTCAGTTCCAAAAACTTTTAAATTATCGATATTCGCAGTTTTCCCATGCCATAACTCGTAAAGAGTTTTATTCCCTTCTTTTGTCGGACCTGTTCTATTAATTACAAACACGGCGGTGTTCATTGCTTCCGCCCACAGAGACAAGGAAATTCCCGACTTAGAATAAATCATTGATCGCGCTGCTTCTACAATAATTCGGTTTTCGCGCTCCGCGATACCATTCTGTTCGGGCGTATATGGAACATTTACCGCATGTTTTATACCTTTACTACGCAAAAAGCATTCGTCCTCTCTATTTTTAAATTCTTTACCACCATCTGTGTGAAACTCTTTGATATTTTTATTGAATTGATTTTCAACTGCTTTACTGTAAGATTTTAATTTATCAATAACTTCCGATTTATGTCGAATAAAATTAATTGTTCTAAATCTCGAAAAATCGTCCTTAAAAGTTACAAAATATAATTTTCTAACAAGCGATTCGTGTTCCATAGGCCCACAAACATCAGCGTGTATAATTTCGCGAGGATTTTTAGCTCGTTCAATATTTTCATGGAAACTTAGCCTGTGCTGTTTCCCGTAAGCGCAGCCTTCGCACATATCATTCTCATCCGAAACATTTACATGTACACCCACGTTTTGCAAAAAACTTTTCACGTGCCTTTTATTTTGATGACACAAACGCTCATGCCATAATTGTAATGAACCCGGTTTATCCGTTTTTTTTATTTTTATCGATCTTTTCAGTTAAGTTACATTTTCTCGGCAATACTACTTGCAAATTCATTTTATATAAATTACCGATATCAGTTCCTGTCGCTATAACAGTTTCATCACGCGTGAACAAGCATTTCTTTCCACAGTTTGTGATAGAAAAATTAACTCTCTTTTTCGCAACAACTTTAACCGAAAACAGATTTTGTTTTAATCCCGGTACAAACAATACGTCATGCATCACGCCTTCAATCCATTCATCATTCACATATGTTTCGATCTCGATCCTACCTTTACCATACGCAACAATATTTTCGCCATTGCCTATCCTTACATTTAATGGTACTTCAAATTCCTCGAAATCACAAAACAGTTCTCGTTGATACGTCATGTGGTCCGATGCTCCTGAATCGATCAGCCAAAAATTATTGTCCTGCTCCATGTTGCAGCTCCCCACGAACGCCTGCTTTGATGATGAATTGCGCTGTCCTTGATTCGAACCGACACCTTGCGCATTCGATCTCTCCCTGAAGTTCTCTTTTCTTTTAAAGCAATTTCTGCTTAGGTGATTTTTTGAGCCGCACGTATAGCAGCCAACACAATGTTGCTTCTTATGACCCTTTTTGCCGCAAATATAACAAACAATGTCTACGTTTTTCTTTATGTGATTATTTTGACCTGATTTAAATTGTTTGTTGTCAAATCTTGATTTTCTCATTAAAGCGACTGTTTCTTCGTCAACGGATTGTTCTGCTGCCCTCATTTCTTCAGACATTAATCTCGCTGTTAAATTTTCGAGATTTTTCTTCGATTATTCAACAGAATCCCACGCACTATGGAAATGGCTAAATTTCTTCGGCAACGCACATAGAATGCGTGTCACGAGCATTGAATCTGGCACTTCACTACCGAGACTTTTCATCTTCGATGCCAACTGTTCGACTTTCGATAAATTGTGTGCAACGGTCTCGTTTGTTTCCCACTTAAAATCAAAAAACTGTTTTTGCACCAATGACAGATTTTCCACCGACTTCATGTCGTACACAGCGTTCAGTTTCTTCCACATTTCTCTAGCACTTGTGCAGCTTAATAGCAAATCCAATGGTTTTTTCTCCACTGTCGTAACAATCAATTTCCTTGCAGCCTTATCTGCTTTCACAAAACTCTTACGTTTTGCCTCGTAATTAGTTGAACCTTCAACTGGACGAATAAGTGTGCCTTCGCATATGTCAATCACATTGTCATCCTCCTCGAACAATGTACGTATTATAAAACGCCACTGCTGCCAGTTATCCTTGCCACGCAACTTCTCAATTCTTAGATTTGGCACTTCCATTTTTCTTTTTCGCACACTTTCTGCACTTGGACAACTGTCACTTGATAAAACCTTTTTCACTGAACTACACTGGGTCCATAACCTGTTAAGGGGTTATGCTTTGATGGAAGCAGGTTCTTCTTATTTAGGTTTTTAAATAAAAAGACACGGGTTTAGGAAAAAGGTGACTGATATATATATTTGATTATATGTGGAAAATGTAATGTACCAGGACTTTCTATGTCCTGTCCGCACCGACTCTTCACGTCGAACTGTCGAGAAAACGACAGCCTTCGACACTTACAGTTTTACAAAACAATGGTCAACCTTTACAGGTACGCTTGACCTTCGACAAGACGAGACGCTGCGACTCCGAAGTCTTGGGTTTTTTCCTATTACTTTATTACGCCTGTAGAAGCGACACTCTAATATTTTTGAATAGGGAGCTTTTCTACAGAAGAGCTGTTTTACTTGAACAATTATCATTTATATTTTCCAATTTGGTATTGTTCCAATTCAACGATGTTACTAATCTTGTCACTGTATGATCTAATTAATGTTGCAATTGCACTTAGGCACAAATTTGGGTCACAGTAAACGCTTGTCGAGATGGATAACGATCAAGCTTTATGTTACGTTCCGAATAAAATTCTTTTTATATAACTAACGACGGCCAGAATGCGATTTGATGATGCATAGCATCCTGGAAACTACCTTGCTAATCGTATACTTTACCTTTGATGTTTAAATAAGTCAATCTTTTGGTTTTTTTCATAGCGCATTTATTAATATAGTGCACACCTTCCTTGGAATCAACGTGGTTCCATAACAAATAACCGATAGGCACTACTGTTCCTTAGAATTGGTGTTATAAACAGGATGGGTGATGCGAGTCCAGCGTGAGAACGATTATGGCGGTTCCTCATATCTACATATAAATAGCTATGCATTTTCATAGCGCGCGTGTCACCTATAGTTCATTCGTTGTCAATCCTGCATTGATGGCAATGCGAGAGTGATATGCGTTACTATAAACCAGAGCGTGAATATGCTACAACTGCGTTGCTCCTCTTCACTGGAGATAACACAAAAGAAACCACGAGGTGACCCCTTGTCGTGATACCTTCCGAGTACTCTGATTCGTTAAAGATCATAAACAATTCCATTTATAGTAGAGCATTTCGAGGGTGGGATTATCCAACTTATTCTCGAAGGGCCAAAGCTGCTTCACTACCGTTTCAGAACTCAGATCAGCAAGTCACAACGTGCGTGATCAGGTAGTCCATGGTGCAAAATATTGAGATAGAGCTACTTACCAGTTTTGTGCAAATTAGAATAACAAAAAGACTCAGCGCCGCGTATTCTAATTAAATTGTGTACTATTATTAACTCGTGTATTCTTATTATTTTGTATTCTTATTTTGTAACTTTACTGTCTCAGCATTCCTATTACTTTACGTATTTTAAATATTCTAATTATTCTACGTTTGCTGTTAGTTGTTATTCTTTAATGTTTTGTATATTTTAATGTTTGTTATAACTAACATCCGAAACCGTAATTTCAAAGATTCACTTATTGCGTTTAAATATTAACCGTTAGTACAACCATCTCTTCTACAGTGAGGAAGGTCTAGGAAGCGAACATCTATAGTAAACAGAGCGAAACACGGTTTTCTTATATACAATAGATTCATAAACGAATAATCTGATTGTCAATTTGTAATTCGGTAAGTTCCATTTTATTTCGCTATGCAATATTGTTATCAACAAGTAATTATAAAATCAAATTTTATGTCATATATTTTATTTCTGTATATGCATCCTCTTCGTACAACATTTTGCAATTCATTATAATTTCTATTTTGATTTTTAATATTGACTTTATATCTATCTATATTTAATTGAAACTTTCTTTAACTAATATTTCCAACAACATTATCAGCCTCCAAATACAGGTTGATTCGTCCGCTAGTCGATTCCAAAAGGATGCCGCCGCCTAAACATTGTGGTGATGGTCCCGTCTATGTTTACAGCGTTGACGTGGGCGATATCGCTGTTCCTTCAAGGATCGGTCGACGATGACAACCACTGCAACAGAGACAACCCTATTTGTAAGAGGGAGAGGGAGAGGGAGAGAGGGGGAGGTAAGTCGCTGCCGAAACGTTTCGGATTTACAGTAAAACAAATTGCTTAAAAATGTGCACTTACGTTCTTGAAAATTTTTTTTATAGGAAATGTTGGAAGTATCTGCCTCCCACATCCAAGCATTTTTGGATTCGTTTTTCTAAATTTTGAAAAATAAAATCCAGTATTTCTTCGCTAATGTTCTATATTTTTTCTGTATTGCGTTTTTTAATTCTGCAATTATTTGTGGGTTGCCTGCGTACACCCAATTTTTCAGATATTCCCGATTGCGATTTTTCGATGTGATACGATTGTTGAAGAGACTTTTTTCCCTTTCGTACTGCTTGTAGATATATGGCACGTTGCACCGTTTTTGGCATCTAAAATGGTTTATGACTTTATTGCACCAAAAGTGAAATTTCCACGTAAGACGAGGGTTACTTTTTACCTGCTCCCTTCCCATTTTACCCTTTCTCATGTGAAATTCATTTCGTCAGTACCAACTCTTCGCAGTCTGGCTTAGACATTTGAAGTGCGATATACGAAAACAGTGATTTATGACAAGTGCAAAATATATACGATTGAGCAGCGCGCTTTCCTCATTCGAGTGTACTACTCGAAAGCGCCTCTAGCGGAGTCTCAAAGACTATGTGGAGCTGTAGAGAGGGGATAGGATAGGAAAAAGGAAGGGTGTTGAGTTTCGTCCTGGGCCTGCTAGTGGACTCATCAGCAGGGCCCCCAGACTACCGTGTGTTACGTACCCCCCCCCGCCCCCCCCTTTCGATCATGTAAACGCGGCTTTGAATACAAATACTTACTGCGCAGACACCAAATTGAAAACGCGGTTACAATTGAAAACGTGATTCGTATGAGGAACAGGAAAATTCTCCAAGGTTCCGTTTTATCCTTGGAAAGTATTGATCGCATTATAGTTCGCATAAACATTCTCAGAAAACCGTCTGCTTCTTATCTCCCATAGACAAAGCTAAACGAAAATCCGAAATGATGCGTACCTCCTTCGCCGCTAAATTTAATTATTTACGCTCGCGTCGAACGTAATCCCTTCCACCATGGTTCAGCGCTACCACCACCATCTACTAACGAAAGATCGGGGGTAGAGTGAGTGTGGGAGAAGAAAGTGCTAACCAATCCGGATGGAAATCGGCCCACAAGAAGACCCAGGACTGGACGGAAGATCCTGGAGAGGGAATTTCAAAAATCCCGAAGAGAAGAGAGAATCCAGCGGCTCGAAGAAGATTTCGAACGAGTTTGATTTCATTCGACAATTCGACATCCATCCTCTAACTGTACAGTTCTCAACATTAACTTTCGACATTTGTTATTATAACGGTATACAACCGGTTGATAGCTCCTTTTGAATTACAAGTTTATAAGGAAAATAAAACTCTAGTTTTCTTAAGCATCAAGTGTTTATTCATTTTTCGCGCTCCACGAGCAAGTGCTTTAGCACTCTATGGGCATCGAACCCAAATTCCCTAAACAACACAATCGCAAACCGTAACACGTATTTCGCCCAGAACCAAATATAGTTCTCCCCCCGTTTACTTGGAGCGCTAGAGGCGCCACTAATCCATACACATAACGTCGGTGAGATACGCACACAAGAACATGGGCTGTATAGTATTTATAGTTACAAGTAAAAATTATTTTATAATAAAAATATGTTGTGGGAAAAATAAAGACAGTATTAACAAATTAATTAAATATATTGGAATAATATTTTACAGTTTCAATTGAAAATAAATATTTGTGTAACATATATTAAATATTATATACATATATAAAATACACCAAGCTTATGAAATAATAATATTTATCGTTAATAAACTTAAATAAATAAAATACATCATTTTATGGCCTGGTCCATTATAGTTATTACTGTTTTAAGCTTTGGAGTATAAACCGTACCCAATAGGAGATAATTCTGAATGTTTCTCCAGCATTCCAGCTAGCTTTATCAGGGGTCTCAAGATGTACAGTATCAGAAACTATCTCTTGCTGAACATTGCTTACACCTGACACCATCAAACAATATTAACTTCAATTTCCTAAAAGTTTCTTGAGTACCTTTGTGGCCTTTCCAGGCTGCAGCATGGTAATCTCTTCTTTGGACAGCACCTTCTGTAATTGTAAAGAATCATTGGTAAAAATGTCTTTTTATGATTCAATATACTACTGAATAATAATAGTCAGCAGTCTGTAAAGTCATACCTGCACTCTGCAATGGTTTTTCATCTTGGAACAAATAAAACATGAACATGTACAATTCTTTTTAATTTTTGGTCTTTTTATTAAAATAATGAGTATTACTTACTTCATTCTCCTCTCTTCGTCTTGTTGCACCTTTTCGCAAGAAAACGCCAAGATAACACGCCAAGATTAAATTCAATTAAATTCCAATGCACGCTTCTCCAAACCAAGTTCAACAAGAATTGGCGAGTTGACGGGTGAATGGTTGGAACGTGACGTCACGAGTTCTTACCTTGTGTGCAGTATCGGTGATACAATGTATACACGTAGAGGAGCGCCACTAGCGCTCCAAGTAGACGGGAGGAGAATTAAAATCGGCTTCAAGTTCACAAGAATAGAGTTTGGGGGCCTGCTCATCAGTAAGGCTACCTATCAGGCCCTGCCTTAGACGTTGGGATATTGGAAGGAAGGTTAAAGGCGGTATATATATGGACGAGGTACTTGGAGCGAGTGTTTTCGAGAAAGTCATATTTCGTATGTCCCTGTAGTGGTGGGTGCAGGAGAGCCGCCACAACTATTTACCGAAGCGTACGGATCATCGCCGTCAAGATCTTAATTTATAAATTAATTAATAAATTCGAAAAGGCGGGCAATGTGCAGAATGTGCACAGTGGTGGAGTGAAAATGCTCGAGGAAATTGTTACTATTGAGGATCTTTTTGCGAATGAAGATTAACTCAATCCGGCTGCAGAGGGGAAAAAGAACGTTTATTGACTAAAGTAAACTGCAAAGGCACAGAGGCGTTACTCGGTTCGTGGTTCTCGCACGACTGCCTCTTTTTATCTAGAAACAACAAAGTTTCGTCAGCCCCGATTCTTATTTGTTCTATGTACTGCGCGTCGCCGAACGCGTCGCCGAACGGTCAGCCGAACCGTGACTTTTATGGCGCAGTGGAAACCAGGAGAAAAAATTCAAAATACAATCTGCTCTCAATAGTTACACTGAAAGACGAAGTTATCAATAAACCATCGACATCTCTTAGAAAATTGGCGCAACAGTTTGATGTATCGTATTCTACGTGCCAACGAGCTGCTAAAAAAGCACACTTGCATTTATATCGCGTATCGTTGGTGCAGGAATTATATCCTGAAAACCGAGTGAAATTTTGCAAATGGTACCAAACATTAGCTGAATAACATTCGGATAGTATGGATATGATATGATTCACCGACGAAGCGTGGTTTCACTTTATTGTTAGTGGGTATATGAATTCGGGAAATACACGCATACGGGCGGTGCAGAATCCTCATCACGTCTTTGAATCACCGCTGCATTCCAGAAAGATTGGAGTGTGGTGTGGAATGTCTAACAGAAGGATTATTGCACCAATATTTTTCCAACAAACGCTAACTTCGGATATTTACATAAACTCCATTTTCAACGTCTTCGTCAACCAGTTAACAGACGAAAAGCTAACAAAAGGATATTTCCAACAAGACGGTGCAACATGCTACACATCAGTAATCAGTATGAAAGAAATAGAGAGCTACTTCGATGATCGTATAATCTCAAAAAGTCTGTGGCCGCCAAGATCCCCAGATCTAACTGCATCTGATTTTTTTATGGGGATTTTTGAAACGTCGGGTGTACGCGGGGAATCCGCGAACGATCTCAGAATTACAAAGTGCAACCGAGCAGGAAATTCAAAATATTAACGAAGAAACATTGGATTTTGTTTTTTAAAATTTAGAAAAACGATTCCAAAAATGTTTGGATCTAGAAGGCTCACACTTTCAACATTTCCTATAGAAGCAATTTTCAGGAACGTAAGTGCACATTTTTAAGCAATTTGTTTTGCTACCAATTCGAAATATTTCAGTTGCGACTTATCCTCTTTCTCTCTTACGAATAGGGTTGTCTCCGTTGCAGTAGTTGTCATTGTCGACCGATCCTTGAAGGAACAGCGGTGTCGCCCACTTCAACGGGGCAAGACTGTTAACATAGACGGAACCATCGCACCAGCGCAATGTATAGGCGGCGGCATCGTTTTGGAGTCTACTGACGGGCGAATCACCCTGTATAATTGACGATTGCACTAGCAAGGGTCCGTATGTAACTAGACGATCGCGAATCCAAAATTATTAAACAATTGGGTATAATAATTTCGAATTTCATTACTTTTCCTGTCTGCCTTCCCGCTTGAACATGCCTACACGTAACATTTACATCTTGAATTCTGCTATAGTAAGGAAAAAGTTTGTTATCGCTTGTGCAGATTATGTTATATTGTGCCGTCGTTAAGTCTGCTTCAATAAATATTGCTAGAGTTTTTAAAAGTGGTAAATTTCTCTCTAATTGATCTCTTTTCCGTTCTATATTATATGTTTGTTAAAAGACGTTGCATTTTCCCGAGATTATTTATCGGTTGCAAAACACATGTTCGACCGGTGTACGTGTCTAATTATAGTTTAGCTCGTCCACGTATCGAATAATGTCCGCGATAATGACTATGATTGTCTTCGATCTTGTCGTGAGTCGTTATCGTGTACACGCGGAGCCGACGGTCTTCTCCCAGTTCGAAAAGATTGTTCGGGAACATGTTGGACGCGAGAGCATAGAGAAGGAGAAGAAGAGTTAGAAAAATAAGGATAATAGATGAGCGCTGCTGACTCATTGTCAGCGCCGCGCACAGCTGAGCGAGATTTCAGAGTCGTGCAGAGTAGCTCGCTGGGCGCGTCTCAGAGACATCGACAACTACCCTTCGGAGAGAGTACAGCGGTAACGCTCGAGCTCCCGAATTGTCGAACTCCGAAATTGCTTCACTTTTCCTTGAGAACTACTATCTCTTCAGCTCGATCAAGCTACGGTTCGCAGTGCAAGATTGCCGACAGCAGTACCCATTCTTGGGGTAGTTGTATTACACGATAACTGCATTTTAGATTCGGTGGATTTTTTAATTCACTTTGAGTCTTTGTCGAGTTGTTCTTTGACCCCGGGGCATCGGAGATCACTCTTTGGTGGACTACCGGTTGGCGATGCACTCCTCGCTCCACGCCAATGCGAGAAAGTTTCTTTTTATTTAAAAAGAAAACGGCCTCCGTTGGAAAGGTGCTCTGACCGCGTTCGTCAAGCCGCCAGTGTGACGAATAGAAACATATTTGTGCAGTGGACGTTGAATTGTAGACCCACGCGTCTCTGGACGCATAGTTCTTCGCCCTTCACGTTTGGTAGTGTCAAAGGGATCGGGAGTTTAAAGATGCGATCGAACACTTTTAGTGCTTTGTTTCGCAGCACTTCCGATTCTCTTCACCTCGCAATTTAAAGCGTCGTGTAACGAACGGATCGTTAAGTTAAGCCGCCGTCATCGGCCTTCCAGGACTTGTTTTCTAGTAGCCGTGATTCTCCCTGCTCACGGAGTCACCCTTTTGGAGATTTACGACCTCCACTAGCGGAGACCCGTTTGAGGCAACCGACAGTTTACATATTCGTTGCCAGGAGCAATCCACGCTCAAATCGGCGCGTTTGCAACTGACCGATCTCTACTGTATACCAGAGAACATCGGCAATACAGTCCACGCTTCTACCTGCATTCAGCAGATCGATTCTGTTCCCTGCCCAGCACGATTGTCGCTGCCGGCGTGTGTGGACAGAAATCGTGCTAGAATGTTTAGGTACACGTAATTTTTGGTGACTACACCGACGTTCTCTTGTTTCAATTCACTGAACCCTCCGAGGAATCGGAGTACACTCCCCCCGCAATAAGGAGAAATTTTGCCGCTCCGGAAATCCATTATTTGAACAATTTTTTATTTTTTCATTTTTTTAGCTTTAGCTGCGTCTAATTCGCCTGACTCCCTTAATTTTGCCTCCACATTTTATGTTAATTCTCCGATTTCTATGGTATTGCGAATATCCTCTGCTCTTTTCTTTTTCCTCTTTCGGATAATTTGACAAAGGCTTTTTTTGGTCATCCTTGTATTGTTCCTGCTTTACGAAGCTCTATAGTTTCTTGATAGCCAATTTTTATTACTTTTAATAAACAATTCACCCCATCTTTTCGCTATTTGCTATTTCTTTTAATGCGATCTTTAATATTACTTAATCGGATTTCCAGTAATTTCTGTTCTTCTCAGGAATAATTTTCAGAACTAAGTAATGATGCGATTAATTTATCTAATCTCTCATTAAAAGTATCATCTGGGTAGTATTGCATCATATCATATAATTGCATCATTGTGTACACCCTTGTCTCAGATGTGTCTCTCAATTTACAACAAAATCCATTCTTGTTAAAAGCAAACTTTAAATAAAAAATGTTTTAACGCACATAATTTTTAATAAAAGAATGCAATTAGTATTTGTTTCATAAATGAAGTGTAATACACTTAAACAATTTGAAAAAATACGTTTCTGTTTCACTTAATTTCATCTTATATCACAAAACACAAATCTAGCAAAACTATAATTTTGACGTGCATCACTCACGAGTGCGAATAGCAAATGCTTGGAAGTCACTGTTATTTCGCACCTTTATCGCATTGCTATTGTTCTGTTCTATTGGTCGAAATTCAAGAAGAGTGGGAAAATCGTTAAGTCCAATGAGGAAAAAGTTGTCAGTTTAGGGGCGTCTTCGCAAATTTGTTTGAACCCGCCCTCGAACAAGTGGTCTGTTGAGGTGGTCAAAAACTGACCTAGCATCCATATGCTTGTCGGAGGAGAGTCGGGCCCGTTAGTTACTGTCCGCAGGTGCTGTCCAGATATGTACATTCAGTTCGTAGCCTAAGGATTAAGATTATAACATGTCGTTGCAATTGAGCAGAAAAGGTCATAGTCGTGAAAGTGCAATTAAGACTTCAACGCTTTCCTGGTCATACGTAAACTAAATTTTATGCCAAAAACTGCAGATGTTCAAATCCTCAAAAATAACAGTTATGTTCGCCCATGTCGTAAGATCTACGAGTTCTCTTCCATCGCGTCGCTGAAGTCGAGTGTATGCGGTTGCGATCGTGAGAGTTAGAAACGTTTACTCTACAAATATTGTCGCAGTAGCAGCTAGTAACAGTTTACTTTTGTAGTATATTAAAGGTAATGTTCTACTGTTTACAATGCGGTCAAAATGAACACTAGATTCCACTAAATTCACAATTAAAATATGTGATGAAAATTAAGCATATTGTAGGAATGTTGGGTCGCAACAAATTACACAAGAGGTTTTTAATGATTAAAAACATGAATAGTCTTTATTAATGAATATTATAACTTAACTCTAATGTCTCTTAATACTCTCGCACTCTAACTCGCTCTCTGCTCACACGTCCTCTCGTTATCGAATCACTTTCACAACTGCTATCCTCGCTTTTCGCGCATTCCATCTGCTTACATGCATTCATTCTCTCTTCTTCTATCTCTCTGTTTCTTTCACTCATCTCAGACATTTGGAAAACTCAGTCAGTTACGTACACCGAAATTATTGCGAAGCCACGCACCTTTCGTTCACACGCCAAAGTCCCAAACTCTTGGTCTCAGACGCACTTCACTCAGGCGCCAGTTCATAAACATACACTCGACATTCTGTCTCCTACAATATTAAATTAGGTACTGTTTACGCCCGCGGTTGATCCAGCGATCTTTCGGGCCTTGTTGGCGTTTGCACGTGGTGTGCCGACTAATTGATTCCGAAGGACCACCCAAGTTTCTGTCTTGGGAACCGACAATAATTAATTTGTACAACTGCACTGGTACTTCAACAAAACTTGTATATTTCCAATGACAATGTAGTGGACTCTAGTATTTACAATGACAGTCTGACAAGAAGCGAGAATCTGGTTAGAAATTCTAATTGCGCGAGTTTTTAAGACCTCGTGTCCTCCCTTCCATTTCGCCCTTAGCGCGCTATGTTTCTGGAAGGGGAACAGAGGTCTTCCCCTACGAGGGTGGACGAGAGTTTTGGTCAACCCTGACGAGGTATCCGCGGGCTTGTGCTGACCGCGGATATCGTTAGGTGACCCTTCGCCTTCGATCGACACATTCGGAACTCCCTGGTTTATGACAGGGTCGTTGCTATCGAGGTATGGTAGGCAAAGCTAAGAAACTAAAATACATACCTTTAATCTGCTACATTGCTACGAGTCACGTACCACCTGAGTGATGGCACGCAGATGGTCGAAGCGTTAAAATTCAGCTAAAATAGCTATTGACCTGACCGTGTCATAAACCATACCATCGGAGCCTTAACAGGTACAACTCCAAAAATATGAGTAATACAAAAATGTATTCTGATATAATTTAAGTACACACTACGAACATGATATTGACTAAATAATGATATTTATTTTAGTCATTTACATTCCCAGTATGACATATAATTGTTTTATTTTCTGGAGAATGCGTGTTACATAGGTATCTTCTACAATAATCACACACTGAAGAATATTTGTTATTGCTGCCTCTGGAAAAGCAGTAACTGGCACGTTTTTGGCCTACTAATTTCCGCTTCTTTACAATTTTCCTTCCCGTTGCTTTCATAGCACTGACTACGTTTTTATGTAAACCTACTTGCTGGTTTTCGAATTGAATAGCCCGCCTGTCTATATATCATCTTGGTGGTGTAAAACCACAGACGAGGTACATAATAGACCACTCATCCTATGGGACTTCGTGTCACATGCTCTGAAATACCGACCTCGAAAAAAATCCGAGTGTTTCATACGCCCTCTGCGTTTTAATGCGGTGAGTGTAAGATATACCTGTGGAAATGTCACTGACGACGATAAGGTCACCAGACTCAAGAAGATCGTTCTCTTTCCGCGTTACGAGAAATCTGTTTGACCACTATACACGGTGTCCCATTTAAATAAATCTATTTCAATATTTCGTAAACCCGCATGATGCCAAAAACTGTTTCAGACAAATGTCAAATAGTTTCAAAGAGTACACAATTTAATAACAGTGATTTTTTCCAAGTAGATACGAACAAAAAAAAATTAATTAAAACAAATATAACAATGATATATCTTCTTACATTTTGTAATTCTTCACAGTAATGTTATCAATGCATAGATAAAATTTTTCTTGTAAAAGATAAGCAAAAATCCGAGCTCACTTAATTAATTTTAATTTCTTTGCACGGCTGGAGTGTATTTTTATAATGTACCTATCAACTTACAAAATTAATTACGTTACTGTAATGTCATAATTATATGCTCGGAACCATTATTGCAGAAAAAAGCTCAAACTTCTGATAAATTTCTAGAAGCATATAATAAAAAATATAAAACCATAAAATTAAAATATTAAAAGTTTCAAATGTAATTCTTATAACTCTTATTTATTATGCTTGTGAGGCCATTGTGTTAGAAACATAAAAATATCACTTGAAAATTTGTTTAAGATTCATCTACCAGAATATATTATCTGAGTTATGTCTCAATGCAAGGCTCGTTCTTCAACATGTAGGAAAAAGTAAGCAGAGGTATAATTATTTCTCGAAGTACTTACGAAATTTTGATAAACGCGGTTCTTTGTGAACTTTGTAGTCACCGCGACTGTGAAGAATCACAAAACATACAATATACTTTCGTGAAATATCAATAACATATGTACACAATATATAATCAATTCACAACAAATTTTTATGCGTTTATAGGAACTTTAAATGTTTGAAAGAAGGAGAGAACGCGTAATATGCAAAAATATATAAAATATTCAAAGCGCAGTACATTTTATAATATTTAAAAGATGAAGGAAATTCTATTTAGGCTACACCTGGGTATATATTTCTATTAGGATTGCCTATTCGATGTTTATGAAATTGAAATATGTTGTAAATTTCAACATTTTGAGAAACTTTTCCCGATTTGTGCCTATAATCGGCATTAAAGGATAGATCCTCGAGATCTGGGAATTTTTGAAAAACATTATTATTTTCATAACATACATTTGTTAGTAAATATATAAAATGCAGCACATATTTAACATTTTTAAACAATAGTATGCGGCTCCACAGTGAGGTGGCAGTATATCCTAATAATCGGAAACTTATGTGTCACGAAATAGTAGTAGTTCTAACTTAGAAGTTTAGAAATATTAGCAAAAATATATTAGTGCAATTGCATTGTATTCTGCCTATACGTACAATAGCAATGAGGACACCACAAATAATGCAGTCGCATTGTGCCACAAACGGAGTGCCACTTGGCGACGAGATGAAAAGTAAGCAAACCAAATCCGCCGGCGAGCTAAGCGGTTGACGCGTTGGCTGCCTGTGTACACATTGTGTACATATACATACAGCATGCAATGTAGTTGTACTAATATGTTTTTGTTAATAACTTGGAACCTATACAAGAACCCTGTTACTACCATTGTAATTAGTATTTATTTAGAAATGAGGGGGTCTCACCGATTTCGATGATTTTTTAATATGTTGTAGAAATCAACATTTTAAACAACTTTTTCCTACACATATAACCGCCGCTCGGTCTTAGTTTCCGAGATTTTTTTCAAAGAATGATCGGTACTACTGCATTGAATTCTTTGTATACGTACGCGTCCGTAGCAGCGGATGCGTAAACGTTTGAACGTTGATTGCCCTCTGTTTATTTAAACGCATCGAGGCGGCCCGCAACGGACGCGTATAATGGGAGTGCTTCCGAACTCGATTCGCGCAGCCGGCCATCTCGCGGCGACCGGAATAATAATCCGGCCCGAACCTTACTCAAATCGAACTCCTTTATCTAGTAACTAATTTAATGAAGTTTAGGTTCGGACGGAAGCATTCATTCCGGCCGCCGTAAGGCGATCAGCCACACATTCATTTCTATTTTAATGATCTTTATTGATATTATCCGAAGTTGTAAACATTTCAGTCATTATTTCGAAAAAGTTTTTTATACATTATATAATGTTCGTCGCTGGCCGCTACGCTGTTATGTATAGAAACAGTAGACAATTGCTGATCAAACGCTGACGCATACGCTCCCACGAACGCGTACGTATAGACAGAATTCGATGTACTAGTGCCGATCGTTTTTGAGACAAATTTCGCAAACGAAGGCCGGGCGGCGGTTATATGTATAGGAAAAAGTTCATCAAAATGTTGATTTTTATAACATACTCGAAAATCATCGAAATCGGTAAGACCCCCCCATTTGTAAATAATTACCTTGTAATTATTCAGGCATATCTTTCGATTAATATCATCCCTAGGCCCTCTTCTTTGCCCTAATAACTAAACTTTTACCCAGTCTATAACTATGTACATATGTAATATAAATTTGTGGTCGGAGTGAGAAGGGAAGTTTCAAAATTACGCGATATATCAATGTTCTCAACCTCCGCGTATTTCGGTGGACAACTGAACATTGTATATCGTGTCGTCTACTGTCTGCTTCGCACCGTGATGATCATACACGATCCATGAGTGATGTGAGTGCCTGAAGCATACACATACAATGTTTTCTCTCCAAGAGTTTGCGGCCGGGCCCAAGTCCGCTGAGGACACGAAACGCAAACATCGTCTAATCTCTGTCGTCAGAGAGGACAACGAGCGAAAGACAAAGTGAGAATGAGAATCCGAGCATTCGAAGAAGTTTAGATGCCCATGTATCGCTGCGCTAATGCAATGCATATTTAAAATTTTTTTATCTTTTTATCTTTCTTTAAGGTAATTTATTTATCATATTAATGCATTTTTTTATATAAAAATGAAACCAAACACGATATAATTCGGACCACTTTTATTTAACATTTATGGAATAATTACGCTGTTCTGTAGCTTCTGACAAATTGCAGAAATTAATTGTTTCTAGAAGCGTACATAACTTAATAACATAATGACATTCGATATGATGGGCGGTAGTCCCCAATGGCGGCCAGGCATGTCAGAGAGTTGACTTTACCGGCAAAATGAGCCAAAAATATGGGTTTGCGGGGTTCGACTTTTCGTCCTCATATGAGAGTATTTTGGGTCGAAATATGGCTCATTCGAAAGAGGAAGCTTCAATGCAGTGCGCTCTGGTCGTCATTTGATCCGATCATGTTGATGCTCAATAATATGAGCGTGGGAATGTGGAGCAAAAATTTACAGCTAGACAGTCGCCGAATCTAAGCAATTTTCGTCTACAAAGAGAATGTTCTCAATGAAATGAGGATCAGAGCGCACTGCGTTGAAGCCTCTCCTTTCAAATGAGCTATCGTTCGACGCAAAATCTTCTTATATAAGAACGAAAAGTCGAACCCCGCAAAAGCATGCTTTCCCGTGTGATTTCGTCATATTGATGATGATACAGAGCAAAAACGTGTAAACTTTAGTTCGGCTGTTCTCCGCGAGGAGGCACCTAATCGGAAAGACCCAATGAGAATTGGCGCGAATGTAGCAGCATCTCGCTGTACTACTACACATTGAAGACTGTCTATACGTGTATCGTCACGGTTTTCGCCACTGCAATAGCTCGCACCTCGTTTTGTTTTGAGCCCGGCAAGCGGCACCGCGATATGTTTATGTACAGAAAAACGAAACGAACGGCGCTGGCTTGTAGACGCAACGCGTCCCCCAAACACTTATAGACAGAGTACAATGTAGTTGTACAATCATTTTTTTTACTTTTTGAAATGTGATATATGATAATATATGTTGACGAATGTTTTCGAATTTCTTTTGCTGCAAAACTTAGGTGTAAAAAATGAAAAATCCTATAAAAATTTGAAAAATGCATATTTCGTAGTAAAGTTGTAAGAGCACTACTTTTATGCTTTTATCATAATAACACACTATTATCCCCAATTTTTTTTTGATTTTCTGAAGAAGTGCATCGTGGTTCAAAAAATCAAAAACCAACTTTTTCAAGGTGTTTAACGCGAAAAAAGGACCGTTACTTCAAATTTTTATATGCCCGTTATGCAGTGAGTAGCGCACGTGATTTTTAATATTTCTACATTCGGAAGGAAAGTACATAAACAGAAAATGTTGCAGCTACACGAAGGAAGTTACCAAACTCAAAAATTCTTATACTCGGTAAACAAGTAGGGTAGGTCCCCAGTAACACAAAGCTATTTTTCGTTGGTGTTAATTTTCACTTTTAGGGAGTGAAATCAACCCCCAAAGTTTCAGCTTTTTTTTTAATATTTTTGACTATAATTTTGTAATGATAACGGATAGGACAAAACTTTAAAGGGGTATATGGTTCAGTTTTTTATGTTCTACAACCCCACTGCAATAAAACGTATGCTCATAGTGCAATTTGTTTCATATACACAAATTCTCCATTTTTTATTGCATAACGGTAAATGATAGAAATGGTTATATTATATACCAAAAAGGATTAATTTTGAACGATCTAATAGAGTATAAAATAAAATCAATTTTTTTGTTTACGTCGTTGTTAAAAACAACTAATTACCGTTATTCGTTTATTCCTACGTTTTTGTTCGACTCATCACTGTGTTTGTACTTTTCAGCATAAAGTAGGTGTGTTCTGTCATATTTGAAGGTCTAGTATATATTTCATTTTGAAAGCTTTACTTGAAAAAATTTATTGCACGTGTATATGGAACTTTTTGCAACGCCTGTGCTCGGGTGATTATTCGGAACCATCACGATCAGGATATCCCTCTCAAACGGGCAGAAAGCTCTTCATCCATACTGAACATGTATATGTATGTTCAGAAAATGTTTGCACTAACTAGCTAAAGAAATATGTAAGAAATAAAGCGATATTTGATATGTGGGAGAGGGTGATCGCGATAATCTCTCGAGAATAGGCGTTTTTGCATTATATTTCATGTACACGTTTAATACAATTTTTTATATAAATTTTTTAGTGTAGAATATATCTTTGACCATGAAGTATAATAGAAAATATATATTTTGGCGTGAAAAATGCAAATAGAATGAAGAATCGACTAAAAACATATCAAGATGCGTATAACGGTAATTAATTGTTTTTAACAACGACGCAAACAAAAAATTACTTCATTTTATATTTCGTTAAATCGCTCAAAATAGAAACTTTTTAGTATATAATAATCATTTCTATAATTTACCGTTATGCACAAATACAAATAATTTGTTGCTTTAAAGTTGTTTTAAAGCAACAAATTATTTGTATTTGTGCATAACGGTAAATTATAGAAATGATTATTATATACTAAAAAGTTTCTCTTTTGAGCGATTTAACGAAATATAAAATAAAATAATTTTTTTGTTTGCATCTTTGTTAAAAACAATTAATTACTGTTATACGCATCTTGATATGTTTTTGGACGATTCTTCATTCTATTTGCATTTTTCACGCCAAAATATGTATTTTCTATTATACTTCATGGTCGAATATATATTCTAGGCTTAAAAATTTATATAAAAAATTGTATTACACGTGTACATGAAATATATTGCAAAAACGCCTATTCTCGAGAGATTATCGCGATCACCCTCTCCCACATATCAAATATCGCTTTATTTCTTACATATTTCTTTAGCTAGTTAATGCAAACATTTTCTGAACATACATATACATGTTCAGTATGGATGAAGAGCTTTCTGCCCGTTTGAGAGGGATATCCTGATCGTGATGGTTCCGAATAATCACCCGAGAACGGGCGTTGCAAAAAGTTCCATATACACGTGCAATAAATTTTTTTAAATGAAGCTTTCAAAATGAAATATATACTAGACCTTCAAATATGATAGAACACACCTACTTTATGCTAAAAAATACAAACACAGTGATGAGTCGAACAAAAACGTAGGCGTATACGAATAACGGTAATTAGTTGTTTTTAACAACGACGTAAACAAAAAAAATGATTTTATTTTATACTCTGTTAGATCGTTCAAAATTAATCCTTTTTGGTATATAATATAACCATTTCTATCATTTACCGTTATGCAATAAAAAATGGAGAATTTGTGTATATGAAACAAATTGCACTATGAGCATACCTTTTATTGCAGTGGGGTTGTAGAACATAAAAAACTGAACCATATACCCCTTTAAAGTTTTGTCCTATCCGTTATCATTACAAAATTATAGTCAAAAATATTAAAAAAAAAGCTGAAACTTTGGGGGTTGATTTCACTCCCTAAAAGTGAAAATTAACACCAACGAAAAATAGCTTTGTGTTACTGGGGACCTACCCTACTTGTTTACCGAGTATAAGAATTTTTGAGTTTGGTAACTTCCTTCGTGTAGCTGCAACATTTTCTGTTTATGTATTTTCCTTCCGAATGTAGAAATATTAAAAATCACGTGCTCTACTCACTGCATAACGGGCATATAAAAATTTGAAGTAACGGTCCTTTTTTCGCGTTAAACACCTTGAAAAAGTTGGTTTTTGATTCTTTGAACCACGGTGCACTTTTTCAGAAAATCAAAAAAAATTGGGGATAATAGTGTTATTACGATAAAAGTATAAAAATAGTGTTCTTACAACTTCATTATGAAATATGCATTTTTCAGATTTTTATAGGATCTTTCATTTTTTACACCAAAGTTTTGCAGCAAAAAAATTCGAAAATATTCTTCAACATATATTACCATATATCACTTTTCAAAATGTAAAAAAAATGATTGTACAACTACATTGTACTCTGTCTATAAGTGTGCGGGGGACGCGTTGCGTCTACAAGACACCGCCGTTCGCTTCGCTTTTCTGTGCATAAACATATCGCGGTGCCGCTTGCTGGGCTCAAAACAAAACGAGGTGCGAGCTATTGCAGTGGCGAAAAGCGTGACGACACACATATAGACAGGCTTCAATGTGTAGTAGTACAGCGAGCTGCTGCTACGTTCGCGCGAATTCTCATTGGGTCTTTCCGATTAGGCGCCTCCTCGCGGAGACGAGCTGAACTAAAGTTTACACGATTTTGCTCTGTATCATCATCAATATGGCGAAATCACACGGGAAAGCATGCTTTTGCGGGGTTCGACTTTTCGTTCTTATATAAGAAGATTTTGCGTCGGACGATAGCTCATTTGAAAGGGGATGCTTCAACGCAGTGCGATCTGGTCCTCATTTCATTGAGAACATTCATTCTCTTTGTATACGAAAATTGCTTAGATTCGGCGACTGTCTAGCTGTAAATTTTTGCTCCACATTCCCACGCTCATATTATTGAGCATCAACATAATCGGATCAAATGACGACTAGAGCGCACTGCATTGAAGCTTCCTCTTTCGAATGAGCCATATTTCGACCCAAAATTCTCTTATATGAGGACGAAAAGTCGAACCCCGCAAACCCATATTTTGGCTCATTTTGCCGGTAAAGGCAACTCTTTGACATGCCTGGCCGCCATTGGGGACTACCGCATTAAATTCGAAAAAGAACGGCGAAACCGCGTAGGACGCGAGAGCATAGAGAGAGGAAAAGTTGTTTCAGTTGAAAAGAGACAAAATAAGTAAGAGATACAGCGCCTCTTGCCGGCTAGAGAAGAATTATCGCATTCGTGTAATCGAAGTCGTCGGTGGGCTAGTCAGTTCCAGGGCCTCCAAACTACCATATTTCGCCCCGAACCAAATATAGTCCCCCCCCCCCCCCCCCATCTACTTGCAGCGCTTTAGGCGTCACGAATCCATACACATAACGTCGGTGAGATACGCACACAAGACCATGGTCCTATGTATGTGCTGTATCGTCTTTATACTTACAAGTAAAAGTTATTTTATAATCAAAATAAGTTGTGGGAAAATGAAAGACAGTATTAACACATTAATTAAATATATTGAAATAATATTTTACTGTTTCAATTGAAAATAAATATTTGTGTAATGTAGCGTCTTGCATCGCAACGGAGTTTGTTTACTGGCGACCGTTGAGCGGCCTACGCGTTGCTAGGGAGTAGGTCGCCCGCGACTCGCCTGATCACAGTCAGGCGATGGATACGCGAAAGTATTTATCCGTTGCTAAGGAGCGATTCCCGCGCAATTCGCGGAACTGTGATCAGACGATGGGTAAACAGCCATCGCGTTGCCAGGAAACGAGCGACCCTTAAATAGAGGCCGCAAACCCGAGACGGCCCTCACTTATGAAAGTTCGACAGGACGATACGATACGAGTCCACTGGCGAACAACCAATAAAGCACCACAAAAAAGTATACCGCGTTGTGTCAATTAACCTTGCCCACATGTAACATATATTAAATATTATATACATATATAAAATACACCAAGCTTATGAAATAATAATATTTATCGTTAATAAACTTAAATAAATAAACTATATCATTTTATAGCCCGGTCAATTATAGCTATTACTATTTTTATCTTTGGAGTATAAGCCGTATCCAACAGGAAATAATTCTGAATGTTTCGCCAGCATTCCAGCTAGCTTTATCAGGGGTCTGAAGATGTACAGTATTAGAAACTATCTGTTGCTGAACATTGCTTACACCTCACATCGTCAAACAATATTAACTTTAATTTCCTAAAAATTTCTTGAGTACCTTTGTGGGCTTTCCGGGCTGCAGCATGGTAACCTCTCCCTTGGACAGCACCATCTGTAATTGTAAAGAATCATTGGTAAAAATATCTTTTAAATGATTCAATATATTACTGAATAATTATAGTCAGCTGCCTATAAAGTCATACCTGTACTCTGCAATGGTTTTTCATCTTGCAACAAATAAAGCACGAACATGTTGTACCTACTTCATTCTCGTCTCTTCCTCTTGTTGTTGCATCTTTTTGCAAGAAAACGCCAAGATAACACTCCAAGATTAAATTCAATTAAATGCCAATGCACGCTTCTACAAACCAAGTTCAACAAGAATTGGCGAGAAGTTGACGCGCGAATTGGTGGGGACGTGACGTCACGATTTCTTACCTTGTGTGCATTATCGGTGATACAATGTATACATGTAGAGGAGTGCCGCTAGCGCTTCAAGTAGACGGGGGGAGAATTAAAATCGGCTTCAAGTTCACAAGAATACAGTTTGGCGGCCCTGGTCAGTTCACTTGAGTTCCTTGCGAGATTCGGACGCAGCTAGAGCACTAGAGTCTGTGCTGCTGACGCCAGCTTTCTGAAAGATTGTCGAGGCAACTAGAGTTTTATCTCGAACGCTCCCGAAGCCAGACTGCTGTGTATTTTGGAGAAGGTTAGAGTCCAAATTCTAACTCCATCGAAAACTCTGAAGAAGGCAATTTTAAATAATAAAATTCGTGCACTGAGTAAGAGACGATACGTGTTATACGGCTCTCTGTCTCACGGTCGTCGCCTCAACTTGCACGAATACCGTAGTATGTAATCCTAATTCGAGCGAATTAGCAATCGAATCGGTGGCTTTTCCCTGATCCTTTTGTCGATTGTTCCTCGATTTAGAAGTAATCGGAGACCAGCCCCCGTAGCAGGTATTTATCAAGGTTGTCGATGCACTTACCGTTTCAACGTCCGATACGTTTTAACATGCAGTGGCGGTGATCCTGTATCCTCCTGTTGTAAGACCAACGATTGTCGCCTTAGTGCGCATGTGGCAGACAGCGAGTAGCAGGTCATAACCTACAGTCTCCCGGGCCGCATTACCATTGACTAAGAACAGGATAGATCACTTATCCAATGCCTTTCTTTGTCACCCGGATTTGGGGCTCATGAGCCCCAAATACGTTTCCATTTTTACCTTTTCGATTGTCTAAAATGTATAACTTTTGCGTTTGATCTTACATTTTGTATATTAAAATATTTTAGATGTGTTTACATTTCTTGTCAGATAATAAAACGAAAGATATTCTTCCGAAAAGTCTGCATTTTTAAGTCTTCTAGTAACTGCTGGTCCTTCTCCCCACGGCACCTCCCTTTTGGAGCTTTACAACCTCCATTAGCGGTAAGCCGGTTCGAGCCAATCGACTGTAGTTCAATTGCATTCGGTACGGGGTATAAATTCATATCTGTACGTTTGCAAACGACGGTTTCCTTGCGTTACGCAGGAAACGTCGTAAATACAATACAGTCCACTCCCTGTACTGCGTCTGGTAGTACTAGTAAACGCTCTCAGCACCTGTCACGCATATCATGATCAGGGGAAAGAGAGGAAAGACGCACGTATAGAGCAATAACCCGAGAATAACAAGAAATCGATGCTTATACCGATTCTATCTGTTACAGCTACACGAACGCATCACGGTTGAACAAGCCAAATTCGAAGGATTGTAGTTTAAATCATAAATAAAAGGCCGTCCAAAAACCGGCGGCCTACCAAAACAAAAGCGCTCGGTTACTGAACCCATCCTTTCCCTCAAATTCGAGCCTCGTTTAATAGAATCAAGTAAATAAATTCCGATTCTCTAAGCAACTATTCTTCACCGTGTTATTCTACTTTAAATGAGGGATGAAATGCAGTTTACTATCGACAGGGCAATTAAGATGTCTACTACACAAGCAAAAATGGTAAGAAAAGGGGACGCAAATTTATTATAGAATTTTAATCAACTTTACTTTGTTGAGTATTTTATCATTTTGGTAAAATTGATTCATAATAAGGAAAGTATACTTTTTTACTTTATTTTCATAGATATAATTGCCGCGAGTTTTTACATGAATGCATCTAATTTAAAGTAGAATAAAAAAACGAAGAAAGTTGTATATCACCTTTTGAGTGGGTTATTTTAAAGAGGAGGCTTTCGTTTTTGAATTCATGGTAGCTTTAGTTGCGTAAATTGTTTTTAAACACTTGGTGGTAGTTTGAATATTTCCAATTTTTTTAAGAATACCATCTTCACTTTCTGAAGTGTTTCCTGGTGCAAAAGAATTATCGAGAAAATTCAACTTAGGGGCGCGAAAGTAGACAGTTCAGTATTTAAAATGACGGCATGATGGTTACTGTATGACTATTTTTTATAAAGTTACAGCAGTTTGAAGAATAATAACATTTCGGTCAAGTGTTGCAATATTAATGTTCGACACTATTTATAAAAATTCCACATACTATGAGTTTTATTTGGAGTTAGCATGTTTATAATACACTATCAAAATAGCATTTTTGCAATTAAACACTAACTTTATTGAAAAGAAAAAGGAAAACTTACGAAACGATACAACACAATTCTATCGAGAAACTCTTCATAACCATCAGGCAAATGTTTGGATAGATATTTAAATGAAAATACGGAATTATTATGCAAGTATAAGTTAGTATTCTTGTTAAGACTCATTTGTTCATTAAAATAAGTGCTTCTGGCGTCTGTTTTACCTCATTTGCATGGAATATATTAGAAACTGTCAGATTTAGAAAATGAAGGTAATTACCTAAACAAGCAAGTTAATGTAAAGCGGTTGTGCTTTCATTAGACTCGAAAAGGTCGGATTAATAGACACTCGTTTTGATGATTAATGGAATAAAGGGTGCCATTAGATTCAACGAAGACTAACTAGCAATGTCAAACGGAAAATTGTTGGTATTCATCTTGAGAAATCACTCGAGTGATATTTCAATTAACAGGAATTACAGTTGGTTTTCTCACTAATAATATTCATTGACAAGAGGTGATGCAACTTTGACAAACTTTAATAAACTGTCCCTGACTTTGAACGTATACGCATTGTGTACATATACATCGTGTTCATTACCGCATCTGTTAAAAAGTTAGTTCGCGAACATAGTGAAATTGCACACGAAAACGCGTTTACAAGTGTAATAAAGTTGCGCATTCCTAATTACGTTGTAGACGTAACTAATAGAAAATTTTAAGAGTTTGTTTAAAAATAAGTATTTCATGAAACAATATTTAAAATTATATAATAAGAATATTATTGTGTAAATAATTATAAGAGGTAGTTAATTATAAAAATAAAGAAATAACTATTTGAAAATTGTTATTTGTCCTCCGTTAAACGTTATCTCATAATACGGAATAAATTTTGAATTATTGTAAAAGTATAGAATACATTTTTACGATTACAATTATTTATGTAGATTAAATATAAAACCATGCGTGGAGGTAGTTTAAAAAATATGAGAAGTATTTAGTAAGTAGACTCTGTACTCTAAGGAAATGAAGCAAGATCATGTGCTAAAATGACGATTTTGCCTTATTCTTTCAATTATAACGTTTGAATATGCTGGCATTATATGGTCTCCTTACCAAAGTAGATACAGTCATTCACATTAATATTCGGACACCACTTACAGCGATGTTCACTAAATGCGAAAGTCCTGGTTTTAATAAAAGTTTTCACATCTGTAGAATATAGTGATCTATACATGAAATGCATTTTGTCATTTTTTAAATGTAACTTTGCTTCGGACTTTTTTCCAATATGGCGATAGAGCACTAAAGACTGAACATTTATTGCACAAAAAGTTTTGCTCCATTTCGTACCGTTGCGAAGGTACAGAGAAAATATCTAACATATATACAATAATTAGATAATATTGTTCAGATCGTTTTATTGATTTCAGCTATCTCGGACATTTATGTAGCGTGGATGTTATATAATTCCGATTTAATTTTACCTAATAAGCTCTCTTCTGATCTGATAAACTGATCTGTAAAAAATTCCTGCAGCTTTGATATGATTGTTTTATGTAAAGAATCAGTAACATTACTTTCAGCGCTGACATCGTCCGCAGCTCGTGAAGATGCATTGATGATATTTAAATCCTGAATGAGAAACTGTACCATAGATTTGACACATAACTAGGTTAGCCACTAATTCCGGAAAATCTAGTGATCACAACATAATTCAATACTTTAATGTTTAATTTAACAGCTAATATTTGATGGAGACAAACAGAGAGTTCGTAACAAGTTGAAAACAAAATATCAAACACACAGAGTAACTGTAACACACGTCCAACATGTTCGAGTGACAGGATGCTGACAGGATGTTTAAACAAATGTGTGGAATATTTAACAGATGGATTCTAAACATGAAGGCAATGAAGAAAGTTTATGTACTAAAATGTCGCTTTTGCCCTATTTTTTAAGTTATAAGCAATTAAATGTAGTTCTAGAAACAGCGGAAACTACAGGCAACGTTCAGTAACGTACCTCAGGGTTAGACTGTTTGCACACATACCGGCGTTTTGCCGTCGCCGGACGCAGCACCCGTAACGGATGTCTAGCGACGTTTGCACACACAACGGCATCTTGCCGTCGCCGGATCCGGTACCGGCAACAAAGTTTTGCACGCATAATGACCATGCCAGTGGTAGTTCGTTTCTGAACGTAATTTCGGAAAGATGCTCTGTCGAAAGTATGGAAACCGCAAGCTGCTCGGACTATTATTTCTTAGACGAAAATATAGAAATTGCGAAAGGCAGTATAAGATACACCCACTTTTAGCAGTTAGATACATTGAAGGGAGTTTTTACATCCTATTTATGAAATTCAGAAAGAATAGTGTAAAATTCTTTAATTATTTTCGAATGTTCATCTCTACATTTGATTTTCTCATAGAGAAGTTACAGTGTTCCTCATTGATGCATTGTTGGAAATATTTTCAACCGACAGACAACGACTGAAAAGTCAGCAATATGATTCTACTGTCTTATGTTTATTGTTTCGTACGTCGAAACGCCAAGAAATGGTGGTGAAGCGGGAATGTTGAGTCCAGCTTCTGTTGCACGCCAAATTAATTTTGTACAATTAATTTTGGTTTTTAATGGTTTACTACATAAACTGATTTATTTATTGTAAGATGTTACAAACTGTATTGACGTATAACTGCACAAGTATGAAGAAGTGTGTTTATGTTTGCCGATTGACTTGCGCATCGGAGAGTCTTTGGTGCGCGACCGTTCGTGTCTTCTTCAATTCTGCCTTGTTCTTCGGCTCGATCGCGATACCTCGAAATTTTTCCTCAAATACGCTGATTGGCCCTTTTTTGCATTCCAATCAGCGCATCCCTTGGAATTTTGTAAGTTTTGTCACCGCCCTTTAGCCGGCCCCCATCCGAGCGGAGGTGAGGGCAGTGTCCGTATGTGGGGGGTTCTTGAAGGCCCAGCGATGCAAGGGAGATTTCCTCCAGGTTGGCTTGTAACGGTACTGACTGTTACGCACATGTTTTAGCCGACCCTTCGGAAACTCCAAGTTTATGACCTGGACGGTTTTTGGGACGAATTGAGCAAAATTCTAAAGCTATTGTATGGAAACTCTGAATGACTAAACTGAACCTTACTAAAGCGATTATGAAATTGTCAGTTATAAAAAAAAAATAAAATGATAAAACTATTAAACGAAAGTTAAGCGTGAAAATAAGTTGTCTGTCACGTCCATGTCATAAACTGACCCTCGAGAATCTTTTCTAAAGGTGTTCCGCATTGGACTGAAAAGATGGTTACGCCGGTAACGGTACGGCGTAACAAATGGCAACATTCAAACGAGAAAAAAACACTTCCCCGGCACCGGCCGTTACAAATCTATGTGCAATGTCACATAACTCTACATTGAAACCAAGAAACTATTGCCGTGTCGGCGTCTGGCTTGGCGAACACCAACGGCGGGCGCGGTTCATGGCAAAACGCCGGTGTGTGTGCAAAGCTCCATTTAACTACACAGCAATCAGCTCCGGTTTTGCCGACGTGTGTGTTAACAGCCTTACTCACCAAGCAAGCACTTACAACCAAAAATTTTCAAGACATCGTATTCGTATACACTCCCTTAGATATGCAACGAATATACTGTTTACTCATTGAAACATCAATACAATATATATAAAGGTGCGTATAACATTATAGAGAAATTTCTAAATAAAGTAATTTTAAACTATGAATAATCCTCTGTATTCTGTAAAATCTAGTAATTTGGAATGAATTTACAAATGAGATATAAAAATGATTAAAGAGTAATCCTTTGCGATTAAAATAAAAAAAACGAAGGTGGTATCCTTAATAGTTTCGGAAATAAAAATATTTTTGTGGCGGTAGTTTTCGTTAAAATGGGCAAAACGTGTCATCTTCGACGATATGTATTTTTTATACAAGTTCGAAAACAGTAATATGATGATTTAAACTATTCCTATTTTCGTATAAACTATATATATTTCAATTTGAATAAAATCGCAGACATCAAGTATAAAAGTTATCGATTCGGCGTGGAATGGCCTGTACGCATTATCGCGGTAGATATATTTCACCATAATTGCAATTAAAGATTCGATGTATTTCGAGTTTGAGTATCAATTGGAGATCACTTTTTGGTGGACTACTAGTTAGCCGTACGCCTTTACAGCTCGTTCATACAATACAGTATTTTACTGATACAGTAATTATTCGGTATCGCTAATAACCGAAAGCAGTATTCACACAGTTTGTGCATTTTTGTCACGCGTCCAGCTTTCCAACACATGAATCAACCGTACAAACGATTACATTCGTACTACGGCGAATCGATCATTTGCATTATCAATTTTTTACCGTTTGGTGCAACTTCATATGTGTTTGATCACCGTAAAATCACGGATTACAGTAATTTTTTGTCACTCAACTATGTCACTGATCAGACCCACATGCGACAGCCATCTCGTATAGTCCGAAAATCGAGCGGTATCTTAGACGCTGATAAAACGAGATTGAAGAAAAAAAGAAAAGAACACCGTCATTGATATCCCAGATGGTAAAACAACTGAATCAGTATATATAATATAATCTGCTGCTTTCGGTTATTATCGATACCGTAAAATTACTGGATCAATAAAATACTGTATCGTGTGGACGAGCTGTTAGTGTCTCGATTCGCAGCACTTTCGATTCTCTTCACTTTGCAATTGAAGCGTTGTGTGAGAAGCTGAACGTTGAGATAAATCGCTGTCAGTGGCCCACCGGTACTAGTTTTTGTAGTAGCTGTAATTCTGCCCGCTCACGGAGTTGCCCTTTACGAGATTAGCGACTTCCACTAGCGGCGATCCATTCGAGGCAATCGACGGATGAGCATTCGCTGCTGACGATGATTGCAACCAACTATTTCCACTACTCTATCTGCGCGAAACAGACAAACTCTCTCTTTCGCCAAGCACGGACATGATTGCCAGACGACGTGAACTGACAGAAGTTGCCGTAGAACGCTTACGATTTCGGTAATATCTCGGTGACTACACCGGCGTTGTTTTGTTCCACAAAGTCCAACCTATGTTTCACGAATGCCCCCCCCCCCCCCCCTCATTAGGTGGAACACAATTTCATTTGTTTTTCTTTAAGAGAGAATTTTTGGTTTTTAATTTTTTTTACTTTTGTAATTAAACGACCTACTATAACTCGTCTAAAAAACGAAATCTCTCATACGATTACTCAATCTCTCTTCCTCAAAATCCGGGCATCAGTTAGGAGCGACAGAATAAATGCCCGGCTCTATTAACAAATTGAGACATTGATATGAAATATTAACAACTTGTTATATTGACATTTTTCTCAGGTTATCACTAGTGTCAACTCAAAATATGAAATACCTTTCCTTAGATTAGTAAGAATTATGTGCATTTTTCTTAGAATTCTGTCATTTTATCTTTTGATGATCGACATTTTCGAAGCTTTTATTATACAATATTTATCTCCCAAGAAACGTTCGGCAGCTTAGAAATTAAAAGAAATCTGAAACTCTGTACAAACGTTATTCAAGTGACCCTATTAATGGATCTACTTTTTGTTTTGGTCAAGCGGCCGGGGTTCTAAGGGTGGAAACACCCTCTTAAAGAAAATATAAGTTTTCATATTATTGTCAATATCTTCAAAACCATATGTGATATAGGAAAAAAGTTAAATTCAAAGTTCGATGGCATTGGTGTTTCATAGTATGGCTGTAAAGAATTTTCAAAAACTCTCCCTTTTTCAAAATTTGTCTCTCCTCCCCTCTAAATTATTTCAAATTCTATCTGCCATATTGTGGGACATCAAATGTCATAAAACTTTGAATTTAACTTTTTTTCTATATTATACATGGCTTTTCTTGTCACTTGTCAATCTGGACACTGTCGACAAGGAGAATTGACTTTTGGTGCACATAAAGTTTTATTCGTTTAATTATGGATACTGTTTACATAAGAATATATCGATGGTTTAATGCATATATGTTGGGTGTCCACTTTTGGTCAAGTTTGAGTTATGATATGTACTGAATAGACCTGGATCGACTTTTATGTTGTATAAATATCATGTGTATGTACCTAGTTTGCAAAATATTGTTAAAGTAGAATTTTTGTTTATCGTATGTCCTTGCATCCATTATTTGCAGCATACAAACGTCGTACGCCCGTAACAAAGGATATGTAGGGTTAATACTATGTAGGGTTAAAAATGCTAGTTCGTTACTAATTTTATTTTTGTACATATAAATGCCAAAGTTTATTGTTTTATTTTATTATTGCAGAGTTTGAACTCCAATGTAGTGTTTTAATTTATTATTGGGAAGTGATAATATGCCAAAGGTAAACATACAACGAATGCACAGAAATTATCAAGATATTATGTCCACCCTCTATGTATTTCTATTGAATTATTATAGAATAATATTATAGAATGAACCTTACATTATTACTTAAATATATTGCTTATTCTCTGTGTCATAAATATAATATCATACATGTAACAAAATAAGTGTTCATCTAATTATAAAATACCACTATAGCTTTGAACCTGTTTTCTTCGAAATCACTATCCATTGATGTACAACATGTGTGCATTAAACCATTAATATTATGATAACGCCATAATTGGAGTAACTGTGCCATCTTTTTTTTATGCGATATTCTTTTGTATAGTAATGATTTTATAAAATAAATATTTCTTTTTTATTGCAAGTGCTGAGTTATCATGAAAAGTTTGAAAGTTAAAAGAGTCGTTATTGCTTAGAAAATGTTGTAGATTTCTATGTAAAGTTTTTAAATAATATTGAACAGTATATATTTATTCACTTAAATGTTTAACTTAAATTTCCAGCAATTAAATAATCAACAAAGGTTACAATGTATAAAGTACAGTGGAATCCGCTTGTTATGATCATTTTGGGACTTGCAATTTTTTATAAGAATTTTTTATGACTAGACTGTGGATCTTTATGTACATATGACAAATTTAATATACCTGTATTCTCCTTCCTCGTCACCCTTGATATTACCATTAGTTGTATATCATTCTCTATATTCAACAAACCTCGTCAGAAGCACAGACGAGGTACAGTATAGACCTATCATCCAATGCTCTTTTCTGTCACACGGTTCGGGGGTCTCGAGACCCCCTTCCCATTTCCGTGTCACGTGCGATGTTACCGATTCAACACCAGAAAAGACCACAGAGCCATTGAAACGGCGAAAAGGACAATTAAATCGAGCGATAGTCAGTAGCCTTTTAAATGTACAGAGTGGCGATAAACTATCGTGTATACTCGGCCGTCGTATACATAGGCCCCAATAGTTCGGTCATACGATGCGGTTTGATTTCGTCAGTTAGATTACCGAATTAACCGATTCACTGAAGTATGTACAAACTATTGCCGTCAAGCGAATCACTTATTTGCTGAATCAAATTTTTATCACCTTTCGAAATACTATTTATATTTTGTATGTGTGTACGATAACCGTATTAAATCGGTTATTTTTTATGGTTACTTTTGTCACGTATCGGAATGGCACCTGTATCATGCACCGGTATCCAAATAACATATTCATTATGAATATGGTAAAGTCTAGCTAGTCACATTAAAGAACGTAATTTAAAAGTAATACGTAGACGTTGCATTTATCTAAAGGTAAAACTGAGAACGAATCAGCAACCAATTTATGAAGTATATATATGCATGAAAATTAAATTTTCTGTGGAGATGGAGAAATGTGTGGACACTGTTTTCGGTTAATCTTGATTTGGTAAAATAACCGAGTTGGTCAAAAACCGTATTGTGTGAACGAGCTGCAAATAAACATTTACATAGCCCAAATATAAGCTACCGAAGCTCAACTCAAATGAATCAGAGCCAAAAATCGTATCCCGAAGAATGGTTTCGAAATTTTTACTTCTAATAAATGAGTAACTATTGCAAACAAATAATTTTCGAGTTAAACTTTTGAGTTCTTTCAAAACTGTTTACCAGTAAAACTAGTACAAGTTATATGTATATGAAATAATCCCTTAATATCGTTTTCGTAAAGCGAAGATGAAACGTATGGGAATTGAAATTTATGTTTTTCTGTAACAATCTTTTTTACCATTAATCTTTCATGATAGATTAACGGTTACTATTGATCACAGCTACGTTTCGGACTCTGTGATCTAATATCAAATGTGAATGACTCAGACTGCAACAATGTACCGTCGATTCTTCTTCACAAGTAGTATGCTGTGCTTTAAACCAAGCACTATGTGGATTTTTTAGAGTGTATTGTAAGGTAGATCGGATGACTTCCGAGTGGTTAAATAAAAAGCTCAATAGGGCGTTTTAAAACTCGATTTACTCTACTGACTGTTCGCTGCGACAGCTCGTACAAGAGTGCGTCTCCTTCGACAATTCGTTAGTTCTGAGGACACCTTCGCCAGCATGGGTTGTTTACAACCGACGATACGAATAGCCCGAAGAAACTACCCTTGAGAGGGGAAAGCGCGTTGACAAAACGCATATGGCCCACCTCGACCGCTTACCGATTTCGACATTTCTAACAGTATGCTTTTATGCAACTTAACAGGTTCGTATCGGAATTCCAAAGAGAGCTTGTTTTCAGCATGGAAAGTTTGTTTAATATGTGTGTGTATAATTCAATATGTATATGTGCATATACTGTACAGTTATTACAATATTTTCTCGCCAAGAACTCGAGCGAACCCGTGGATAAATGCGTAGATTTCAGTCCAATCCCCTATGATGGGCGAGGGGGGGGGGGGGGGGGCTCCATATCCGTCGCTATATCAAAGGCGAAACATACGCTGTCACAACACCGCAAACAAAAATCATCACTAATGACAGCGTTGCCTTTCTCGTATTCTAGCCTACAGCAGAGGTGGCCGTGAGGACTGCCTCGCTTGGAACCACAATTCGCGATCAGTGAAGCGAGTTCGGCTCGCCTTTGATCAGAGCCGAGCGGTTTAAAACCCCATACAATGTATGAACACGTTAATGTAGACTAAAAAACTTTTTTCATTACTTTTTTCTTAATAAATTTTCTTTCAACATATTCGCCAAACTTTTCTCGTTAAAATGAGACCAAAGACGACATAGTTCCGATTATATTTACCTACGAAAATGTGAAAGTATTGTATTAATACAGGAGTTGAGAGAAGTAAATCGCTGGAATAGATGTATTGTATAGAACAAAAGAAAGCTACAGGAAGTGAAGTGCGTAGTCTATGTATTGCACATATCAGCTGCCTTTGAAAAACTTATAAATTTTATACTTTACGTAAGTATATCATATTCAATGCCATAATGTTATTAAAATATGTATTTTGCTAGAAACAATCCATTTCTGCAATTTGTTAGAAACTATAATACAGCGTACTTATTCCATAAATGTTAAGTAAAAGTGGTACAAATTATATGGTGTTTGGTTTCATTTTAATAAAAAAATTGCATTAATATGATAAATAAATTACTTTAAAGAAAGATAAAAAAATGAAAAACTTTTAAGTTTGCATTGCATTAGCACAGCGAGCATTTAAACTTCTTCGAATGCTCGGCTTCTCATTCTCACTTTGTCTTTCGCTCGTTGTTCTTTCCGACGACAGAGATCAGACTAGGTTTGAGTTTCGTGTCCTCAGCGGACTTAGGCCCAGCTGCAGTCTTGGCGAGATAACATTGTATGTGTATGTATCGGGCACCCACATCACTCATGGATCATGTATAATCACTAAGTTGCAAACCAGAAGTCGAACGACACAATATACAATGTACAGTTGTCCCTCGAAATACGCAGGGGTTTGGAACATTTATGTATCGCGTTAATGAAGGCTCGCGTAATTTTGAGACTTCCCTTCTCACGCCTACTACAAATTTATATTACATATGTACATACATAGTTATAAACTGGGTAAAAGTTTAGTTATTGGAACAAAGAGGAGGGGGTGGGGATGATATTAATCGAAAGATATGCGTGAACAATTACAAGGTAATTATTTAGAAAAGCCCCCTTTTCTAAACCGATTTCGATGATTTTCGAGTATGTTATAAAAATCAACATTTTCAGCAACTTTTTCCTATACATATAACCGCCGCTCGGACTTCGTTTCCGAAATTTGTCTCAAAGGAGATTGGTACTACTACATCAAATTTTATCTATAAGTACGCGTCCGTGGGAGCGTATGCGTAAGCGTTTAATTGGCAACTGTCTATCGTTTCTATACATAACAGCATAGCGGCCAGCGACGAATATTATACAATGTACAAAATTTTTTCGAAATAATAACTGAAATGTTTACAACTTCGTATAATATCAATAAAGATCATTAAAACAAAAATGAATGTATGGCCGTCCGCCTCACGGCAGCCAGAATGAATTCTTCGTCCCGAACCTAAACTTCATTAAATTAGTTACTAGATAGAAGAGTTCGATTTGAGTAAGATTCGGGCTGGATTATTATTCCAGCCGCCGTGAGACGGTCGGCTACCCGAATCGAGTTCGGAAGCACTCCAATTCTACGCGTCCGTTGCGAGCTGCCTGGATGCGTTTAAAGAAACAGTGGACAATCACCGACCAAATGTTTACGGATACTCTGCCACGGACACGTACTTATAGAAAGAATTCAATGCAGTTGTACCGATCATTCTTCGAAAAAAATTTCGGAAACTAAGCCCGAGCGACGGTTATATGTATAGGAGAAAGTTGTTTAAAATGTTGATTTCTACAACATATTAAAAAATCATCGAAATCGGTGAGACCCCTCTTTTCTAAATAAATACCAATTACAATGGTAGTAACAGGATTGTTGCATAGGTTCCAAGATATTAACAAAAACATATTGGTACAACTACATTGCATGCTGTTTCAATAGGTATATATATGTATGTATAGGTACACAATGCGTACACAGACAGCCGACGCGTTAGCCGCTTCGCTCGCCGGCGGATTTGGTTTGCTTATTTTTCATCTCGTCGTCAAGCGGCACTCCGTTTCTGGCACAATGCGACTGCATTATTTGTGGTGTTGTCATTGCTATTGTACGTATAGGTAGAATACAATGCAATTGTACTAATATATTTTTGCTAATATTTCTAAACTTCTAAGTTAGAACCACTACTACTTCGTCATACATAAGCTTCCGATTAATATGATATATCGCCTACCTCACTGTGGAGCCGCATACCGTTCTTTAGAAATGTTAAATATGTGTTGCATTTTATATATTTACGAACATATGTATGTTACGAAAATAATAATGTTATTCAAAAATTCCCAGAACTCGAGGATCTATCCTTTAATGCCGATCATAGGCACAAATCGGGAAAAATTTCTCAAAATGTTGAATTTTACGACATATTTCAATTTCATAAAAATCTAATAGGCAATCCTAACATAAATATATACCCAGATGTAGCCTAAATAGAATTTCCTTCATCTTTTAAATATTATGAAATGTACTGCGCTTTGAATATTTTATATATTTTTGCATGTTACGCGTATTCTTCATTCTTTCAAACATTTAAAGTTCCTATAAACGCACAAAAATTTGTAGTGAATTTATTATATATTGTGTACATATGTCATTCATATTTCACGAAAGTATATTGTAATTTTTGTGGCTCTTCCCAGTCGCGGTGACTACAAAGATCACAAAAAACCGCGTTTTTCAAAACTGCGTAAGTACTTCGCGGATTAATTACATTTCTGCTTACTTTTTCCTAGATGTGGAAGAACAAGCCTTGCATTGAAACATAACTTAGATAATAATATATTCTGGTAGATGAGTCTTAAACAAATTTTCAAGTGATATTTTTATGTTTCTAACACAATGGCCTTACAAGCATAATAAATAAGAGTTATAAGAATTACATTTGAAACTCTTTATATTTTAATTTCATGGTTTTATATTTTTTATTACAAACTTCTACTTTATCAGAAGTTTGAGCTTTCCTCTGCAATAATGGTTCCGAGCATATAATTATAACATTACAGTAACGTAATTAATTTTGTAAGTTGATAGCTACATTATAAAAATACACTCCAGCCGTGCAAAGAAATTAAAATTAATTAAGTGAGCTCGGATTTTTGCTTATCTTTTACTAGAAAAATTTTATCTATGCATTGATAACATTACCGTGAAGTATTACAAAATGTAAGAAAACAAATGTTATATTTGTTTTATACGCACAGAGTGTGCATATAATCTGCACAATTTCTTTTTGTTCGCATCTACTTGGAAAAAATCACTGTTATTACATTGTGTACTCTTTAAAAACTATTCGACATTTGTCTGAAACAATTTTTGGCATGATTCGTGGTTTACATAATTTTTAAATAGATTTATTTAAATGGGACACCGTGTATAGTGGTCAAACAGATTTCTTCGTGACGCAGATAGAGAACGATGTACTTGAGTCTGTTGACTTTATCGTCGTCAGCGACATTTCCACAGGTATTTCTTACACTCACCGCATTAAAACGCAGAGGGCGTATGAAACACTCGAATTTTTTTCGAGGTCGGTATTTCAGAGCTGATGACACGAAGTCCCATAAGATGATAGGTCTATCCTGTACCTCGTCTGTGTCAGAAGATTCCCTTCCGTATTACCTACTGTGGGAGACAGAATGGCCCACGGCTGAGGAATGTTCGAGCTAGAGCGATTGC
This sequence comes from Eucera pruinosa, assembly GCA_028830335.1. NCBI lineage: Eukaryota > Metazoa > Arthropoda > Insecta > Hymenoptera > Apidae > Eucera > Eucera pruinosa. Next base: position 17,946,450 of record JAMYCR010000010.1, on the reverse strand, counting down.
TGCGTGAACTTACAATTAGTATGCCTCTTTAAGAGTGGTCAAAGCTCAAAAGAAGAGGGTTTAGAACAGAATGCTTGAGTTCAGCGTGTGAACGAAGGTTGTAAGGTCTTTAAGGTTTTAAATAAACATGACTGACTATGTCCTAGAAATATTTGAAATGAGTGATCGATACAGAGAGATAGGGAGAGGAAAAGAATGAGTGAAAGAATATTATAGGGTGTGAGAAAAATGCGTGTGGATGAGTTGAGTGAAGTATTTTCGAGCGATAGTGTAATATGAGTTGAGAGAGTATCTTCGATAATACGTTGCCAGTGAGAGAAGTTTTACATGTCATTGTTATATTTATATTTAGTAAACATTTGTTGATTGTTAAGAACTACTTCCCCTTCTTGCTCGTCGGCCTATCTACGTGGGATGTAATTAAAACTGATCCCTATACTACGTACTCCTGAACACCTCCTTTTTTGTCTAAATCATACATTTACATTTCATTTCCAATTCTTGCATTCATATGTCCAGCAGTCATCAATAATCCTTTCTTTTCAACCTTCATCATTCTCTCTAAGTCTCTCTTCTTTTCTCCCATGGCCTCTTTATTATATATCGTCAAAATCCTTCACTCTTCAACTCTCGTCCTCATTTTCCGTTTAATTACGTTTATATCTTCCAACTCTTCTTCCTGTCCCATTTGCTGATTCTAATACTCATAATGATACTCTTGACACTTCTCCCCTTCTTCGTTTCTTTCTATACATATTGGCACTTCCATGTGAAGTAAAGGGATAAGTTGCTTTGTATCTTGTTCCTGGACTTATGTACCCATGTCTTGGTAAGGACAGCGAAGTCAAAATTTTGAATACAGTCCTACAATTTTTTTCTCTCTCTCTCTATCTTCCCCCACCCTCCCCTCTCACTTTTGCGTTTCCTTTTGCATTTTCCATATTAAAATATGGAAGGTATTTCAAGTAATAAAAATGAAGATGCTCTTCTGAAAATTCGGATTTCCTTTGCATGTCATTATTTGAGAGCGTGTGACACAAAGTTTCATAAGATGAAATGTCTATTTTGTACCCTGTCTGTAATACAGGTTTCCGGGATCCGACTTTTCATACTTATACATACATATAAGAAGATTTTAGGTCGAAAGATGGCTCATTCGAAAGGAGAGACTGTAACGCCGCACGCTCCGGTCCCGGTTTCATTCAGAATATTTTGTCCATATTAAAAAAATGCTTAGATTCGGCAGCTGTGAAGCTTTCAATTTTTACTCCACTTCATAGCGCTTATATTACTATTTATTAACGTGATCTGATTAAACCACGATCAGAGCGCGCTGCATTAAACCCTTCTCTTTCGAGTAAGCTATCATTTGACTAAAAATCTTTCTGCACAGTGGAATTTGCGTATTATAATATCTATAAAGCATGTACTATGATGAAGATAAAAAATGTTCACTGTTGAACTAATTTCATTACAAACAGTTATGAATAGACTGTAGATCTTTTTGCTTTTATGGAAAATTTAAATTTTCATGAAAAGACAGATTCCATATGATATATAAAAATATGCAAAATATTTAAATTGAAGTTAGAAATTACAAGATTTAGAGGATCAAACAGATCTCCATAAAGAGTCTACCTTTCAGTTGCATTTAAAGAGATTCGAATTTGCAAAGATATCCGTAAATGTCCATTTAGTACAAATTTGCTAGGAATTTCTATTGTTTCTTCTCATGATTTTATCAGTAACGTCAACCCTCTGTCATATCGTACGGCGGTGATGCTACGTGTCTGTTCTAGCCTCAATCACAGACGAGGTACAGGATAGACCTATCATCTTATGGGACTCCGTGTCACCAGCTCTGAAATACCGACCTCGAAAAAAATTCGAGTGTTTCATACGCCCTCTGCGTTTTAATGCGGTGAGTGTAAGAAATACCTGTGGAAATGTCGCTGACGACGATAAAGTCAACAGACTCAAGTACATCGTTCTCTATCCGCGTCACGAAGAAATCTGTTTGACCACTATACACGGTGTCTCATTTAAATAAATCTATTTAAAAATTATGTAAACCACGAATCATGCCAAAAATTGTTTCAGACAAATGTCGAATAGTTTTTAAAGAGTACACAATGTAATAACAGTGATTTTTTCCAAGTAGATGCGAACAAAAAGAAATTGTGCAGATTATATGCACACTCTGTGCGTATAAAACAAATATAACATTTGTTTTCTTACATTTTGTAATACTTCACGGTAATGTTATCAATGCATAGATAAAATTTTTCTAGTAAAAGATAAGCAAAAATCCGAGCTCACTTAATTAATTTTAATTTCTTTGCACGGCTGGAGTGTATTTTTATAATGTAGCTATCAACTTACAAAATTAATTACGTTACTGTAATGTTATAATTATATGCTCGGAACCATTATTGCAGAGGAAAGCTCAAACTTCTGATAAAGTAGAAGTTTGTAATAAAAAATATAAAACCATGAAATTAAAATATAAAGAGTTTCAAATGTAATTCTTATAACTCTTATTTATTATGCTTGTAAGGCCATTGTGTTAGAAACATAAAAATATCACTTGAAAATTTGTTTAAGACTCATCTACCAGAATATATTATTATCTAAGTTATGTTTCAATGCAAGGCTTGTTCTTCCACATCTAGGAAAAAGTAAGCAGAAATGTAATTAATCCGCGAAGTACTTACGCAGTTTTGAAAAACGCGGTTTTTTGTGATCTTTGTAGTCACCGCGACTGGGAAGAGCCACAAAAATTACAATATACTTTCGTGAAATATGAATGACATATGTACACAATATATAATAAATTCACTACAAATTTTTGTGCGTTTATAGGAACTTTAAATGTTTGAAAGAATGAAGAATACGCGTAACATGCAAAAATATATAAAATATTCAAAGCGCAGTACATTTCATAATATTTAAAAGATGAAGGAAATTCTATTTAGGCTACATCTGGGTATATATTTATGTTAGGATTGCCTATTAGATTTTTATGAAATTGAAATATGTCGTAAAATTCAACATTTTGAGAAATTTTTCCCGATTTGTGCCTATGATCGGCATTAAAGGATAGATCCTCGAGTTCTGGGAATTTTTGAATAACATTATTATTTTCGTAACATACATATGTTCGTAAATATATAAAATGCAACACATATTTAACATTTCTAAAGAACGGTATGCGGCTCCACAGTGAGGTAGGCGATATATCATATTAATCGGAAGCTTATGTATGACGAAGTAGTAGTGGTTCTAACTTAGAAGTTTAGAAATATTAGCAAAAATATATTAGTACAATTGCATTGTATTCTACCTATACGTACAATAGCAATGACAACACCACAAATAATGCAGTCGCATTGTGCCAGAAACGGAGTGCCGCTTGACGACGAGATGAAAAATAAGCAAACCAAATCCGCCGGCGAGCGAAGCGGCTAACGCGTCGGCTGTCTGTGTACGCATTGTGTACCTATACATACATATATATACCTATTGAAACAGCATGCAATGTAGTTGTACCAATATGTTTTTGTTAATATCTTGGAACCTATGCAACAATCCTGTTACTACCATTGTAATTGGTATTTATTTAGAAAAGAGGGGTCTCACCGATTTCGATGATTTTTTAATATGTTGTAGAAATCAACATTTTAAACAACTTTCTCCTATACATATAACCGTCGCTCGGGCTTAGTTTCCGAAATTTTTTTCGAAGAATGATCGGTACAACTGCATTGAATTCTTTCTATAAGTACGTGTCCGTGGCAGAGTATCCGTAAACATTTGGTCGGTGATTGTCCACTGTTTCTTTAAACGCATCGAGGCAGCTCGCAACGGACGCGTAGAATGGGAGTGCTTCCGAACTCGATTCGGGTAGCCGACCGTCTCACGGCGGCTGGAATAATAATCCAGCCCGAACCTTACTCAAATCGAACTCTTCTATCTAGTAACTAATTTAATGAAGTTTAGGTTCGGGACGAAGAATTCATTCTGGCCGCCGTGAGGCGGCCGGCCACACATTCATTTTTGTTTTAATGATCTTTATTGATATTATACGAAGTTGTAAACATTTCAGTTATTATTTCGAAAAAATTTTGTACATTGTATAATATTCGTCGCTGGCCGCTATGCTGTTATGTATAGAAACGTTAGACACTTGCCAATCAAACGCTTACGCATACGCTCCCACGGACGCGTACTTATAGACAAAATTTGATGTAGTAGTACCAATCTCCTTTGAGACAAATTTCGGAAACGAAGGCCGAGCGGCGGTTATATGTATAGGAAAAAGTTGCTCAAAATGTTGATTTTTATAACATATTCGAAAATCATCGAAATCGGTTTAGAAAAGGGGGCTTTTCTAAATAATTACCTTGTAATTGTTCACGCATATCTTTCGATTAATATCATCCCCACCCCCTCCTCTTTGTTCCAATAACTAAACTTTTACCCAGTTTATAACTATGTATGTACATATGTAATATAAATTTGTAGTAGGCGTGAGAAGGGAAGTCTCAAAATTACGCGAGCCTTCATTAACGCGATACATAAATGTTCCAAACCCCCGCGTATTTCGAGGGACAACTGTACATTGTATATTGAGTCGTTCGACTTCTGGTTCGCAACTTAGTGATTATACATGATCCATGAGTGATGTGGGTGCCCGATGCATACACATACAATGTTATCTCGCCAAGACTGCAGCTGGGCCTAAGTCCGCTGAGGACACGAAACTCAAACCTAGTCTGATCTCTGTCGTCGGAAAGAACAACGAGCGAAAGACAAAGTGAGAATGAGAAGCCGAGCATTCGAAGAAGTTTAAATGCTCGCTGTGCTAATGCAATGCAAACTTAAAAGTTTTTCATTTTTTTATCTTTCTTTAAAGTAATTTATTTATCATATTAATGCAATTTTTTTATTAAAATGAAACCAAACACCATATAATTTGTACCACTTTTACTTAACATTTATGGAATAAGTACGCTGCATTATAGTTTCTAACAAATTGCAGAAATGGATTGTTTCTAGCAAAATACATATTTTAATAACATTATGGCATTGAATATGATATACTTACGTAAAGTATACAATTTATAAGTTTTTCAAAGGCAGCTGATATGTTCAATACATAGATTACGCACTTCACTTCCTGTAGCTTTCTTTTGCTCTATACAATACATCTATTCCAGCGATTTACTTCTCTTCCATTTCCTACTTCTCTTAATTCCTGTAATAATACAATATTTTCACATTTTCGTAGGTAAATATAATCCGAACTATGTCGTCTTTGGTCTCATTTTAACGAGAAAAGTTTGGCCAACATGTTGAAAAAAAATTTATTAAGAAAAAAATAATAAAAAAAGTTTTTTAGTCTACATTAACGTGTTCATACATTGTATGGGTTTTTAAACCGCTCGGCTCTGATCAAAGGCGAGCCGAACTCGCTTCACTGATCGCGAATTGTGTTTCCAAGCGAGGCAGTCCTCTCGGCCTCCTCTGCTGTAGGCTAGAATACGAGAAAGGCAACGCTGTCATTAGTCCTACAACGACTGGTCGGACTGATGATCTTTGTTTGCGGTGTTGTGACAGCGTATGTTTCGCCTTTGATATAGCGACGGACATGGAGCCCCCCCCCCCCCCTACGCCCATCATAGGGGATTGGACTGAAATCTACGCATTTATCCACGGGTTCGCTCGAGTTCTTGGCGAGAAATATTGTAATAACTGTACAGTATATGCATATATACATATTGAATTATACACACACATATTAAACAAACTTTCCATGCTGAAAACAAGCTCTCTTTGGAATTCCGATACGAACCTGTTAAGTTGCATAAAAGCATACACTCTAAAAAAATCCCCACAGTGCTTGGTTTAAAGATCAGCATACTACTTGTGAAGAAGAATCGACGGTACATTGTTGCAGTCTAGGTCATTCACATTTGATATTAGATCACAGAGTCCGAAACGTAGCTGTGATCAATAGTAACCGTTAATCTATCATGAAAGATTAATGGTAAAAAAGATTGTTACAGAAAAACATAAATTTCAATTCCCATACGTTTCATCTTCGCTTTACGAAAACGATATTAAGGGATTATTTCATATACATATAACTTGTACTAGTTTTACTGGTAAACAGTTTTGAAAGAACTCAAAAGTTTAACTCGAAAATTATTTGTTTTTAATAGTTACTCATTTATTAGAAGTAAAAATTTCGAAACCATTCTTCGGGATACGATTTTTGGCTCTGATTCATTTGAGTTGAGCTTCGGTAGCTTATATTTGGGCTATGTAAATGTTTATTTGCATCTCGTTCACACAATACGGTTTTTGACCAACTCGGTTATTTTACCAAATCAAGATTAACCGAAAACAGTGTCCACACATTTCTCCATCTCCACAGAAAATTTAATTTTCATGCATATATATACTTCATAAATTGGTTGCTGATTCGTTCTCAGTTTTACCTTTAGATAAATGCAACGTCTACGTATTACTTTTAAATTACGTTCTTTAATGTGACTAGCTAGACTTTACCATATTCATAATGAATATGTTATTTGGATACCGGTGCATGATACAGGTGCCATTCCGATACGTGACAAAAGTAACCATAAAAAATAACCGATTTAATACGTTTATCGTACACACATACAAAATATAAATAGTATTTCGAGAGGTGATAAAAATTTGATTCAGCAAATAAGTGATTTGCATGACGGCAATAGTTTGTACATACTTCAGTGAATCGGTTAATTCGGTAATCTAACTGACGAAATGAAACCGCATCGTATTACCGAACTATTGAGGTCCATGTATACGACGGCCGAGTATACACGATAGTTTATCGCTACTCTGTACATTTAAAAGGCTACTGACTATCGCTCGATTTAATTGTCCTTTTCGCCGTTTCAATGGCTATGTGGTCTTTTCTGCTGTTGAATCGGTAACATCGCACGTGACACGGAAATGGTAAGGGGGTCTCGAGACCACCGAACCGTGTGACAGAAAAGAGCATTGGATGATAGGTCTATACTGTACCTCGTCTGTGGTACAATGTTAAATAAGCGGTAGTAGCGCCGCGCCGCCAGATGAAGTAAAGCATGAGTACGAGCGCCGCCCCACGACGAGAAACACAAATAGCAGCGCCGTCGTGAACGTATTAAACAACTAAAAAAAGTTATAAACAAACAATCGATACTTTTTAAATGTTTTTTACTTATCTCATTTAATCTTAAGCAGTGGTTCAAACTGTTATAAACGACATAAATGTCTTCTTTTAAAACAAATAAAGGGTTCGTTGTATTTTTAAACTGTATTTGTCGGTAGTCGTCTACAGTGATGCCAGGCGAGAACTTCTGCGTAAATGACCAAATTACTGTCACTGTTCCTATAACTGTCACTTTAATTATTTTATTTAATGGCAAAGTAATGTATAAGGAATCGTAGGTAAACAAATTTTCATACTAAACTTGGACTTCGGTTTTGGTAACAACACATAGACATTGTATATTCATGTACACTTCATATTTATAAATAAATATTAGGAGGTAAACATGCTGTTGAACATTGAAACGTGACCAATATGATTATAAAGTATGAAACGTGTGATAATTCAGTAAGGCGACACGTTTACTATACATATATCTTACATCTGTTACACAAACTCACATGTTAATATAGGTGGAAATTGTTTCTATTTAAATAAAAAGTTTTCAAGTGACAGTAATAAGGACATTGAACTTCGTTGTACATTTTCAATTACGTAGTAATGAATTTATTATATTGAACATATAAAAAAATATTCATAAATAAAAGAGCGGTTGAATAATATTATGCTCCAAACTGGAACGATCTTTATGTTAAATAAATTTTAAAATAGTTAAATAAAGTTACGCGCGAATCTTGAAGTGGCAGTTATTGGTACATCTACCCTAGTTCATTATACTGCCTGGTCACACATGGACTGATGCTACGGCACTACGCATACGTCTAACGCGAAGTCGCGGAGTGGTAATTTCCCCACTAATACTTCTATTCTCGGAAGATGGTCATAAAAGTTCTCGCCTGGCATCACTGGTCGTATAAATCTTTGATTTATTCGTATCAGCCGTAAGCATTATGAGAAATAATGTTCAATCACAAGGTAAAGTAATGTAGTAAATTATATTCTTTGGAGATATGTTATCTCATATTTGGAGGTATGTTTCCGTATGCTCACTGATAACGCTGTACAACAAATGAAAATTTTTTTTCTGTTTTACAACATCGACTGGGCGATCATTATAAAGCCCATCGTGCCAAAAACGAATCCGGATGTCAAATTACTCAATCACACTCAGTTTAAAAAAAAACATGTGTGTTTGTGAAATCGCTCGATTTTGGGGACAAAGGAAATATTACATAAAAACTAAATTCATCATTGTACATGCATAAAGAGAGTTCGCATTAGACCTCCCTAGCGATGTCAATTACGCGTAGTTTCGACACTGCTGAGCCGTCGTAGGCGAGCAATGGCTGTCTGACGGAAAAAAGCAGGATACGTGTTGCCGACCAATATTTTCTCCACCTGTGCAAACCAAATACTGTTTCGACACTTCTTTGTGCGTTTTTGTATGTGACAAACAACCTTTCGTAAGAATCTAAGAATAATGCGTAGAAATCACGCCCATTGACACTTTTTCAAACTTTGACGCACATTTGTAGCTATTAAGAACTAAACAAAAAAAATAAATCTGTATAATCTGTATTCAGGAAACACTCCTTTATCTTCTTCTATAAGGGGAACCTACTAGCGTTTTTAGTTTGTACGTAATATCTCATTTTTGCTCAAAATTAGGCGTTTTAATAAAAAGCCGTGTCTTTTTAAAACTGAGAGTGATTGAGCAATTTTACTTTCGGATTCGTTTTTGGGACAAGGAGCTTTATAATGATCACCCAGTGGCCATTGCAAAACAAAATTCGTGTTGGACAGTGTGGTACGCAAATGAAGTCAACAGATAGGAGGACAAGAAGGGGGGTTTCAGGCATTAGATTAGGCTCAACTTATTTTTATTAAAATCTTTTATTTTAACTTAACTATCAAGCTATTCCAGTACGTTTTCGCCAAACATAAGATAGTACAAGAATTTTAGATATGTTAAGGATATTTAACGGTAAGCATTGTTCTTCATAGTAATAAAACTCGCCAAAGAATTGCTTAAAGCATAAGAATTTATTGCATCATGCACACCATATGATAGCATGATTGCCGTGTATGAAGCAACTGGGCGAATGTTCACAATCTTGTTGAGGAAAAACAAAATCTACTGGGTTTTCAAATTCATTTCGTCTTTTATCAATAAATCCACTTTTATACCACGCATATACAAATACATCGTGATTCTTTACTGACGAAAGTTGATTATGCATAATATATTATGCGTAATAATGTATAATGTATTATAATGCACATGTCGTAATTATACAATAATTGTTGGGTTAAATAAAGGAACTCCTTACTTTATGCACAAATATAAATGGTTCATTATTAATGAACTCAAAAAGATATAGCGAAGCACGATTACACGCGGGAAACAATAGAACGATATATTGTCATTACTAGCTTAGAAACTCTATATGATTTTTAGCTTTCTTCTTCGACGCGATGTATAACAATAGAAATAAACAAGTGGGGAAAAATGTGCTAGTGAAAATGAATACATAAGAGACTCAAATCGTGCCTATTAGGTTGTAAATGTAGTTAGCGAAAGGGATACGTTGAATATGCATAGTCTGTAAATTGTTTGATGTATTTTTGTACTGTTTTATGGTGGAATAAGAGCTCGAGAAAATTATAACTATTTCATGTTAAGAAATGTAGAAATAAGGAAAGAACTGATTGTAAGACTGATATACTATACAAACTAAAAATGTAATAGGACATACAAGAATTTATGTAACAAAAAGACAAATCGTTCGTTGGGCAGAAAAGGATATGTGGCGACATCTACAGGCGTTCAGCCGTCCTGTCGAAAAGTGCATTTCCGGTTCGACTCAAAAAAATAGGAAAAACAGGAAAAGCGGCGACCTCTGCTTCCGGAAAAAGGGAAAGCGTCCTTCCGAGGGAAATGAGTCTTCTTCTCCGTGCAATCGCCGTAGCTACAACATCGTGCCAAAAAGTTATCATCTCAGACCACTGTACGCGCGCATTTTGCGAATTCACCGCGCCGTTTTGTATATTTTGTATATTCCGCATATTCTGTACATTTCATATGACCGCGGTCAGGGTACAGATAGTACCGTGTACGCCTGCGTGAATTTAGTGCCGCCGGAGAATTTGTGAACATACCACGCGTGAACGTGTGAACGCGGCCGAATAAACGTGTAGGAACTGAGGACTGTGTATAAATTTTTTCTCCGTCGGCTACGTAGGGAGCCGACTTCCCGATCGCATATAACAAACCCCTACATTGGTGACCCCGACGTGATCGGAAAGAAAAATCGAGGAAAATAAAAAAGGAAATCAAAAAAAAAAATGGCGGTCGCACGATCACCGACGCGCAGGGACGAGGCCCGCTATAAACAATTAGTGGCGCAACTAGATCTGGCCGTCCTCCCATTTGTAGAGGACATTATAGCCGCGCCGCCCCCCAAGCAAAAATACCAGGCGCTGAAGGCGCGCATAATCAGCGCGTCCGGGACGACGCCGGAGAGTAATCTCCGGCGTATCCTGCGAAGCCGAGCCATGGAGGAGGAAAAGCCCTCGCTATTCCTCCAGCGAATGCGTAATCTGGCGGACGGCCAGATCTCAGACTCAGGGCTGCGGACCATGTTTTTAGAGCAGCTCCCTCAAAAAATCCGGGACATACTGGCCATCAGCGAGGTGGAGGACCTCGGCAAGCTGGCCATGCAGGCTGATAAGATCTATGAGATCCAAGGGTACAACGTGGCGGCCGTGGACGAAGCGCCGAAGACCCCGTCGACAACCCTCAGCGTCCAGTCGGCGGCCACCCCAGCGACCCCAGCGCCATGGGAAGACGCCATTAACCGTCTGGCCAAAATGGTGGAAGCCATGGGCGCTACATTCGACCACCAGGGGCAAGGAGGACGCTCAAAATGGCGGCAGCGATCGAGGTCAAGATCGGCGGACAGATCGCAGCAACCCAGGCTGTGTTACTACCATAGGAAATTTGCTGAGAAGGCGTTCAAGTGTCTCCAGCCTTGCACGTGGACGGGAGCCCCCATCCGAGCGACACCAGCGGAAAACTAAGCTCGCCACCCGCCATTGAGACGGCAGCGGATGGCCACGAACACAACAGCCGTCTTGTCATCCAGGACCGCGATTCGGGGATGAGATTCCTCGTCGATACGGGAGCGGACTTATCCGTGTTGCCGCGTAGATCGGCATCTGGATCCCCCGCCCCCGACGACAACCGGATCTTCGCGGCGAATGGCACGGCCATCGAGACCTTTGGATCGACAACGCTGAAACTAAACCTTGGACTACGGCGCTCATTTGTCTGGAGGTTCATCGTGGCCAAAGTGCAGCAGCCGATACTGGGCGCCGATTTTTTAAAACGATTCGGTCTTCTGGTGGACCTAAAAAACAGACGACTGGTTGACGAACTGACCAACGTACAAACGACAGGACAGGTTAGCATCATTGACGAGCCTTCTCTAACCACGATAGACAATAACAACCATTACAGCGATATCTTGAAACAGTACGTCGACGTAACGAGACCACGATTAGCAATAAATACACCAAAGCACAGGGTACAGCACCACATCGTCGCCAAGGGCACGCCGTGTGCAGAGCGAGCTCGCAGATTGCCAGCTGACAAGCTAAAAGCGGCGCAAGCCGAAATTAACAACTTGCTTCAGCTGGGAATCTGCCAACCATCTAGTAGCCCATGGGCCAGCCCTCTGCACATGGTGCACAAGAAGAATGGAGACTGGCGACTGTGTGGAGACTATAGACGACTGAACGCTATGACAGTACCGGACAAATATCCAATACCACACATTCAGGACTTTGTACATCGACTCGACGGTACATCAATATTCACGACGTTAGACTTAGAGAAGGCTTACCATCAAATCCCGATGGCCCCAGAACACCGGGAAAAAGCGGCAATCATAACCCCGTTCGGTCTGTTCGAGTACAACACGATGATCTTCGGGCTGGAGAACGCCGCACAAACTTTTCAGCGTTTCATGGACGCCGTACTCCGAGGTTTAGACTTCGTCTTTTGCTACGTGGACGACCTAATTATTGCCTCCGCCAACGAGCTGGAGCACCACGAGCATTTGCGGCAGGTCCTGGAGCGGCTACAAGCGCACGGCATAACAATCAACACCGGGAAATGCGTTTTCGGGTCTCACACGGTGCGGTACCTGGGGTACCTGATAGATTCTAAGGGAGCCAGGCCTGCACCAGAGAAAATAGAGACAATCGTCAAATACCCGAAACCCAAAACAATCGAGGAACTTCGAAGGTTCCTCGGGATTATAAACTTTTACCGCCGGTTCGTGCCGCGTGCCGCAACTATCCAGGCCCCGCTGAATAAATACCTCGAGGGCGCCAAAAAACGCGACAAGCGACCGGTGCAATGGACACCGGAAGCTGACGCCGCGTTCGAGTCGTGCAAGAGCTCGTTGGCGAACGCAACGCTGCTGGTACACCCAAAAACTAAAACCCATTATCTTTTGTCCACAGACGCTTCTGATTTAGCAGCAGGCGCTGTACTCCAGCAGTTAGTGAACGGAGTCTGGGAACCGCTCGGATTCTATTCAAAAAAATTCAGCGAACAAGAACAACGGTACAGTACATACGACAGGGAACTGACAGCAATATTTAAAGCAATAAAATTTTTTAAACACTTGGTCGAAGGACGCGACTTCACAATACAGACGGACCACAAACCCCTCACCTTTGCCTTCCAACAAAAATCAGACCGGGCATCTCCCAGACAAGCACGACAACTGGACTACATAGGACAGTTCACGACGACAATCACACACATTGCAGGGCCTAAGAATGAAGTGGCAGATGCTCTATCACGGCTGGACGTTATCAGTATGCCAGTCGTGGTAGGCACAGAAGAAATTGCCCAACAGCAGAAGAGCGACCCAGAACTCCAGAAGCTACTGCAAGGGAGTACAGCCCTGCAATTAAAACAATTAAGGGTCGACGACACAGAAGAAACTATGTTTTGCGATATAAATACCAAGTATATTCGACCGTATGTTCCAGTAGCGCTGCGCAGGGCAATTTTTAGCAACGTCCACAGTTTAGCCCATCCAAGCGGTCGCAGCACGAGAAAGCTCATTTCCCAGCGCTTTGTATGGCCTGGCATGAACAAAGACATAATGCAATGGGCCAGGACATGCATGCGCTGCCAACGGAGCAAGGTCGCACGCCATATCACAAACCCTCCCCAGAATATCGCTGTTCCAGAGGGTAGATTCGAACACATCCACTTGGACATGGCCGGACCCTTACCCACCAGTACCAACGGTTTCAAATACTGCTTAACAATAATAGACAGGTTCTCCCGCTGGCCTGAGGCGGTGCCCATCAAAGACACCTCGGCAGACACAGTCGCCTCAGAGTTCTATGCCACGTGGATCGCCAGATACGGTGCCCCAACCACCATAACCACTGACCGGGGCGTACAGTTTGAAGGGCAATTTTTCAACGCCCTAGCCAAATTAATAGGGTGCAAACACATTCGCACTACAGCATACCACCCAGCATCAAACGGCATGGTAGAGCGATGGCACAGATCTCTGAAGGCGGCTATCAGGTGTCATGAGACCAGGAACTGGGTTGCAGTGCTCCCCACTGTTTTGCTCGGGTTGCGATCCTGTTACAAGGAGGACATCCGAGCGACAGCGGCGGAGTTGCCGTATGGTGCACCCCTAAGGCTACCGGGCGAATTCCTGGTAGATTCCCCATTGGACAGTGGTGAATTTATAGCAAGCAAATTCAGGCAACAAATGCAACAGGTCCGACCCTGTCCAACTGCGCACCACGGGAGAAAAACACACTTTACACACAAAGAACTTTTTAATAGCAGCCACGTTTTTGTTAGAGTTGACTCTGTAAAAAAACCCCTGGAACAACCATACGAAGGGCCTTTCCGGATTATAAAGCACATTTCAGACACCGTATTTTTAATAGGTTACCGAGGAAATCCAACCACAATTTCGACAGAACGGCTGAAACCCGCTTTTTTTGAAAAATCAGAAGATCTCGTAGCTCCGCAACCACGGAGAACATACATTCGGAGATCGTCCACTCTCCCTGAACGGTCAAGGGACTTGGAAGGGGGTGGTGTGGCGACATCTACAGGCGTTTAGCCGTCCTGTCGAAAAGTGCATTTCCGGTTCGACTCAAAAAAATAGGAAAAACAGGAAAAGCGGCGACCTCTGCTTCCGGAAAAAGGGAAAGCGTCCTTCCGAGGGAAATGAGTCTTCTTCTCCGTGCAATCGCCGTAGCTACAACATCGTGCCAAAAAGTTATCATCTCAGACCACTGTACGCGCGCATTTTGCGAATTCACCGCGCCGTTTTGTATATTTTGTATATTCCGCATATTCTGTACATTTCATATGACCGCGGTCAGGGTACAGATAGTACCGTGTACGCCTGCGTGAATTTAGTGCCGCCGGAGAATTTGTGAACATACCACGCGTGAACGTGTGAACGCGGCCGAATAAACGTGTAGGAACTGAGGACTGTGTATAAATTTTTCCTCCGTCGGCTACGTAGGGAGCCGACTTCCCGATCGCATATAACAAACCCCTACAGATAATAATCCTAAGCGCCATCTCTGCGGAAAAAATGTAACCAAGGAGAAAATAAATACTACTACTACTCGACGCAATGTTCAGCGCCGTCTCCTGAGGTCAAAAACTAAGAGTCGCGATTGCAATTCCAACAATATTATCATTCATAATTATATATAAGTATTAAGTATACTTATTTATTGTATAATTAATAATTATACGCATGTTAATGTCGAAATTATACAATATTACATCAGAAAATTTTCGAACAAAGTTTTTCCATATGCAAAAACCATATACATCAAGTGGTTATATGATTTCTGTAGCTTTCTTCGGTATTGTAAATATTTCGACATGCTGATTAGGCCGTATACTGTTTTGTAATGCAGATGGACAGGGACCAGTCCATGCGTCTAATAACAAAATGCTCTGAAGTTCTACATTTGGCATATATACCCTTGTTAATCATTCATTAAGTAATTCTTTTGTTAGAATTGCAGAAGATAGCTATTCAAAAATTGATATTGTCGATAGTACAGTATAGCTGTTTGTGGTAACGGATATATGCTGTACAACTGTTGAAATAGATTTTGATCGTTGTATAGCTAAAGTGACGCCGGAATATAATTGTACATTACACGTATTTTTTGTTCCAATGTCTCTGATATGAGATTTTACATCATTGACAAAAGTCGAAACAGTTTGATTCAACTGTGTGGTATCTTTTCCACGTGATCAAGTAATAAATTTATTTACTTTTCTTCAAACGATTTTATAAACTTCCATGAAGTTAAAAATCCAACGTAGAGATGCGATAACATTTTTCCCATGATGCCCATCTGCGAATTTACATGCATGGCAAAAGAGCATTAGAAAAGTCTGATAATTTAGCATATTGCTTCTAATTAAACGATGGAAGAACATGGTGCCTCATAACGCTTACAAGTGATACAATGAGATCGAGTAGATCTTCGACTACCGAAAAATATACTTCAATAGTGAGACCTTTCATGTGTATTAAAAAAAAAAACATTTTTTATCCGGTTTGTAAGTATTGGAACCACTAGTTACGATTAAACGTTCAAAATAAAGCATTCTTTAAAATACGGATTGTTTGGTTATAATTTCATTGGACCTGATCAAAAGAAGTTCCTTTTTATTAACAGTTTTTTTATATTTTCCACAATTTGTAAATTATAACAATAAAATCAAATACAGCTGAATTTTTGTGGGTTAATTCTTACCTCTTAAACTGAACTTACGCAGGAAAAGAATTGCATGAGACGTTTCTACATATGCTTTACATATCTCCAAATTTTAAGAGTTTTTTGAATTCCAGGATGTGGATCATCCCTTGTTAGATTACATTCTTTTTATACCTCATATTGTTTATTTATTATTAACTTGCTTCATCTTTTTCTAGAAGATTTTTCCTCTGGATAACAGAATATTGACATAGTGAAATATTCTCATATTAGAAAATTTGAATAATAGATGTTCGGATATGGATGTTTGAATAGTAGAGGCTCAGATATGACTCATATATAAAACAAGACACAGGTAACTTGAAAAGAAATAACTGCTATAGTACAGTAGACCTGTAACAGGAAACGAACATTACTAGTGTACCTAGAGCCAAATGCATATAAGTAACATATTTCTGATTTTGTGAAAATTCATGTTGAAGGTTTGGGTGTCCCTTAAACATTCCAAGTAATATCTCTATGAAAATTTAGTTATATTTTACGTTTAGCATATAATGAAAGAATACATATACGAACCTTTTGTGAAATTTAGCTTTTAATTTATAAGTTACCAAATATATAGGAAACAATTTTATTGCATTTGCATTTATTTAGTACCAGCTTTTTTAGTGTTCAAAGTTTCATATGAAAACGAAGAAATCATTTGCTCAAGAATTTAGCTCAAATGTAATTTTTTTATGCGAAAATGAAGAACTCATCAAATTTTTAGCTTAAAAATGGGTTTCTAATGTGCGAAAATAAATTAATTCGGTTAAAATAGTTTTTTCTGAAATGCAATTGAATTACTTCTCGAGAATGGTGCCATGCATTATATTTAAATTAAAAATTCCCAACAGATAAGTATATTGTCCCAATATGTAAACTAAGCGTTTAATTTTTATTTGCGATCAGCTAGCTATTCGTTGGCCGTTAGTACGAAAATAAACCTTTACATTTATTCGTATGACCAATTTAAAGTACAGAGACTAGAGGTGCTTGACTAGATCGTTATCACGTGTGAAACGTGGCTGTCTCCTGACGTAGCCGAAACACGTGACAACGATGTCCAGTCATATCTGTATAATAATCAGAACGAAAACCGAGTGCACAGTTTCATCGTTTCAGTACCATCAACGCCCCCCCCCCCCCTCTATCGACTACTGCATGTACATACGTATATGTCTCATATCGATCCACACGAACAGTGTCAATAAGGAGCCATCAAATCCATTTACACGCGTTTATGCGGGACATGTCTCGTTGTAGCGTGGTCTAATATTAGCCTCAATCAGAACCAATAAAGGAGAAAATAGCGCGACACGAGTACACACTATTATTTATCGTTCGTAACGTACACGTGACGTGACTCTTCATAATATATAAAGGTATCTTGATCTTGAACAAGATTATATTTCAAACAGACATCCTCCAGAGCACGAGGCTCTACAAGAGATCTCACACGTGTTCCGCAATCTCCGCAAGCGCGTACCCTTCCATTCTCTGCCGTATATCTTCTTTTTTGACGTTAGTTAGCGGCCTTGCGGGATATTTATTGCATAGCAGTTGTAAAATCGAACTATTTTTCGTTCCGTGTTGAACACGACAAAGAGGCAAATGAGAACAAATCGAAGGCTACGAAGCAATTTAGCAACGAAGGAATCGAAGAAGCGTTGACAAATCTACATATATTTTTCAAGAACGTTTGAGAATAGTTGCTGAATAGTTGAAGAAGAGATTGACTCAAGATGCGTACTCCAGACACGCAACAGGTTCTTCAGGACAAAGAATGCTTCGAGATAATTCGCAAGAAACTCCATAAAGACTCGAGGGAAGATTTTTCATTGATCACTTACGAAGTTGTACCAATTGATGAGGTAAATGGTTTCATGGGACAATACTTTACCTTGAAAGCTACAGTAGCTTCTCCACAATCGCCGCTGGAAACTAAGAATATCAATTTCTTTACTAAAATACCACCGCCAACGACTAGTCCGCAATATGATTATATTCAGCAATGTGGGTCCTTCAAAAAAGAAGTTGCTCTTTACACTACAGTCTTTCCAGAAGTTGGTCTGGATAAAAGATACATTCCGGAGTGTTTCCTTGGCTTAGAAGATCACGTGATTGTATTGGAAGATATGGCCCACAGTGGTTACGAAATGACCGACAAGTTCAAACCATTTGATATTGAACACTGCAAGGTTCTGATAAGAACGTTAGCAAGATTTCACGCAAAGTCTCTTATCTTTGAGGAGTTGTGTCAGAAGAGCCTACACGATAAGTTCTCGCATTGTATGCAGGAGACACTTTGGCCTCTGAAGGATGGCCGCGCTAAATCCATGTTTAACGCGGCTGTAAAAGGGATAATTTCGTTAATAAAATTAGTACCAAATTTGAACGATGATGAACGCAGACGGTTTGGTACAAAATTTACCGACTTATGTGTCGATCATGCAAATAAATTATTGCCTTCCATGAAACACAAGAATGTACTTTGTCACGGCGACCTATGGGCCAATAATATTTTGTTCAAATATGATGTCGACGCGAAGCCTACGGAATGCTGCTTTGTCGACTTTCAACTTGTCAGGTAATTAATTACTTTATTCATAGAAGTAGAACTGCATGCTTACCTTATTATGAAATTGGTCAAATACGAAAGTGCTGATTTTAATGAAGGTTCACATACTTGTAGAGCACAATGAACTGTACGTAAAGCAATTTTTTTTATCGATAGGAAATTCATTTAAGGCAGTAATAAGACACTTCGCAAATGTATTAGCATTGTTTCATTTTTTAAATACAAATTTTGTCGGTGACTTTTTCGCAACAGAGTGATAGAATACTGAAAACTAAACATTTCTTATGTGAAAAGTTTCGCTCCATCTCGTACCATTACAAAGATACTGAAAAAATAAAAATTGTCGCGAACGCTATAAATTAAGAAATCAAAGGTGAAATTAGGCCTTCTAATGCCATTTGCTCTTCAGTTTTTTAAAAATAGCTTCGTAATGGCGCGAAATAGAGCAAAACTTTGCATATAAAAAATGTTTTGTTTTTAGTGCCCTATAGTTTTATTGCAAAAGAAGTACCAAGCAAAGTTGCATTTACAAAATAAAAAAATGCTAGAATTTTAAGGAACTGATTTCAAAGCTTCAAGGAGATTTCCTACTGACAAAAAAATTGCGGTCCATTATACTCCACAAGCGTACGAACTTTCATTAAAATCAGAGCTTTCGTGTTTGATAAATTTTACAACAAGTTGTGTCCGAAACATAATTTTGAGTAACTGTATATTACACTTAAATAGAACCTCATGCGATCACAATGAAGCAAACATAATATATTTAACTATCAATGTGCGAAATTAAAATGTATTAAACTATATTCTTACTTGTATAATACTTGCACTTCAATTGAAATGTTCAAGTTAAGTCTAAATTCATTAATTATATAATGCGAAAGAGAGTAACTTCAGACATAATTTAGTTCTTCTGAAGTTCATTTAACGATAAATTTTATATTTCGTTTAAAAAATAAGTTTTTTAACATACGAATATTGCACTAAACTATTTTAATTGCAGATACAATCCACCTGCACACGATATTCTCTGCTTTCTTCAATTTACAACGACTCGAAAGCTACGCGAGGCACACAGCGAAGAGCTATTCAATATATATCACGAGTCAATGACGGAAGCTTTGGAAGAAGCTGGTTTAGACATTTCTACCGTTTTTCCATGGAATGAGTTTCTTAAATCCATCGAAGATTTGCGACTCATGTGTATAATACATAGTGTGTTGAACATACCAATCATGTTATTAGAACCTTGCGCTATTAGTAAGTATTTCGCCAACGAACCAGAGCTCTTGGAGAACATGCTTTACGTAGATAGAACACATTTGATTTGCGAACAAGTAAAGGATGTGCCTGAATATCGGGATAGGATGATGGATGCTTTATTAGAATTGTACGATCACGTAGCTGGTTAAAACAATCGAGACGATCGTGTCTATACAAGGCGTATTAGAATTTTTGTACTGTAGATATCACAGATACAATACACCAGCTAGTCGCTAACTTGGAAAGTAAGCAACGTGCACAGCGAGAGATAGCTTCGAATACCAACTATGAAAAATAATAACATTTACCAACTGATTCACACTGTTTCTATCTGAAAACAATATTATTGATACGAGTTATACTCTCGACACAAATAAAGCAGTAGGAAAGGGTATGGTGGTTTCTGTCTTTTTATAGCATTAACATTATGATTTCTTATACAAGAAATATTAGACGGACATTGCTTGCTGATGTACAGTGGCTACAAACGGTTTTCGTACACCATCGTATCTTTACATTTAAGTACTGCTGAATCAGATTTAATTGAAGTAAATTTTCTGTTGTTTAATAGTACCTAATGTGACCACATTTACATTCAATGATACAAAATTTGGTGTATTTAAATGTAACTAACTAACAAGTGGTACTCAAATGCAAAGACACTGTGGTGTACAAATAATTTTTGTAGTCACTGTATATATAAAAATAAAAATTACCCAGTACTTACTTTATTACCTGCGATTAAGCGCTTGTACATACATAATGAAATTTCATACGTTGTGAATTTTTCTACATGTATTATATTTAGTCGCTGATGTTCGTCGTGAGAAAATTGTGTATTAAAAATGCAATAATTGCAGAACATGCATTAAAACCAATAATTGAACTAATTTTCTGAAGATAATGACATTGATTTTAACAAATACGTTATTAATCAAATTTTACAAATTGAAAATATTTCGTGTAAGAATTTAGGTTCTAACCACTAACATTGTAAGAATAATGAATATAAACAATTATTTTATTATTATTGTTAAAAGGATTAAAGTTAATCTTGTTAATAAAACGTGGTGACGTTAAACTGTTTTATTTTTCCATCTGGTTACAGGTAATTATACATTTACTTATCATAATAAAACAATTAGAGTCTAACTATTGTAAAGATGAAGATATTACATAAATCAAAATTGGGTACTAAATTATTCCATTACTACATAATAAACAACTCATGAACATAATTGAAATACTTGAATAAAGACACGAGATATAATCGTCTGTAAAGTAAGATTTATTGTAAAAATGTTCTTTTGACAAAATTGATTTTGATTTTTATTGGGAAACATATTCAAAGTGCGCGTGCGCTCCAGCACTCTCTGGGCCTGATCGCTCTCGAGAGGAATCGTTGTACTCTCAATTGTTTGAGTAACCCATAGTTTATAACGCACATATTACATTGCTTATCCAGTATATCAGGTTGTACTCTTTCCTCCTTTCCCCAACTCCGAATCAACAGGTTATGGGCCCAGGATTCAAAAATAAAAAGGGGAAAGATAAGTATAACTAAAAAAAAAACAAAAAAAAAGGAAAAAAAGTGAGTTTAAGTGTAATCACGCCCACGTGTAAGAGAAAAATAAATCGGTCATCATGAGTTGTTCAAACGTACAGAAAATTGAAAAGTTGTGCAATGATAATTACGAATCGTGGAAGATTCAAATAAAAAGCATTTTGCGGCTAAATGAACTGTGGGGTTACGTAAACGGTACAATAATAAAGACCACACAAAATGAAGCCGAGTGGACTGTGACGGACGAGAAAGCTCTCGATTTAATTATTCTGAGTCTGCACAAATCTCAATTCAATCATGTGAAACGGGCTGAGGCGTCACTGGAAGCATGGGAGGCACTGAAGAAAGTGCACGAGTCAAAAGGATCCATGAAACAGTGCCTCCTCTTCAAACAACTCTATAGGATGAAAAAGGAAAGTAACCAAAGCATGGCTCAGTACATTGATGACTTCATTCATAAATTGGAACAACTCACCGAAACAGGTATAAAATTGCCAGACACTGTAACACCCATAATGCTGTTATCCTCTTTACCTAGCCAATATGAAACCTTCTGCGTCGCCATCGAATCAAGGGAAAAAATGCCTACGTTAGACGAATTAATAGTAAAATTGCTCGAAGAAGATATTAGGAAAGCAGATAACGAGACTATAAAGGAGTGCGACAAGGAAACAGCATTGTTAACTGATAAAGGAACTGCAAACGACAACAAGGAACCCTTTCAAAAATCAAAATATGGGAATAATCAATACAAAAAATCAAATGTAAAATGTTATACATGTGGAAAGATTGGTCACATGAGCAAACAGTGTAAGAGCAGGAAGAAATTTACTCCGTCAAGGAACAATAGAGAAGAGGCAATGACTGCCTTCGCTCTCAATACCAGTCCGATCACTACAGATGATTGGTGCCTGGATAGTGGGGCAACAGTACACATGTGTAAAAGTAAAGAAAAGTTTATCAACATGAACCAGAGACAACAGGATAAGGTTTGCACAGCCACAAAAAGCAGCACAAGCTCCTTAGGAAGAGGAGAAGTCAAGCTAAACATAAATTCAGGTAACCAGCAATCAACAATTAAATTAACAAATGTCATGTGGGTCCCTGGATTCCGGAGTAATCTGTTATCAGTGTCGAGTATCACTGATAATGGATTCACAGTATCCTTTAATGAACGTTCAGCTATTGTAAGACACAAAGATGGTACTATTGTGTTAACTGCACAAAAACAAAATGGGTTGTATATAGTAAAACCTACTGAGGTACGACAAACAATGTTGTCACAAGGAGATGATGACAGGCTTAACAGATGGCACCAAAGGTTAGGTCATCTAAATATGAATGACGTCAGAAAATTAATTGATAACGATATGGTGCATGGGATGAGCATGAGCAAACGAGAGATGAACAACGTAAATAAATGTAAGGCATGTGATCTAAGTAAAATTACCCAGTTGCCATTTCAGGATTCAAATAATATTGAAAAAGACTTATTGGGTCTAGTTCACACAGACATCTGTGGACCCATGAGCACACCATCTCTAGGGGGAGCCAGATATCTGGCAACCTTTATTGATGACTGCTCTAGATACACAGAAATAGTAACCCTTAAAGAAAAGTCAGAAATTTTTTCGGCATTTAAAGCTTACAAATGTCGGGTCGAGAAGCAAACAGGGAAGCTCATTAAGAAAATACGCAGCGACAACGCTAAAGAGTATCTCTCGAAACAATTTACAGAATACCTGGAAGAAGAGGGAATAACAAGGCAGTTATCAACCGCTTATACACCACAGCAAAATGGGGTTGCCGAGCGTGCTAACAGGACAATAGTTGAAATGGCACGCACGATGTTAACGGAATCAAAATTACCATTAACCTTATGGGCAGAGGCGGTAAACACTGCAGTCTATCTAAGAAACAGGTGCCCAACGAGGAAACTAAACACAACCCCATACCAAAAATGGACAGGTGAAAAACCATATGTTGGATTTTTAAGAGTTTTCGGCAGCACAGTGATCGCGTTGGAGAAGAAACCCAGGGCAAGTAAATTTTTGCCAAGAGGTAAAGAATACGTTTTAGTTGGATACGATCAGGAGTCAAAAGCATATAGGCTCTGGGAACGCGGAACCAACCACATCGTGAAACGAAGAGACGTGCGTTTTCATGAAGAGGTTAGAAATTACGAAAATTTGGAAACTGAACTACCAACACGTACATTACAAAATGAAAACTCGACGGAGATTGATGAGCTACGAGAAGGCACACGAGAGGATTTGTTGGAAAGTGATCCAGAAAACGACGATGTTGCTGAAGATGACCAAGATAACACAGAAGAAGAAACATTACTCTACAAAAGGGCAAGAGGTCGTCCGAAATTATTGCGCAACGGAGCTCCGGGTAGGCCAAAGAAAATATACCACCGTGCAACTTACGCAAGCGAAGAGCAATACAATGAACCAAAAACGCTTACAGAAGCAATGAGAAGTAAGGAAAGGCCATTCTGACTGAATGCGATGGAGAATGAATATGGCGCACTCATGAAAAACGATACGTGGGAATTGGTGGATAGGCCAGAAAACACTAAAATACTCACAAACAGATGGGTATTTAAAGTAAAAAGAAATCAAGATGGGACAGTGAACAAATTAAAGGCAAGACTGGTAGCCCGAGGAAACGAGCAGAGAAAAGGAATCGATTACGATGAGGTGTTCGCACCAGTAGCCAGGTATGAGATGATACGAACCTTATTTGCAGGAGCGGTGGAGAACAAAATGCACGTTCACCACATGGACGTCGTCGCCGCATATGTGCAAGGAGAACTAACAGATACCCTGTACATGCAACAGCCAGAAATGTTCGTACAAGCAACTGGAGAGAACAAGGTATGCAAGCTTAAAAAACCACTGTATGGTCTCAAACAGGCGGGACGAGAATGGTACCAAACCTTAGACAAGTACCTGAAAAGTATGGGCTTAACGAATTCTCAAATTAATCCATGTGTCTATCTAGATGATACTAAAAGCACAGACTTAATAATTATTGTTTACGTGGATGATCTATTACTAGCATCTAGTGATTTGCAAGAGCTAATAAAAGTAAAGGAATTACTGATTAGAAGATTCGAGATGAATGATTTAGGCAAAGCAACTAACATCCTAGGCATATCTGTCCAAAGGAAAGGCGACACCGGGCAAGTCAAGATGTCTCAACGCAAATATATAGAGGAAACACTAAAGAAACTCGACATGGAGGACTGCAAATCTGCAAGCACACCATTGGTGCTTCACGAGATATTTAACCAAGAATACACGGATACAAAAGATATGGCCAGAGTACCGTATAGAGAACTCGTAGGAGCCTTGATATATCTGTCAAACGCCACTCGACCAGACATAGCATTCACCGCAAACGTCCTCAGCCAATTTAACGAAAACCCTTCCAATTATCATTGGAAAGCTGCGAAGCATGTTTTACGATATCTTAAAAATACTACAGACTACGGCATAAATTATGCAGTTACAGGTAAACTATTAGAATTATATGTCGACGCCGATTGGGCTGGGGACGAGAACAACAGGAGATCTCGCACAGCATACGTGAGCCGGCTGGCGGGAGGTCCTATCAGCAGGGAAACCAAGAAACAAAAATCCGTCGCCCTCTCAACCATGGAGGCGGAATACGTGGCGCTTTCAGACGCAACGAAGGAAGCAATATACTTAAAAAGACTGTTAACGCATATGAACTTTGATAGTTTAGTGAACGGTAAAACTACTATATATTGTGATAATCAAAGTGCGATTCAATTAAGCAAAAACAATATGTACCATCGTAGGAGCAAGCACATTGATATACGCTATCACTATTCGCGAGAAATGCAAGAACGCGGAGAAATAAATGTAAAGTATACAAGAACGAATGAAATGAAAGCGGATATATTAACAAAATCGTTACCAAAGAATAAGATAAGAACATGCGTTGATTTGTTAAATTTAAGGGATTAGATTAAGTACGAATATATGTAAGACATTTATATAACCCGCGAAATTAAAGGAGCACTTTGAAAGGGGGAGTGTTGGGAAACATATTCAAAGTGTGCGTGCGCTCCAGCGCTCTCTGGGCCTGATCGCTCTCAAGACGAATCGTTGTACTCTCAATTGTTTGAGTAACCCATAGTTTATAACGCACATATTACATTGCTTATCCAGTATATCAGGTTGTACTCTTTCCTCCTTTCCCCAACTCCGAATCATCAATTTTAAAAATCAAAGACTGACATTTTCCTCTAAAAATATATAGGTAGTACCAGATGTGGGCATTTTGAAAAATTTTCAAAATACATTATTTTGAAGTAAGTTTTTAAAGTTATTTGAAAAATAATCTATTTTTAAAATAAGACAACTATTTCATAAAATATTACACATGGTAAATGAATTAATGTATTTCCAATTGATGACTTATTTAGTTATTTGTTATTTTATTATTTGTTAATTGTTATTTGATTTTGACCATAATAACTTGTAGTTTTTTAATATGCCTCATTTCTCTTTATATTATTACTGTTCTTTACTATGCTTTGATTGCTATGACGCTTCTTAGAACCGAACCACTGTTATGGTTTATGTTTGATGCTAGGCATTTACTATTCATGAAACCAAGAAAAACGTTTAGTATTGAATCAGCTTTCACGGGCGAAGCTATTTATTTGCATTTAAAATGTTAGCACATTAATTGAATAAATATTATCATTAGTAACACTATTGTACATTTTCTACGATTATTCCTGTATATTACTCAATGTCTTTTCTGAACGTTGTTTGGAACGGTATACAAAATTTCAATTAAGAAATAAATGTTATTTCCTCAAATAATCAGTATTTCAATTCACTATTAATTGACGAAATGAAGAACATAAGAGTAATTGAAATACACTATTTATGAAATGCAAGTTAATGTTTTTTAAAATGATTATTCTTAAATTACTTTTTGAAATAAATTTCGCCCAGTTCTAGATAGTATACAATTTCTACTCTGTTACATTTACATTTACAAATAAAAAATCTAAATCAATTGTTCTTGTTTTTGAAGTGGTCCAACCTTGATTGAATAGTAACAAGTGTATCGAAAGCCTTCCATTTTTTTACATCTTTCATACAAATTTTTCGTCACCACTTTGACGTCTTTTTCGTTGTAACATTATTTACGAGATTGGCTTCTACTTTTTCTTACATATAATTTGTTCGGGAAACATCGAGTGGCTCTGCAGATTTATGGCTTGATGACGGGCATTTACGCTATTTGTGACAATGAGACCAGCAAGACGTCAAAATCCCTTGCTGGCAGGCTAGAACCAGATGGTAACCACTTGAAGGTTCTAGCCGAACGCGATGTCAATAGCGGAAGGCAAGTCATAAACCATGTGGCAGCCACTCCTAAGAGAAAGTAGTGTCTCCGAAGGCGAAAGGCGACGCTGAGAAATCCCGCCAAATTTTCTCCCCCACCTTGGACGAGGGCCCGCGAGCGGATGGAAGGGGAAGGAACATCGAAGGAAAGAGGCTTTCCGACCGCTCGCGGGCAGACAGAGATTTTCTGGACAGCTAACGGAAAAGACGGAAACCGTAGCACTAGTGATCGCCAAGAAGGGACCGTCCCCTTGGCAAACAAAGACAACTTCCTCGTGGATCGACCGCCGATCACGAGCGCGAATAATTATTGTGAAGGGACCGTCCCTTAATAATCATGCGTCTGAATGACAAAACTTTATACAGTCCATTATAATCGAAACACAGTTCATTCACGGGCACGCGCAACCAAACAGACTTTTCCGGGCGCGAACATATAATTACATGGATTTTCTTTTTAATAGGTATATAAATAAAAATAGGAATAGATATTCAACCTGGAATAAACAGAAATATGAAAAAAATAAGACTAAATTACACACAAAGATTAGATTGCATTCTCATAATAATGCCTTCACCGTGAAAAAGTGTGTACTCGAATTAAAAAAAAAGATGAAATTCATTACTCTTCTATTGCTATGCGTTATTAGCAACTGTTTAATGTCTGTAAAGCTGCATACAGACGCTGATGCATAAATCAATGCAAGCGATGGATTTAAGTTATTTTTTCTTGCGTCACTGAAAAATAAATTGAAGGTGCAGCATTTTATGAACCATTAACTTAAACCCATTGCCCGCATCGATGCAAACACGGATGCACATATCAGCACCTGTAGGAGCATTTAGAAAGAGAGCATGCGACTTGCTCATGTCCATACTATCTAAAACAAAAACTAAAGTATCCTTGCGAAAAGTTTAAGTCTCCTATCTGTTTAGAATGTGCAAACAAAGTATGTAGACTGTGCTGTGAAGGTATAAAATCTGATTTTTAAATAAAATTTGATTTTTGCTCGTAACTTAGTCACATTCATTTTCCTTGATTCCTATTTTTGTTATAAATTGTTTACCTTTCTTTTTATACTTCGCTCTATTATTTATAGAATAAGTGAAAAAATGTACGTAACATAACCACTGTTAGCGGTCACAAACCGCTAACAAAAAATAAATCACTTTTACTAAACACTGAAATTACATAAAAAAGCTATAATTTCAGTAATTGAACGTTATACTATTATCATTCAGTAATTGAACGTTATACTACTATCAGATGAATAAGTCATTATTAGCGGTTTCGTAGAGCGACGATATTAGTCAAGAGTTGAATCGAAAAGTTCCTATGATCCTTCATACAAACAAGAATTTAGGGATTACCTTTATCTAAATAGTACGTGATGGGTCAAGGAACGAGAAGGTGAAATAGTCTTTAACGATTAACAGTGTTCATTAAATTTAAATAACACACAACATGTCTCTCGTTTGTAATGTATTCTTACTCAGGAAACTCTCGCTCGACTCTCACGTGCTATCGCATTGGAAACTCTTTCTCAACACATTCACGCGCACTCTTCTCACACCCTATATCCTTGCACGCATTCATTCTCTATTATTCTATCTTTCGGTTCCTTTCACTCACCTCAGACATTCGTAGGACTCACGATCGGTTAGTCACTTTCACCCAAAATCATAGGCGGCCACGCACCGTCCATTCGCCTGCCATACTCAAATACTACTTAGTCATGCGATACAATAGATTGCAATTGCTGCAAATCCTAACTCCAAACAAATGATTGTATCTCATGTATGAGCGTACAATCAATTAATTTCACCGGATGTATAAATATTTTGCTCACAAGTTCGAGCCCCACACAAGTTAAAGGGTATAGCCGGATAAGGGGGCCAAAAGTGCCCCTAAGCTAAATTGGACCATTGATGTACCATTCGATAACATATCCAAAGAAAACATTTCACACCCACTTTCAGCCCCCTACCTCGATCTGGGGAGTGGTAATGGGAAGAACTGGAATATTACTTTTTGCTATATTTGTCTTACTTAATGGCAAGCAAAAATTCTGAAAAAAATCTGACGTATTAAAAATATGGTAATATATGTCGCAGAACTTTTCCGGATTTTTTTGTTGCCGAGCTTCGGCGCACAAAATGAAAAACCCTAAAAAAATCTGAAAAATGCAGATTTCGTACTGAAGTTGTAACAGCACTACTTTTATATTTTTATGATAACAACATACTATCATAACGATTGTCCTCAAAGTCTTTCAGATTTCTGAAAAGGTGCACTGTAGTTAAAAAAATTAAAAATCCATTTTGTCGAGGTATTTCGCGCAAAAAAGTAATCATTACTTTAAATTCTTATGTCTTTCATGGAGTGAGTACATTACATGATTTTTAATAGTCATACATCCGGAAGAATAATATATAGATAACAAAAATAGTAGACTCAGTCAGCTGACACTATCTCACGTATCTACATCTCAAAATAGGAAGAATGATTTCAATGAATAGATTGGCAGTGTGGTTGTGGGGTCTGCCTGTGAGTCACATACTTATTATTTTTATCGTGAGTTCGTGTCCCACACACAAGTTAGTCTTTCTTTTCCTGTATTTTTTTTTAATTCGTAACTACATGACAATTCTGTTCCCTTCCACAGTTTTACTATTCATATGATTTGTTAATTATAGAATCATTTAGTTTCTATTTATCGTTAATAAATATGATTGGATTGAAGTACAGGTGCGTGGTGTTATTTCATACATTTATTTGATCTAGAAAATGCTAAGTAATATTCGTAAATCGAAGAATCCGTGGCTAGAGAGATAATCGCGTAAAACGTGCTCCGAAATTATTTCTGCGTATATTTCCGAGTAAAATATTCTTAAAATTACTTTAACATGTTTTGCAATTATTGCCACTTATTGGCATATTGTACAGTTACGAATACATAAATGAATAACGAACTTATGACCAAAATGTTAAGTATGGGTTTACAGTCTGAACCTATAGTCACTCTGCCAAGCCAATCATTCAAATTATCTTTCCAACTTCAAAATATAAATATGTGAAATAGTTTCAGTTAACGGAATTGATGGTTGATCGATGAGGTCGGACGTGTTTTGCCGCCAGGGTGCGGCATGGTAGCGTGGTCAGGTTCTGACTGTATATAGTCTGTTCGGTTTCTACTCGTGATGCTCGGTGATTTTTGTCAGCTAGTTTTGCATGTTGGACCGTAAATAATGCAATAGAACAAGCAATGTTTATGGTGTCATACAAGATTATTACTTATACATATCAAGTACCTAACAGAGTATGGCGTAGAAGTGATTATTCGTAAGAATCGTGACAGGAATTTACAAATTCTATTTACAGGAGACTCCGGATTATCCAGCTCCGCTTTAACCGGCCTCCGTTTTATCCGGCCACATGTTTGTTGATATGAGATATTACGTAATTATTCACTTTCTTGCGTAATTATTGTCATATGTATTGATCATTGTTTAAATAATCATCCTCTTACTAATTTTTGTTTGCATTCGTACTAAATCTCTGAGTATAGTATTCCGCACTTGTTAGGGTACAGATAAGGGATAATAAAGTGAGTCACGCAGAAGGAAAGATTGCACTAGTAACTGCGATGAAGTATGTTGAACAGCAAGAAGACCCATCAGCAATCGTCATACCATTTTTTAGAAAGTGGCGTGGCCTCACAGTAACAAACGAAACGAAATAAAAGAAACAGAAAACGATTACCAATTTTTTTGTGAAAAATGACATTAAACAAATATTACATACACATTATGTGGCATTATATTATATTTAGATGGTATGACTGTATATATGTACCGTATGTACATACGCATTTATAAATATTAAACATTATGAATATATTTAATATTAATTTTTTAGTATAAACATAACAGTCTATAAAACATGCTTCCAGATTAACTGGCCATTTGCTTATCTGGCCGAGGTCTGGTCCTGCAGGGGCCGGATAATCGAGTCTGTTGTATATATTGTTCTTCCGAATGTAGAAGTATTAAAAATGACGTAACGCAGCCACTGCATAAAGAACATATAAAAATTTAAAGTGAAAATTGACTTTTAGCACAAAATATCTCAAAAAAATAGGTTCTTGATTTTCATAACTACGATTCACTTTTCCAGAAAATCTAAAAAAATTGAGGATAATAACTATAATAATATGTTGTCACCATAAGAACATAAAAGTAGTGCTCTTACAACTTCACAACGAAATCGGCATTTTTTTCTGGTTATTGTAGAGCTTTTCATATGATACACTTACGTTTTGCAGCAAAAAAATCCGAAAACATTCTCCAACATATGTTACCATACGTATTACTTCTCAAAATGTAAAAAAATTATGGTACAACTACATTGAAGTCCGCCTATGCGTGTGTCATGCTCGCGTTGCGTTGCGTTACATCTGAAAGGCATCACTGCTTGTTTTGCTTTTCTGTAAACGTATCGCGCTGCCGCTTGCCGGACCCAAAGCAAAACGTGCAGCAATCTGTTGCAGGCGGAAAGCGCCGACGACGCACGTACGGGCAGGGTTGAGAAATTTCTAAACTTGTAAATTTTTTC
Organism: Eucera pruinosa; assembly: GCA_028830335.1. Lineage (NCBI taxonomy): Eukaryota > Metazoa > Arthropoda > Insecta > Hymenoptera > Apidae > Eucera > Eucera pruinosa. The sequence goes on along the minus strand of JAMYCR010000010.1, from coordinate 17,914,974 downwards.
TAATTAAAATGAAACCAAACACCACATAGTCCAGATTATATTTACTAACTACAATGTGAAAGTATTAATAAAGGAGATAAGAGAAGAAAGATATGGAAGCGACGTAAATCGCCGGGATAGGTATTCCTACGTATTAAGTTACAGGAAAATTAGAACATATAAAAGCTATCGTTTACATTCAAGTAAACTATGCAGCCCGGACACAATACATGTTAACTGTTACTTTTCATTCGCGTCTCAGTCAATCTTAACTAAATATACGCCCTTCGCTCAGCAATCGCTCTACTCCAAAAACATTCACACGACCCTCACACATCTGTCTTTTATTCTTAATTTCATTAAAGCTTATTTAAATCTGTCATTTCACCTAACCTGTAGTTAAACCTACAATTACGTTTCCCCCTTTTCTCTTTCTTTCTTTGCTCTTTCTCTGTGCCTTCTTTGAATTTCTCTTTCTTCCTTCGTTAAATCGTCTTGTATGTAGATTCCTTGTTTTACCTTACTTTTCCCTCTCATTATTCTTCCCATCTCTTCCCAATTTTCCAAATCTGTTGCGACCCCCACCCCCTCCCCTTCCTTCTTCCACCCTACTCTGCTTTCTTTCGTCACCTTAAGGCGGTAGTCCCCAATGGCGGCCAGGCATGTCAGAGGATTGACTTTACCGACAAAATGGGCCAAAAATATGGGTTTGCCTGATACAACTTTTCGTCCTTATATGAGAGAATTTTGGCTCGACATAGGGCTCATTCGAAAGAGGAGGCTTCAACACAACGTGGTCAGGTAGTCTTGTGGTCAAATTATGTTGATATTGTTTAGGCCTGCCATAGAATTAGATTGTATTATTAGTATTCAACTAGAAATAAGACTGTCGTCCCGCCGCCCCCCCCTTTTCTACAACCCTCGCTGCCGGGGCATCTGCACTTCCGTGGCGGCCATAAACTCATGAAGCCATAAAGACTCCGCGACTTTCACTTTAATTTTCTATTTATTTTCCACATTAGTCTTTCGAGTTTTTGCATTTCTAATTTCTAGCCCGTTACTACCAGCCTGTTTTATTACGGTCAAGGAGCTTCCCGACTTTGTTGCCTGCCACGGTCAAGGGTCTAAACGCGATGACTCACTCCTAGCGGTGTTCTTCGGGAATGGAAGAACCTATTTTTCTACAGGGCATTGATTTCCCCTCAAAATCCCTTCTTCAATGCAAAATTATTTAGCCAATCAGCGCGTTTTCACTCCCGTCAAGACTGCCTCTGCGGAGGTGATCTTATACATGATTTTAGACACAACAAACAGAATCGCAATAGACATGTACACGAAACCACCAATAGATCGTAGCAAAACACATAGTATCAAATATATAGTGATCAAAATAGATCAAGAGTTAGTTCCTTTTCCTATCCTTCGTGCATGAAGGAAGGTGGTCCTTCGAGAAACCCATTGTAGGCACATACGTGCAAAACGTCTACCACGCTCGACGCTGTCAAAGCATCACGAGCATTTAACAGATATGTAATAATATGAGCGTTGTAAAGCGGAGCAAAAAATGACAGCTCGACAGCCATCGAATCTAAGCATTTTTTGATACGGAGAGAATGATCTGCATGAAATGAATACCTGACCACGTTGCGTTGAAGTCTCCCCTTTCGAATGAGCTATCGTGCGACTCTAAAGCTTCTCATATAAGGACGAAAAGTTGTATCGCGTAAAGGCATGCGTTTTCGGATGAATTCGCCATATTGACGATAAAACAGAGCAAAATACGTATCAAGTTTAGTTCAGCTGTTATGCACGAGGGGCGCCTAATCATAAAGACCAAATGAGAATTGGCTGGGACTCGAGGAGTAGTTCGATGTACCACTACATTCAACTCTGCCTATACGTGTGTCGCCGATGCTTTCCTCCTGTAAAAGATTACCGCACATTTTGCTGTGCGCCCGGTAAGCGGCACCGCGATTTGTTTACGAAAAAGCAAAACAAGCAGCGATACCTTTTAGACGCAACGCAACGCAGCGCGTCCACGATACAAGCATAGACAGAATTCAATCTAGTCGTACCATAATTATTTTACATTTTGAAAAGTAATATGTATGGTAACATGTTGGAGAAAGTTTTCGGATTTTTTTACCGCAAAACTTAGGTATAACATGTGGAAAACTCTACTGTAAGAATAAAAATGATGCGATATTGCACAATCCGAGGGGTTTCGGATTGTAAGCGCGTTGTATGGGCGTTAAAAATACGGTCTTTCGCTCGCCACGACGGTTACAACCAGAATGTCCCCGAAGGAACGCTTCTAGCCTTAGGACACCCCTTCGCCAGCATGGCCTACAATCTGTTTATTGTCGTAACCGCCCGTCACGGTTCCCTTCGAGGACCACCGACAACGTCGATGTTCCCCGCTCAACTTTCTCGGTCCTTGAATTTTCTTACATTCGGCCATACTGACGTGGGTCTGTCCTCAGACTTTACATTTTAGTCGCAATTCCAATTTTCCGTCATATTGTTGTCGTGACACAATACCGTTGTATTGCTCACGCTCAACCTGTGATACCCTCGTATCGCGTACCAGCAAGGACATACTGCGTGCCTCTTACAGCTGCAGCCCTCTACCTGAGACACTCCTCGTGTCCGTCCAAGGCGGTGTTCCTTGTGATCTTGCAACGGGAACGTTTTGCAAAATCGACGCTGCCGCCGCAACGCAATGCCGTTGCATTGCTTACGATCGACTACCGATACCGTTGTATCACTTTAGAGTCAAGGGCATACTATGTGCCTCTTACAGACCGCCATCCCTCTACCTGAGACACATCGTGTCCGTCCGAGGCGATGTTGACCTGAGATGCGCGTGGCACCGTTTGCGGTCGATGCCTAGGATACCCTCGATCCATCCTCGGCATTTATGACACACTTTGTGTCCTTCATCCTGAATTTATCAGGGCTGTTGCACGGTGGCACCTGCTGCCTCCTCGCCCCGTCAAGTGTGTTGGGCCCTATGGCCGCACGTCGTCGGGGTCTCCCCGCACCTGGCCTGCTCGCCGGGCGACGTCATATACCTCTTCCGCGTCGACGTGGCCCTGCCACCCCTTCCAAGCGTCCTTACGCCTTGGGATCGTCTGCTCCTTTCTATTACACATCAAACAAATGTGAGATATACAATTTCTACTGATGGTTGGGCACCATTACCAAACTACACCTATGATACAATTATGAAAAAGGGTATACGATCTGCTGCATCAAGCGCCGTCGTGCTCGTCTCCTTGCATCGTGACCCACGGTTTGACTCTGTCGGCGGCGACGACTGCTCGCAATCGCCTCACCCCTTCGCGTAGGTCTTCTACTTCGTACCTGTCGTTCGGTAGGACGGTCCGTATACGGAACGGCCCTTTAAACTTCGGTAGCAGTTTTCGGCTGCTTCCTGTCGATGGGTCGCTGGTAATCTGCACGAGCACCAGCTCGCCTTCTGCATATTTACGAGCGCCCTTCTGTGTACGATCGTAACGTTCCTTCTGCGCTGTTTGATCCCTTGTAATGTGCCTGCTGATCTCTTCTCTTAATTCCGTTAGATCTAGCCGGTCTATTTTTTCCTGCACAGCGCTCAGTATCGGTCCTTCCGAGATCACGCAACGACGTTGCTATGCAATCGCGAAACTCCTCGATTAACGCGATGATTAATTTCCGTTCCCGTTTTCCGATATTCGCCAAATACAATTCGGGATTGACTTCGACAACGTAAATATCCATCCCTGACGTAATTTGCGGTATCTTCGACTCTCTAATATCGTTAAAGATCAATTGTTTTCCTCGCTTCAGCATTACAACGTGGTCCTGCTGTAGGAAATCTCTTCCGAGTACCACATCGTACGAAGTGTATTCGTCCGGTACAACAAATGAATTTACATCCGCAATTACATTCTGTACTTTTACGGTGGTCGACGCGACTTGATTCATGGCTACCGATCGTCCCGTGAATCCTCTAAATATCAGATCTTCTACGGTCTTCGTGTCAATGAGGAATCGTTTGATTATCGAGGAGTGCACCAGTGTGCATGCACTTCCCGTATCTACTAAGCTATCTACTTTATGTCCGTTAACACGAATGTGCAACCGATACATATTATTGCTACTCTTAATAGATTGCGTAATATTTACCTCTTTCTGCGGGCAATTCTCACGTGTGTGTCCCAGTTTCCTGCATCGGTGACACGTGATCTTTGGTTAGCGGCACTCTACCGCCATGTGTCCAGTTTTCCCGCAGTTGAAGCATGCCAGGTTCGTCCGCTTATCCGCCTTCCACGCCGGTGCTGATAGCGTTGGTTTCGTGGATGTTGACGGCTGGTCCGTTCGCTTTTCCATCCTCTTCCTGTCTTCCTTTTTTCCGAGCATTTCCCCCATCATGCACATAGATGCGTACAGTTCATTCGGATCAGAGTACTTCGCCGATCGCATTGTGCGCGCGATGGTTTCGTCCGGTATCCCGTAAATGACCATGTCGATAGTCTGCTCATCGGTCAGGACTATATTTAATCGCCGGATTAAGTTTAATTTTTGAAAACAATAATCCCCCAGCGATTGTCCGGGTTTCGCCTCGTATAAATCCGCCTCTCGGAGCAGACGAGAAAATGGCATCGCTCGTCGAAATTGCGCCACCAAGAGCATCTTCATCTCCCTCCACGTGGTCATGGCACGCATACGTGTATCATACCACTGTCGCGCGTGCCCGCGTAATCGCGTTGCTATTAATCGCATTACGCAGCGGTCGTCCCACTTAAAACGCGACGCCAACTCGTCGATCCGTCGGACCCAGTTCTCGATCGAAATCTCCTCCTTGGTTGGATCATACACGGGGATGAGTAACTCGTCTCCCGGCCGTGCGTAGCTCGGCGATTTTGCACGCGAGTTCGAGCTGCATGCGCTCAGCGTTTCTAAAATGCGCTCAACGCGATCTAATCGGTCGTCTCCCCGCGGGCTACGCGATCGATCCCGTCGCGACCGCGAAGGGGTACGCGATCTCGAAACCCGTCGGTACGGGGTACGCGATCGCGTCTCCCGCCGTCGCTCCGCTACGCGCGATGGTGCTCGCGACCGTAGCAGCATTTCCTCCATCATCGATTCTACGCGTCTTAGCCGCGATTCCGGGGTGGTTTGGCACCCCCTTTCTTCACTGTCGCGCTCACAATTCACTGATGGACGATCGGCCATCGCGACAATACACAATTCACTCACTTCTACACTTAACTATGACGTCTCTTACACTGTGTTCAATAAAGTCTTTCAATACACTCGGCCACGTACCGCTGGGTGTATCCCACTTCTGATTTGTAAGAATAAAAATAATGCGATATTGCACAATCCGAGGGGGTTCGGATTGTAAGCGCGTTGTATGGGCGTTAAAAATACGGTCTTTCGCTCGCCACGACGGTTACAACCAGAATGTCCCCGAAGAAATGCTTCTAGCCTTAGGACACCCCTTCGCCAGCATGGCCTGCAATCTGTTTATTGTCGTAACCGCCCGTCACGGTTCCCTTCGAGGACCACCGACAACGTCGATGTTCCCCGCTCAACTTTCTCGGTCCTTGAATTTTCTTACACTACACTAATATGAAAAATGCAGATTTCGTTGTGAAGCTGTAAAAGTACTATTTTTATATTTTTATGGTAACAACATATTATTATAGCTATTATCCCTAATTTTTCTAGATTTTTTGGAGAAGTGAACCGTAGTTATAAAACTCAACAACCAATCTTTTTGAAATATTCGCGCGAAAAAGCAATCTTCACTTTACATTTTTATATGATCTTTATGCAGTGACTGCGTTACGTGATTTTTAATATTTCTATATTCCGAAGAACAATATATAGGGCCGACTCTCGATTATCCAGCCCCTGCAGGACCAGACCTCGGCCGGATAAACAAGTGGCCAGTTAATTTGGCAGCATGGTTTATACATTGTTATGTTTATACCAAAAAATGAATATTAAATATATTTATAATGTTTAATATTTATACACACGTATGTACATACGGTACATATATACAATAACACCATTTCAATATAATATAATGCTACGTAATATGTATGTAATATTTGTTTAATTTCATTTTTCACAAAAAAGTTGGTAATCTTTTCTGTTTCTTTTATTTCGTTTCGTTCGTTAATGTAATGTCACGCCACTTTCTAAAAAATGATATGTCAGTTGCTGATGAATCTTCTTCCTGTTCAACATACTTCGTCGCACTTACAAGTGCAATCTTTCCTTTTACGTGACTCACTTTCTCATCTCTATCTATATTCTAAGAAGTGCGGAATACTGTACTGAGAGATTTAGTACGAATGGAAAAGAAATTAATATGAGGTTGCGTATTTAAACAATTACAAATACATGTGACAATAATTATGCAAGAAAGCGAATAATTACAGAATATTTCATATCAACAAAAATGTGGCCGGATAAAGCGGAGGCCGGTTCAAATGGCGCTGGATAATCGGAAGTCTATTGTAAATAGAAGTTGTAAATTCAGTTAACTGAAACTATTTCATATATTTATATTTTGAAGTTTGAAAGATAATTTTAATGATTGGATTGGCAGAGTGACTACGGGTTCAGACTGTAAACCCATACTTAACATTTTCGTCATAAGTTCGTTATTCATTTATTCGTACCTATACAATATGCCAATAAGTGGTAGTAATTTCAAAACATGTTAAAGTAATTTTAAGAATATTTTACTCTGAAGTATACGCAGGAATAATTTCGGAGCACATTTTACGTAATTATCTCTCTAGCCACGGATTCTTCTACTTACGAGTATTACTTAGTATTTGCTAGATCAAATAAATGTATGAAATGACACCACACACCTGTACTTCAATCCAACCATATTTATTAACGATAAGTACTATTGAAATAGATTTCTTTTATTTATTAGGTATCAGAGAAGCTAAATGATTCTATAATTAACAAATCATATGAATAGTAAATCTATGGAAGCAAACTGAATTGTCATGTAGTTATGAATTAAAAAGAAAAATATAGGGAAGAAAGATTAATTTGTACGCGGCGCGAACACACGACCAACATAACCAATCTAAGATTTACAGGCAGAACCTATAACCACTCTTTTTTTTTTTTTATTGAAGTTGTTTATTGAAGCCAATGTGTGATACAATTTGAGAAATGGAAATTACAAATACATTCTCAATAAACTAAAGAATATCAGTTACAAAATTATCTTAAGACTAAAAGCTACATACGTAGCGCAGCGTAGTCATATAAAGTACGTCTGTGTTATACATGTTACGAACTGTCGCAGCTTCTTTTATATTAGATTGTTGTATACATAACGAGTCTAGGACATTTCTTGTTTATTATATAATCTCGGTCCAGAAATTGGCTATAAAACTGGTGAGTTCATTTTCTTGTTTGCTTATTTCTATGATGAATACTGGGGGGAAACGAGGGGAGTGGGGATTGATAGTTTCTATTATTTACATATATACATTATTTACATAGGAGTTTGGTATAGCGGTGATAGAATTGTTATCTGATGTTATTTAGCTAAGCACCAGTACTTTTTTGTATCGAGTCTATGTTTGTCTGTCATATCTCGCTGAGAGAGACTTTTATTGAATCTCCATAGGCTATTCACCGCTTTCCCATTTAAATTGGGTTCGTACATAATTGTTTTATTCCTGCTATTTCTGTTAACATGATAAATTATTGGTATATTGTTGGCATCTTGCAAGTAATTTTTGCTGTCTAAGTATAAAAATGCTTCTGGAGGTATAAATCCGGTTTTGCAAGTATTTTCGAAGTAACTAGGATTTGGATAAAAAGCGCCAGATATGAGACTATTTTCTTTCATTCTTGCCGAATGCGCGAAGTGGTTTCTTATCAGTTTTAACATATGACAGTCTATGCGCTGTATATTCGCTAGATCGTACAATTTTTTATTGCTTACATACTTTTTGTAGTTTGAAGTTTCTGATCTGTATACGCTTATACATGCTCTGATACAATTTCTTTCGAAAGATCTTATTTTTTCCATGAGAGATGCGGATATGTTGTACCATATGGGGCATCCATATGTTATTATTGGTCTGACTAGTGCTTGATAGCAAAGAATTTTTATTTTTTTGTGCAACTGCTTCGAGTAGAAGAGTCGTTTTAATTTCCAAAAAGCGTTCCGTGCTTTTGTTAGCTGAGTTTCTATGTGTTGATTGAAGTACAATTTTTCATCTAATTGAACACCTAGGTATCTAACAACACTTTTGTGCGGTATAGTTACACCTTCATTTCTTTTCTCTCTTATACTAAAGCTTTTACAGTGTTTTCTTTCCGAGTGACTAAGGTTGCTCATGTTTTGTTTGAATAATATTGTTTCGCATTTACTTGGGTTTATTTTAAGTTTCCAGGAATGGTAATAAAATTGGATTTTTTCGAATATATTTTGCAGTTCTACTTGTATGTTTTTTGTTTTGTTGCCGATTACATAAATAATCAAATCATCTGCAAAAGCTATAGATCGTTTACAGTTTGATTTGTTTAAACCGAATAAATTTAGGATATCACTATTGTAGATATTAAAAAGTATTGGAGAATTCACCGTGCCCTGTTGAAGTCCGTTAATGACGAGAAATTCTTTGCTGGATATAAATGAGCCGTCTGTCGTTACAAACGATTTGTTGGTTATCATGTTCCATACTGTTTTGGTTAGGTATAACGGAAATTTTCTTTTAATCATTTTGTATATTAAACCCGTAAGCCAAACTGTGTGAAATGCTTTTTCTATGTCTATCAGACACACACCGACTCTTTGGTTCGCATTGAGAGACCAGCAGATGTCGGATGTTAATTTATTTATCGCGTGGTTGGTGGAATGTTCGTATTTGAATCCAAATTGATTTTCGGGTATTATGTCATTTTTTTCGCAAAATTCGACTAAAGATTGATTTATAAGTACTTCGAAAACTTTGCTAATATTAGGGAGCAGACTTATTGGGCGTAAATTTGAAGGCGAAGAGCTATCGCTGTCTTTCTTTACTAGCGCAATTACTTTTGCTTTCTTCCACTTACGTGGGAAATAGTTATTATTGAGTGCATTATTGAAGATAATAGTATAATACCAAATAGTTTTCTCCGGCAAATGTTTCAGTACTATATTTGGTATTTTGTCTGAACCTGCGGATTTTTTGTTATTTACATTGCTGAATATTTTTTTGACTATTATGAAATTAGTGAAATAATTGATGATATTATCTGGCTGTTTCGGATTATCTGCAAGATTGTCGTCAGAAAAAACACTTACTGTCTTCTTTTCTAGTTTATCTATTGAAATTTCATTTTTTAGCTTGTCAGTTTCTGCGATTATTATTCTACTTAGTTGTTCGCGGCCTAAATTGAGATTTTGAGTGTGGGTTTTTGCAAAATGAGCGCCTATAATATTTAGCTTTTGTACGGTGTTTGTGACTATATAATTATCCTTTTCGTCTTTCTCAGTAGTGCTTGGGTTTAGGTCAGCGTCTACTAGCAAGTTTCTATTTTTATCGGGTATTTTTATGACAGGAATTGTAGCTTTGCCTTTAGGCCTGAAAATTTGGTTGACCTGCGGGAACAGTTTCATCGGATCGTTTAGGGGGATATTTTTTATTTTATCATTCCAATATTTGTTAATAGAGGTTTGAAATTTTTGTTTCAATTTGATTTTTATATTGCTAAGTAAGCTTTTTAAGTTTGCACGATCGCGGTGTTTTTTAGTCGTGTAGTTACGTCGTATTTTGTTTATTTGTGATATTAGGTAACTTTTATCTTTTTGTAGTTTCCTAATTTTATCATTCATGTATGATTCACAGGAATTTCTGTCGGGTACTAATGGGACTGCTTGCTGTATAGCTTCTTGGATGTGTTTTTCTATGTCTGTAAGGAAGTCGTCTATCTGTTTTACTGTCAAGTTAATGTTATTATATATTTTTACATTGCACTGTTCATTTCAGATTTTTTGAAATTTTGCCCAGTCGGTTTTTTTGAAGTTAAGTTTTGCTTGTTCGTCTTGTATTTCTAAATGAAAAGTGTTATTAATGCGAATTTCCATTTGCAAAGCGTTATGGTCGCTATCGTATTCTATTGTTTTGAGTTTGGAATCAAGAGGAATATTTAGAAATTCTATTCTAGCGTCGGCGAAACATAAGTCGATGAATGAGTTCCCTGTAGGGTAGGAGGACAGTTCTGAGCTGTAAAGTTGAGTTTTGTAAATTTTATCGTAAGCATCGAGCCATTTGCGAATAAAACTCCCCTTATTATTATTACAATCATTTCCCCAAGATGTGTGTTTCGCATTGAAGTCGCCCGCTATTATATAGTAATTTTCTGCTTTATCTAATTTCAGAGTTTTAAACAGATTCGTAAACTCTTTGTTAAAATTTTCACATTTTCCGTATGTGGTATATGATGAAACTATAAAGATATTTTCATTTTTATTTAGGTGTAGTTGTATAATCGTTGATTCGAGGTTACCTTTGTTATTTTGACATGAATTTAGTACTACGTGATTAAATTTTAACGGCTTCTTTACTAATACTGCTGTTCCTCCTCCTTGCGTTGCGTTTGGTCTATCTGTTCTTATAATGTTATAGTCTTTAAATTGTATTTTATGAGTTGGATTAGTTTTTGTTTCCGATAGTAGTAATATATCAGGATCATATTTGTTAATTAGTTTTAATAAACTTGCTCTTCTTTGATTCGTGATAATCGAATTCACATTTATTGCTATTAATTTAATTGACTTTATCGATAAAATTTTTTTATCCTGTCGTGTAGTGTTGGTATCTAATCCAGCCATCCTTTATAAGTTAATCGCTTTCTATTGCTCTGCAGAGATTCTCTATTCTTTCTTCGTTTCTTTTAGATCTAATATCTATTTTTTCTATGATGCCTTTTAGAGCGTTAATTGAGACTACAATGGCCTATAACCACTCTGCCAATGTATTCAGTGACATTAACCTTTCTATTTTAAGATATACTGTGGAGAAATAGTGTCAGTTGACTGAATCTATTATTTTTATTATCTATATATTATTCTTCCAGGTGTAGAACTATTAAAAATCACGTACGGTATTCACTGCATGAAAAACATAAGAATTTAAAGTAAGGAATGCATTTTCGCGCGAAATACCTCGACAAAATTGATTTTTAATTTTTTTAATTACAACGCACAATTCCAAAAAATCTGAAAGATATTGGGGACAATCGATGTAATAATATGTTATCGTAAAAATATAAAAGTAGTGTTCTTACAACTTCACTACGAAATCTGCATTTTTCAGATTTTTTTAGGGTTTTTCCATTTTGTACACCTAAACTTTGCAATAAAAAAAATCCGGAAAAATTTTCTAACATATATCATCATATTTCTAATATGTCAGATTTTTCTCAGAATTTTTGCTTGCCATTAAATGGGACAAATATGGGAAAAACAGATATTTCATTTCTTCCCCATTACTACCCCCCAGATCGAAATAGAGGGTTGAAACTTGGTGTGGAAGCTTTTCTTTGGCTAAGTTATCAAATGGTACATCAAAAGTCTAATTTGGTTCAAGGGCAGTTTTGATCCCCTTATCCGGCTATACTTTTTAACTTGTGAGGGACGCGAACTGGCGACCAAAATATTTCATACGGATTTCATTGGCGGACCACAAAGCATTCTCATGCTATCGTTGCGTTGAATTGTCACGGCGGCAATGCGGCAACCCTGTCTATGATTCTTGGCAACGCTGCTGCCTCTTGACGATTTCTCCCCTTGCCCTGATGACGCACAATAAGTAGCTGTGAATTACTCAACACTTTCGTGAAGGAAAACGATAGTGGCTCCGCCTCGTATTCGTCAGGTAGCCACATGCTTGTAAGGATTGATCTTACTGTAACGAAATCTACCATGCCTACGAAATCTGTGACGTCACAGATTTCGTAGGCGTGGTAGATTTCGTTACAGTAAGATCATTACCTACAAGCATGTAGCTGCCTGACGCATACGAGGCGGAGCCACTTTCGATTTCTTTCACGAAATCATAAAGTAATTCGAAGCTGTTTATTGCGCGTTAGCGGGGCAAGGGAAGAAATTGTCTGAAGGCAGCGCAGCATTGCCATGAATCAACGGCGGGGTTGCCGCGTTGCCGCCGTGACAATTCATCGCAATCATTTCACGAGAGCGACTTATGGTTCGACTGTGAAGTCCACACGAAATGGTTTGGTTGCAAGTTCGCGCCCCACGCAAGTTTAATTTTTTTCCTTATAATTTTTTCTCATTTCTTGACTACATGATAATATTGTTTCATTCTGCAGTTTTACTATTCATTTACCTTGTTATTTATAGAATTATTTGGATTCTTCAACACCTAATAAATAAATAAACTTTAATTCAGTAGTACTTATCTGTTCGGGATTAGCGGATCCCGTTAAGAATATTCTTTATGACACGGACGTGCCTAGCTGGCTATTTTTGAGATTTAGGAATTTTCGTTTACAGGCATGCAATTTAGATTTACCTATTTCCTGGCGAGCAACGGCGCAGTTTATTACTTAGTTTTAGAAATCCGCGTTGCTCGTCCTCAATAGTCGAAGACGTGTCATAAACGGGGAAGGCTCCGAAGGGTACCCTGACATCTGTTTGTAACGGTACAGAAGCCGCGGTCAATAAGTACCTGGAGGAACCTTCCTCGCGTTGTCAGATATCGCCACCACCCCACTCCCACACATAGGGCCCACGGTGACACTCTTCCCCAGGGTAGCGCGCCCAGGGCGCAAGGGAGAGTTCGACTTGCTGATTGGTAATTTCCAAAACATTAAGTGAACCAATCAGCAAGCAGTAGCAAAAATGGGAGACATGGCAGCTTCGCCAAAAAAACGTAATGGGCAGATTGGAAAGAGACTCCTCCGCGTACACCGCGGGAGAAACAGATCCCGAGTCGCGTAAGATAGAAAAAAGACGACTTCCTCGTGGATCGACTGCCGATCACGAGCGCGAAGTAATTATTGAGAAGTAGGAACAGTCCCTAAATAGACAGCGTACCGGATTATGTTAAAAACCATACAGTCCACTTTGTTCTTCTGAACTTTAAAGTCATTCGGGATACAGTAGTTCTCCGTAGTCTTAGATACATTGAAACCGCACGCGTTCATAATTCAACGGTATTTCCGGGCGCGAACATTATCAGTAATAAATGGAGTTGACTTGAAGTAAAAGTGCATCGCTTCATTCCATATATTTATTTGATCGAGGAAATGCGAAGTAATATCCATAAGTAGAAGAATCCGTGGCTACAGAAACGATTGCGTAAAATATGTTCCTAAATTATTTCTGTGTATACTTCACAGTAACATAGTTTTAAAATATCTTTTACATGCTTTTAAATTATTGTTACTTATTTACATATTGTATAGTTAAGGATGGAAAAAATGTATGAAAAAATAATGCGCTTGTCCAAGGCACGAACTTGTGACCAAAATGTTTAGTACACGTTTTATAGTTTCACACCATAGTGACTCTGCCAATGTAACTATTAAAATCAATTTTCTAACTTCAAAATATAGACATGTGAAATATTATAGCTTCAGATAAACGATAAGCGAAGTCATCGAACTGAAGAATTATGAAACTCGATGCGCAAATACTGTAGGACACAGTAATACTAATCTACCTTTCGTCGGTGTTAATTTTCATTGTTAGGAGGTGAAATGAATCCCCAAAGTTTTAGCATTTCTTAGTTTTCTCAGTATAACTTTATAACGGTAAGGGATAGATCAAAACTTCAAAGGAATACATTATTCAGTTTTCTTATAATCTACAAACCTACGACAATAAAAGTTATCTCTATCGTTCAATTCCTTTTAAAGAAACAAATTATTTATTTTTGTGCATAACGGTAAATTATAGAAATGATTATTATATACTAAAAAGTTTCCATTTTGAGCGATTTAACGAAATATAATGTTAGGAGCTTGGGTCGCGAGCAGCGCGAGAGGCCGGCGGAGTATTGTTTAGGAATACGGTATGAATTTGTAAGTTTGGAGTGCGAACGAACCTGACGCGAAGCCAGGGAGTCGCTAGGATTATTGACGACGAGGACGAACCCGATGCGAAATCGGGGAGGTGCAGGAGGTTGAAACGTCGCAGACGATCCCGATGCGAAATCGGGGAGCTGTAGAATGCGGATGAACCTGATGCGAAATCAGGGAGCCGCTGGGATAGGAGAGTTGCATGGACAAACCCGATGCAACATCAGGGAGCCACTAAGGTTAGAATGAGCTTTAATTTGGATATAGAGTGTTACGAACGAACCTGATGCGAAATCAGGGAGTCGCAAGGATTGTTAGTAAAGGCATCGTAACTAGTAATTATTTAATATATCGATACAACGCGAGCGGTAAAGCTGTATCGTGTGGGAACGTTACTTCGACTTGGATTATGATATTGATGGTTGGGTTTAATTAACGACTCTCAAGTTTATCACGGGCAATGAACAATATATTACTGAATAGTGATATACAATTGTCAATGACGCGGAAGTTGAGTGTTGAGAAGTTAAACTATTTTACCTATTTGATGCTCGGGTTTGACGCACTGGCAATGAGGGGGTTTGATTCGGAAACGAGTGTAGAGGTTGCCGTAATAGGATTTATACCGACTCGCGGATCCTATATGGTTTAATGTTGGTCCGAAAGGGAACTAGCGCCCGATCTTGCTGGATGAGACTATTCTCGAACGTACGTGAAGCAGAGTAACGTCTTGACTTCTTGCTTGGTACTGCCCCCGAGGCTTAGATTTCGGGGGTTTATATACACCGAAATCGAGCGAAGAATTCTTGAAGATTTCCATATAAGGAAATGTATGAAGGGGTTAAACGCTGAGTCAATTCCGCTTCCAGCAATCCGGGGTGCAAGCTCCCTCATATCGGGGAGATAACTCTAAACAGTGCGTCCTTTCATTTTCCTTTTTAGACGAGAGCTGGAAGAAATTCCAGTGAACGAAATAATATTTTAAATATTACCCACACGAAACAAGAAAATAAAATATTTTTTTTGTTTGCGTCTTTGTTAAAAACAATTAATTACTGTTATAAGCATCTTACTATATTTTTGGTCGATTCTTCATTCTATTTGTATTTTTCACCCTAAAATATGTATTTTCTATTATAGTTCATGGTAGAATATATATTCGATACTTAAAAATTTATAAAAAAATTGTATTACACGTGTACATGAAATATATTGCAAAAACGCCTGTTCTCGAGTGATTATCGCGATCACCCTCTCCCACATATCAAATATTGCTTTATTTCTCACATATTTATTTAGTTGGTTAATGCAAATATTTTCGGAACATACATATACATACATGTTGATTATGGGCGAAGAGTTTTTTCCCCTTTTAACAGGGAGAGTCTGATCGTGATGGTTCCGAATAGTCATCCGAAATCAGGCGTTGCAAAAAGTTCCATATATACGTGCAAGAAATTTTTTTAAATATATCTTTCAGAATGGAATATATACTAGTCCTTCAAATATGATACAACATATTTACTTTATGGTGAAAAATACAAACGGAGTGATGAGTCGAACAAAAACGTAGGCATGTACGAATAACGGTAATTAATTGTTTTTAACAACGACGTTAACAAAAAAAATGATTTTATTTTATATTTCGTTATATCGTTTAAAATGAATACTTTTTGGTATATAATATAACAATTTCTATCATTTACCGTTATACAATAAAAAACGGAGAATTTGTGCATTTAAACCAAATTGCACTATGAAGATACCTTCCATTGTAGTGGGGTTGTAGAACATAAGAAACTGATCAATCTATCCCGTTAAAGTTTTGTCCTATCCGTTATCATTACAAAATTATAGTCAAAAAGGTAAAAGAAAAACTAAAACTTTGGGAGTTGATTTTACTCCCTGAAAGTGAAAATTAACACCAACGAAAATTAGCTTTGTGTTACTGGGGACCTACACTACTAGTTTACCGAGTTTCAGAATTTTTGAGTTTGGTAACTTCCTTCGTGAATCTACACCTTTTTCTGGTTATGTATTTTCCTTCCGAATGTAGAAATATTAAAAATCACGTGCGCTACTCACTGCATAACGGGCATATAAAAATTTGAAGTAACAGTCCTTTTTTCGCATTAAACACCTTGAAAAAGTTGGTTTTTGATTCTTTGAACCACGGTGCACTTTTTCAGAAAATCAAAAAAAATTGGGGATAATAGTGTGTTATTACGATAAAAGTATAAAAATAGTGCTCTTACAACTTTATTACGAAATATGCATTTTTCAAATTTTTATAAGATTTTTCATTTTTTACACCTAAGTTTTGCAGCAAAAAAAAATTCGAAAACATTCGTCAACATATATTATCATATATCACATTTCAAAATGTAAAAAAAATGATTGTACAACTACATTGTACTCTGTCTATAAGTGTGCGGGGGACGCGTTGCGTCTACAAGCCAGCGCCGTTCGTTTCGTTTTTCTGTGCATAAACATATCGCGGTGCCGCTTGCCGGGCTCAAAACAAAACGAGGTGCGAGCTATGGCAGTGCGAAAAGCGTGACGACACACGTATAGACAGGCTTCAATGGGGAGTAGTACAGCGAGCTGCTGCTACACTCGCGCCAATTCTCATTGGGTCTTTCCGATTAGGCGCCTCCTCGCCGAGAACAGCTGAACTAAAGTTTACACGTTTTTGGTCTGTATCATCATCAATATGGCGAAATCACACGGGAAAGCATGCTTTTGCCAGTTTCGACTTTTCCTTCTTATATGATAAGATTTTGCGTCGAACGATAGCTCATTTGAAAGGGGAGACTTCAGTGAAGTGCGCTCTAGTCGTCATTTAGCCCCCGAATCTAAGCAATTTTCGTATAGAAAGAGAATGTTCTCAATGAAATGAGGACCAGAGGGCACTGCGCTGAAGCCTCCTCTTACAAATGAGCTATCGTTCGTCGCAAAATCTCATATAAGAACGAAAAGTCGAAACTGGGAAAGCCATATTTTTGGCTTATTTTGTCGGTAACCTGGACACTCTGTTTTACCGTGAGTCTACCCCTTTAAGAATTTGCGATCAATGTTCCGTCGGAAACGAAAGAAATTCCAAAGTGCGAAAATAAGTGGTTCGTCTCCAAGTAACCGAGGACAATGGTTCGTAAATGATTTATTAAGTTTTTTAAGAGATATTTATCTACCGAGGAAAAGTACATGAACTACCAGTAATGGAGAAGTCTCCGACATAAGTTTATTTAATATTTTTAAGAATTTAGGTGCAAAATAACTTGCACTATTTTGTAATTACACTTATTTTTGTCGTATAATATCAATAAAAATCTTGGCATTTTCATCTGATGAAAAATGTCGAAAGTTCTGATCTACTGATCTCCATGATCCCGGAATTATGTTTACCTTCCGTATGAACATCGACAGTTCCTTGGGATGAGTAAATAGATTTTGTTTTACTTTTTCTCAGAAAATTATGTACTGTGCTTGTTAGCGAGAGCTATTCCTTTTTCACGTATCGTTCCTTTAGCGGTTCTGGGGTAAGTGCCGTGAGGTTCATCACAGTCCTCTTACCAGAAGGCACCCTTGCCTTCCCCACTCCGTGGCCAGCTCCTCAAGAACGGAAAACCTTATTGTTTATAGCAACGCAACGTCGGGCTGCTTGCTATCTCCTTCTAAATTCATAAATCAGTCCCAGCGGTCGATGGCTTGGAGACCCAACGTGGTCGCCAGCCATCGCCCGGTTTCTGACTTTTCAAGTAACCGAGACGCCGGACATCGGGAGGTAATGTCTGGAAAGTCTCAAGCGCTAGGGCACTTTCCCCGGCCCCACGTAGTCTAAGTCCCGGTAGTAAATCAGTCACTGGCAAACAATGCGTCGCTTGCGACCCTTAGCCGGCTGCAAAATACGCGGACGCTAACACGGCCAACCTGACCTGCTTCACGCTCCCGGGAAGCATATGACCACATAGAAAATAGTTCGATCTAGCAATAGCCAAAAACCGTAAGCTTCCGGCGCCACGCGCCCCATGATGTCCGTGCTTGTTCCTCACTCGACCGACAACCATATTACGTCAATCCACCAACACCACATTTCTAAATACGCATTATACTAGTTCAGCAGTCTCCAATGACAGCGCGCTTTACGGGACACACATTAACAATAAATCAGCGCTCCTCCAACGACAGCGCGCTTTACGGGGTGCGCATTATCACTCAATCGGTATACCTCCAACGACAGCGCGCTTTACGGGGTCCGTGATAATACATAACTATCTTTAATGTTCAACAACAACATAGCGTGGCAGGTGGAAGGGGTCATGTACAATTGAACAACCATATTTACTGGTTACGGTGTTTTTAATGCTAAATAAACATAACATTGTGTACAATCTTGTGTCAGCAAGATGTTCTACAAAAGCAGAATAAAACGGCGTTTAGCGAATACAATTTAAGATGTTATGAGAAAACTGGGTTACAATGATATAAATTTCTTTGCTACCGACGCGCTAACATGGCCTATCCGCATCTTCGTCTTCCATTTCGAAGTCGGCGTCCCACTCGCCTTTCCAAAGTTTCAATCGATCCTTGGAAACTGTTTGGGATCTACCTGACTTTCCTACAATTGCGTAGCGATCACTAGGCAACGTCTTTGTTACAGAAAAGGGGCCGCTACATTTATTATCTAGTTTCGCCTTTCTATTATTATCACCCGGTATTAAAAAAACGGTGTCTCCTTCTTCAAAGTTGACGGTATCCTTACGCGACTTATTGAACCTATTCTCTTGAGCTGACGCGTTTTCCCTTAAACGATTAGCTGCTACAATCCTGTCATGTTCTACGTCAATGCGATCGTCTGCAGGTAATTGATCCTCCGCGCGCATAATATTAGCCGGACCAAGTTCCAGACCGAACAATAACCTACTGGGCGTAAACCCTGTGGATTTCTGTACGGTCGTGTTTAGGGTCAGCATTATTTTTGCCAATTTGTTCGGCCATTCTGTTTCTTTCTTTACTTCTATTGAAATGAAGTTAGTAACTGTTGCCACGTATCGTTCAACCTGACCGTTAGCACGTGGCGTGCCCGAGGAAATAAAGTGCGTTTCGCAGCCGTGTTTTTCAATAAATTGCTTAACTGGCTTGTAGGTAAAATTAGTTCCTCGGTCAAGAATGACCATACGCGGCGCTCCAAATAATGTGAGGCGTTCCCGGAACACCGCTAAAGTTTCGGGACCACTCAAGGTCATTAATGGGACTAATTGCAGATATTTTGTGAAGGCGTCTATAATTAACAGAATATGTTGATACCCTTCTTTCGTAACGGGGAACGGGCCCAGGCAATCGCAGTGTATCGTATCGAACGGGATGCGTTTCTTAGGTATTGAGTGTAGGAACCCCTGCTTCGGCCCCGTGTGCCGTTTGGAGATTAGACAAGTCAGACAATGGCTGATATATTTCTTTACAAATGCTCGCATTCTGGGAAACCAGTATTTTTGTGTGACGCGATCATACGTCTTGTCGAGGCCCACGTGGCAATTTTCGTCATGGTATAGACGTAGTAAACCCAATCTAGTCCCCTTTGGAACGAAGCTGCGATATACCGTGCGCCCTGTATCCCGGAGTAACTTCCGACACAAAATTCCCTGCCTAAATTCAAAGTCCGACGATATGCTGTGGCCCGAATTTAATTTGTTGGCAATCTCGCGCGTTTCATCATCGTTTCTCTGCGCCGCTTCTAACCAGGATCCTTCACAGACGAGGTTAACTCGGTAATCTTTGCGCGGGTTTCTACTTAGATAATCGACGTGTTCTATGCATTTACCTTTCCGAAATTCCAACTCGAAAGAATAATCTTGAAGAAAGATCCACCACCTAGCAACTCGTGGCACAAGATCCTTCTTCATTCCCGTCGCTTTCACGGCGCTACAGTCCGTTACAATTTTGAAATTGATGCCCAGGAGGTAAACACGAAAATGTTTTAGCGCGTTTACGATAGCCAGCGTTTCCAGTTCGTACGAGTGGTAGCGCGATTCTTCCGAGGTTGTACGCCTACTGAAGTATGCTACTACCCTCAGCTCGTTATCTATTTTTTGGAATAGAATTGCACCATAGCCAAGAGCGCTAGCATCTGTATGCAACTCTGTTTCTCTTTTTGGGTCGAAAATAACCAGTAAAGGTTTTGAGCAAAGTTTTTCTAAGATATATTTTCGTGTTTCCTCCTGTTCATTGCCCCAGCTCCAAGGTTTGTTCTGTTTAGTGAGCCTGGTAATACAAGCCGTTCGTACAGCAAATTCAGGTATGAATTTTCGGAAGTAGTTAGCCAGGCCCATAAACTGCCGCACCTGCTTCACGTTCCTTGGGACTGGTGCTTCTAGCAATGAATTTGTTTTTGCCGTGCCCGGTCTAATTCCCTCGGCCGAAACTTCCCTTCCCAGGTATTCGACAGTCGTTTCGAAAAATTTACATTTTTTTAGATTCAAAGAAAATCCGGCTACATCGAGAGCACGTAAAACCTGTTCTAGTCGCTCGAGTCCCTCTTGTACCGTTTCCGACGGAATTAAAATGTCATCTAGATAGACTAAGGCAATTTTATTTCTTAGATTACCCAAAGCTTTGTTTATCGCACGCTGAAAAACGGCCGGGGCATTGGCTAAACCGAACGGCATACGCAAAAATTCGTAATGCCCATCAGGCGTGACAAATGCCGTTTTTGCCACCGAATCTTCCGCGATTGGAATCTGGTAGAATCCCGAAGCCATGTCTATGATCGTAAAATACTTCCCCGAACCTAACCTATCTAATTGGTCCTCTATTAACGGTAAGGGAAAACGGTCTTTTATCGTTATTTTGTTTAACGCGCGGAAATCGACGCACATGCGATCCTCGCCATTTTTCTTTTTTACTAATATTACCGGACTAGCATAAGGTGACGTGCTTTCGCGTATCACTTCGTTCGCCAATAAGTCGTCTACGATACCGCGAACCTTTTCTCGTTCAAAGAGCGATAGCCGGTACGGGTGATAATTTATTACGCGATCTTCTTTCGTCAAAATTGACATTTCGCCTGTACTCACGCGTCGCACCTTACTACCGGACGCCAGCATGTGTCGGTACTTATTCAATAGCGTTGTCGCAGCCCCCGCCCCCTCCACATTCGCTTGGTCCATGGCATAGCGGGGGTGGTCAGCAACAGCACCTTCTCCAGCGCGCACTTGTTTGCGCTCCAACGTCGTCGTCCCGTCTGAATCGGTAATCATGCGTAGGCCATTACCCATGATGATATTTTTCCCTACGATTACGTCGTACGGAATCGTCTCATCTGGCACGACGTACAAATTCGTCTCGACCGATATTTCCTCTACTTGAATCGTCGTAGTGGTACCTCCGATCGCGCTTACCGAATCCCCGATACCTCGCAGGGTAGTAGTTTGCGGAACAATAGTACACTTCGCCCGCTTAGGTACCGATTCCCGCACTATTGAGCAAACCGCACCATTGTCAAGCAAACAGTTTTCGATGGTCATGCCTCCAAACCGTATCGGGGTCAATTTATGACCCACCGAATAACACACGTTCACTTGGTTGCTGCTACCTTTCACGTCAAACCTTCTTGGTACCTATCCACCTCGACTCGCCCGCTGCTTTGCCCAGCAGCTAGCTTCTTCGTGTCCCCTCTTCGAGCAGTAGGTGCAGGAAGGAACCCCCTTTCTCTCGGTCATCGACCCTTGCCTCGGTAAGCTACGTTTCAACGGGCTCCGGCTCCGGTCCCTACGTTGCTTCGTGCACCGCCGCGCCGTATGTCCGTACTCGTTACACGAATAACATCGTTTTGGCATTTGTGACGAATGCCTCTCCGGTTATCGCTTTTCTTCTTGAGTAGCGACCACTTTCTTATAATCGGCGATTCCCACCAGTAGCTCCGTCGTACAGCTAAAACGAGCGTTTATCATGGCTTGTCGCACGTTCACATCACCTATCGTGCTTATAATTAACTCTACTAGTTCCGCCTCCGAGAAACACACGCCCGTTTGTTTTAAGTACGATAACTTTGTGCGCGCGTAATCGGCGTAACTGACCGCGATGTCACTTGAGTATTGCAACGCGCGCAGCACCCGGTCGTGCAATTTCCGTTCGGTAACGAACACGGCACATAGGTCCTCCCTGAATTTTTCCCATCGACACGGCCTTGCGTCCCACCGTTTATACCATGTTTTCGCACGTCCTGTCAACGCGTGTGTCGCCAAACTCAGTCGCTGATTCAGTGCTTCCTTGGTGATTTCTTCGACTCGGTCGCACCACCCTTTGGCGTCATCCCCGAGGTCCTCACCGCTGAATTCCGGTACAGCCGAAATGGGCAATGGTGGTGCGGTCGATGCCGATGTTGACGCCACGCTCTCACCTATGCTTTGCAGCACGCGGCGAACCAAATCCTCTATACTCGGCTGAGACGGATTAGAGCTCTCCATGGTTCCACTTTTTTTTTTTTTTTTTCTTTTTCACGATATGAAATTAGAAAAACTCGGATATATGTGTAATTCTGTATAGAACAGGTAGTCTGTCTCTCAACACAGTCACAAAAACAGCACAATTACACAACGCGAGTACGCACAGGTTCACTATCCCACATCTGATGTTAGGGAGAGCTATTCCTTTTTCACGTATCGTTCCTTTAGCGGTTCTGGGGTAAGTGCCGTGAGGTTCATCACAGTCCTCTTACCAGAAGGCACCCTTGCCTTTCCCACTCCGTGGCCAGCTCCTCAAGAACGGAAAACCTTATTGTTTATAGCAACGCAACGTCGGGCTGCTTGCTATCTCCTTCTAAATTCATAAATCAGTCCCAACGGTCGATGGCTTGGAGACCCAACGTGGTCGCCAGCCATCGCCCGGTTTCTGACTTTTCAAGTAACCGAGACGCCGGACATCGGGGGGTAATGTCTGGAAAGTCTCAAGCGCTAGGGCACTTTCCCCGGCCCCACGTAGTCTAAGTCCCAGTAGTAAATCAGTCACTGGCAAACAATGCGTCGCTTGCGACCCTTAGCCGGCTGCAAAATACGCGGACGCTAACATGCTTGTGTAGTGTTCTGAACATTTTCCATTTTCAATATTATATTGGTGTTCTAAAAATGCGAAATACTGATGTAAACAATCCAAAATTATTTTGGATACTCTGCGACTACGTGAATGTCTTTACAGAGTTCTCGCCTTGTAAGTCCCTATGAGGTATATGCTTTTGGGTCTATAACGTGATATGGGCACTAAACGTGTAGTTGGGCACCTGGACGTTGTACTACCTTGTTGTTGGGTGACGACGGTGAATGTAGAAAAGGGCAGCGAGCGAAGGAGAAAGAGGGTCTGAGTGTTGAGCGAGTAACTAATAACAGAAAAAAGTGACTGTTGAATTATTACTAATGCTAAGCTAGCGAAAGCAATAATGCCCAACGTTCACATATCTCTAGACTAAACTAAGGCGATAGAAAGGCAACCAGACGTGTCTGGATTTCGTTACACAACGTCAAGAGATTTCGTCGCCAGGCAAAGTCATAAACAGTCTCGTCAAGAAAAGCGGACCCCAATCTTCTTTTGGGTGTTCGCGCCATTCGCTTTCGAGAACTAGAAACAGCTAGACGTGTTTTTCTAAAGCCGCAGTAATAAAGTGAGGCTGATAGATATAAACTGCTTCATTATTTAATAACCCATTTCAAATAGTAACTATCCTTTCGTTTGTCAGTGTGACAGTAAAACGTTTTTATTTTCGCTTATTTCGTTATGAAAATTTTACTAACATATTTATGAGGCTTTTCTGGGTAAGATACGACCAAACATGATATAATTTAAATTACATTTAATTGTTTCACGGATATTAACATTTTTTAATTATCGCTCAATAGTGGTCTAAATTAGGTCTGCACAACGTGTGCTCCGAAGCAGAAAGAGCTTTCCCCATTCTGCTTCTATCACCTGAATGTATGTGTAGTGTCTCGCGACTCGCAGGCGACTACCACTCGCAACCTCCCACCTGGCTCGCAAGCTTGCGACCAATCTATCAACTGTTACTTTTCTCACTTCCTCTTCTGTTTCTAGTAATACATAGGAAAATACGTTATAATCCGTTAAATGTCACAAAGTATTTTTGTCGCCGTACCCGTGAGCAGCTCTGATTGATTGGTGTGGCACAACAAACTACAAACAAAATTAAGATAAAATTTTGGGGGGAGAGGGAGGGGGATGAGTAAACCTTAATTACCAAATTTCAGTGACGGGCCTTTAATAGCTTTCAAGATATTAATTAGAATAACACATTGGATTTTGCCTATACGTGCATGCTTTTGCCAGTAGCTGTGTAAGCCTGCGGCCGCCACTTGGCTGCTGTTCCCACAAGCACGTGGCCTTTACCCTCTTGCTGTTTCTGCAAACGCAGGAGAGAACGTATCCAACGGATGAACTACTGTAGTTTAAAATTGTGGCAGCCTGAATAAGGCGACCGGCTCGAACCTAATTCAATCATAACTACTCTACCTAGCACCTAAATTAATTCATTAGGTTCGAATTAGGTTCGGATCGGACCCCTTTATTCTGGTCGCCGTGAGGCGGCCGGTAACATATTCTGCATCTAGCTTCTCACATTGATTATTCGTCGCTGACCACTACGCTGCTGCATGTAGAAACAGTAGATATGGCACGGTTTAGGGCTGACTTATGCGAAGGCACAGACGCGCAAAGTGCGTATAGACCAGTGTTTCCCAACGTGGGGCCTTGCCCCCTGTGGGGCAATTTGATTGTTAAGGGGTGCAATTCGAAAATGGACTCGTCCAGAGTTTAAGATAACCGTATGGCGACTCTCAGTAATAATACTCATATATAGTAATAATTCTCATAACTAAATTGGAACCTAACATAAAATCTCTTTACAGCGAGCATGAAGCGCAAGGATCTCACTAAATTTAAAAACGAAATACGTAGTAATAATTAAAATAATATAGAAAAATCTTTCATTAAAATTATTTGTACTTGAATTTCAGTTTTCCATTATATGTTTTGAAAATTTACTTACTGTATTTCCTCAATAATTTCCTAGTGATTTCTTCTTAAAACCTATCATTTAAGTTTCTTCAGTGAACAATTCAATTCTTGAAAATTAAAAATTATGTATATGTTACATAGGAGACATAAGAATTTTAGAAAGACTTAATTGGGGCATGGCACAAAAAAGGTTGGGAAACACTGGTATAGACAGAATTCACTGCAGTAGTACCAATCTTTTTCGAGAAAAGTCTCGGAAACTAAGGGCGAGTGGTGATTATATGTATAGGAAAAAGTTGTTCAAAATGTTGATTTCTACAATATATTTAAAAATCATAAAATCGGTAGAACATCTCCCCCCCCCCCTTTTCTAAATAATTACCACTTTTTCTTTATTAAGGTAAATGACGATAAAGCAAAATGTCTCTTGCATAACTTTATCATGCAAAATTTTTAAAAATTTCATATTGTTCGCCATTATCGCCAATATCACGAACAAAAGTTCGTTCAATATTCTGTTCAACAGAGACGCGAAAATGGAGCTCGTAAGAAACAGAATAATAACTCAAACGAGTGCCTCAATTCTGATAAAACCAGTACTTCTTCCATTACAACTACGTCAATTAAAATTGATAAAATTTAAAAAATAACAGCATCGTATGCTGTTGCATGGGAAATTGGAAGAGCTAAAAAATATTTTACGAACAGTAAATTTATTACAATTTGTGTCGTTGCAATGGCGAAAGCTTTTGGAAATAATTTGGCTGTAGAATTTCAAAGTATTTGTTTGTCCCGCACTACGCTTGCCAAACGGTTTACTAGTATTAATGATTATTTAATAAATGAGCTCCATACTTTAATTCAAAACTGTAAATATTTTCTTTATCTTTAGATGAAGGTACGGACGTGACTGATGTTGCCCAGTTGTCAATTTGTATTTGGACGGTTTAACCTGATGTTTAAATTAACGAAGAATTATTAGAATTAGCTTCCTTTGAAGGTAGAAGTAGAAAAATATACGAATTTTAACAGATGTTCTTGTATTGTAACCGTCGGAGTGCCAAGCATGAGCAAGACAAAGAATTGTCGGTATATTAAAATCAAACTTAATCAATTGATCAAATTTTCCATTGCATAACTTACCAGGAAGTTTTATGTATTGAATCTTTAAAATCATTCGCGGTAATGAAATTAATCACTAAAGTTACAAATATCAGAGAAGGCAATCGCTTGCTTCATTATAGGAAACTAAGATTATTTTTAGAACGTAGAAAGAGCGATTTTAATGATTAATATAATGTTGTATACGGAAACGCGTTGATTAAGTGCCGAAAGATTATTAGAACGTTTTGCGCATTGCGGAAAAAGTTAATTATATGACGAAGACTTGATTTTCTGTGCAATTTAGAGTTTTTAACAGACATAACGTCCCACTTAACGATTTAAATTTAAAGTTGCAGGATAAAGGTGACAATATTGCACAATTATTTTGATATATGAATGGTTTTCGTTGTAAATTTGAATCTTTTGCTACTGAAATAGCATCAGAGAATCTGTTTCATTTTCCTTGTTTTTTAGAAATTAAAGGAGAAATCCCTGAGAGTAACTTTTCAGAATTTAGGCAAAATATATTAGATATATTAAATGAATTTAATTACAGATTTAAAGATTTAGAGAAATTATAAAATGATATGAAACTGTTTGCAAATCCACTATATATTCTAATTGAAAATTAACAAGTGTATTTGCAGTTAGAATTATGCGATCTGCAAACAGATCCGTTCCTTACAGTAAGGAAAGGAACAGGTACTGATTTCTTCAAATCATTATTGCCCGCAGAACAATATAAAAAATTACGTGATTTTGGTTTAAAATTCTTTTCTATGTTTTTGTCTACATACAAGTATGTGAATGTAGTATTTCTGTGATGAAATTAATTAAATCCAATCGTGTTCACTAAAAAATATTTTGTTATCAAGTGCATTGTGCATTGTTATCACGCAATTAAATATTAATGTTCCAGCATTTATACAAAATAAAATAAATTGGAATGAATACATTTTTTAAATTGTACTTTACACAGTGTTGCAAGGCCAACGAAGTTTTGCTTTGGGAAAATGGTATGAATTTATTAGTTAGTGGAGCGCGAACGAATCTGACGCGAAGCCATGGAGTTTCTATAATTATTGACGACGAGGACAAACCCGATGCGAAATCAGGGAACCTGTAAGAGAGTCGTTTTAAGCGCGGAAGAACATGATACGAAATCGAGAAGCTGCTAGGAAGTTAGTACAAAATCACAGACGAACTAGATGCGAAATTTGGGAACTGTAGGATGCGGACGAACCTGATGCGAAGTCAGGGAACCCATTGGATTGGCGAGCTTGCATGGACGAACTCGATGTAAAATCGGAGAGCCACTAAGATTGGAAAGAATTTTAATTTGGATATTAAACGTTGCGAACGAACCTGATACGAAATCGGGGTGTTGCAGGAATTGTTAGTTAAGGTCTCATAACTAGTTATGTTAGTGTCCAGCACTAATATTCTTCATGACACGGACTTGCCTAGCTGGCTATTTTTGAGATTTAGGAATTTTCGTTTACAGCCGGCATGCAATTTAGATTTACCTATTTCCTGGCGAGCAAAGGTGCCGTTTATTACTGATTTTTAGGAATCTGCGCTGCTCGTCCTCAATAGTCGAAGACGTGTCATAAACGAGGAAGGCTCCGAAGGGTACCCTGACATCTATTTGTAACGGTACAGAAGCCGCGGTCAACAAGTACCAGGAGGAACCTTCTCAGCGTTGTCAGATCTCGCCACCACCCCACTCCCACACACAGGACCCACGGTGACACTCCATCCCAGGTAACGCGCGGAGGGCGCAAGGGAGGGTGCGGCCAGTGAGGGTCGACTTGCTGATTGGTAATTGCCAAAACATTAAGAGAACCAGTCAGTAAGCATTAGCAAAAATAGGAAAGATTACAGCGTTTGCGAGAACTAAAAACAGTCAGATCTGAACGAGACTCCCCCGCGCACACCTCGTGGTGGAACCAAATCCCGAGGCGAGTAAAATAGTGGTAGGGACAGACCCTAAATAGACAGCGTACCGGAGTTAAAACGATACAGTCCACTTTGCTCTTCTGAACTTTCAATCCATATTTGGATAAAGTAGTCTCCGTAGTCTTCGTTACATTTGACACCGCACGCGTTCACAATCAACGGTATTCCGGGCGCGAACAAGTTATTATTTAAATATATCGATACAGTTCGAGCGGTAAAGCTGTATCGTGTGGGACTGGGTTTACTTAACTACTCTCAAATTTAACACGGGCAATGAACAATACATTTTACAGAATTGTGTTTCTACAATTGTTAATGTAGCGGGAAATTGAGTAATAAGAAAAGTTAAGTTTGTAGCGCGCCCGACCCCCCAAACCCCCGTAAATTAAAAATCCGTAGCCACGCGACACACAAAATTAGGCAAGAACGCCTCCGCGCACTGCGTATCCGCGCGGCGGTCACTCTCCATAGTCCGGACTCGCCGCGCGGCAGTATAAAAGAGGCTGCGAGCCCCTAGATTTTTGTCAGTTCCTGAGCTCAGCCCTCGAGTAGAAGACGCGTCACCTACCGGTATCTACGGCTCTCCCATAGGAGGACTCTTGGCCATGCCTCCCTCTAGGGCAGATGTGCAGTCAACTGACTCGCTACGGCTCCCTTCCTTCGAATTGGCGAACGTCTCTCTTGGAGTACGGTCCCTCTTCACCAACCTCTCATTTCCTGCACAGGACTCTAGCAAACGTCTCCTTACGGAGTACGGCTCTTTTGCTCCTTCCCATCCCTGTGACTAGCAGACGGCTCCTCTCCAAGGAGACCGGCTCTTTTCCAGGATCCTTCCTCCTCCTCTCCCGCAACCGTTGCCTCACCCTTTCCCGCCGCCATGCCGATCCGGTGACCACACCCCCACTCCCCATACTCAAACATCCCCGTGCTTATTACGTCGGACCGGACCCCCCCCCCCCCTCATCGTAGCGACCGACGCCGAATCGCGCTCTCTGCACCTCGCGGAGCCCCGCTATATTGTCAGCCCGCTACAAGTTATATTACCTAAAATGCTCAGCGTTGACGCACTGGCAATGCAGGGATTTGATTCGATAGACGAGTGTAGTAAATGCCGCAATAGAATTAAATCGACCCGCGGATTCTGTAGGGTTGATCCGAAGGGAAACTTTGACCCTATCTTCCCGGAGACAAACTACACTTGAACGTACGCGAAACAGAGTCACAGTTCGTTCACGCGATACAGCTTTTTGACTGACCTAGTAATTTTGCGGTATCGATAATGACCGAAAGCAGCGTTCACACAGTTTGTACATTTTTGTCACGCGTCGAGCTTTCAAACATATGAATCAACCGACTTCCTGTGGTATGTACAAACCATGACAGTCATACTACGGCTAATCGATCACTTGCAGAATCAATTTTTTACAGTTTGGTGCAACTTCATATGTGTTTGAACACTGTAAAATCACTGATTGCAGCGAAATTTCGTCATTCAGCTGTGTCACTGATCACAGCAACATGCGACAGCCTTTTCATATAGCCCGAAAATCGAGCGGTATCTTAGACGCTAATAAAACGAGATTGAAGAAAAAAGAAACGGGCACCGCCATTGATATCCCAGATGGTAAAACAATAAAAATAAAATCTAAATAATCTTATAATTCTAAAATAAATTTATTTAGATTTTTGAAGTGACAGATAATGAATTTTAAGAGATATGCAATGAGGAATCACTGATGAGATGATGCTTGTAATTATCTCACTGGAATTAATGTCATCTTCAAAAAGATACATTCCTTGATAATACATCATAATTGTCTCACTTGCTTATTCCTAGAGTGGCGTGAGTAAAGATAGTTGCAAAGTGAAGTGGTGAAGAGTGTGCGTAAGCGACACGACGCGATATTGCGTTATACGTTTCTAAACTATCCCAGTCTCTTACGACTGATAACAGTGATGGAAGACTAAACGGCGCGGCGTGAGAGGCCCCTTTCGTAATAGGCCTAGTCTAAGTCAGTTTAATCAGAGAGGTTTCGCTAATATGTTCATGCAATTTCGACGATGGAAAGCCTGGAAATAAAATTGTTTTACCATTGCCGTAAACGATGTCTCAACGATAACCTTTTCTTCTTCTTCAGCTACTGGATCGCTGCGTCGGTCCGGGGCTGAAGCCTAGCATTTAATCCCCAAAACATGTTTTCTGCTACATAGAATGACCAGTGCGATACCTTTGACTCTTATATCAAATTTAGCATACCATTTTCGTGGTGCGTTTGATTCTTATATCGTAATTTATATACTAAAGCGGCTTCTTTTACTCTTCTGCCTAACGTTCCATGCTAAGCGAATCATTTTTATAGTGGATCTCCGGGATTTTGGTGTGAGAATATGCTGTAATATATGTGTAATTAATGTGGAGGAATTTAAGCTATCATTTTACCGACAATGACATTGTTTAAGATATACAAGCCTTCAAAGTTTAAAAATGACAAGAATTTTAGAAGAACTGCGTTCTCAAAAGTATTTTTATCTCCAAACTTACTAAGGATACAAACTTCGTTGCTCACATTTTAATAATGAAGTATTGGCCTGTTCCGATAAATTTTTCTTAAATTTAAAATGTTTGTAATTTGCAATATTGAAAAGAAACTTCTTCAACTTAATAAAATTTCTCTGCGTAAGCCGTACTTTTACCATTACAATGAAAATAAAAACAAACTTCGTATCTTTAATGGTCTCGGAAGTAAAAATACCTTTGCGAAGACAGTTTTCGTGAAAATCGCCGAAAGTGAACTTTAAAGGCCAGTATCTTTTAATCAATTTCGTTATCGGCAAAATGATGACTTAAACTCCCGCTTCCATTTCGCATAGACTACAATATATTTCAATTTGAACAAAATCCCAAATATCGAGGGGAAATAGTAATCGATTTGACATGGAATGGCCCCAACGCGACGTCGCTAAAAAGTCAGTTTTTCAATATATTATATAATAAAAACGATATTGAAACCGAATGAATTATTAGCATTTATTAAAAATTCAATATAATTCAAATTATATCATGTTTGTCTCATTTTAATCACAAAAGTTTCGCAAATATGTTAATAAAATTTTTACTACTAAATTCTCAAATATAAAAATGTTTTACATATCAATGTATTAGCGTTCTTTCACTCGTACGAAAGCAAGACAAAACATCAAACAGAAACCACGGTCACTTTCACGAATCGCGCAGCTCATTCCACTCGTCCCACTCGTTTTATCGTATTCCCATGACTATAGGACACCTACAAATTACCGGTTCTCATCATCCTGATGCCACTATCCTCCGATATCCTATTTTCAAAAATACCCTTTCTTATTATGAATTTTTCCCTTAGATAAGAATCTTACACGAAAGTCCTTCCATCCCCAAATTCCTTCGCCAGGGTGAGGCGTCAACCATGCTGCGTCGCCTCCCCACTATGCGTTTTAGGATAGTTAGACGTCCCTCAAATACGGGATCCAAAAGAGCGCAGAGCCTAGTTCTGTTCTTAGACAATCAGTGCGCGAGACTGTATTTCCTTCGCTATTATTGTGAATAAATTAAATTTCTGTGAACAACAAGCATTTACCAGATTATTCCTTAATTCCGGAGAATCTTGACGACTGTTTCAAGGTGGACTTTCCTCAAGTAGTAGGGATAGTCACTGGACAGTCATCGCGAGGTTGGAATAGGGCCTATAACACGGGAACTCTGTAATTATAGATCCTCTTATGAGAGCCCCTTTCGTGGTAACCAGAAAATGATTTAATAATATGCATAATGTAATAATTTATCACTCCCGAAAATAGATTCAAGAAGCGGTAGTGCTACATTTTTTCCCATCATTTTCTTGTAAAATGTTGTTTGTCGAAATACTCCTCCATCTGAAATTCTGCCTTGACAACTAATATGAACGTATAGAAAAGAATAGTTGGCATCTGTAATTGCCATTAAGACAAAGATGAAAGTTTCCTTCTAATTAAGAAAACATGCTGCTACTGGTTTTTGGACATTGAATTAGGACGTTTCCCGTCGCAAGCTTCAATACAATGTGGATAATTCCAGGAGATTTCAAAAACTTTGCCATCTTTCTTCACCCCACCTCAGTGCACGGAATCTAGGAAAATTTAATAAAAGTTTTAATTTATTCAATTCATAATTATACTTTTATTTTTGCAAATAGAGGAAGACCCGTTTTTGGAAAATGTTCAAACGATACTAATTGAGTTATATCGTAATGAGTCTCGTCCTTGCCTCGGAACGGAGCGATCAAAAGATGGAGAAAGAAGTGAAATATTATTACCCCCGAAAAAAAGGGCAAAAAAGGTATCTAGCACACAAATCGTGAGGAAGAAGCTTATGCAATTGTTACGTGTGGGTAATATTTGAAAATATTATTTCGTTCACTGGAATTTCTTCCAGCTCTCGTCTAGAAAAGAAAATGAAAAGACGCACTGTTTAGAGTTATCTCCCCCGATACGAGGGAGCTTGTCCCCCAGATTGCTGGAAGCAGAACTGACTCAACGTCTAACCCCTTCATACATTTCCTTATATGGAAATCTTCAAGAATTCCTCGCGCGATTTCGGTGTATATAAACCCCCGAAATCTAAGCCTCGTGGGCAGTACTAAGCAAGAAGTCAAGACGTTACTCTGCTTCGCGTACGTTTGAGAATCGTCTGTTCCAGCAAGATCGGGCGCAAGTTCCCTTTCGGACCAACATTAAACCATATAGGATCCGCGAGTCGGTACAAATCCTATTACGGCAGCTTCTACAATCGTTTCTCGAATCAAACCCCCGCATTGCCAGTGCGTCAAAACCGAGCATCAAATAGGTAATATATTTTAACTTCTCAACACTCTACGTCCGCGACATTGACAATTGTATAACACTGTTCAGTAATATATTGTTCATTGCCCGTGATAACTTAAGAGTCGTTAATTAAACCCAACCTTCAATATCATAATCCAAATTGAAGTAATGATCCCACACGATACAGCTTTACCGCTCGAGCTGTATCGATATATTAAATAATTACTAGTTACGAGGCCTTTACTAACAATCCTTGCGACTCCCTGATTTCACTTCAGGTTTGTTCGCAACACTCTATATCCAAATTAAAACTCATTCCAACCTTAGTGGCTCCCCGATTTCGCATCGGGTTCGTCCACGCAACTCGCCCATCCTAGCGGCTCCCTAATTTCGCACCAGGTTCGTCCGCATCCTAGCAGCTCCCCGATTTCGCATCGGGTTCATCTGTGAATTTACCAACCTCCCAGCAGCTCCCCGATTTCGCATCGGGTTCGTCTGCGACGTTGTACCAACTTTCTAGCAGCTCCCCGATTTCGCATCGGGTTCGTCTGCGCCTTCACCCTCCTAGTGGCTCCCCGATTTCGCATCGGGTTCGTCCACGACGTTTCAACCTCCTGCGGCTCCCCGATTTGGCATCGGGTTCGTCCGCGCTCAAACCACACTCCTAGAGGCTCCCCGATTTTGCATCGGGTTTGTCCTCGTCGTCAATAATCCTAGCGACTCCCTGGCTTCGCGTCAGGTTCGTTCGCGCTCTAAACTAACAAATTCATACCGTATTCCTAAACAAAACTCCGCCGGCCTCTCGCGCTGCTCGCAGCCCAGGCTCGTAACACAATTTTAATGCAAACAATTTAGAAATATGAATGCAGTACTTATGGAAAGCATGTTGCAAATGAACTCCTAAACATAATAACAAAAACAAAAGCCATGGTGAAACATTCAATAAGTAATGTACTGTATGATGCAGCCATGGGCAAATATAACAATAATGTATCTAGTACACCCAGTTCATATTACAATACTTTACGGACCTACCCTGTAGTTCACTTGGAGATTTCTGAATCTACAAACAACATTGCAGATAATCCATAGATAATAATTAATAACACCGATAATGAACAACGAAACGTTTCGACTTTTTCAGCGTTGACTAATATTTTAAATATGGACAACATGTAAAACAAATACCTTTTTACTTTTTCTTTTAAATACTCATTTTTTCATATATTTCATATTTTATACTTATTTTTTAATAATATTATTATGTATTTTGAATTCCTTTTTTAATTTTATTTTTGTATAAGTAATAAAACGAAGAGAAATATACTAATTTATATAAGAATAGTATTGGTTTAGTAATTGTTATTCTACTGCATTTTCTACTATGCTCTATATATCATATTTTTAGCACTTACCTTAATAAAATCTTGTAGATCGTTGACCACACCTGTACTTACTTCAGGGATAATTCGTGAAATACTAGATTCAGAGATTCGGAAGAAATACATAAAAGAACGATAGCTGTCACGTGTAGCTGAATATCTCAATGTTAATAACAATCTCACATTTGCAGGTATTGCATCGCGATAGTTGGCGTCTGATTTTCTTATAATAGGCATCATCTTCTCCAGCAAATAATTAAAATCTTCTTGGCTCATTTGCGTAAAGTTCCTGATCAAAACTTCATTATCCGCAATTAAGTTACTGGAAAATTCTTTTTGAGTTTTTGATTTTCAACTAGAGCACGAAAAATGTTATAATATAGCTTCATGTTTTGGAAATAGTTATGGGGAACTTCTATTCTGGATAACTGTTATAAAGAATTCAAATTTTGCACTATATCGGTTTACGTTAAAGTTCTTGCATCGGCTCCCATATATGAACACCCAAAAAACTTGTTACAATCATGATACCACAGACGAGTCATTGTGCTTCTTCAGTACTTGCCGTTTCAAGAAACGGAAATCACCTCTCATTAACTATTGTATAACTATTTGTAATTATTCTGTAAGTAGGTACAAATAATAAATGAAATTACAAAAAAGGAAGCTCTCATATAGGTGCTATAACCTTTTAGGTTCTATATAGGTTCTGAAACGGTTTCGAATGTCTATAATGTATATGTTTACTAACTCTGCTGTTCTTAACGATCAGAGCAAATGTTGATTATCATTTTAAGATATTCGCAAAGTAAAAAGAAAAAATTGTTCCAATTATTCATCTTAATGTTGTGTTGAAAAATCATCGATTCATTCTGCGTTCCGAACTTGCTAATGTCAATAAGAATGTAGTATATTTAGTAATCGATTTTTTCAATATATGTTCTTTTATATATCTTCTCGTTTCATTTTTCTTAGTTAGACGTAGATATTTCATTTTTTAACGTGTTTCTGTTCACTTTGCAATTGTTTTGTTGCAATGTGGGAAGTTAAAGCGGCTATTAAGTCCATAATCATAAAACATATGACTTCCTATTCGTTATAGTAGTACCTGTTTACATAAACTGGTGTCGACTCAATAAATATACACGCGAACAGAGACCGTAACTTCGCCAATATTACATTATATAAAGTATTACAATGGAATCAACTAATTCGGAACCGCTTCAGAAGAGATAGAACCTAAAAAAATAACTGCTATAAAATCTATATGAGAACTAATACAAGAACTTTAACTTAAACCGATATAGTTCGATTTTTAAATTCTTCATAGCAATTATCAAGACTAAAAGTTCTTTATAACAGTTTCGACCAGAACTTTTATATAACAGTTTGAAACAGTTATTTCCAGAACCCTTTGAAGCCCTGCTTTGAACAAGTAACTCTTTTCCTCATCATCTTGGTTTTCTTCTTTTCTTCTATTATGTGAGACTATTGCTAAGAATGTGAGAATTACCAAAGACATGATGCATACTACTCGTGTTGCTTCACTAATATGGGTTTTGTCGCACATCATATGGAAATAGGTGACAGTGGACGATATGTGGCATGCTATAAGTCGCACATAATGAATAGGCAACACTAGACGACATGTGGCATGCTACAAGTCGCATAGTGTTGTCTTGGTTGAATCACACCTAAGGTAGCCATGCGCCAAGCGCGTGAAGTCCGTTTTTTAATTACTTATAACTAAAAAGCGAAGCCTCAATTGCGATTTTCTTACTCTTGATTTTCGTCTTACTTTGGCTCATAAAACCACCCCCTGCAGTTTCTCCCAGGATTGGTCAAACACCCAGTATACATGATTCATATTATGGACCAACAAAATAAAAATTATATAATGTTCGAATATTGTTGGGAGTAACTGGACTTCAAAAAATGTTTACTGTATACTTTTGACTTGTTTTTACACATGAAAACATCTTATTGTCAGCTGTATCATCCATCTAATTTATATTGTATTTTAACGCAAATGTTAGTAAATGTGCTACATTTTTATGTTTTTAGTTGATTTTAAAGTATATGCAATACTATTTGGTTTTCTTCTGTTTTATACCAATAATGTTACTTAAACTTAATCGGTATGGCAAGAGGTATAAAGAAACTCACAAAATTTACTTTTATGTATATAATTATTTATATCATCAATTATAATGAATATATAGTTATGTACAATATTGAATCTCATTCTTTAACAATAACATCAACAACATGATTAAACAACGTTCCTCATTGGTACACAAATTGTAAATGTACAGATAAAAAAGCATTAGATGAGGTCAATGAGGCATCGAAGGTGGCGTACGCTCAGCGCGCCTTAATGTTCTCTTTATACACTTTATAATTCCCATATATATTTCGAATCCGTTTGGTATTTTGTTCGATTTGTTTTTCTCTTGTTTTTTTTGTAGGTTCTTTTAACGTTAATTATATATACTTCATTTAGATACACACGTCCCACATACACACAAATGCGCCACGTGTATCCGTGCGACGCACGAAAATACGATTACGGATGATGATATCGATTGAATCGGTGCATGATTTAATTATTAAAGAGAGTGCATGAATAATTTGTATCTCGCAAGCAGCCAGGCATGGGTTTTTCCTCGAGAGAAAATAAAAGAAATAACGTGCAAAAAAAGATTTACAACACGTAACTATATATTGTACGCAAAAAGTCAAACAAGAAACAATAATTATATTGCAAACAAAAATAGGGAAGAAGTATCGAAATTCAGGGACATTCACTCTTCTGTCAAGTATAATTTTACCGCCTGGCTTGTCCCACGTGACACAAATTTTGACCAATCATCTAAAACTCTACACAAGGCTCCGACAAATTTCATTTTTTTTTTTTTTTTAATCACTTAACGAACGATTTCCACAAAATCTAACGTGCAAACTTTTGCTTCGTATATAATCGCATCAAGGCGAGGCAGGGTCACCGAGAGTCCTCTATTATGATTTATATTCGCCAAACAATTATATGAAACTTGACTATAGCGTTAACAAACTTTTCTCAAAGCAAAATCTTTCAATTACGAATCGTAATTTCTTCATTTATCTTCTAATATACGCATTTCATCTTTATCAGATTTCTGTTCAGTTTTCGAAAACGAAGTAAACAATTTTAAACTATTCATGAGTTTTCGATTTTTCATGAAGTTTTCGTCACAGAAATACAACGATGATAAACTAAACAGACCCCATTTACAAGTAGAATATTTTTTGTCACAGTTTTCATTATGAAGGGATTTCTCGAAGCCCGATACAAAGTAACGTCAATTAATAAGAAAAGGAGAAAGAGAAAAAGAATGCAGAAAAGCTTTGTCCATTCAGTAGGCAACAATAATACACAAGTAAATTTTAGTAAGCACGTGACTCTTCCTACCTTCATTTCTCATAACTCACGACTCACTTTCAGCTTTTTTTATTTCCCACTTTTGTTCCTTTACACTTTCATTTTTGAAGTGTAGTTAAGACTACAATTTTGGTTCGCTTCATAAAATAAAATTCTTTCAAAGTTAATACACAATTATATTAATGGTTACTCATTATTTCTGTTAGAAATATAACTAACAAAACATACGTGTCAAAAATGTTCATTTAAGATCAAACAAGTTGTGAAGTTGTCATTAGCTCCATTGTTGTCTAATGTTTGAACTGACTGTTTCCATTTATTGAAAGAAAAAGAAAGCTGAAAGTGTGTCAATAACAGCTTTTCACTTCTATCGTTACCATAACATTACATTCACAATCGACAAAGAACGCATTAATATTGATTTTACATTGAGAAAAAAGATAGACCAATTAACGGATCCTCGCAGATCTATATAAAGTAATAGAAAAAATGAAAAAGCTTGGAAATCAGGAGTAACGAATGACACTTTTTGCGGCTGATGCTGCACTTTGTTTTGTTTTGTTTTATCTTCTTTTTACATTCATCAAACCATCCGATTCGCACGCCTCACCGGCCCTTCTCGCCTTAATCGAGCCATACATAGAAAGTTATATACAACGATATAACACGAACTGCAGTGGCAGTGAATAGTGCATATGGATATTGCAAACAGTAGCAAATGGCGGTGGCGGCGGCGATTCGTAATCGCGATACACGGCAGCGTCTACCACAGCTACTAATGTTCTCGTCTCCCCGATAATATCAATCAGCTTCGTCCCGTTTGCACATTTATTCGGTAAGTCAGTCTAATTTCATAATGATCGAGCACAAAACCGTTTTCAGCGTTTATCATATTGGTCGGATCACGCAATACCTTCATCGTTTATGTTTACACTTCCCACACTTCCGCACGCGCGAATCGTTTCCCCTGGTTTCCTTTTCCGTTCTTCTTTCTTCTCACATATTTTGTCGATGTAGTTTATGAGTGTGTCTGTGTATATGTAATTGCGTGTGTGTCTGTGTATATGTAATTGCGCGTGCGTATGTGTATGTTGTGTTTGTGAATTCATACCGTTGTGACTGTGTTGTCATACATATGCACTCGTACATCTCGTACGTGTATCATTACGTGTGCGTGTTTCAGCCATGTTAGTGACAGAAAAAAGGAGAGGCGGAGCGGGGGAAAGAGTAAGGAAAAAGTATTTTGTGTATAGGTGTATCTGTGTATTTCTTTTTATGTATGCATATCTTATTTGATCCGTTTTTACATACATACATATATATACATATACATGCATACAGATATATATACATACATACATACGTGTATACGTATATGACTGTATGTACACATATGTATGTTCGTATGTACACACTCGTGAATTTCACAAAAATATATAAAAGAGAGTGTTTATGTATACATATATATGTGCATATATACCTATATTGTATATATAGTCGTATCAATACATAGTCGATTAATACTCAACTTGTGTGGAAAAGGGTGTTTTATCATAATTACTATATGTTCAAATATACATACATATACACATGCCTTTTACACACACACGTAGATGCATACGTATGCGCGCGTACACACATTTACGTACTCACGTTTACGTACACACGGACACATACATATGCACAGACACATGCATACATATATCCGCTAACGCGCGCACACACACATATACGTACATCGTCTCTTGCACCCGACACGCACGCTCACGCATACATACGTGTACACATGCATACAAGTTTATTTGTAGAACCTGTACAAAGTGCTTGATTGAGGTTTTTATCGTTAGCCGCAAAAGAAGACACTCAAGGTAAATTTCACATATAGTCCTGCACTCTTGTTCGCACCTATCCTGTTTTAATGCTGCACGTACCGTGTGCAAATCGTGCAATCTAGAACTAGGCATACAAGGTGATTGTTGCATCTATGACAGACTATAGCTTCTTTTTTAGTAAAATCAAAAATGAAAATAGAGCATTATATTACATACAGTGAGTTAAATCTCATTCTTTATTAGTTAATTTGTTTTGAGAACATATTCTAACGTATAATTACAACATCCACTGATACCTGTTTCACTAAATGCACCTATCCAAACATAGTGCAACATATCAACCGATTTTTACTAATATTTTACAAGTCCATTGAAACTAGTAAGTCGAAACATACATGTACACAGACGTGTTAAACATTTCATTTTTCCAATGTAATTTCATACAGTTAAATATAGTATTATCTTCTTATGACAACAAATATTTTACACTGTAGAGTAGTGCAAAAAAGGTTATGAACCATATTCAAAAATATATAATACATTATAGCTCTAGCATTTGTCAATGGACTTGTAATGTAAAAAATGTATTATGTAAACTATTTATTTGAATATTTTCATTCGTAAACTAACAAAAGAGTGGTGTAACATAGAAAACGCACAGTTATATTTGAAACAAGCACGTAATTATATAAAAACTGAGAAAACGTTAAACCATACAATACTTTCTATTATTCTATTGTATCACGTTTTAAATAACAGCTGCGGTCTGTTCTAGTTGCAGGGATCACCCTGTACATACGCATATACAGATACATGTACATATATGTATACATATTTCCGTTTGCAGACAAGGCAAGATACAAAATCACAATACAAGAGACGAACACATGACTGTCTTGCAAAGTGAACGATGCTTATACGTGAAAGAACCAAAAAGGTCCCGTCAGTGCAATTTATCTCAATCAATTTTCATATTTTTTTCTATTTCTTCCTCTTTCCTCCTCGTTCCGCTTCTATTCATAGTTTACCGTCGAATGACAACATATTCACCTGCTCTGTACCTATTTACATATCCTGAATGTGCTACAGCGATGGTATACGTTAAGTCGCAAAGGCGATTACAATTCCTCAGCGATCAGCCTTGAAGATGTTCTCAAGCATTTATGGTTAAGCTGCTTGCTTCGCATTATTTTAAGTATATTTTTCTCTTTTCCACTGTACTCTGTATTTTGCTGAAAGCATAAGACGTGGGATTTAGTCACACACCGTTTTGCGCTTCAGAGTAAGCCGTGCAGTCCTTACGTCGTCTTCCATCTGAGACGTTATATTTTATGTTTTACGAAGATTTAGAGAGCTTAACGTGTAGCTACCCTCGGACCATGTTTTATCATACCGCATCCCGGTATCCCTTTACGTTTCTTCTCTTTCTCGCTTTCTTTCATAGATTTTCCTTTCCTGTTTCCTTCCTTGTATATTCATTATGATGTTGTTTCTTCTTCTACTCGTTACACAAACACGCCTCAACGCAGAAATGTTCGGCCATGATGTGAAAATGAATCACGCAGCGATAAATAGCAAAAAATGGAGAAATGTAAGGGTACTATAGAGGAAAACCGAATCAACTACGAGTATTGACGAAATATCGCTGACGACGCATAATCAGCGGAAAAACGGACGTGTTGATGACTCGTTCTATGGACGGGGTTTGTAATAATTCGTTGAGGGCATGAGACATCATACCACAATGCCAACCAATGAAGACTAGTTGATTCCATAGGGACGACGGGCGGGATGATGTTATCCTTTACGTGATTAGATGTAGGAATAAGGTCCATCGGTGAGGGCGCTACACAACAACAGTCAGGAGGCGTCATCCTTTCCCCGAGCGCCTCTGCTCGGTTTGTATTCCAGACCTGGATCGAACTGCATCAGCACGAACACCTTTAGGTTAAGGAAGAAAATAATAATATTATCGATATATCTAATAAAAACAAAAGAATATGCAATACAGTTCTAACATATTTTAAATTTCCACGTATTTTAAATCATTAGTTGTTTTCCCTTCAGTAAAATAAAAAATTGCTGAATTTGTTTTCAAGTATGAAATTTAACTTTTTAATATAATATGTGATATTTGCAGTTAATGCATATAAGACCATAAATTAAATGGCTAATTTGTAATTGCAATGTAAAATGGAAGTAAATCACAATATATTATAACATAGCATTATTTTCCAAAATGCTAATGGCTTTTATTACAAATTAATTAAAACATTCACTAATTTTACCATATAAATTTCACAAAAGCTGAAAATATTGATAATACGTTGATACCTGATCTGTATGCAATAATGTGAAATCATCTGGAGGATTTGTGATGACGTATCGTTTAGAAGAAGCATCGCACGATGAGCTTGTATCTCGAAACCTAGAAATATAATAAAGATTAGCTGTAGGTCGTGCTATTTAAAGGCAACGTAAATTAAAATCTGAACTAAATACACCATGTACGATAGAACTAAACTAAATTAAACTAAAACTAAACTAAACTAAACTCTGGCAACAGTAACTAAATACTAAACAAACAAGTGACACAAAGACAATGGTAAAAAATGATGGGTATTTGTTGGATGAAGGCAACTTACGATCGTCGTTTCTTTTTTTCATGACGCAAAAACGCAAAATGCAAAAGTATGCGGCAAAAAATTAAAAGTCATATAGTAAGTACAAGAATGATATAGTAAGAGATAATCAGTGGTAGTATAATTGCAGTAGCAAGATGAAACATTTTTTTAAAGATAAGATATGTGTAAAATATTGATGTAGAGTAATCCAATAAATACCATCGAGAGAAGGAAAAAAGTCCAATACCTGTACCTGTACAGACCAATGCACAGCATTCCATACGACTTTAATGCTGCGACAAAGAGGTCACCGTACTTGCCTCCTTCACCATACTGGGCTAATGGCCCATCGTATAATGCAATTTGACCAACCCTACATCGATCGCGATTGGCCAGACTATCGGGTGTACTGTAAAAAGAAAAACAGACAAGTAGTATATTACGTAATATAGTAGTCTTATATCATTATTTGGTAAGTATTCTCAAACGATTTCTTATATTTTGATAAATTCTAAGTTTCTTACCTGTAACCTCCTCGTAAACCTGCTCCTTCAGCAAGAATTAGTTCTAATTCAGGCGTTGCTCCACCAGTGATTAGAGATCGAATTAAAGTCAGCGCATTTTGGTTAAAATACGTCTGTCACAATAAAATAAACATTAACTTATAATTTGAGCATTACAAATAGAAAAAGTTGTTTATGCATTAGTAAAAAGTTTAATTATCTAGAAAAGTACCCAATGCGTATACCATGTAAAATTATACAAATTATCCGAAGTAAAGTGCATATTATATTATTTAGAATGTTATATTTGTATTTAAGATCTATTTCTATAGTTATGTATTATCTAATAGTGTATCATGTACCGTATTAGGTATACAGTATAGTATTATATAATATTAGTTATGTATGCAGGATTTGTCACTTAAATCGTATATTTAGATTATTTCCGCTACTGCTGAAGGTAAGAGAAAATGACTAAAAGGTATTTAAATGTTTCAAGGCATGCTTCTGACAGTGCTGATGCCAAGATTGC
This sequence comes from Eucera pruinosa, assembly GCA_028830335.1. Taxonomy (NCBI): domain Eukaryota; kingdom Metazoa; phylum Arthropoda; class Insecta; order Hymenoptera; family Apidae; genus Eucera; species Eucera pruinosa. The sequence goes on along the minus strand of JAMYCR010000010.1, from coordinate 17,871,713 downwards.
CTTGAAGGTTACATCAAGGTCAGCGATACTATTTGTACATTAATATCTGTTTTCTATAATATGATGTTGTAGGCAGAATCAAGACGAATTAAATGATCTATGAAAATATGACATTCAACTGACATTGGAGAAGAAAATAAGTCTAGATTGGAATAGTTCGAAGATACCAAAATCTGCTTACTTTATTAGGTCTTCAAAAAGCTAGCTATTTACATTAATACGTTTCTGCATAAGATAAGTAAACGATTGAATGGCATTTGTTACACTATTTTCATGGTTCATAGAACAATATGTATTCTGAATTTGTACTTTCACATTATCTGCTGTTGTACAAATTCTACTAGACGCAAAAGATTTCAAAGCATCCCATGAAAAATAATTCGGGGTGTATAACACGTCGAGTGATTAAGTCAGTCAGTTAATGTATGCTGCACTCAGTATACATTACACATTGATTACAAAACTTGCCATTTACGATTAGTATGCGTATTCTCTACACTTGTGACATTGTGAGTTGGCTAGTGACTTTGTTGGCATCATATTCGTATTCACTGTTGATAAAGAATATTCTCCAATAATTTATGTGATCTTTTAGTAAGGAACTCTGTATCGATGCGCGTAGCCATTTAATAAATTTGTTTAAGTTGTTCAAATTATACTCATTTTTCTTGTTGAAGAACGCTTGAAGATCATGATATCGCAGATCGTTGAAGTTGTAGCAATGGTGGCTTAGCAACGCATTATGAAAAACAAATGTTACAAAACAAAATATACTGATGACTTTGAAATAACCATTAAGATGACTTTTTGGGGAATTCTTTTTATTGTCATTCGATGAACGACTTTAAACTATTTAGTTCTCTTTTCACAACTTTCAAATTTTTAGTAGCAGCGCAAACAATGTAGATGTTCTACTTAAGTGAAACACCTGTACAGTTTCAATTTACATAAACATTCGTAGTTTGAATATGAAGTTAAAAACGTCTATTAATCCGTTTGTTAGTTAAAATACAGTAAAATATTTAAGACAGTTTAATTAGAGACTGTATACTAATTAATAATATCACAATCTCAAAATTGTACTGACCGTCGACATTAATGAATCTAATACGCTGACGGCGAAGGCAGTACCACAAGCAAATGGTTGGGTAAGGTACAGTTCTGTGTCCGGATCATCATCGTCATCCTGATCCAGGAACTGTACGTTGCTATCATTTACAAGTTCTGTAATAGAAATAAATATTAGATACATCGGCACTTTCGACGGAGGGGAATAATAAGTTGTGTACATACCTGTTATCATTGGCACGTTTGCTCCATAGACAGATCCCCGTCGCTGCAAAACGATTGGGCTGCCAACTGTGGTTAAATTACCTTGCTCATTATTTGCTGGAATTGTTACTTGTCACTTAAACATATGTATAGCATAGAACATGAAAAGGCATTAAACTAAAACAATGCCTCAGATTGGAAATCAGATCACAACAATACAAACCTTGGCTGAGCACTCCAATGGTGTCGTCGAAAGTCATAGCTTTGATATTAAGGGACGCGAGGATGGCTTCCTTGTCGGCGAGGGTGGGGTCATCGTTGCTAGGCACTTTAGCCGACAGGATACAACACATGTCGCACAGATTCACGTTGACGGCACGCAGATCTGCTCTGCTTAATGGTGAACCCTATAAAAGTGAACGTAGATGAAGTTTATTAGCAACATGATCCAGTCATTTTTATGTTTTAGAATGTTTATTCTTTTATGTAGAATATTTTTCGCTAAATGCTTGAGTTTCGTTGCAGATAAATAATCAACGTTCATTCCTACTATTAGGAGGGGAACTTCGCTTGGACTCAGTGAAGCGAATTTGCTTTTGATGAAAGCTATAGACATTAAATCGTTGCTATAATGAATCAGTGTAATAATGCAACAATGAAACTTTCTTATTTCTATCTTTTTTTTTTGTAATGAAATTTTCTTTTAACATATTGGTAAAAATTTTATGATTAAAATAAGACTAAACACGACATAGCTTAGTTCACGTTTATTTGTTAAAATCTAAAAGCGTTAATAACTGAGATGAGAGAAGTAAAGTTAATGGTCAGAATAGACATATGTATAAAATTAAAGCAAAATCAGTTGTTATGGAAGTCTATATACACATTTTGAGCATTTAACATTAACACATTTTAGAATATATTTTAGAATAATCAAAATACGATGAAAATTCATAAAACATAAAATTACAAACGAATCTCTATGAGACGTTTCACAACGAGAGCATCATTACATACATACAATTACTCTTAAAAGTGTCCGAAATGTAATTATATTTATGCTACACAAACTATAGAACGTCATAAATACTTCAGAAGATCTAAAGAAACATAAATATAGTCATAACAATCAGTTTTGTACATTTTAATACACGTACATAAACTCTTATGAAATCTAGTTATCGTTTATGTATGTTCTGTTGCGAAGAAATGGAAAAAAATCATAATTTTTTGATAATATACATAATTCTAATTGATAACTAAAATTCTCAAAATGATCTTAATTCTTGTATTTCTCTAAATATTTGAAATTTAAATATGCATGTAGACTTCCGCAACTGACTGTATATATAAGAAGGAATTACATACATTCAAATAAATTACATAGTCCACGCATACTACATATGAACGACTTTTGAAAAAATTATACGTTATATTTTATAATTTAATTATGCCTTTTCATATCATTATACTATCAAATTATGTAGTCTTGTAGAAACAATCCATTTTTGGAATTTGTCAGAACCTACGATAAAAAAGAATAATTAATCAGTAAATGTTAGGTAAAAGTGATCCTAATTATCTCATGTTTGGTCTCATTTTAATCAGAAAAATTTCATTAATATGTTAAATGAATTACCTAGAACACAGATCTAATAATAAAAAAATTTAATTTTGTATTACATTGGCATATCGTTAGACTGGTATTTAAATTTTTTTGTACGATTGGGCTCATTCGTTGTTCTTTACAACGACTGAAATTAAATACAGCTTAAGTTTCATGCCCTTACAGTTAGTAGCTAAATGTTCGCGATCAGTCCCGAACGGGTTTGTTAGACGAGCAGAACTTGTACGACTTTAGTTTGGGAATAGGAATAAGAGGGGGAATATTATCTGTTCCACGTTGGATGCATCGGTCACGTCATGTCATGGGACTGTACTATTATAAAGGGTGATTCGCCCGCCAGTAGACTCGAAAGGAATACTGCCGGCTAAACACTAGAGGACGATTCTTTTGTCATTGTATCATCAGCGAGTCGACGGCGACGGCTACTGCAGCGAAAACTGCTATGCGCGTATATGCGTGTGAACAGAAAAGCCGAGTCCCAAAATAGAAGAGAGCTTCTTCACTAGCATATCGCAGACACAGACACGAGGTTGTCGCTGTGTGTGAAGCGGTGGCATTGCTTTTGAATCTGCTGGCAGGCGAATCACCGTGTACTATTCCCCCACTCCTACTCCTTTTCCCCTGCTTCCAGAGTGGAAATTCTCAGAAATTCTGCCTGCCTGGCATGCCTAATCCCGAACTGTATTTTATAAAGAAACACTGTAGAAGGTTTCTCTCATTACCGAACACTTAAGGTTTTTATTATAACCTTGTCATTTGTGTTTTTCGGTACCGAGACTCTACTTTTATTTATTTTCCCTAATCTACTTATCTTAGTCTTCTTTCTCAATTTTTTCCCCTGTTCGTTAATGTTTTTCTTCAGGTTTTGTGGTATTACCAACTTGTAACTGTCCCCGATTTCCAATTGTATGACTACTATCAGGTATTAGGCGTCGCGTCGTCCGGTAATAGGGGTACTACCTCTAATCGTACGTGATAATTTTTGTACGTAATGAGGGATATGTTTCGCGATTATTTTCAATTGGTGACAATATATTCGGAACTTGTGGAATATGATACTTATTGTTATAAATTGGAAAATGATTACAAGTTTGAGATTTATAAATTTCAGTTTTTTCATAATAATAGTTGTCTAAATTTTTACAAAGATTTTGTTGTTAAATGTTTTTAAATATTTCCATTACTGGAAGGTTCCCTTTTGGAAATCGGAAGGCAAGTAATGTAACATGCCAGTAGCTTCCTTTTCAATATCCATATCGTCTCTGTATAAATGAGATAACACTATGATATTTTTTAATTTTAGTTCTAATTATAATTTTATAAACATATTGTCGAAATTCCATAATCAAGATAAGATCAGTGTTACCATTTTTCTCAATTATTATATTTAATACATAGCAAATGATCTAAATTGTATCATGCTTAGTAACATCTTAATTAGGAAAATCTTATTGATATTTTAATAAAATAACAAAAAATATAAATTTTTCATCAATATTCTTTTATAGATACAACGAATTAACTCTTAGTTCCTTTTTTTCATTTTCTGCCTTTTTCTATGACTGTCGTTATCGGAGAATTATAGAGACGATCTTCTGCGATTCAACTCAAAATACAAGTATTCGAGGTCAGTAGGAAGTTCTAACCATTAGGAAATCTTTACTGTAAACATTAAGTTGGTAAATATTAATTCACCCATATGTCTCTGCTGCAATGTGTTTATATTACATATCACAGCATTGTTTAAATATTGAGTGAGAGGAGATTGATGCATTTATGATGATTACTATGAAAATGTTATTTTTCCAAAAAGACTTATCGTACAGTTCCTTTCACGTACAATCTTCCAAAGTGCAGACCAAATATATTAGCCTGCCAAGGTCATATTTCCGTGTTACATTTTGTAGGTAGCCTTAAGTTTCATTCTCATTAGTTAAGTTACTTGACTTGAAGTTACCTTTATTCAAGTGATATTTAGTACACATTTGATAACTGCTTTGTGTCCATTACTTTTTAATTTTAAGTGAAACAAGTGGATCATTGATTTCAATAAAGGTAGTTAATGTATGCTAGAATTTTTTGAGGTTCGCACTTGCACAGTATAATTGAGATTATTTAAGTCATATTTTAAGACAAGGAACGAGTTAAAAGTACCTGTACTGAATTTTCTTTTCACAAATATGATTTGAAGTGGTTTTATATTGTTTGAAAATTGGGTCATTATTAACACATTCCATGTCGGACCAATTTGCGGTGATTTCACGTTTACGCTGCATGAGTCGTATGCGTTCCACGTTATAGAGATTAACAGTTTTGTTTCAGTTTATGACCTGTGTTTCACAATGTTTATGAAACTATTAAAATCAGAATTATCCATCAAAAAGTGGACAGTTTAAGAAACACTACAGAATGAAGCAAAATTGTTTATTTTAACACATCGTCCTAATGCAGAGTTCCATTTTAATAGAAAAAATTGTAAGTGGCTTGGAAGGAAAGTTCAGAATGAGGCGCATACGACCCACGCGCTATGGAACGTGCTGTGCTCACTTATTAAAAGTGACTTTGAAAGAAAATAAATTATTAAGTAAATCTAATCAAAATTGTATCATATTTCGTATATCACTCTAATCAGATAATTTCACTAATATTCTAATAATGCTTTTCTATCAAAACAATTGAAAATAAACGCAGGAAAATTTTAGTACTACATTATTAGCGTGTTGTATTATTCATGTAACTAGACCCATGATGAGTGCTCCAGTAGTGAGGATAAAGCAGAAACGTTTAACGAATCTTTACTGCATATAGAATTTCATTACATCAGCTTATTTTGTTGTGACTTCTATGTCAAATATTATTTGGATTCATATTTTCATGATACAAAGTGCAACGGAAATACGTATAAATGTATAAAGTCTGGTTAGAAAAAAATAAATTAAATTTAGAAGTCGATGAATATTTCTTACGTTTAAAACCGATATCTTCGGTAGATTCTGCAACATCTTCCACTCGCGGCGGATGTAATCCACAGACCCAACTATTACTACGTGTTTAAGCTCGTGGTAATGAAAATTGGAAGCTCGTAATGGCATGACAAGGTTTCTCAGTCCGATGAGAGGCGAGTCGGGATCGGCAAATAGGCAAACAACGACGTGACCGTTAAGAACTGTCATCGCTGCCTGATTACGATCCAATATGCAGTCTTCGAGGTTACGGGATGGACTCCAATGGAACATACCCGTTGAGTCGTATTTCATTTCGGTCTTCTCGAAATCAAAATCCTTTGCCTGATCATCGGCAATTCCGACTTGAAGTCCACCATTATTATTCACATTGGTACCGCCCGAGGCTCTACTCGTCGGCCTGAAAAGTAAATGTCATTTTTACGGTAACAATTATTACTAATGCTTATGCTATAAGGTATACTTTACATAATCAAACATAAAATACTAACATATACTTTACTTAAACAAACATGAAATACCACGCACAATATAATTTTTCATAGCTAATTTTTCGTTCCTATGATACTTGTACTCTAAGCTAATTCTAAAATGCTCAAGCCAATAAATATCGATTAAAGTATTCTTACAAAGATATAATACGGCTAATACTATACAGAAACTAACAGTCAGTCTGCAGTAACGTGACAGATTGGTTCTACCATATTATTCAAATACCGCATACATTCAAGACCCTTGTGTAAATATACCTATCTACCCATTCTTATGCTCTTGTATATTTTAAAAATATGTCTACATTACTGTACTATAGCTGAAAAATAAAAATTATACAGGGTGTTCTGGCAATGGTGATACAAACGTGCAGGAGCTGATTCCTCATTAAGAAATAAGTCGAAAGTGCAGAATTAAATTTTTTCATATATTGCTTTGTTTTCGAGAAAAGTTAGCTTACAAATTTGCCAAGTACATGATAAAAATGTACCTTATAAGCACCTAAAAGAAGTGATGAATAAAGACGAACTAAAAATTTTACTTCGATCCAATACTTATTGATGTGTAGCTGCGCCTCGTAACCGACAAAATTAGGAGAAAAATAGAGATTACGGGCGGTGACTTTTCGTCCTTATATAAGAAGATTTTGGGTCGAAAGATGACTTATTTGATGACTTGATGATTAATCTCATTAAACCACGACTAGAACGCGCTGCGTTACGGTTATATTGTATACTACACTTAAGGTAAATTGACAGTAAGCATGTCAGGCGAACAGATCTTTTCAAAATTTTCTCTGAAACAGGGGAAAAAGAGTGGGAGTGAGAGAATAGTACGGTTTTGGGGGAAATTGCGCGAGTGGAATCGTTGCACCTCGGAGGTCGAAGCCGTCCCGTGGCTAACCTAACCCAATCCTAATCGAATAATACAGCCTTACTGTCTGGTAGCACGACGTCACCTATGCGTCCGTCTCGGATGGGATAATTTTTCATTTCTACTCCTATTTTTAGAACAAAATCGTAAAAGTTCTGTTCGTCTAGCATGCTTGATTGACAGCCGGAAGGAATGTGGGTCTCATTGATTATAGACAGCGTTGCCAGTTGCTGCGAAAGTGGCTAAACGTAGGGATAGTAATAGAAATTATAAAGATAGGTCACATGTATTTGCATCATTGACTGAAACGTTAGAAAGCGAAGAAGGAAAGGAGATATATGGAGGAACACAAGTACAGATTCCTCTTACTCTTGTGCCGTCCCGGCTGTCAACTTTGCAGCTTACAGTATATATACAGTGGAATCTCGATCGTTGCAACCTTAACCACTGCATGAAAACCTCGATCATTGCATCTTGGCATTGCGTAGTGAGAATGGTAATGATCGTAGTGTGGAAGTATGATCCAGAATATGAAAACAGAAAATGAACGTTGGACAGGTCGTATAATTGGTTTATTCGTTTATCGTACGAATCTCGATTTTTGTACGCGTTTTTAGTCTTGTAAAAACTGTATGAGACTTACTTCGTAACGCAAACGTTTTGAATCATCAGCGAAGTAGTGACAATAGTGGTTAAAACATCTTTTGCCTAATTCCAATTAAAAGTTTAAATTTGTGAATCATAATTTGCAAATATTTAACTTTATACTTTGGTTTTATTACAATTATTACTTAAGAATTCGATAGCAAATAGTAACTACTATCAAATGTCGACTAAATATTTGGTACGTTGAAACACCTTTGAAAACATTTTGTATTGTATATTGATTGTAATGTAGCTGTCATTTAGTTCGAGAAATTTGACCTTAAGTTCTATTAAGAAATTTTGATATCCATCTATTTAGAAAATGGTACATGCTATAGGGTAAGTGTGATCATTACTGTGGAGATACCAATTACTGCCATAACTTATAAAACTAACATTTTCGATATACAACTGTATAAAAGTAAATTAAAGGATGTTTTAGTAACCTCATCTTTCATTCGCTTATTGTAATTTGATATTTGAAAATTATTGGATACAATAGTAACAGTAAAATACCAGTAATGATAGTTCCAAATACCTAGTCAATAGATGCTTATACTTTTTTTATTATTAATAAGGTAACTACTCTGAATTAACTCGTAGATATGTTATTCATCGTTTTATTTAAAAATCCATGCATATTTTTATTATTATTTATTTTCTAGTGCTATTGACGAACGCAGTATTTTACACGCGGTAGTAGGCATGCACAGTAGTAATTTCAACATGGGAAAGATATTTTAATATTACGTTTTTTAACAAAATTTGTACTTTCAGAGATGTTGTATTCTGAGAAGGTATAGGTAAATATGCAAGTTAAAGAATAATATAGTACAAGTTATCACTTTATTCGTATAAAGGTTTTATTTTCTCCGTCAAATTCCGCCTTCATCGAAGAACTGCAGTAATATCCACACTTACCCGAGTATTACAAATTACCGAAACCGATACTAAATTGCAAGAATCTCTTACTAGTATAAAACATATGAAATCTACAAAGATGTGGCTTCTGCTGTTTTTCTACTGAGTCTCTTAATTTATAGTAACCAAAACTGCTTCAATTTCAGTACACTTTTTGGAAGTCGTTTCGTGACCAAAAATATTAAAATGAAAAACGAGGAATATAAATAAATTTCTAACTCTAGCTATTACTTCAAAAGAAGTGTCTCTAAGTGCAACAAAACTACGTAGATAGATCAGAGAGAGATGGTAGGGAGGAAGATTCATATATAGGAATTAAAGAATAATTCGACTTTGAATGTAAGAATGATCAAGATTTGCAGTAAGTTAATAAAAATCCTCTTCGAATCAATCATGTATATTTATTTATAAAAAAGCTATTACGACAAATATTTCAATATACGTGATACTTCTTGATTACTTTATGTGAAATAGAAGAATAGAAGGGTTACTTGGAAGACGAATAAATTAATTAATTCCGTATTATTCATCTTTCATTTGTGCAATTGTTTGCTTACTTTTAATATAAGGAAGACCAAGGATTATTGTTACATTTTTAATTGACAATAAGTTCTCTATAATTATGAGATATCTAAAATTTTTCTTCATAGCGACAGAAAAGTAGGTATTTACGATTCTAAGAAAAAAAATCCGATAGGAATATAAATACCTAGTTTTTTATGTTAATTAAGATAGTGTAACATCTAATAACCAATCCCATATTTTATGTAACAGGCTATCAGCCAATTACTATAACTTGTATAATATTTATTCAAGCTCTAGAAAGTAAATGAATACTCTTAAAAAAGATTTATTTCTAAGGATAATATGATGATATTAAACAGTACAAATAAATTTCTAATTTTTACAACAGATCTATTTGATGTAATAATTTCTAAACTGAGACTCTTTTTCCATAAGCTATTACTTTCTGTTATTTTTTTCTTTTTTTTCTTTGCCTTTGACATATTTCCATTTTAGTATTTTCTTCATAGGAATATCTGTGAATTAGCTCCAATTTATTTGTGACAATCATCTTCACTTGTCATAAAATGTAAAAGATGGATTATACAATATTACAGTAGTGTAATAGGTATACGGGTAAAAATCTAGAAGCTTATGTCTAAAAGCATGTAGATTATACTAGTATGTAAAACATTTTATAATAATAGATCATATAATACACAAAAAGAGAACAGAAGAAATAAGACATGTTTACTCTAGTGAAAAGGAGTCGAATTTCATTATCTAACAATAAAAAATGATAAATCATGTTTAAAACAATTACCTATAAAGAGCAGCACATATATACGCAGTAATGATATTGTTTGTTATTTAGCAACGAAATTATATGAAATCAAACAATTTCCGGTCTCTCCTAATTAATTTCCTAAGAATATTGTAAATCTTATATTATATTTAACAAATATATTAAACTTATGCAATATAAAGTAAATCATTTGTCCGTATATATTTGTACGTGTTAATGTTTCGAAGAAAGCTAAGTTAAAAAAATTCCATTTAAAGAAGTAAAAGTTGCATCCCTTTAACCTCTTGGGGACGCAACCTTCAAATATTTTACATCTAAAATGATTGGCCCTCCAATACCATTTAATTTAAAAGAAAAATTATGTAGATATTTATAGTAGTTTCGGAAAGAAAGTTTGTCACGCTTTAAACGAGTCACCCTGAGCATAGAATTTTATTACAAACGATATTTAATTAATGTACAATATAGGAATGAGAAAAACTGCACTTCTTAAAATCAACTCTCAAAATCAAAGATATTTATAAAGTTTGTTACACTTTTTAAGATTTTGTGATAATGACAAGTTCATAATGGTATATGCTAAAATAATAAAAACTACTAAAAGAATGAACAAAATTATAACTTGATGGTTTTTACAAATCTTTGCAGTCTAAAATTTGGATCTTTCCATTCATAATCTAAAGTAGAAATAAAAAAAATCAAGCATAGTTAGATAAATATATATATATGCATTTGCAATACTACATAAAAAGTGCTAAAATATTAAGTTTCTTATTTACTACAGTTATATCACTCTAAAAGATTAAGCTTCCTTTTTGAATTACAAACACTAACATTAGCTTAAATGTAACATATTAACACATCATTTTTTTAACCATACATTTTACGCCCAATCAATGGGGGAAAAAAGATCTCATGCAGTAAATATTATGCAATACACATTAATATAAGTAAACGGCTAAAATTAACACGGTTTACTAAAAATTATTACCATCTTACAAAACTGTAATGAAACAGTTACACAAAAAAAATGGAAAGAGTTACGTTACAAATTATGCATTGCATTCATACTATTGTTGGTAAATGTCACTAAAGTAAAGACACGAACGATGTACGAATATTACTTAATACCTAAGTACACTATCGCTCATACATAAGTATCTCAACGTATTGGTTCACTTGTAAAAATATGTTAAGTAATACTTAATCAATAGTTAAAAGCAATGTCTATTACGTTCTCGTGAAATCAGCAGATTGTATATTTATTTGTTAAAGAATGTACCAATATTGCATTAAAATTATACATGAGATTTATCAATGTACTTATATTATAGTTATTACTTATATTAATTACAGTATTATCCTTATAATTCTAGAGCAGTTTTGCACAGTAAAGAAAAGGAACAATAATGCACATCGCAAGAGAATTTAAATAATCTAGAGATAAAGAACTTCTCAAACAGTGTAAGCTCTATAAAATTTTGTGTTCCATATATAATTGTAATAATCATGAAGAATAAAGTAGTGTAACTTTCTTTGTCTATAATTTTGTAATTAAATTACATATTATCAGAAAGAAGCAGGCATTCGGATACTTTTGAGCGATAGTGTATATCCAATCACGTAAGTAGTCAACTAAATATTGTGAAACATAAACATTCTCATGCAATTTGTAGACAAATGTATAAAATTATGCACACAATACAAAAGGGAAAGCAGCAGCTCAACGTGATAGTTTACGTAACAACAGAAGCGTACATGAGCTTTTTGACTTCGTAGGCGAGGTGGTAGCCAGGGTATGCGGACTCCTCTTGCGATCTGGAATCAAAAGGTATTTGTAACGTTGGATCCATTAATTTACAGACGCCTTTTTCTTGATTTGTCGTCGAATAACATAATAATAACTTTAATGACCTTTGTAACTCCTCATGAAGTTTCGAATGTTTAAATAACTATTTGACCTTTTTAAAACATACTTTAAGATAAAGTAACGAATATATGGTTTGATAATATTTTTTTCTAGAAAAGCAAACATCAAGACAATATACTTTTAAAATTTGAGATATTCTATGCGCGGAAGCGGGTTAGCATGGGGGGGGGGGGGGGGGGGGGGGATGATAATTAATGGTATACACAATTACAGATTGCCAATGTCATGTTGTCAAGAATACTTTCTTCACGTTATAAATATTCTGAGGCGATGGCAAAAGATTAATAGCACCATTGACTAACAATAAATACAGGATAGATTATCCATTCATAGGAAACATCATAAATTTCAAACTGAAATTCGGATTGTGTAAAAGTGCAGAGGTTTTTTACGTCGTTTGCGATTTAGAATGGTTATTTTAAGAACTAAAAGTTAACACTCTATCCATGTATTAAATATAATTATACGTTTATTCATATCACAAAAGTAAATGAAATTCGGCTTATAGAAGATTAAATGATAAAAGTTCAATACATATAAAGATATACTTCTATACACGTTATTATAAATCTAGCTATTAATGATCGATTATATCGGAACAATTAGTTTGCGCAGGATTTATTTACAATTCCCATCGTTTTAAGAACGCTGTTGTTTTACTTTAGTAAAGGGGCCAGGTAGTCCCTTGATGATTCTATATAGAATAGATAGTCTATCCTATGCTTCGTCAATGATAGCATCTTCAGTTGTTTAATTTTTTCAATTATAACAAACATATATTTTTTTAAATAACTGTACCTAATGGCAATCAGATACGTGCCATCAATAGACGTTTAGCACTGAATCCAGACAAACGGATCAAAGTAGACGAAACAAATAAAAGTAAGAAAAAAAAAAACGCAAAATCCACCTCCTATACTGATGGATAAAATAAGTATAGTAGAAAGCATTCAAACTGTGTCACCCGGTGAAGAATTTACTTGCAAGATAATATCAATAAATTTCATAAGAATGAACGTAAATACAACAGATGTTTACATAACAACAAGACATTTTTTTAAAGAAAATAAAGTAGCATTCCACACGTACCGGCTGCGACAAAAAAGATCCTATACAATTGTTACCAAAAATTTGCATTATACTGTACCAACAACAGTTATAAAGGAAGAACTGGATTGAAAAGGATTCAAAATTAGAAATGTGACTAATATTTGCAGCTGGAAAGCTAACCAACCGTTGTCATTATTTTTTCATAAATCATAATAATCAGAAGGAAATCGACAACCTGAAGTACCTTTTCAGTAGTACAATAGAAGGTGAACTACCATACAATGAAAATATAATACCCGAATATTTCCGCTGCTAACAACATGGATACACCAAATGATACTGCACAAATATCTCACGTATTTCGTAAAATGCACAGAAAACCATTCCAGTAGTGCATGCTGCAAAGATAAAAATACTCCAGCAAAATGTACACTGTGTGATGGGCCACACTCTGCAAATTACAAAGAATATAGAGTGTATAACGTTCTACAAAATACTCGAAGTAAGCCAGAAAAAAAACGTACGAATAAATAGATATCCAACCACAAAGGAAAACGTAAGTTATGTTCCAGCAACAATAGTAATAGTACTAACTCAATTCTGAACGAATTTTTAAACAAATTCAAATCAGTATTTAATCAACTCATGAACCAAAACAGCGTGATCGTAAATCTACTAACAACCCTTACTAGAGAATAACAAAATGAATCACAGCTTAAGGATATGTAGTTCTATAAAACACGAATAGCTTAATGCAACGGAAACAAGAAATGGAAATCTCTCTAAACAATAACAAATTAGACATACTATTACTTTCGCAAACACACTTTACAGACGTGAGTTATTTTAATATTTTTAAATATAAAACGTATTTCACATTGCACCTAGACGGAACAGCCCATGGAGGCACCATTGTAATTAGTAACAAAAAGATTTCACATTATGAAATAAATAAACACAAAGAACACTTTCCCCAAGCTAGATGTATCAAAATGAAGGATACAGGTGATTCGTTGGCCATAGTAGCGGTATATTGCTGCGTTATCAGGACTCGGCAGTATTTGATAATATGATAGCATGAAATATGATGCAATTCATTACAATACACAATTTATAATTTTTTCAAAAGCTGTTAATATGTATTATATATGGGCTATATATATTCAGTCAACCGTATTAGAAGACAATGCAAAAATTGCGACATTTTTTCTTTAACACTACATTCCTATAAAACGGTTTGCATATAACACGACTTCATTAACTTGAACAACCATCACATAGCACAAATATTTTAAGTATACATTTATATACTGTCTAATTTAAAAAATATCTGACAGTCGCCATAGTTTTCGTACATACGTATTCCGAGAACATGGTTTCGATATAATATGGAACACATTCCCGTAGCTTTGTTTTACGTTTCGGTTAACACGGTTCCGACACAATACCACACTCCAAACGTGTGGTTTTAATATAACATGAAACAGATTCCTCTGATTTCTACTAATTTAAGCTTTCATTTAACACGGCTTCGATGTAACATGAAACGAATTAACCGTATTATAGAAAGGCTGATTGTACTTCATTGGAACGTAAGCAATTCGCTTTTTATGTACCTATCTTTCTGTAACCTTATATGTACATATGCCAGTTTTAATAAGTAAACGTGATCTGAACAATGTCATGTTTCGTCTCATTTTAATCAGGAAAATTCGAGAAATAATTTAAACAAAATTTATTAAAGAACTTGACATAAGAATGTTTTAATGTTAAATTATTACATCGGTATTTTCTAACAGCGATTTAGTCTTTGGCTCTCATCAAATGCGAGTCGAAGTTGTTTCACAAGGACCAAGCGAAAACGCTTCTAAATGGGGGAGGGGGGGATGAACGCCAAGCATTTAGTTGCGAGAACGCTGGAGCACTTAGAGGAAAAATATTGTATAGATTATTCCATGCCAAAATCACTTTCTGTCCTCGACGTTAGGGATTTTGTTCAAATTGAAACACTGGTTATTGCAAGTTGTGCGGTACAGTATAAAAATATATAAAAAAAAAATAAAAATTCCTTTATAAGAAGCTCAGTTTTCGAGAAAATTAAATTTGGAGGTCGATCTAGTTCGGCTGAATAAGTTGAGGTGATACAATAAAATAACCCGCGAGATCACCAAATCTTAATTCATTAGATTTCCATTTATACTTTTATGTTAAGGAAGTCGCGTAACCAGAAAGTAGTATAAATCTTCTGCTGCAGAAAAAAAGAATAACACATGCTTTCGAGAAATTAAAACATTAAGACACCATAACAGCAGTTCATGATTCTCTGGTTTGAAGGCAAAGATTTGTATGCGTTTATACGGACATCACTTTCAACGATTCATCCACTAATTTAAGGCGGTAGTCCTCTCGCGTCACGTCACAGATTTCGTAAGCATGGTAGATTTCGTTACAGTAAGATCATTTCCTACAAGCATGTGACTGCCTGAGGAATACGAGGCGGAGCCACTATCGTTTTCCTTCACGAAAGCGTAGAGTAATTCACAGCTGTTTATTGAGCGCCAACGGGGCAAGGGGAGAAATCGTCTAGAGGCAGCAGCGTTGCCAAGAATCAGAGACAGGGTTGCCGCATTGCTGCCGTGACAATTCAACGCAACGATAGCATGAGAGTGCTTTGTGGTCCGACTATGAAATCCGTATGAAATATTTTGGTCGCCAGTTCGCGCCCCGCACAAGATAAAAGGTATAGCCGGATAAGGGGGTCAAAACTGCCCTTGAACCAAATTAGACTTTTGATGTACCAATTGATAACTTACCCAAAGAAAATCTTTCACACCAAGTTTGAACCCTTTATCTCGATCTGGGGGGGGAGCAATGGGGAAGAAATGAATGATCAGTTTTTGCCATATTTGTCCCATGACAAGCAAAAATTCTGAGAAAAATCTGACATATTAGAAATATGGTGATACATGTTAGAAAATTTTTCCGGATTTTTTTATTACAAAGTTTAGGTGTACAAAATGGAAATCTCTAAAAGAATCTGAAAAATGCAGATTTCGTAGTGAAGTTGTAAGAACACTACTTTTATATTTTTACGATAACAACATATTATTATATCTATTGTCCTCAATATCTTTCAGATTTTTTAGAATTGTGCGCTGTAGTTACAAAAATTAAAAATCAATTTTGTCGAGGTATTTCGCGCGAAAATGCAATCCTTACTTTAAATTCTTATGTTTTTCATGCAGTGAATACCATACGTGATTTTTAATAGTTCTACATCTGGAAGAATAATATATAGATGACAAATATAATAGATTCAGTTGAGGGAGGCGGACAGGGGGAGAGCAAAAGGAGGTATAGTGATCGCAGTAAACAAGACACTGGAGTGTAAAGAGGTGAAGGTTTGGAACAACCGGGTGGTGGAAGTGAAAGTTGCAGTTAATGGTAGGAAATGGAGAATATTCACGATATACAGTCAGAACATAGCAGAAACAATGAAGGGGATAACAAATGAAATGGAGGAAACAGAAGAGGAATGTCTGATAATAGGAGGGGACTTCAATGCGAGGACGGGGGAGGAAGGGGGCCCAATAAGAGGAGAGAATGAAGAAGAAGGCAAACCAAGGAAGTCAAAGGACAAAATAATAAATAAAGAAGGAAAAGCACTGATAGAAAAACTAACGGAAAGAGGCTGGGCGATATTGAATGGGAGCTACGATGTTGAAGGGGGTTGGACGTACATAGGGGGGTCAGGCATGTCGGTCGTTGATTATATAGTGGTTAATGGAAATGCAGAAAAGCAGGTGAGGAGGGTACAGGAAGGAGAGAGGGAAGAGTCAGACCATCTACCAATAGAGGTGGAAATTGAGAGATAGGAGGGACAGGGGATCGAAGGGGAGAAGCGAGAAGCGGAGGAGAGGACAGTTGAAAAAAGAAGCTGGACACAGGAGGGGATACTGCATTACCACGAGGAGTGTGAAGGCTGGCAATGTGAAAAGGAAAACACCAATGAACTTTGGGAAGGTATAAGGGAAAAGGTGAAAAGTGCAACAATGAAGGAAGCTAGAAAGGTAAGGGGCTGGAAACTAGGTAAAAGACCCTGGCACAATGGAGAATGGAAAAGAAGGAAAAGAGAGGTGAGAAAATATCTGCAGCAGCTAAGAAAAAACAAAATAGGGAGGGAAGAGTACATAAAGAAGAAGAAGGAGTACAGAGATTGGTGTAAGATCGAGGGAACGAAGCACAGAGAAAAGGAGGGAAAAAAGATAAGTGAAATAAGAACAGAAAAAGAAGTCTGGGCGTATATTAATAGACTAAGAGGGAAAAGGGTAGGGACAGACGATAACATAGAACTAAAGGAATGGAAATCGCATTTTATGGGCCTATTGGGAGGGAGAGAAGAGAAAGTTACACTGGAAACAGGGAGAGAGAAACTAGGAGAGGCAGCCCAAGCAAAGCAGATATCAAGAGAGGAAATAATAAGGAAACTGAGACAACTGAAGAGAGCGAAGGCACCGGGAGAGGATGGTATAGAGAATGAGGCTTGGCGATTAATGCCAAAAGAGATTGGAGAAGCGTACCTGAGCCTATTACAGAAAGTATGGAACGGAGAGGGAATGCCGAAGGAATGGAGAATGGGGGTGATAAACCCGATTCTGAAAAAAGGGGAAGGAAAGGAGGCAAAAGACTATAGGGGAATAACCCTGCTGAACACTGCGTACAAGATATATGCAGAAATACTAAAAGACAGGCTGGAAAAGGACCTGGAGGGAAAACAAGGAGAGGAACAGCTGGGTTTTAGAAAGGGGAGGGGGACAACAGACGCCATTTACATAATCAACCACATAGTCAACAGGGAACTAGCGAAGAAGCGGGGGAAAGTATACGCATTTTTCGCTGACTTAAAAGCTGCCTTTGATAGTCTAGAT
Organism: Eucera pruinosa; assembly: GCA_028830335.1. NCBI lineage: Eukaryota > Metazoa > Arthropoda > Insecta > Hymenoptera > Apidae > Eucera > Eucera pruinosa. The sequence goes on along the minus strand of JAMYCR010000010.1, from coordinate 17,853,703 downwards.
AGAGGAGAATTGTTTAGGATGATGCAAGAGCTGAAGATAGGAAGGCAATTAAGAGATAGAATAATGGAAATTTATCAGGAGACGAAAAATGTGGTGAGGGTGGGGGAACGAAAGACTGAAGAATTCTGGACCGAAAGAGGGGTTAGACAAGGATGCCCACTAAGCCCTACGTTATTTAATTTATATATTGCAGATTTGGGGGAGGAGATGAGGAGGGAAAGAGAGGGAGGTATCGTAATAGGAAAGGAAAAGATATGGACATTGATTTATGCTGACGACGTGGTTTTGGTGGCTACGGGCGAGAAGGAGCTGAAGGAAATGATGAAAAGGTTTGTGAAATATGTGAAAAAGAAAGGAATGAGACTTAGTACTGAAAAATCAAAGGTAATGGTTTTTGAGAAGAGAGGAAGAAGGAGGGGAGAGGGAGAGTGGAAAATAGAAGGAGAGACAGTTGAGGAGGTACAAGAAATTAAGTACTTAGGCTATGTTCTGCAAAAAAATGGAGGATCGGACAAGCACATAAGAGAGCGGGTAAGAAGAGCAATGGTAGCAATGCTTAGTACGTGGAGTATAGGGGAGAGGCTTTTCAGGAATAATTATGAAAGGCGAAAGGAAATGTTTGAATCACTGGTGGGAAGTGTGGCACTGTATGGGGCGGAGGTCTGGGGGTGGCAGGGAGACGAGAGAATTGATAGGGTCAAGAGAAAATATATGAAGTGGGTACTAGGGCTGGACAGGAGAACGCCGAATTACATAGTAACGGAGGAAATCAAGAGTGAAGAGCTGAGCATGAAGGCGGCGGAGAGAGCATTGAGATTTGAGGAACGGATAAGAACATCGAAGAACAAGTTGACTATGGAGTGCTTAAAGGAAATAGAAAAGGAAAGTGTTACAGAAAAAATTAGTAAATGGAAGGAAAGACGAGGGCTTAGGTTAGGGGGGGGGGGACTGGGAAAGGCAGAAAGAGAAAAAATCAGAGAAGAGGAAAGAGACCACAAGAGAAGAAGCCAGAAAATGATAGAGGTAATGTTACAAAAGGAGAGAGAGGGAAGAATGAAGAGAATAGAGGATTCAAGGTATAACAAGGAATAGAGTGAGCTGGTGACGGAAGATCTGCCAAAATACCTAAAGGGTATGAGAAAGAGGAAAGAAAGAAATATGATAGCTAGATTCAGGTGCGGGAATGAGTGGAAAGGGGGGCTACATTGGGAGGAGGAGGAAGAAAGGATATGCAGATTGTGTGGGAAGGAGGAGGAAACCATAAGGCATGTACTGATGGAGTGCTCTTTTACTAGAGAGGCTCTGCCGATAGGGGAGTTTTTGGAAGAGGATGGAAGGGGGTTGGAGTCCATGAGAAGAATCCAGAAAGAAAGAGAGAGGGGAAGAGAACACGGAACGAAATGAGAGACTCCATTTTGTAAGGAACGTTAAACGCCAATCATTTTAAAGGGAACTTCGTGAATAATTGTATTTTATTAACTAATTTATAGAAAAAGAGAGAGAGGATTATTTATGTTATGTTATGTCATATATTATAGTATATTCTCTGTGCCTCATGTTCATGTTAAGTAATTGATAGAGATAAGAAGTTTAAACTTAAAAAATGTATATATGTATGGAAACCGGAAGCCATTCTAAGCCGAAAGGTAAGAATTAGAGCAATAAATAAATAAATAATAAAAAAAATAAAATAATAGATTCAGTTAAGTGACACTAATTCACCACAGTATATCTTAAAACAGAAAGAATGATTTCACTGAATACATCGGCAGAGTGGTTATAAGTTCTGCCTGTGAATCCTAAACTGCTTATTTTGGTCGGGAGTTCGCGAAGCGCACATATTAATCTTTCTTTCCTATATATATTTTTTTAATTCATAACTACATGACAATTCAGTTTCCATCCATAGATTTACTATTGATATGATTTGTTAATTATAGAATCATTTAGCTTCTCTGACACCTAATAAATAAAAGAAATCTATTTCAATAGTACTTATCGTTAATAAATATGGTTGGATTGAAGTACAGGTGTGTGGTGTCATTTCATACATTTATTTGATCTAGAAAAAACTAAGTAATACTCGTAAGTAGAAGAATCCGTGGCTAGAGAGATAATCACGTAAAATGTGCTCCGAAATTATTTCTGCACATACTTCAGAGTAAAATATCCTTAAAATTACTTTAACATCTTCTGAAATTATTGCCACTTATTGGCATATTGTATAGTTACGAATAAATGAATAACGAACTTATGACGAAAATGTTAAGTATGGGTTTACAGTCTGAACTCGTAGTCATTCTACCAATCCAATCATTCAAATTATCTTTCAAACTTCAAAATATAAATATGTGAAATAGTTTCAGTTAACTGAATTTACAACTTCTATTTACAATAGACTCTCGATTATCCAGCCCCATTTGAACCGGCCTCCGTTTTACCCGGCCACATTTTTGTTGATATGAAATATTCTGTAATTATTCACTTTCTTTCGTAATTATTGTCACATGTACTTATAATTGTTTAAATACGCAAACTGATATTAATTTTTTCCCATTCGTACTAAATCTCTGAGTACAGTATTCCACACTTCTCAGAATATAGATAGAGATGAGAAAGTGAGTAACGCAAAAGGAAAGATTGCACTTGTAAGTGCGACGAAGTATGTTGAACAGGACGAAGATTCATCAGCAATTCACATATTTTTGAGAAAGTGGCGTGACATCACATTAACGAACAAAACGAAATAAAAGAAACAGAAAAGATACCAACTTTTTTGTGAAAAATGACATTATGTGTGATCGTATATATGTACCGTATGTACATACGTGTGTATAAATATTAAACATTAGAAGTATATTTAATATTAATTTTTTGGTATAAACATAACAATATATAAAACATGCTGCCAGATTAACTGGCCATTTGTTTATCCGGCCGATATCTGGTCCTGCAGGGGCCGGATAATCGAGAATCGGCTCTATATATTGTTCTTCCGAATATAGAAATATTAAAAATCACGTAACGCAGTCACTGCATAAAGAACATATAAAAATGTAAAGTGAAGATTGCTTTTTCGCGCGAAATATCGCAAAAAGATTGGTTTTTGATTTTTATAACTACGGTACACTTTTCCAAAAAATCTAAAAAAAAAAAATAATAGCTATAATAATATGTTGTTACCATAAAAATATAAATGTAGTACTTTTACAGCTTCACAACGAAATCTGCATTTTTCAGATTAGTGTAGAGTTTTTCATATGTTATACCTAAGTTTTGCAGCAAAAAAATCCGAAAACATTCTCCAACATGTTACCATACATATTACTCTTGCCTGGGATTACAAATGCCTGGGATTACAAATGCCTGGGACTACCGCCTTAAGGCGGTAGTCCCCAATGGCGGCCAGGCATGTCAGAGAGTTGACTTTACCGACAAAATGGGCCAAAAATATGGGTTTGCCTGATACAACTTTTCGTCCTTATATGAGAGAATTTTGGCTCGAAATAGGGCTCATTCGAAAGAGGAGGCTTCAACGCAACGTGGTCAGGTAGTCTTGTGGTCAAATTATGTTGATATGTAATAATATGAGCGTTGTAAAGCGGAGCAAAAAATGACAGCTCGACAGCCGTCGAATCTAAGCATTTTTTTGATACGGAGAGAATGATCTGCATGAAATGAATACCTGACCACGTCGCGTTGAAGTCTCCCCTTTCGAATGAGCTATCGTGCGACTCAAAAGCTTCTCATATAAGGACGAAAAGTTGTATCGCGTAAAGGCATGCGTTTTCGGATGAATTCGCCATATTGACGATAAAACACAGCAAAATACGTATCAAGTTCAGTTCAGCTGTTACGCACGAGGGGCGCCTAATCATAAATACCAAATGAGAATTGACTGGGACTGGAGGAGTAGTTCGATGTACCACTACATTAAACTCTGCCTATCCGTGTGTCGCCGACGCTTTCCTCCTGTAAAAGATTACCGCACGTTTTGCCGTGCGCCCGGCAAGCGGCACCGCGATTTGTTTACGGAAAAGCAAAACAAGCAGCGATACCTTTTAGACGCAACGCAACGCAGCGCGTCCACGACACACGCATAGGCAGAATTCAATTTAGTCGTACCATAATTTTTTTACATTTTGAAAAGTAATATGTATGGTAACATGTTGGAGAAAGTTTTCGGATTTTTTTACCGCAAAACTTAGGTATAACATATGGAAAAATCTACACTAATATGAAAAATGCAGATTTCGTTGTGAAGCTGGAAAAGTACTATTTTTATATTTTTATGGTAACAACATATTATTATAGCAATTATTCCCAATTTTTTTAGATTTTTTGGAAAAGTGAACCGTAGTTATAAAACTCAAAAACCAATCTTTTTGCAATATTCGCGCGAAAAAGCAATCTTCACTTTACATTTTTATATGATCTTTATGCAGTGACTGCGTTACGTGATTTTTAATATTTCTATATTCGGAAGAACAATATATAGAGCCGACTCTCGATTATCGGGCCCCTGCAGGACCAGAGCTCGGCCGGATAAACAAATGACCAGTTAATCTTGCAGCATGTTTTATAGATTGTTATGTTTATAGTAAAAAATTAATATTAAATATATTAATAATGTTTAATATTTATACACACGTATGTACATACGGTACATATATACAATCACACCATCTCAATATAATATAATGCTAGATAATGTGTATGTAATATTTGTCTAATGTCATTTTTCACAAAAAAGTTGGTAATCTTTTCTGTTTCTTTTATTTCGTTTTGTTCGTTAATGTGATGTGACGCCACTTTCTCAAAAATGATATGTCAGTTGCTGATGAATCTTCTTCCTGTGCAACATACTTCGTCACACTTACAAGTGCAATCTTTCCTTTTGCGTGACTCACTTTCTCATCTCTATCTATATTCTAAGAAATGCGGAATACTGTACTCAGAGATTTAATACGAATGAAAAAGAAATTAATATGAGGTTGCGTATTTAAACAATTACAAATACATGTGACAATAATTACGCAAGAAAGTGAATAATTACAGAATATTTCATATCAACAAAAATGTGGCCGGATAAAACGGAGGCCGGTTCAAATGGGGCTGGATAATCGGGACTCTATTGTAAATAGAAGTTGTAAATTCAGTTAATTGAAACTATTTCATATATTTATATTTTGAAGTTGGAAAGATAATTTTAATGATTGGATTGGCAGAATGACTACGAGTTCAGACTGTAAACCGATACTTATCATTTTCGTCATAAGTTCGTTATTCATTTATTCGTAACTATACAATATGCCAATAAGTGGCAATAATTGCAAAACATGTTAAAGTAATTTTAAGAATATTTTATTCTGAAGTATACGCAGAAATAATTTCGGAGCACATTTTACGTGATTATCTCTCTAGCCGCGGATTTTTCTACTTACGAGTATTTCTTAGTATTTGCTAGATCAAATAAATGTATGAAATGACACCACACACCTGCACTTCAATCCAACCATATTTATTAACGATAAGTACTATTGAAATAGATTTCTTTTATTTATTAGGTGTCAGAGAAGCTAAATGATTCTATAATTAACAAATCATATGAATAGTAAATCTATGGAAACAAACTGAATTGTCATGTAGTTATGAATTAAAAAAAGAAATATAGGGAAGAAAGATTAATTTGTGCGCAGCACGAACTCACGACCAAAATAACCAATATAAGATTCACAGGCAGAACCTATAACCACTCTGCCAATGTATTTAGTAAAATCATTCTTTCTATTTTAAGATATAGTGTGGGGAAATAGTGCTAGTTGACTGAATCTATTATTTTTGTTATCTATATATTATTCTTCCAGATATAGAACTATTAAAAATCACGTACGGTATTCACTGCATGGAAAACATAAGAATTTAAAGTAAGGAATGCATTTTCGCGCGAAATACCTCGGCAAAATTGATTTTTAATTTTTTTAACTACAACGCACAATTCCAAAAAATCTGAAAGATATTGGGAACAATAGATATAATAATATGTTGTTATCGTAAAAATATAAAAGTAGTGTTCTTACAACTTCACTACGAAATCTGCATTTTCAGATTCTTTTAGGGTTTTCCATTTTGTACACCTAAACTTTGCAATAAAAGAATCCGAAAAAATTCTCTAATATATATCATTATATTTCTAATATGTCAGATTTTTTCCCAGAATTTTTGCTTGCCATTAAATGGGACAAATATGGCAAAAACTGATATTTCATTTCTTCCCCATTACTACCCCCCAGATCGAGATAGAGGATTGAAACTTGGTGCGAAAGCTTTTCTTTGGCTAAGTTATCAAATGGTACATCAAAAGTCTAATTTGGTTCAAGGGCAGTTATGACCCCCTTATCCGGCTATACTATTTAACTTGTGCGGGGCGCGAACTGGCGACCAAAATATTTCATACGGATTTCATTGTCGAACCGCAAAGCACTCTCATGCTATCGTTGCGTTGAATTGTCACGGCGGCAATGCGGCAACCCTGTCTATGATTTTTGGCAACGCTGCTGCCTCTTGACGATTTCTCCCCTTGCCCCGATGACGCACAATAAACAGCTGTGAATTACTCTACGCTTTCGTGAAGGAAAACGATAGTGGCTCCGCCTCGTATTCGTCAGGCAGCCACATGCTTGTAGAAAATGATCTTACTGTAACGAAATCTAGCATGCCTACGAAATCTGTGACGTCACGCGAGGGGACTACCGCCTTAAGGAGATAGACTCATGGTAAAACAGAGTGTCGAAGTTACCGACAAAATAAGCCAAAAATATGGGTTTGCTAGTTTCGACTTTTCGTTCTTATTTGAGAAGATTTTGCGACGAACGATAACTCATTTTAAAGGGGAGGCTTCAACGCAGTGCACTCTGGTCTTCATTTCATTCAGAACATTCTCTTTGTATAGGAAAATTGCTTAGATTCGGGGACTGTCAAGCTGTAAATTTTCTCTCTACATTACTACGCTCATATTATTGAGCATCAACATAATCAGATCAAATGACGACAAGCGCGTACTTCACTAAAGCCTCCCCTTTCAAATGAGCCATCGTTCGACGCAAAATCTTCTCATATAAGAACGAAAAGTCAAAACTGGCAAAAGCTTGCTTTCCCGTGTGATTTCGTCATATTGATGATGATACAGACCAAAAACGTGTAAACTTTAGTTCAGCTGTTCTCCGCGAGGAGGCGCCTAATCGGAAAGGCCTGAAGCGTCTCTAGTGCGCAGACGCTACAAAATTCTGGGGGAAGTCGGGTAATACTTCACAGGAAAGGATTTAAACTCACACAAGAATTCAGAAAACAAAAATAACGTTCTATATTTTAACTTTAACAATTTTATACACGAGGTTCTTCCGGAGGCGTCTTTCCAACTCAGTCGTCCTTTTACGAATGACGCTTCCTTCGTTGCAGTCCTTCCCCTTGTTTTTCTCGGAAAAACCCAAAAGGGACGGCCGATTCATGCCGGTGCACTTCGCTTCAATTTGGCGCGTCTTTCTTGCGAACGCGCCTTTAGTGTTCATGCGCGCCATCAGCGGCAGCGAACGCGTGCGCTCTTTCACTCGAAACGCACTAGCGCGCCACCACCGATACGCGGAGTCCCTACATCACCCCCCTCCGAGAAATTTAAATTTTTATTTTCACAATGTTTGTCCTGCGGGGTGAAACAAATCTCTTCCAATTCCTGATCTATATCCTGGTTTTCTAAGTATGCCGGTTTTAAACGTTCCGTAGATACTGTTGTTGGCGTTCCGTTGACGTCCACTACGAACGTGTAGTCGGAAATTCTTTTCATCACTTTGAAAGGTCCTTCATATGGCGGCTCGAACGTCTTCCTTAATGCGTCTACTCTGACAAAAACGTGGGTGCATGAATATAGATTTTTGTACGTGAAGGTGCGTCCCTTGAAATGGTGAGACGTCGGCGTTGGTCTGATTTGCCTTATATATTCTCTAAACTTTTCAAGGAATATCTCCGGGTTATGATCCAAATTTTCGGTAACAAAAAATTCTCCTGGCACACGAAGAGGGGCTCCATAAACTAAATCTGCTGCCGATGCCTGGATGTCCGCCTTGTAAGCTGTTCGTAATCCTAGCAAGACTGTGGGTAATGTGTCAATCCATCTCGCTGGTCTATGGCAGGCTATGGCCGTTTTCAGCGAACGATGCCATCGCTCGATCATTCCGTTCGCTGCCGGGTGGTAAGCTGTCGTATGGATTTTGTGACAGCCCATCATCCGTGTTAGGGCTCGAAAAAGCTGGGATTCAAACTGTGATCCGTGGTCAGTTGTTACTGTGGCTGGGACTCCAAATCTTGAGACCCAGGTGTTGAAAAATGCGGATACGACCGTATCTGCTGAAATATCTTTTAGCGGATCTGCTTCCGGCCACCTAGAAAATCTATCGATCATAGTTAGAACGTATTTGAAACCATCGCAATTTGGCAATGGTCCAACCAAATCAATGTGTACATGGTGAAATCTGGAATTTGGAACGTTGATGTTTTGCGGTTTGTTTTTAACGTGTTTGTTGATTTTATTCTTTTGACATGCGAGGCAGGTACGGACCCACTCGGCAATGTCCTTCCTGATGCCTGGCCAAACAAATTTTTTTGTAATCGCGTTCCTGGTAGCTCTATTTCCTGGGTGAGACAATCCATGTACCATGTCGTAGATCTTCTTCCGGAGAGGTTTCGGGATATATGGGCGTATGTCAGCGGTTGATATGTCACAAAATATGCATTCGTCGGAGTCATCTAACCTAAGTTTCTTCAAGGAAAGCGTCGAATTGTTCTGAATTAAAATATTTTGAAGCTCTATATCGTTTTCTTGGGCCGTTGCGATATCTCTAGTATTGATAATAACTGGCATGTTAATGACGCTGACTCTCGACAATGCATCAGATACAGTATTCTCCATTCCTGCTATATGAGAAATGCTGGTTGTAAACTGGCTAATAAAATCCAATTGTCGAATCCTTCTTGCGGGAGCTTTATCAGTTTTCTGTGTAAAAGCATAAATGAGTGGCTTATGGTCTGTTTTAATATCTATTGACCTTCCTTCTACCATGTGCTTGAAAAATTGCACGCTTCTGTAAATCGCTGTCAATTCTCTATCATAAGCAGAGTAATTCTGCTCACTTGCCGTAAACTTCTTTGAAAAGAAACCTAAAGGCTCCCAACTTTCACCATTCTGCTGTTCCAATACAGCTCCCATGGAAGTGTCGGAAGCATCTGTGCTGAGACGGAGGTGCGCGTTGTCAATGGGATGAGCGAGCAGTGTAGCCTCTGCTAACTGCTGTTTGCTCTTTTCGAAGGCGTTATTCGCCTCCTCTGGCCACTCTACTGGACATTTGTCTCTTTTCTTTGCGTTTGTTAAATATACATGCATGGGCGCTTGTGTTTTGGCTGCATCTTTAATATGCCTCCTGTAAAAATTAATTATTCCCAGAAATCTTCTCAATTCCTCGATGGTCCTAGGTTTGGGATAATTTTTAATGGCCTCAATTCGCTCCGGAAGTGGTCTGGTTCCCTTGTCATCGATGAGGTACCCCAAATACGTCACTTCCGTCTGTCCAAATACACATTTCGCCATATTAATGGTCAGGCCGTATTTCCTAAAACGCTCAAAAACCATTTTTATATGTTGTTCATGCTCCTCCTGGTTTTTGGAAGCTATTATTACATCATCTATGTAACAATGTGCGAAGTCCAGTCCTCGGAGCACGCAGTCCATAAATCTTTGAAACGTTTGTGCTGCATTACAAAGACCGAACGTCATCACATTAAATTGGAAAAGGCCGAACGGCGTGATAACGGCTGTTTTTTTTCTATCTTCTTGTGCTACCGGGATTTGATGATAAGCTTTTACCAAGTCTAAGGTTGTAAATATGTTGCAGTTTTGCAATTTATACGTAAAATCCTGAATATGAGGAATCGGATATCTATCTGGTGTGGTTTGGGCGTTCAATCTTCTATAGTCGCCACATGGTCTCCATTGACCTTCTTTCTTCATTACTAAATGTAATGGGCTTGCCCACGGGCTATCAGATGGTTCGCAAATCCCTTGCTGGAATATCTGTTGAAATTCTGCCTTGGCTGCCCTCAATTTCTCTGGCGGCAATCTCCTTGGCGGTTCGGATACTGGTGGACCTCTCGTCTCTATGTAGTGCTGGACCTGGTGTAAAGCGCCCTTTCCTGCTCGTGGTTTTGTAATATCTACATACTCACGTAGCAATGCCTGGAATTTGTTATTTTGGCAGATAGTATAAACTGTAGGAGTCGATGATTTCACCGAGACTGCTTCTACATGCATCTGCAACAGACTATCGTGCAACCGTTTTTGTCTGAGGTCCACCAGTAGTCCATAATGTTTTAGGAAATCCGCTCCAAGGATCGGCTGTTTTACGTCGGCTATTACGAATTCCCAAACATACGCTCGTCTGAGTCCTAAGTTTACCTCTACGGTTTCTGTGCTGAACGTGTTTATCATTGAGCCATTTGTTGCAAATAATTTAAAATTGCTCGGGGCTATACTTCCTTTGCGTCTTACTTTCGGAAGCACGGATACGTCAGCTCCTGTGTCCACCAGATATCTTACTCCATTCTTCCTGTCCGAAATTAGGAGGCGACATTGCGTTTCTTCGCCGACTTTTACCGCCGCCACGTGAGTCAGCTGCGTTAGTTTCCCGGATACTTGGCTAACTCACCCTTCCAAGAGCAAGGCAACTCGCATTTCCAGGCCTCTTTCCCAAATCGGCGGTGGAAAAAACATACTCCGTCCCTTGATCGGGACCGGCCTCTTCTTCCATTTCCCCGACTTCGCCCCTGTCGGGAGTGTGACGATACCTGCATTTTCGAAATGCCCTCCATCATAGTCTCCACTCTTCTCTGGGACTGGATGTTCGCTTCGGTTGACAATTTCACTAACTCCACGAGGCTTCTGATGGATTCGCTGATGTCGTCGTTCACCGAACGGCGAACGGGCTCCACCGCAGATACATATTGCGCCTCGCGGTTGTCCAAGGCTTTGTCCGCTAGTTCCGCCAGTTTGGTTAATCCTGTGCCATCTACGATGGACAGAATCTCCTGCACCCTTTGTGGTAGCCTCTGCATCCAGAGGGTCTTCAACAGCTTCTCGGTAATGGCGTCTCCCGCCAAAAGACGCATCTCTCGTAGCAGCTCGGAAGGCTTCCGGTGTCCCAATTCGATTCCCGTTAGCAGCCCTTTCATTTGCCGTTCCTCTGAGTCGGTAAATCTGTTGATGAGCGCCTCCTTGATGGTAGGGTATTTTTCTTTGTCCGGGGGGGATTCAATTATATCAGCGACCATCTTCATTGTATTTTGATCCAGGTGCCTTAACACTGCTCCGAATTTCGAGTCGTCCGACCTGATTCGGTGGCAGGCAAATTCGCTCTCGAGGCGGGCGAACCAAAGCTTTGGTGTTTCCGGCCAAAAAACAGCCACCTTCACCCCTTGAAAATCATTCGCTTCCACGCGCGCTTCCCCCGAAGTGGCGGCTATCTTGTCTTTTTCTACACCCACCATTGTACTGCTTCCCGCTCGTGTTGGAGATCGGTCCACGGTCATTTTTTTCTTTTTAAATAAATTATCTCTTACCCTGTATGTTCCTTTATATTTTTCCTTCGGACTTCCCACTCACTGATCACGTCGGGGTCACCAATGAAGCGTCTCTAGTGCGCAGACGCTACAAAATTCTAGGGGAAGTCGGGTAATACTTCACAGGAAAGGATTTAAACTCACACAAGAATTCAGAAAACAAAAATAACGTTCTATATTTTAACTTTAACAATTTTATACACGAGGTTCTTCCGGAGGCGTCTTTCCAACTCAGTCGTCCTTTTACGAATGACGCTTCCTTCGTTGCAGTCCTTCCCCTTGTTTTTCTCGGAAAAACCCAAAAGAGACGGCCGATTCATGCCGGTGCACTTCGCTTCAATTTGGCGCGTCTTTCTTGCGAACGCGCCTTTAGTGTTCATGCGCGCCATCAGCGGCAGCGAACGCGTGCGCTCTTTCACTCGAAACGCACTAGCGCGCCACCACCGATACGCGGAGTCCCTACAGGCCTAATGAGAGTTGGCGCTAGTGTAGCAGCAGCTCGCTGATATAGTGCCACGGACGAGGTACAGGATAGACCGATCATCTCATGGGACTTCGTGTCGCATGCTCTGAAATACCGATAACCTAAAAATTCAGACTTTTCGGAAGAATATCTTTCGTTTTATTATCTGTCAAAGAATGTAAACACTTCTAAAGTATTTTAATATACAAAATGTAAGAGCAAACGCAAAAGTTATACATTTTAGACAATCGAAAAGGTAAAAATGAAAACAGATTTGGGGCTCATGAGCCCCAAATCCGGGTGACAAAGAAGAGCATTGGATAAGTGGTCTATCCTGTTCTTAGTCAATGATAGTACTACTCAATTGAAGCCTGTCTGTACGTGTGTCGTCGCGCTTTTCGCCTCTGCAATAACTCGCCCCTCGTTTTGTTTTGAGCCCGGCAAGCGGCATCGCGATATCTTTGTGCACAGAAAAGCGAATCGAACGGCACTGGCTTGTAGACGCAACGCATCCTCCGCCCACTTATAGACAGAGTACAATGTAATTGGACAATCATTTTTTTACATTTTGAAAAGTGATGTATGATAATACATGTTGATGAATGTTTTTTTAATTTTTTTTGCTGCAAAACTTGAAAAAATGAAAAACCCTATGAAAATCTGAAAAATGCATATTTCGTAGTAAAGTTGTAAGAACACGACTTTTATACTTTCATCGTGATAACACACTATTATCCCCAATTTTTTTTTGATTTTCTGAAAAAGTGCACCGTGGTTCAAAAAATCAAAAACCATCTTCTTCAAGGTGTTTAACGTGAAAAAGCGACCGTTACTTCAAATTTTTATATGTCCCTTATGCAGTGAGTACCGCACGTGATTTTTAATATTTCTATATTCAGAAGGAAAATGCATAACCAGAAAAAGTTGTAGATTCACGATGGAAGTTACCAAACTCAAAAATTCTGAAACTCGGTAAACAAGTAGTGTAGGTCCCCAGTATCACAAAGCTATTTTTCGTTGGTGTTAATTTTCACTTTCAGGAAGTGAAATCAACTCCCAAAATTTTAGTCTTTCTTTCACCTTTTTGACTATAATTTTGTAATAATAACTTTAGCGGGATAAATTGTTGAGTTTTTTATGTTTTACAACCCCACTGCAATAAAAGGTATCCTCATAGTGCAATTTGTTTTAAATACACAAATTCTTCGTTTTCTATTGCATAACGGTAAATGATAGAAATGGTTATATTATATACCAAAAAGTATTTATTTTGAACGATCTAACGGAATATAAAATAAAATCATTTTTTTTGTTTACGTCGTTGGTGAAAACAATTAATTACTGTTATTCGAATATGCCTACGTTTTAGTTCGACTCATCACTCTGTTTGTATTTTTCACCATAAAGCAGGTATGTTCTATCATATTTGAAGGTCTAGTATATATTTCATTCTGAAAGATATATTTAAAAAAATTTATTGCACATGTATATGGAACTTTTTGCAACGCCTGTTCTCGGGTGATTATTCGGAACCATCACGATCAGACTCTCCCTCTCAAATGGGCAAAAAGCTCTTCACCCATAATCAACATGTATGTATATGTTTGTTCCGAAAATATTTGCATTAACTAACTAAATAAATATGTAAGAAATAAAGCAATATTTGATATGTGGGAGAGAGTGATCGCGATAATCACTCCAGAATAGGCGTTTTAGCAATATATTTCATGTACACGTGTAATACAATTTTTTCTATAAATTTTTAAGTATAGAATATATATTCTACCATGAGGTATAATAGAAAATACATATTTTGGGGTGAAAAATGCAAATAGAATGAAGAATCGACCAAAAATATAGCAAGATGCGTATAACAGTAATTAATTGTTTTTAACAAAGACGCAAACAAAAAATTTATTTTATTTTATATTTTGTTAAATCGCTCAACATGGAAACTTTTTAGTATATAGTAATCATTTCTATAATTTACTGTTATGCACAAATTCAAATAATGTGTTTCTTCAAAAGAAATTGGACGATAGGGATAACTTTTATTGTCGTAGGGTTGTAGAGTATAAGAAAACTGAATCATTTATTTCTTTGAAGTTTTGTCCTATCTCTAACCATTATGAAGTTATACTTAGAAAACTAAGAAATGCTAAAACGTTGGGGATTGATTTCACCCCCTAAAAATGAAAATTAATACCGGCGAGAAATAGATTTGTATTACTGGGCCCTACAGTACTTGTGCATCGAGTTTCAAAATTTTTAAGTTCGATGGCTTCCCTTATCGTTTATCTGAAGCTATTTGACATGTCTATATTTCGAAGTTAGAAACTTGATTTCAATGGTTACATTGACAGAGTGACTACGGTGTCAAACTGTAAAACACGTACTAAACATTTTGGTCATAAGTTCATGCCTCGCACAAGCGCAATTTTTTTCTCTTACATTTTTTTCAATCCTTAACTACACAATATGCAAATAAGTAACAATAATTTAGAAACATGTGAAAGATATTTTAAAAATATGTTACTCTGAAGTATAGACAGAAATAATTTAGGAGCATATTTTACGCAATCGTTCCTGTAGCCACGAATTCTTCTACTTATGGGTATTACTTCGCATTTCCTAGATCAAATATATATATGAAATAACACGATGCATGTTTACTTCAAGTCAACTCCATTTATTACTGATAAGTACTATTGAATTAACGTTTATTCATTTATTAGGTGTCGAAGAATCTAAATAATTCTATAATTAACAAGGTAAATGAATAGTAAAACTGCAGAAGGAAACAATAGTATCATGTGGTCAGGAATTTAAAAAAAAACTTAGAGAAAAAAATTTAACTTGTGTGGGGCGAGAACTTGCAACCAAACCATTTCGTGTGGACTTCACAGTCGAACCATAAACCACTCTCGTGAAATGATTGCGATGAATTGTCACGGCGGCAACGCGGCAACACCGCCATTGATTCATGGCAACGTTGCGCTGCCTTTAGACGATTTCTCCCCTTGCCCCGCTAAGGCACATTAAACAGCTGCGAATTACTTTACGCTTTCGTGAAGGAAAACGACAGTGGGAAACGTTATTCGTCAGGCCGACACATGCTTGTAGGTAATGATCTTACTGTAACGAAATCTACCATGCTACGAAATCTGTGACGTCACTCGACGGGTCTACCTCCGTGATTTTCTGTAAAAATAATATGAATCAACATTCATTTCGGTTACATCAATCGACTATCATTTATATTTCTTTAATACAAGTAAATATATTATAGTCGCTGGTAGTCCCACCATTAAATAGTTGCTGGAAGAAAGTTCTGTTAGACTTTGTAGTGTACTTTGTAAAGGTAATGAAATAATTTCGCTGAACAAATTTTTTAAGAAACCTCTAGGAAATCTACTTTCTCACCGATTTTCATGATTTTTAAACATGTTATAAAGAACATTGTTTTGAACAAATTTTTTCTTTTAAGAAATCGCAGTTCGATTTTAGTTTCAGAGTTAAGGTTAGAGTAGTTTTCCCCTCGTCATGCGATACAATGCAATATCACAATAGCTTGATTAATGTGTGTAAAAGAATTCGATTACTAAAGATATTGATACTTACAGGTAAAGTTCCAAGGAGCCGAGGTCGTCGATTTTTGTGAAATTTGGGGGTTAGGAGGTAGGGGAAAAGTAAACCTTAAACACGAACTTTCAATGGCGGCTCTCCAATAGTTTCCGAGATATTAATTGAAGTAACATGGAATTTTGCGTTTTGTAAATGCACTCTTGCTGTTTTTGTAAACATAGCAAAGAACATATCTATCGGGTGAACTAGTTTGAACTTCTTTATGTGTATTAATATCAGTAACATTAGTGCCTGCAAACCGATGTTTATTGTTTAAAACTGAAGTGCGGGGGAGGGGAGCCCCTACGCCTCCACCTCGGACAACTAGCCTGAACCCTAACCCGACCTAGCGTCTATTCTAGAAATATATTAGAAATAAATTATAATTTAATTTAAACTTATATATCAACCATAATCAAGAACTCACCCTCTCTAATGCCGTTAGCTTTTTCATATCAGATCAATTCCACGAGGAAGTATGTTTTTCACAATTTACTAAAAAATATATGAAAATGTATATTTTAAGTTCACCGGTTATACCGCGTCGGCAGCTTTGGGCTCAAGTAGGTGCACGCATACGCTACCACGGGCTCACGCAGGCTTACGCACAAACGGCCACATGCGTGCACGTATATGCAAAATTCAATATATTACACTGTGGAGCTGTGGAGAGGGGATAGAATGGGAAAAAGGAAGGGTGTTGCGTTTCGTCCTGGGCCTGCTAGTGGACTCATCAGTAAGGCTACCTAGCAGGCCCTGCCTTAGACGTTGGGATATTAGAAGGAAGGTTAAAGGCGGTATATATATGGACGAGGTAGTTGGAGCGAGTGCTTTCGAGAAAGTCCTATTTCGTATGTCCCTCTAGTGGCAGGTGCAGGAGAGCCGCCACGACACTAATTCATATCTCGTATTATACCGCCATTGAAATTTCGTATTTAAGGTTTACTCCACCCCTCCCCCAAATTTCATTAAAAATCAGCGACCTGAGCTCCTTGGAGCTTTACCCTTTTTTGCGACATACTTTGGCTCGGTCTATTCCTCCCGATCTGTAAACTCCGGATTTCTATTTTGATAAAACAGTACATTTATCCTGCCTTGATATCACAATAGGTGATATTTCTCGTAAGATTAATAATCTTTCACATTTATAGTCGCCTGGTTTGAACGGGGTACATCGCTTAGTTCTCAAAAATTGTTGTTACATACTCTCTCGTCCACTATGGATTATTTTTAACAGATCTATGCAACTGAGTACTTTCCCAGTGGCATGGAAATCAAGTTTTCTCATACCAATTTTTAAATGCGAAGATCTTACAGATGTAACAAATTGTAGGCCTATACGCGTAATTGATGTTATTCTTAAATTATTTGAAATCTTAGTGGTCGATGTTCTGAGACCCTCCATCAAGGACCTTATTTGGAAAGAACAGCATGGATTAATGCCAACTCTCTCTACTATCACTAACTTATCAATTTATTGTAATTTTGTGTCAGTCGAACTGGACAGATTTTGTCAAGTGGTTGCGGCGTTAAACTGACTTTAAAGAATGTTCGACACAGTCCCGCATTCTAGTTTAGTTAAGAAGCTTTATGTGTTGGGGTTTAGAGATCCCCTTTTATCTTAGATCGCAATCTATCTTTCTTATCGTTCTCAATTTGTGCGTGTTAAGAGCTGTGTCTCTTCTTCAATCCGTGTAATTTCTGGAGTTCCGCAGGGTTGCCATCTGAGACCCTTATTACTTTATATTAATGATTTACCATCTAGTCTTCAATTTAGTCATTCAAAATATTTAAGTCCATATCCACTTTAAGAGATTGCTTGGAGTCGCAACTTGACCTTCTGAATGTTGATCACCGATGTAGTACCAACGAAATCTCTTTCAATATCGATATGTAAATCCATGAGATCAAGTCGTAGCACCGAACCTATCTCTTTTAATTATAAATTGAGTGGACTGTCTTTGGCTTCGATATCGGAAGTTCACGATTTGGGGGTAAGATCCTCGTCTATCCTTGATTTCTCTCCACACATTTCCAATGTTGTTAGCGAAGCCATTAAGAGTCTTGGCTTCGTCAGGAGACGTGTTGGCAAAGGAACATATTGCTAAGTAAGAACCCTGTGGCGTTTTTTGCCTTGAACTTAAAATTTGTCACGTTGCAAAATATATGAGAGCTCTGAAAAGAGTTAATTATTTACAAGATTCTGGCTGCTTCAATGCTGACATTTCTATAATAATATGAAGCAAAAAACATTAGTAAAAAGTTCCGTAAATCATTCTAAACAATTGTTATAGTAATGATATTCTGTAAGAAAATGTCTAAATCATAAATGCTCTTAACCCCAGGAACATTTAAGTATTACTACATGATTACAATAAAAAAAAATCACGGCAACTAAATTGGTAAAACAAAAGTCTACGGGATTGTCAAATTCACCTGACCTATCGTCTGTATATTCAGATCGAAACCGCGCATAATGGAATGAATTTTTGTAATGTGGAGTTGATAATTGGTTGCGGATGAACGAATGTAATTAAATGCTTGAATCTCTAAAATACAAATTTACATGGTTGTTCAATGTTATTACAAAGTGTGATATTTTTCTGGTAAAATTTTTCCAAGCTCTAAATCCGAAAACACCAAGTGGTTAAATTATTAGTGTGACACTTCTTAGAATTGTTAATATTTGTAATTCTTTATCCTGTGGCATTGCAACATGGATGATTTCCTCGCTGTAACCACTTCATGAATATAAAGAAAGAACTGAATTTTTTTTCTTCAATGTTAATGCGTTTTACTGCATATTATTTTGGAAAACACAGTATTGAAACAGCCAGAATATTGTAAATAATCAACTATTTTCGGAGCTCCCATTTATTTTACACCGTGAAAAATTTTAAGTTTAAGGCAAAAAACACCATAGGGTTCATACTTGTGTTCCAATAGAAGGATTTTCGACTGGGAGTCAGTTAAATGTAACCTGGGTAATAATGGTCCCTGAATAGTCCCTATAACAGTGCTCTGCTCGCGTCCCATAGATATCTGCGACACTTGTTTCGACTATCAGCAGGGTAACAGACGAATTTTTTATTAATTTTAATACTGTCAAAGTGGACAATAGCTTATGCATTACGCGTTCGAGTATGCCTTTTGGCAGGAATCGCAAAAAAATGTATTATATAGCAAGAATTCAAAAATTTCAAAAACACGTATCGCCTACTTTTGTCTATACTTCATACATATAAAGTTACATAAAAGCTGATTACATTTTAGCAAGAGAACTGGTAAAAAGAAGTAGTTTTTTAAGATATTCTTTAAAAAAATTATTTTTTTATCAATTTTCTTGTTGGTAGCCTCTAACATGTGAAAATGCACAATTTAAAAAAAAATGTCCCAGGTCCAACGGTTGTATTGTCAGAAATTATTATTAATATTCACAAAGTATTATCCTATATACATTTTTCATTTGTTGCTATCATTTTATTACATTATTTAGTTTGTACTATATATTATAAGGAAATATGAAATTATATTTTACGTTAAAAGTATTGATGTTACCACCTACGTTGCTTATGAGCATTTCTTACACTTTTTGGTGGAAGCTATAAGCTTTTGAAAACTTATCAACTCCTATAGCTTATACAAATATTATTTTTTACGAAACGGCTGCAAGAGGTTTAATCGTGCAACTATGAAAACGAAATAGAGCCAATTGTAAACTCGTTCGATAGAAAAAGTATGTAATTACAAGCAGAAAAGTAAAAAATTCATTAAGATGTAGTACATAATCGTCCACATATAATTACAATGTAACATGGGTGAAAAGGTTGATTTACACTGTATACCATGATGCTCTCAGTATTTACCTACACCTTATTAAATTTTCAGTGCACAGAAAAGTGAAGTTTTAAAATATGATTGTAAACCATAGAACACGGTTAAACTTTATATTGAAACACAATAAATTCCAGCAACATAAACATTTTTTTTCAATGGTACATATGTACATAATTAATTCTCAGTAGTGAAATTCACATGCTGCTATTAATAAAAGCACCGATTAGGTATAAAAGTAGACTAATCATGCAATGTACTTTCGTGGCCCGAATTCCTGAAGTTCTAGAGCCCCATTACCATTTTCATTTTTACCTTTTTAATTGTCTAAAATGTATAAATTTTGCGTTTGTTTTTACATTTTCTATATTAAAATATTTTAGAAGTGTTTACACTCCTTATTAGATAATAAAACGGAAGATATTCTTCCGAGACTTTTTTTGATTATCGGTATTTCAAAACATGAAGTTAGGGACAGGAAGTCTCATAAGGTGATTCGTCCAATCTTATATTTCATCTGTGATAAAAGTGCAGGTTGATAATAATAACCGCTAGTGGTCAGGAATGTGAATATGAAGTAAAGAGCAAATGAATGGACGACGCAAGTCCAAGTTATATTCGTTAAAATGGAAACTAAATAAAAAATAAAACGAATACCTTTGATTGTACGGTTGATTTGGACTGGATAAACTGTCATTTGTCGCTCGATTCACATTTGGTTTCACCTTATTCACTTGCTTCGTTGAATTCATCATGGTCATCCCGACGGAATTCCGATGATTTCTCATCGCTGTAACAGAAAATAATTATGAGTACGCGTGTATGTTTATTTTGTACAGCATAACAGAAATTAAAAGGCCTTCCTAACTTGACGCCGAAAAAACGAGTTTTTTTTTTATTGTATTTTCTTATATTTTGTAGTTGAAGATGTACTCGTGGAATATTAAAAAAATTCATGAAATTCTCAGAGCTATAAGGGTTTAAAAGTGGCAGCACCTATTCGGTGTGTAACTGCATGAGTTTGATCGCGCGTTTCTCAAAAAGAACTTTCTAACTGGATGTCATATTCGAAACATTAATCATCCAATTTACGTGGTGCATGACACACATCTTTAGTAAATAAATTTACTGTCAGAACTAGAACTAAATTGATATTTGCAAAATTCGATTTTTGTGAGTTGAAAACAGACTACTGTTTGGCTTGTAGAACTTATTTACTCTTGTTAGAACCATATATAATCACACCTGCATAGATTCTTGATTTAAAGAACAGATACAATGGTTGATATTATGGAAACCATGTAGACACAGTCTTTATGACACCCTGTTAGAACTACTACAGTTATTAATGGAATGACAACTTTTGCATGAACAAATTTTTACATATTGATGAAACAATGATAAATAAAATCACAACATTTTAAATTGATATGTTTATTAGGTTCGCTATAGAAAATTCTGGAAAATTATCTATTTCTTCGGCCGTCAAACCAGGAGAATTCTGTCAAATTATTAACTTTGAATTAATATTAATATTTAAATCTATAACTCCGAATGGACTTTAAAAATGTACGTGCAATGAAGATGAAAATTATTATTGTGGCAGAGTTTAGTAAAATTATGTAGGCAAAACAATAATTACAGTTCTGTATAAATCGAAATGATTTATAGTTAAACGAATAATATAATAGAATAAAGAAATATTTGATTAATTGAAAACATACCATTTGGGTCATCTCGGTCACGACTAATCTCACCTAAAATCGATAAATTGGAATTAACTCGTATATGGATATTTTTTAAGCTAATAAACAAAGCAACAATGATTAAGACAGTTACTCGGTGCCACACGGATCGTGACCTACCTCCCTCCTTACGATACATTTTACTTTTATTGATAAGAGCCTACAACCTCATGCTTACAGGCACGCATACTTTATTTCAAATGTTTTGCACGTGCCTTATACTTTGAATAACTAGAATTGCAACGGACTGGCGAACTACATATGGTTTACAAGAATACGTCAATTAATATTATGAATATTACGCAAAACACATTCTAATTGGATATATAGACAATTTTTAGAATAAGCTTGTACGATTTAATGTCATACTTATGATAATGTAAAATTTATAGCTTTCAGCGTCAATTTATCTGGATAAAGAAAGAAATAAAGTGCTTATATCTAAAACCATTTCGGAATAATAAAAAACAACATGTATGAGAATAGTGATTTACCATTATAAGTTTTATGAATCTATTCGTGTAGGTAGATTATACGTAGTTATTTTATATTACCGATAATTACATTTGTAATTACTTTATGTAATTAAATATTTCAATAGAAAAGCTACATTAAATTAAATGGGACAACATAACAATGTAATAGTATTTATATCTACTAATTATCAATAATGCCACAAGCTACAAACCCAACTTAATGATTTGGAGAATTCTAACAGTACTGTATTCCAAATATTAAAGTAGCCATTAATATATTTGACTGATGTCCAGTTTGCTACTTAATTAAATAGAAAAACTGATGTAAAAAATTTTGAATTTGTAAAGGAACAAATTTGACGTATCAGTGAAAACCCACCAACGTTCACGGCGCAAGCAATTCCTAGCCATTACGGCACGTGCTCTTTGCAAAAGACAAGAAATAAATAATTAGGCGCCTGTCGCCGTAAGTGTATGAAGCACCACCTATATTTAATAAATGAAAAAAATGAAATACAGAATATGAAAATGTGCTCTATCTAAAGCTGAATATTTGCCTAAACATTTGTTCCCAAGGAATACTGAGTCAGCAATCATTTGAAACAAATGTTGAATACGCAGCTTATGGTTACCATAAAAAAATATAACAATTAATGTTCTATCGATCTACCGTGCTATCTACAACTACTGATTTGTTTACATTCGATAATAGGATTACACGGATAATATGTAAATGACAATAAACTATGGATATATTCTGGACATATGCGAGTCAAACATATCACAGAAGAAATATTGAAAAAAGTATTCTAGGCATCCTAAATCAAGTATATCTACAAAGAACACAGAAAATTGGTTGAAAAAACTGGATATTACTCAAAATATCTGAATTGAAACAGCATTTCTCAAACTATTCGTGAAATTTATTTTTGCTCCGATTCAGATAATCTACGAAAAAAATTCTATAACTTGGATTAAAACTCTTTTTGCTGGCTAATTTTCCATATGCGGTTGCATAACAATACTAAAGAGTGAGAAACGCTGATGTTTTTAAATTCCTGTTCAACTACTTACGCAGACGAACACCAGCAAATATATTGCATATGTTAATTACATGGAAAGGTTTATTTGTCATGGAGACGGTCGTTAAGCATCTGAATTAACTTTCCTTTTCGCAATATAATATGAATCTTTAAAGTCAATTTTAAATCATAATTGATGTTATTATCTTAACTTACAAATATAGTACTTTGTACTCAAGCTATGTAACGAATTGTTTTAAAAATACTACAATTACTCTGTATGACACAAAATTTCAATAAATTAATCATTGTGTTTTGCCTATCATAAACCAGTATTACATCGAAACTATAATAATTAGCAAAACAAAAAGAAAAAATAATAACCTATTATGAAACGAAAATTGCAGCTATACTATCTATAAACTATGAAATTCTATGATGGTCGTGTCCAAAATCGCAATTACGTTTTTAATAAATTCCAAGGGTTTTACAAAAGAAAATAAAGAAAAATGAGAGTGGAGGAGGTATACGTCGTCTAAGAACTTAGATAATGATGTGATAACGTAATGGAAACTAAAGGAAACTACAAAAAAGTTGAATTTGCTAGATTTGCGTGAAATTAATAAAACTATTAACATAAGAATTAAACTATGACATATCTACGGTAGCTGCATGCACCCATCGAGACCGGAGAAAGTAGCAGATAATCATTACGGAAGTCATGATATAATTTTTATTTCAACAGGAAATATTTTGCTTTTGTGTTCGTGAAACAACTGTTGGAAAATGTACACGCTGAAAACGACCCCGTTTCCGAGTTCTGATGCGAATGTATAAAACAGTTTTACATATATTATAAATTCTTTCTACTTTCTCCAAAATCGGCAAGAGAACAAAGTAGCGCGCCTTTCGGTACATATTTTATACACACTTAGAAACAGTGCTGGAGTTTTCATAATTAGAAATTCACATTAAATAATACTGCTGTCTTTTTAACAATTATTTCTTGAAAACGATGAGTTTCATGAAATATTTTCGTTTAGTAAGAGCCAAATATTCATTGAAATTTAATAACGTGAAACAACTGTTTAAAATGAGCACTCTCTTGTGAATTAAATTTAACTGTTCAAATTTTTTAACTCTAACAGTGAAGCTCATACACATTACTTCTATTTACATGTGGTTTTATATATGTATCTGAAATTGTTATGGCATTATTACACGTTTATTTAATTGGCACATTTATGTACCAAGTTTTTTATCATGTTCTTCGTGGTGAGTCATTATACTCTGTTTGGAAACAATGCTTCACCTTTCTAAAGAAAGGGTGAAATACGAGTAAAAATACTTATTTTGAGCTAAGATGTAGATTAGATAATCTAATCTATCAGCTATGCGTATCCGTTACAATTACATTTGTATCACTGAGAAATTATTCATTTACTAGACCGATGTACTTTGGACAAAACAATGTGATGGTCGTTAACTTAACTTTACGTCTAAACGTACTGAATGCGCAAATGAGTAAGGAAAATAATGACAATGTTTATGAATGTTATTTTATTTCTCGTCCAAAAAGGTTTATACAGCCGCCAGATTATGCGGGGAACCAGATAATGAATCTTCTCCAAGATCGTCCCATTTGAAAATTTTAGTAAAGCAAGAAACTAGACAGATAATGCAGCAAATATAGCACATAATCTACATGGTGAAGATTTTAATAATAGAATGCTATTCTACACTGCTCATTTCGGTTGGCGAAAGAATTAGACAAAATGCACTATATTTTTGAAAACTAGTTTCTTTAATGATGAAGCAGTTTTTGAAAATGACACCGAAAATAGCTCGTACAAAACGAAATCGGTCGATCACTAAAGGGTGACAGACGTTTGTTGTGGCGCATTAAGAAAAGAACCTGTTGATACATATTTCTTTGATGGCTTCTTAATAGTTACAAGTATACAGCATTCCTACAAAATGACTTACTACATCTTCTGAAAGGGGTAAAAATTCCGGTGTATTTTCAAATAGGTGGTTTTAACATGATGTTGTTCCACCATATTAAGCATTAATAGCAAGAAGACAGCTAGATAATATGTATCCAAGCCAATGGATCGCGTGTGATGGAGCAATAACAATTTTTGGCATTGATCTGACAGATCACTCGACTGGGCACTGTTAGATTATTTTTTCTGTGAATATTTAAAAGGTATAGTTTTTTTAGGTATCACGAATAGCTCATGAAGGCATGGAGAGATACATTCATAATACATGTACAAATGTACTAAAAAACATGGTTAATTTTGCGATAAAACGATCATTTTGAAACAGAATACAGGAATGTTTAACAGAAAGTGAAAATTTCGAACATACCCTGTAAGTAACCTTACAAAAAATACGGCAAGCTGCAGCTTTGTTCTTCAAATTGTTTCTTTTGTGACTATGCATTATTTCCAAGTCATTTGGTGGCAATATTTTGAATTCGATCAATTTCTCCCGACAAAAATTTGGATTTTATTTAAAAAAGGTATATATATATATATATATATATATATATATATATATATATATATATATATATATATAATGACTTTCCAATGTCTTTGAAACATTAGAAAAAAATTGTTTCATTTACATTATTAAATTCTTCGTCAAACATAAAAAGGAAGATCATTACATTTTTTTCTACCAACAATCGTTTAGCAATTATTTACAACTGTATTTTCCAATGGACTCTCTGTATATGTACTATATATTGTACATAATCAGAGAAATCTGTATAATATTATAAAATTTTGAATATTTAAAAGAATACACATTTTAGGAGGCTCTGAACACTGCATGGAATGACATTAATTTTAATACTTATCAACTGTGAAGTTTGTTGGACAAATGTTAAAAGAAATAGATTGAAAAATTATTAATATAAAATTATAAATTGAAAATTTTTAAAAACGTTTTGGCGAAGAAGTTATATCTTTATTATGTCAAATAAATTACAGAACGTTACAAATGTTTAAGAAGGTAGTAATTATATTAATTAATTAAAACGATAAATTATATTAATAAAGTAAAGAACATAATCATAATGATATACTATCATATATAATATTATTTGAAAATCTGTTTAATTTCGATTAAGAAATAAATTAATGTGCATAAAATGTTCAAAACTTGTGTATTTTTTTAAATATTTAAAACGTGGTAGTGTATGTAGACTCCTTATTGATTGTATGTCCTAGCTCATTGAAACATGTAACTTATAAAAATTCACTGTTTAAAATAGTAATCGTAATGCGTGTTGTATAAACATTTTTGTCAGCCATACAAAATTTAGATTACACCAACACAGAACGTGTTAAAAAATCGTTGTTTATCGCTGAATAACAATATCTTTTATACAAGTTTATGAGTTTTTCAACATTTCAATTCTAAACAACTGTTCCACTTCAATTTTAAAAGTGCTGAAACCCGGCACTGTTAAAGAAAACCAGTCAAAATGTCCACGTATTGATCCCTAGAAAAAGTCAAAATTGGTCGGTGAAGCGTGTTCGTCATGATGCAGGAAAATGAAAAAAAAACATTAGAAACCGAGTGCAGACAACTGTTAAAGGTTAATCGAGAGCGAAGCACTTTTCGTGAAGCAGCTCTTCGAGTTCCTTCGTCCGAGAGACTGAAAGCGGGTGATTACAGTGTACCGTTATATTGTGTGGTTCATCAAAATTAGAAAGGGCAGCTTGCAAAATTGTAGCATGGTTTTGATTGAGGTGTAACTGTACCTCTTACGTGAACCATCTTGGGCAGTTCTGGCGGAGTGAATGTAGGGGGAGGATGGTGGTCGTCTGTAACAAACCACTACACATGTTAGCTACCCTAACTAATTACCTAAGATCTAATTACTACACTATTGCTATCACTGGCCATTCATACGTTTGCGTTTGAATCATTTAGGAGGTCCGTTCCAGTCCTTCAACAAGTAAAACTTTTTTAGAATACTAATTATTTTATATCTATAATAAACTAACCGCAGAAATCAAATAATAGATAAACTCTAAAGTATTGCACATTTATTTGACACCCTAATTCCTGTTTTTGTTCTTTGCTGTTTACAAGAAAAAAACATTAACTTTTAAAACAGATTTTTGTAATACCCGAACATATATCAGAAAAAATTAAAATATAGGAGATTTCCAAATTTCAGTTATCTCATTGTCAGTAGACAAACTCACCAACTCTATAAGATCAAGTGAATTAATTTTAGAGAAGTTGGATACTAATCATGTAACCAAGTAATGCAAATGAAACATTGGTAAAATTGCAAATGATCAATCTAGCTTCTGAAACACTTATATGTAAAAAAATGATGAAACAACGTTACTTATAACATAGTTCATAATTGGAAAAGTATAAAAACCTGCACGGAAAATTCTCAGTTGGGATATATAATATTTTATCATCTCTGACTGGAACAGACGTTATTCTAATCGAGTACTACTTAAACATTACTGCGTGTTAATAAATATTACTTCAAAATCTACCGTTTTGAATATTGCTTGTGGCAACGCGGACGAGTCCAAAAGTAAAAGAGGTATGATATTATCCGCGATATTAAAAAAAAATAATAATCTGTACATCATGGATCTCTTCCGCGTTGTACAAACGTAGCCTAAACTAGTGGTAAAGCATATACACGGTTTTATAATACAATTTTAAACACTGTGCACAGGCAATACTCATGCTAGAATCCACAGAGGCAAAGAATAGGTAAACTTTTCGAACAAATACAATAGAGAATCAGTGACTTCTTTGCCTCTGATAAACCACATATTCGTATATAAGCATGCAGTAATAGCTTCTTAGGGTGTGAATATATTTACTCGACACTGCGAGTACAATCTTTAACAAATAAGTAAATAGAAACTCGTGCGACAGATTGGAGAAATTGAAAGAGTATTCGGAAAGTTGTAGGATTCTATCGTGTCAAAGCAGAGTTACAAGGGGAAATCGTTGTAGTGCAGAACTAGTGTGAAACTCGTCGTTTGCAAATCTATTTGTGAATCGGGTACAGCTCTTTGTCTTGTGAGCACTTTTCTTTTGCCATTGGCGACGTTAAGCTCCTAATATAAGCTTAATAGAGGAACGGAGAGGTGTAGCGCACGTAAAAGGCCACTTTGAACATTATTTATGTCATCGATTCGCGTAGTCACATTTATAATATTCGTACCCAATAAAGGAAAATCCTTCATCCTTTAACTCTAATGTGTTTCCTTAATTTCACGTATTTCTTTTTTCTACTTTCATAATGTATCTACATTATATAAATTGCACAACATAATAATATATGGTTAGTAACAACGATCGTAGTAAAGGTATGTTAAATACTCAGAAGAATCTTTACACTAAAGCCGACCTTAAAATTTATGAGATACGAATATTGGGTGCGCTGAGGAATCCTTACTGTACTATGTACAAAAATGATTTGTACAATGTTTAAAAACTATTGAAGAGAGACCAATCCTCAAAAAAATGTAATATATACTTGTTATGGTATATTATAGTAATTGCACCAATTTTATTTTATATATTTTCAAATCATGCTACTTTATTTACAAAAATATTTGCATATCAAGAGCTTTACGGTATCGTGATTGCTTTTCCTTTGCCAACTACAACATGATTGTTTCTCGTTAATGAAAAAAGTCAAGAAATTGTAAAGCTAATAAAATTATATTTCATATATGTGTACTTATTACTTTCAATAGCCTAACATATTACAAAAGTGATTTAATGAAAGTACTATAACTGTTCATACTTACACGTATACTTACATACAATGAATACATATTATGAAAATGTGAAATATTTATAATAGAATTTCATATATACACCAACTTTACAATTTTATCATTAATTTATGCTGAAAACTTCTTTCAAATAGCTTACATTATTGACAGTTCATTTTCAAAAAGATAAGGATCTTCCTTTACGTGGTTGCTAATAATGACAAAAAACAGATTGGAAACACAATATTACAACGATACTGTGCAAAAGTTGAAAGTGACTATAAAAATATGTGTGAATCATCTTCCAAGAGATGGTGACCATGTACAGCCTACTTCTTATAAACTATGTCTTATTACTTGAGAATCTCGCGATATTGTGATAACGTATGCATACATATGTACATAAATATCGATTATGAATATTATACACCCGCTCTATATTAGACTTACTTGCATACGAGAAGTCTTCACCTAAGTAGAGGTAGAGGACGAAGAGAAGAAAGTTCGAACAGATAGACACATAGAAAGTTAGTTAAAGATATCATTCTTGATGTTCCGGTGTACATAATATATGTGCACGAACTCGCGGGCACACATGTATGATATATTAGTGGGTTAGATGTGCTTGCGTTAGCGCATGTGTATGTTTTTTGTGACGATGTACATAAATACATATATACACGTATGGATCATAGATGAATTACAGGTGAGAGAATGATCGTGTAGTAGGTCCTCATGAGTAGTGCGAGTGAAACTGCTGATGTTTCTTACCCTCCTTTTATTTTTCTACCCTCTTCTACTATACGCGCACATCGCTCACATTTTCGCTTATTTACGCGCGACGTAAACACTCAAGTAATCATACAGACTTATTTACTTTCAGGAAATAAATTGCACCAAATTATCTTTTGTATTGTATCGTTAAGTTAAAGTTTTGCTGACGATTAGAAAATTACAAAAATATATAAAGCAATTGTAGGAATTATTAACCTTGCATACCGAAGCATTCGATTAGCAGAAACATAATCTGAATTTGCGAATTGTTCCTCTTGCAATGGAATGATTTTAAAAACGGAGAAAGAAACGTATCGGTTTGTATGATATTTTATAAAAACCTTATAAAAATTTGGGATTTCTAAATTTTGATATATGCGTATAGTTAAGTATTATAAAGACACATCATTTTTGTAAAGGATATTTTGCAATAACTTGAAGCACATAAGTACTGCACATTCAATGTAACTCGTGTGTGATTGTTTAACATTTGCAACGACGTTGAAAAGACTTAAGGAATTGAAGCAAATATTGGGATATCGTGGAACGACTTCTCCAGTATAGTTATTGACTCTGCCACAAGACGAGTAAAAAACCACGCAATAAACACTAATTCTAAAGTATTCTAAAGACACGTCGAATAGATATAGTTAGATATTGAACACCGATGCAAGATTAAGTTGGAAATAGTTGAAAACTCAAAGCAACCACATCGCGCGAGTTTAAATCGAACTTTAATAATTCACTCACAACAATAACCATCGAAAAAACACTTACATACCTCCAGAGAACTACATTCAAAACGACATCGATAGAAATATGTAAATAGTAATTTCAGTTGCAAAAAAAAGAAATAAAATACATCACATCAATAAGAATCCAAAACAGTAATAGTATTCTACTTTGAAATTATTATCAATTTGGACAAAGTTACATAAATTAGCACAACATATCTATATATATTCTAATTGTTATTAAAAAATTAAGAAACGCCGTATAATTATAAAAATTACCGGCTATACGTTGTGCTGCGTATTGTAAAATATACGGATTTACTTGTATTGCGTTAAAAGCTTTGCTCGATAAAATCTTCTTATTTAACTAGATTAACAAGTCGACAATTCATTTATATTTCTTTGTTCTACCTGATATATTACGACATGTATAAGAAGAAATAATTCAACAATAATACTATACATTTCAAATGTTTGAAATTATTAAACGAGAACGAAATGATTAACGCGCCTTAAATGAATAATGAAAGGAGGACTTTTATGCGTTCAACCTTTAAATCAAATATCCTTCGAATTCTATTAGCTACTTTGTAGTATATTACACATTTCAATTTACAATTTCATATTCAAAGTTAATATAACGTTGATAGAGGAAATAGATTTAAAGGTCGTATGAAATAAATAAACATTTTTATAAATAAGTTTCGACTATATTTTCATATGTAACCTTATGGGTAGAGGCTAAGATTAGAAACAAAGGAAAAGAAAAGAAAGAATGACACGTGGAAAACAATCTACATTCGGGGGATACATACTTGCTCTTCCAACCATTTGAACAGCTCGCACGCCTTTCCGGAATGTGGCCACTGCCCGAAGGGAGGAGAACCAGAGCTGTTAGTTATTATATTAAAATAACATGAACCTAAATGCGGGGGGAGGTGAGGATTGTAACAGGTAGAAGAGGATATACATGTAAGACCGAAGTCTCAATCAATATATCACGTCGTATTAAAGCATTTACAAACATTTTGTACCGTACAACGTGACAATCGATAGAGAAATAAACAATTAATGCTTCTTGTCATTGTTTCAAATCACTTCGGTCTAACGTGAGGATTGGAGTACAGAAAAAACACGGTAGGTATGCGGCTCACATTGTATTTATGCAGTGACCGATAATACTCCTTTCATCAAAGATCGTTTTCCCTTCGGAATTCAATAAATATTAATCACAATGTCGACGTTATTGTTGTGATGTTAGTGAATGGTATTAAATATGCGCGACATGTGAGGGGAAAATGAAATATTTTTAATCGGTGTGTTCGATAAACCCTGGGCATCGATCGTCATCATCCGTGTAAATTTACAACTAAAGGCACTTACACCGGTGGCATTGTAAGTTGCATTCAACTTTAATATATCGAAAACTATGTATGTATGTCCCGGTTATAATTTTTTTCACACGCACACACTCACGCAAATGCACATAGGCTCATATGAGCAACCATACTTTTTTTTATCAAAGGGTCACAGCAGTTCCACAAAATTATAATGCAACGCTATTGGAAATACATTGTGTCTATTTCCTCCACTGAAACGTTCTTCGAAATATTGTCCTGACAATTCCTACAAGTTTTCTTAAATGAGATCTGCGGATCCTTAATTTCTCTACGTAATACCATAATTCTATCTTCCTTCCTAACTTCTACGAAATGTATGCATATATATATGACGATATTACTGGAAGAAGCAAAACTTGTATTCTATCTCATCTTACTTAGTTTTCAATATATGAATAATGGGTAAAACGCGAGTATAAATAAACATTCCTCTAACAATAAGTGTTGATATACAAAAATAGCATG
Organism: Eucera pruinosa; assembly: GCA_028830335.1. Classification (NCBI taxonomy): domain Eukaryota; kingdom Metazoa; phylum Arthropoda; class Insecta; order Hymenoptera; family Apidae; genus Eucera; species Eucera pruinosa. Next base: position 17,821,722 of record JAMYCR010000010.1, on the reverse strand, counting down.
TGTGTATATAACTAAAATTCATTATAAATGCTGCTAATAGTTATTTTTGTGTTTAATTTGAAAACAAATAAAATCGTTTCTAATGCATGCAGAAAGAACTGTAACGGTAATTTTGTATTCAACAATCGATTTACAAAATATAGAAAGAGAAATTCTTGTCGAACAATGTAAAATCCTTTAAATAAACTACTACGCCTATTAATAAAAAATTAAAATAATGGAAATTTAGATTTTTGGGGTGAGATATCAATATTCCAAGATATTGAATAGTGCCTTACGATTAAAATGACAACGTAATAAATTGTAGGAGCACGAGGTAAACTAACAGTGAAAAATGTAAGAAATCAATCCAATATTTGAATGTATTTTTGCAAGACAAAAAGAAATCTTCTTTTGATCAAAAATGTAAACAATTGCCAATCAACAATGATGTGAAGGGAAAAATATTATTTGTAAAAATGAAATAGGATTTTACCCAGCGTCATTGCGTAATACACACGTATATAAATGAAAATACAGAATACTAAATTTTTATAAGACAATGTATACAAAAAGGGATAGAATGTATGTGCTCACTTATTTTTATCTATAATGAATATCTATAATTTTAACTATATGAAAATAAAACCGGGATATGAAATTGTAAAATAAAAAACTTCTTTATAACTGGTAAACAAAAGATACAGCATTCTTATACATATATATTTGAAGTAGAAACTTTTGGATTAAACCTCGTAAAACTTTCCAAGTATCTAGTATAATATTAAACCACTGTATATTATAGAAATTTTAAAAATGTAATGTTTAATATGTAATAGTAAAAAGAAGGTATTTATCAAGCCCCTAATCAACTTTTAAAATTAATTTGTAAAGGGCATAGCCGGATAAGGGGGTCAAAAGTGCCCTTAAACCAAATTAGACTTGTGATGCACCATTCGATAGGGTATCCAAAAAAAACCTTTCACACATAGTTTCAACCCTCTAGCTCGATCTGGGGGGTAGTAATGGCGAAAAAACGAAATATCAGTTTTTGGCATATTTCTCCCACTTAGTGGCGAGTAAAAATTCTAAAAAAAATCTGACATATTAAGTATATTGTGCCACATGTTCGAGAATTTTTTCGTATTTTTTTTATGTAAAGCTTAGGTACGAAAGATGAAAACCCCCAAAAAAATCAGAAAAATGCAGATTTCATAGTGAACTAGGAAGAGCACCACTTTTATATTTTGACCGTAACAACATTATAACATAACTATTATCCTCAAAAAGTTTCATATTTTTTTGAAATCAGCAACATACTCGGAAAAATGAAAAACCGATTCTGTCGACGTATTTTGCACGAAAAACTAGTTTTTACATTGAATATTTGTATCCTCTTTATTCAGTATGTATATTAAATGTTTCTAAACATTTCTGCATTCGTCCAAATGGTGTACAATGGAAAGAAATTGAATTAATTCAATTAATTGATTTTTTACGGTGTCCAAGATCATGTGGAACAGGTAAAGAATTTCCAACAAGTTCGGTGGCGGAGTGGTCTAGGGCGCAGTTTTAGTTGTGGAACCGCTGCGTACTTTTTTGGTGTCAGTACGAATCTCGCCTAAGATAATTTTTTTTTATCCTAACTGTATAATATATGTAAATAGTATGTATCGTAAAACATTTTACAAACATCTCAACAATATTTTAACTCCAAACATACATATAAATAATTAAGTAACAATTGTGAGGCACTTTCAATTGCTACATTTATCAATTTTGTATTAAAGATACTTATCTTTACTAAATGTGTGTGATTTGCAGCTAAGACGATACATCTTAAGCACTTCTTCTTTTCACCATTTCTGTTTTCGCATGTTCTGTTGGTTAATAAATTGCTTATCCTTTTCTGCTTGTATATAATCGGTTTTGTATTAAAGATAATTATCTCTATTTTTTCGCAGTTTGGAACAAGAACCGCATGTAGTATCTTCAGTCTTCGTCATTATTGTCATTAATCATTGGTATTATATTTCCTTTGTTAAATATTTTACATAATATTTCAGTAGGTCTGACAATTGTGGATAGGTACCGTGCGTGCGATAAGTAATAAATTATTGTTGCTACGTGTAAGCAGCATCCTATGGTACGATTACTATTTGCACATTCACAACAGTAGCGTTCTATTGCCGAAAATCCAATTGAATTTGATTTATAATGAATAAAGCACCGGTAAGATTTGCTATTAATGTAGCGCGATCTGACTTCATATGGAACAATATTGTTTGTATCCTTCCAACAAAGGACATTGTTGTCTTCGTCCATTATTTCTTAAATGGTTCCAATTATCCGCGTCATAAACATCACCTTCATAACATTATTAATAATATACGATGGCAAATACTTATATTCTTTCGACGCATTGCCTGTTAGTAAGTCTTGTGTATTGAAAAGGTGATAGGAAATGCAAAAAATAAATCTTTGAATGAGGAAGAATTTCTTTCCCTTCACTTATCGTTGTTACAGAGATTTTTAAAGCTTACCTAAGTTTAACTCAGAGAATACGAGGTTAGATAAACAATGGAATTAAAAGTGGCTCGCAATTATTATTTAATTATTTATATGTATATTTAGAGTTAAAATATTGTTGAGATGTTTGTAAAATGTTTTACGATACATACTATTTACATATATTATACAGTTAGGATAAAAAAAAATCGTTAATGTAATAAAAAAAAAATTATCTTAGGCGAGATTCGAACTGACACCAAAAAAGTACGCATCGGTTCCACAACTAAAACTGCGCCCTAGACTACATCGCCACCGAACTTATTGGAAATTCTTTACCTGTTCCACATGATCTCTGACACGGTAAAAATCAATTAATTGAATTAATTCAATTTCTTTTCATTGTACACCATTTGGACGAATGCAGAAATGTTTAGAAACATTTAATATACATACTGAATAAAGAGGATACAAATATTCAATGTAAAAACTAGTTTTTCGTGCAAAATACGTCGACAGAATCGGTTTTTCATTTTTCCGAGTATGTTGCTGATTTCAAAAAAATATGAAACTTTTTGAGGATAATAGTTATGTTATAATGTTGTTACGGTCAAAATATAAAAGTAGTGCTCTTCCTAGTTCACTATGAAATCTGCATTTTTCTGATTTTTTTGGGGTTTTTCATTTTTCGTACCCAAGCTTTACATAAAAAAAAATACGAAAATATTCTCGAACATGTGGCACAATATACTTAATATGCCAGATTTTTTTTAGAATTTTTACTCGCCACTAAGTGGGAGAAACATGCCAAAAACTGATATTTCGTTTTTTCGCCATTACTACCCCCCAGATCGAGCTAAAGGGTTGAAACTTTGTGTGAAGGGGTTTTTTTGGATACCCTATCGAATGGTGCATCACAAGTCTAATTTGGTTTAAGGGCACTTTTGACCCCCTTATCCGGCTATGCCCTTTGCACGTGATCAGTGAACAAATTGTCATAGTTAAAATGAAGAAAGCTGTGTGAGAAACAAAAAAGTCTCTTTTGAATTGTGAATGTGAGAAAAATAATAAAAAAATGTATCATGTAAGCACACCGAACAATAGTTAAAAACAGTTATTATTGACAAGCCTGAAACGAGCAAATTTTTGAATCAGTGAAACGTAACAGCCAAGAACATGTAGACACAGAATATACGACTTTATAGAACGTGCTTAACAAAACAGCATATCTGCAAAAGCGACGATTTTTTTGTGAAAACTAAAGCCAAGTTCGTGTTGAACGTAATTTCGAACATATACGACGTGTAATGATCTCCATCCAGCTTGAATTCGACGCTTGCTGCTTTATTAGAAAACGATGATCGTCAAATTTTAGCTCTAGCAAAAGCTCAGCGATAAATAATTGAACGATGTCAAAGTACAAAACGTCCATACTCAGGTCGACTGGTGTAAGTGCATGTGGCATGTGAACTGTTAAACATCGATGTTGCATTTTTTACATCACTTACGCCATCTTACCTGGTTAAACGTAAAATCAACTGAATACTGCTTGAGTCAATAACATTTAACTCATATATTTCTCAGTTTTGACTCAAACAAAGATAATTTGTCAGAATAAAAAAATTTTTCTCGTCATTTTCCTGCGATTATATCTAAATTTGTAATTAGCTTTATGATTATTCTGACAAAATTATAAATACAATTCGATCAAAGGATGTGCATTGGGATGAACAGGACGGCAAGGGAGGTACAAAAACGCGTACCGTCGAGATAACTGCTGTAGGCAGTATTTCCTTTCACCATGCCGGTCTGCATCATCATCATCCCCACATCTGTAAAAATCGAGCAATCGGCCCGGACACATGTTTGTCAGTAATCACGCAGGGATATCTTAGTGAAATATCTGGAAAGTGGTTATGATAGGAGCGCCAGTTATGGGACGTGGAATAATCAGCTATCAATGATTAAAGTAGGTATACAAGGTATCTCACAGATTGGTAAATGAATTTTATCAACTTGTTCTGCTGCTAAAAATAAAACGAATCTGTCAATTATTAACATAGGTGCCAGTCATTTATTCAATGTAATATGTATTTAACTCTTTGCCGACTTTGTAATACGGTAAGGAAACTTTTAACCATCTCTGTATCCTTAGCCTCACTATACAGTTTTCTACACACTTTCTTGTAATAGTAACATTACGATTCTTCTCTCTATCCATCATATTTTTCATGTAAAATTCAACAAAGAAAATGATTTATCAATTGATATTTATGTATATTGCAGATATTATTTTTAGCTCCAGAACATGCCTGCAAAGATAATACGCAAAATGTGTAGAATCTTACAATACATGTTTGTAGTTACGATTTACAAATTCATATGAACGATTACGTTTCATTTTTAACCTGAAGCAGAGTTTTGTCCTTCTAATAAGAAACACTTTGAATCACATTTTTGTTGTTAAATTGATTAGCGAATAAAAATGTTTACTTATCATGTTTATGTTTGATTTACCTTCGCTCATGTATGAATCTAAAAATAACAGCACTCTATTGTTATTTACAGATATATTTCCTCCCACAAAATCATTATTTATCTTATAGCCAGGATACACGGCATTAAATGAAGGATATAAACAGAAAATAAAAAGCACATTTGTGTTGGTTACCTCCGATGTATCCTTAGCCATCCTCAATTTTCAATCAATTTTAAGTCATTAAACGTAAAAGTTTCTGCATAAATCCATTAAACAAACGTTGATTGCCCAGGGTTTAAGATTATCGTGACGGACAGTGAATTCTGTACAGAACATTGATTCGGATGATATCAGATGAACTGGATGTATGTGTGAGTATGACACGTTATGTGACAATATAAACAGGTAGAGTTAGTTTCAACGAGATCCCTAGCTATGTGACAGTAATTGATTGTATTCGTGAAGTTCTAAAGTCACCAAAGTATCCAAGGAACAATCCGCTTTCACAGAGAGTGAAATGTATGTTTTGTTAAAATTAGAACGAAGGCGCAGAAGACACGCGATTAGTTTACAATTAATCGAACCTACCGACCGATAGAGTTTCATTAATGACAGCTGGCACATTGAAAGTTCTCACACGATCGAAGAGAGAATAACGTAAGTAGCAATAGTGAATTCATAAATTGGAAGAGCAGATAGAGTAAAAGAGATACGTAGATAAATAGATAGAAAGAAAGAGAAAGAGAGAGAGAGAGAGAGAGAGAGAGAGATTGAGAAAGAGAGAGGGGGGACGGGCTAGGGGCGAATTAAAGAATATTGACAGAGAAAGAGCGAGTGAATTTTGTATGAAGCTGTCGTATCATTAAGGCTTAAAAGTATTCGAATCGGAAACTAATCATGCATGCAAGGCGAGCGAGAAGGGCACACACTAGAGTGCAGACTAATTTCCTCGATTAGCCAGGTGGACATGCGCCAACTGACAGAACTATAAAGGGTTACATATCACGTGTGTATCAGTGGTATTTCATTTTTCACGACACGCTAATCAAGTGGCACCAAACGATCCAACTTCGAATGACCAAGTTGACCAAAACTTTTAAAGTGCTCACAAAATTGTGCGAACCGGCTTCAACAGCTTGGAACTGAATTTTATACATCTCTTATATATCGTTAATTGTATAACTTGTAAAATATCGAGATTGTAAAAAAGAACGCTTCGGAACACAACGGATACGAAAACCGTGAAAAACGAATAAATACCCAACTGTAGCATCGCAATCACGTTGAACAGTGTCTCTGAATGAGGATTAAAGGTGCAATTATCTCATCGCCATTGTCATCGTCATAATCATCATCACCACCGCCTTGGCATATATATGCAAGATAATGGTTAAAAATTCGAAGGCATATGTATACATAATTAAGACACAAAAAGACAGAAATATGCAAAGAGACAATGATATAGACAGAGAAAAGAGAGGAACAGAGAACAAATCAAATATAGCGGTAATGGGAGAGGGACGTTAAATAAGAAAGAGAATAAAATCAATTGTTATGGTGATAAAGGAAAACGAAAAATAAAATTAGTTTTTGATTCATACAGATCGAGAACCTGAACAGATATAAAGAGAAGAAACAGGAGGAAGGGGAAAAAATGAAAAGGAAAAAAACGAACAAAGTCGTAAAGGAGATAGTCATAAACAAGATTATAAAAACTAAGCGAACGAGTGTGAGACGTTACCTAAGTCCCGGCCCCAGGAGCGCTGCTGCTGCCCCACTAGATCATATATCACAAGAGGATGGTCACAACCATGTCACTTCGTTAATTGTCGCGATAATTACTGCTACAGCTTTCAGTGACAGAAGGATCCAGAGAAAAAGGAAGGGGACAGGGCGAAGGAATCATGGACAAAGAGAGCTTCCTGTGTGATTCGTCCGGTCTTATACGTTAGTCTATGTAAAGTCGTTAATCATTTGCGAGTCACACGGATTCCTTAGCTTCGATCCAAGTAGCTGTAACTGATCTTTGAAACTAAGATTCAATGGTGTGTGATTCGCAATATTTTTAATACATTTAGCGCGCTCTATGTACACAGAGATATAAAGTTAATTATTATATATAAAACAACTCCTATTGAACGGAGCTCGGTTAGTAAGAAATTCGACAGCAGAAAATTCAGTGAGAACTAAAAAATGTCAATAAAGGCTATCACTAGACTAGAAAGACTTACAATTTTTGCACTTGCACTTCTTGATCAGAGTTTCGTCTTTAATATCCTCGTGGCATGCTTTGCAATAGAACCACGCCCTGAAAACACATAATAATCAACCACTCCCAAAAAGTGTAGACGCCAATAATTATGCAAATAAAACATTAATTTATCCCAATATTATTAGCTATTTTCTACTTTCTATAAAAAATGATTAACCAGAAATAAAAGTTTACAATTCTCAAAGAAATATACATATATACAGTGTAAGAGGCTGTGTAGGTATGTACAGTGGGACAGCTTGGCCCAGGTTTACGATGGGTCAACCATAACGGGAAGGTTGCCGTAAGTCTGCCGTGAACCGGGGTCCTATCCCAAACATTTGGCGCGCAGGCGGGGAAAGTTCACAGGGAAAACACGCGAACTTTCCCCACGTACGCGATGCCGGAAGGCCCAGTGTCGAACCCCGTAACGTTCGGGGTAGAATCGGTTAGAGAAGGGGGCTAGGCCTATAAATATACTTGACGACGAGTTTAAACAGCATCTTCTAGTCACGAGACACGAAGAGTGAAGCGAAACGGGGCGATTCAAATCGAGAAAGCCATCCTTACAACAGGGTGTTCCAGATCAAAACCGACAAACTTTGCCAACATGTCTGGGAGATCATTTTCAGCAACAAATGTTATATACACTATAGGTCGATTTGTTTTCATTTTTGAGATATGGAAGAGAAAATAAAATTTGTAAACCGTAATTAATCAAATTCATTCAGGCTACTAACTTTTAATGACAATCATTTTTTGAAACAATAGTTTAGACTGATTTACATACATATACTGGTTCAAACTGACTTAACCAAACTGTTCATCTCTTATTTCTATGAATGTAAGTAGCCATGTTTTAAATATTAACCAGATCATTCGTGACGATAAAAGCTGTCTCCTTTGATTACTACTATCAGTTCGTCACGTGTATCAAGTTTTTCGTCTAAATACACCTCCGATTTCATGCAAACCTATATAGGAAAACGTTAGTAAACGTCTAGTTCAATTAGAGTCGAAATAATATCCTCACTCAGAAATTATATTAGTATTTGTATCTAGATATATTAAAAAAAAAAAGACGGATTGACTAATGGTGCATATAACATTTTTCGTTTAGTACTATTTTCTAAATATGATGGCGAACTTTGTCGGTTTCGATCTAAAACACCATATATATATATAAAAGTTTAGATTTTCATTACTAGATCAGGAATATAAAAGGCGGAAACATCTTTTGCAATGTTTATTCTTTTCATTACTCACTATTAACGATTTAAAATTATTCGAATGCAATTATTATAGATGTAAATTAATTTTAACGCATTCTAATTCACTGTAAATATTGTTTACTAAAATAGGACATCGTACTAAATCTTAACATAACTCTTAAATGTACAGCTCACAAAAAGCTTTGATTAAAAAATTGTAGAATCGTTTCCTAATTGTAAAAACAATGTTTAAATACTAAAATTAATATTATTATCCAGTCAAAAGTATAATGTTTTAATGTACCCTTCCTCTACTCCTTTTCTGAATAATTAATAAAGTAATGATAATGTTATTTGATAAGTAAATTTTGAATTATATCTTTTAGTATTTTTCTCATATAAAAAAATGATTGTTCTCACCGTTTCACTTCGTCGGCAGATTGAGCAATGAAGAATCCCTGAGTATTTGCAACGATCTTGGCACCACGTGGATTAATTGAAATCTTACTGTCGCCACCTCCTTCGCCCTTTATCTCGATAGCCAGCAGCAACAACTTCAACTTCGTGAAGCATAACCTAAGGCGAAGTTTTGCATAATATTCTATGCTCTTTAACAATATAATGAAAGATATTATAGTTACTTTTACCCACGAATACAAAACAGTTACACATAAAATAGTGATTAGGTTAAGATATGTGTAAAGGTGTGCTTAACAAATAGGCAAAGCATTTATATCGCAAATCAAATGTGTTACAATTAGCTTTAGATTCGGATACTTAAACGAGTAAAATATATGTATATATGAAAACCAAATTCTATACAATGATTTTAAATTATAGAATAACATAATGTGAATAATACGATTAATAAAGTATAAGAATATGGTGGTCTAAACTGTAAGCACACGTTACATAGCATAGCATTAGCAATAAACGTAAAAAGTTATATAACGTTATATAAAATTATAAGTACGGTAATTAATAAATAAATAAATGTGTACATATGCAATGTTTTAATTAAATCATAATACAAAATTGATACAACTGATAACATACTTTTGCATGTGAGAAATATTGTCAAAACCAGAAAGCGCCATAAAACTGTAAATCCCTGGTTATTATGTATATTATAAATTTATTCAATATATTATACCAATGCTTTTGGATTTAAAACAATTTTTAAAATATTAAGAATTTCTTAAGTTACTTTAATTTAATTACATTTTATCTAATATATGAGAAGGAGAAAGATTGAATGCACATGTGGAACTTTAACATAAATATTTCATTCAATGATTGACTATAAAAACAAAATACAAAGTTTGTATTATGTATAATACGTAATAAATATTATAATATTTTACGTAAACGCAATCTTTTGCGAAACGTACTTTTTTAGTTCTTTCTTTATCTTTCTTTACAGAGAAATATTATCGCTTTCTATATGTATTTACCCATATTTCAACAACATTCACAAACTTGATTTAAAAAACAAATCATAGTAACTTAAGCTGCATAATACAGTCACTTATATAAAAACATTAAAAGTATAACCGATATTAACCAAAATTACAGCCAACAATAAAATAAAAAAAAAAAATTAATAAATAAGAAAATTAGCGATACTTTGCGTCCTGATTATCGATTGTTTACTAACGTGGTGTATTACGCGGACTATAAAAATGAGAAACAGGTAATAATTTTGTGACGATACACAGTGTACGCAGCATATTTCAAATCGCTATGAATTCGTTAATTTTAGTAATCCATGTGTATAGTTTTGCAAATATATATGTATGTACTATATTTCCGGAGCAATGTTCGATAAGAAAATGGGAAGAAAAAATTGATATTTTTAAAGTTCTACTGTGGAAGGCATCTTTAATTTAAATTTATTCGCGAATGTTAAATATTCTGTGAAATGCAGTTTTCAAGGAAGTACATGCAGGTACTTTTACGCCAGAATACTATGCATTTAGTGTTAAGAATATCCAAGCATGTTCGGGTTATTATTAAAACCTTGTGGATTAAATATTAAATTTGTAAAAAATTCAAGTATTCATTAAAAATAATTCGTTGTGTAAAACTAATTCCATGAAAAAAAAGGAAAAAAGTTATGTTAACCAAAGGAATGATAACCCGAATTTTATGTTTTCATAGAAAGTTAGAATAGTATACAAATTGCTATGTATTTTGTTTCTTTTTTGCGTTTTATAGTGGAACATTGAATAAAATATTCGTTAGATTAAAATTCCATATGTGTGTTTGGCTTTGCTCCTTCTTACACGTTCAAGATTCGAATTTTAAATATATACAGTGTTTCCTCGCTAACAGCTCGTGGCCGGTTCCGAACATGAGCGCAGTTTATATTATCCGTTCAAACATATCCCCTTTCCAACAAAGCCAGTTGATGAAATGCAGAAAGGTTTACTTCCTGCTTTTATATAGCGTTGCAGCTCAAACTCTATCAGACATTATCGAGTACAATGCTTTGACTAATGCGATGCGTGACTTAGTTTGAGTGAAATCTTGATAATGGATGGTCGTCTGAACTGCGCATATTTTATTTTTTAATGATAAATACAAAATATTTTTAACTACTTTGCAGACGATGACTGATGTCATAGACGCCTTTGTTTGAACTTGCTTGATCGTGACTGACCGATGAGAATGCTTTCCTCTGAATTTGTTGGATTGTAATATTGACGGAACGTGTTTGAACGGATAATATAAACTAACCTTTAGCTGTTGGGGACTGGGGACACAAAACTCGAGTCTTCTTTAAACTTTGCCATTGTAGAGGATAGAGAGTGAAAGACAGGGAAGGAATGAGAGCTTGATTATTCGAAGAGCTTTAAACACTCATGAATCGGCGTGCTAATGTAATGCAAAATTAAAACTTTTTTTTTGTACCTTTTCTTAAGGTAATTCATTTAATATATTAGTAAAATGTTTTTGATTAAACAGATCAAAGACGATATAATTAGGATAATTTTTACTTAACGTTTGTCGAATAACTGTTCCAACAAATTGCAAAAGCGGATTGTTTCTAGGAAAGCACATAGTTGGATGCTAGAGTGATATGAAATACGATGTAATTAATTATAACATATAATTTCTAATTTTTACAAATACAGTTAATGTGTATTGTGCATGGACTATGTTCTTTACTTGAATATAAATAATTTCTTCCTATATGTACTAACATTCCTATAATTTTATACATATGTCCATCCTGGCAATTTATTTCTTTTCTATATCCTTCTTCTTATCACATTTATTAACACTTTCACATTTTAATACGTAAATGGAATCCGAACTATATTGTGTTTAGTCACTTTTTAATCAAAGAGATTTGACAAATATGTTAAAAAAATTCATTAAAAGAAATAAAAATAACGAAGTTTTAATCTTGCATTATTGTACCGATGCATTGTAATAGCGATTTAAAGCGCTCGGGTCTCATCAAAGGCGAATCAAACATGCTTCACTGACAAGAGGACGACCCTAACTGGTTTGGTTTTGATTTTAACGTGCTTTTCTGAGATGATACCATACCGACTCCTGCTAACATACATAAAATATTAGGCATAATTACTTAATAGTTTTAAAGATATGAAGTCTTAACGTCGTACATCTTGAAGTACCATTAATGAGGTATACCTGCAAATTAGTGAGTTGTAGCTGGCAAATAGTAGACGACGTATGCTGTTATTACGAATTATATACGACGCGTCTATTTAAATTGGCGACAGAAATGCGAAGTTACACGAAGATTCCGGATCTATTAGTCAGGAGCAGCGCTTATCTTCATTGGCAATAACCGAATAGTGGACGACGCACGGTGCGTTGTCCACTATTCGCTAGCTACGGTTCACCGATAGATGAAGCTTCGTGTAACTTCGTATTTCTGTCGCCATAATTAAAGATCTTCTAATTTTGCCAGGTACGCCTCACTAGTGGTACTTCAACAGCTATGAAACTTTAATAGTTTATATCTTTAAAACTATTAAATAATTAAATCTAATATTCCGTGCATGTAATCTGGAATCGGTATACTATTATCCTACAACAGCACGTTAAAATCAAAATCGGGCAGTTTGAGTTTTTCTCGCGTGAGTTCATGCGAGACAGCCCCCCAGTGGGGATAAACGTTAAGCAGTTATCTGCGAGAGAGCTGAAGCTCTTAACGAGAAAATATTGCACTATGTAAAATTCAATTGGAGCGTTGAGGGTAGTAAGGGTGGACTCAACAAGCACATGTTTCAAGAAAAATGTTTTTCATCGGCAGTGTAAACGTCCTAAATATTTTTGTTTTTAGAAAACCTTCGGGTAATTGTGCATAAAAGGGTACACCTCTCCGATGTTGATAAAATTTAAATACGTTATCGGAATGAAAATTTTGAGCAATTTTTTCTTATACATATAACCGTCGTTCGGCTTTAGTTTCCGAGATATTCGCGAAAAACTGTTGCTACTGCTACAGTGAACTGTGGGTATACCTACACATTCGTGGCAGCGTATGGCAACATGGGATCGCCGCTTGGCTACTGTTTCTATAAACATATCGCGGCCGCAGGCAATCAATATGTATAACGGGTAAACTGGTTGAAAAAATACCGGTAGATTGAATTAATATTTGATTTAAGATTAGTATACGTATATGTATGCTTCATGGCTGCCGTATTCGTGTACATGGGAATGAACTACTAGTCCGACTACTTGTTCACGTTTCAACTTCTTACCAAATGTCACACCTCACAATTAGACTAACAATAAGTGGAAAAATGTTGAAGTGACTGAAACGTGAACAAGTTGTTTTCTTTAAAAAATCTAACCCAAACTGACTCTGATCAATCTTTCCTTCCCGTATAGATTTCTTCCTCAGCTCCATCAATGTTTTAAGAAATTCGCCCCTTGTATGTACATATTGGTTTCCAGCCGCCGCGATGTATTTATAGAAACAGTAGATAAGCGGCTGACACACATGCGCTGCCACAAACGCGTAGGTATAGGCAACGTTCATTGTAGAAGCAGCAATAGTTTTTCGCAAATATCTCGGAAACTAAAGCCGAGCGGTGGTTACAAGTATAGGAAAAAGTTACTCAAAATGTTGAGTTTTACAACATATTTAAATTTCATAAAAATCGTTGAGGTGTACCCTTTTATGCACAATTACCAAACTTAGTAATTATATCGGGAAGAAGGAAGAAATCAACAAAACAAACCAACAGGAATGCGCGTTCACTGCCATAAATCAATTTAATGGAGTAAAAAGCATTTTTGAGAGTACTGAGTTCGCTCTTACTGCCATCAACGATTCAATTACATACTATCCTTAAATAATGTGAAAATTCTTTATGACTACAGCAATAAAATTTTGTAGTATATTCATATCTGAATTTTTCTACATCTTATTGTTAGTCTGATGTGTGTGTAGAAACATGTACATAAAATCATATAAGGTGTTCAAACAAATGTGGGAAATGCTTGGCAAGTAAATTCGATATATTAAGGTTACGAATAAAGTTCATGTACAAAAATATCGATTTCGTCTTACTTTTTAAATTACAAGGGATTAAATTACAACAGGGCTGGCCAGAAATGTAGCCTTGGTGCATCAGCGCAATAGCTGACGGAGCTTCCTCTATTTTACTTACATTTAACTAATGCATGTTTTCCTTTATTTTTGGTTACTGACTTTTCAAATATCAATTTTCCACTATTTTTCAGTTCGTTAACATTACCTGCATCGGAGAGCGTAAATCGTAAAACCCTATAAATAAGAAAAAACATATGATCGTACCACGAAATGCCACTCGTCTGCATTGGGCTTTAGAAATTAATATGAAGTGTGAATAAATTAGAGAAAGGTTCGTCAATTGTTTCTCTTGTGAGTATACTACCAACCTGTCCTGTGCGCGTGAAATACTGCATTTTCGACCGTTCCTATCGCAAAATGTAATTACTTATACACCAAAACAAGACAAAATCGATATTTTTGTACATGAAGTTTCTTCGTCGTCTTGATGTATAGGGTGTCCCTGCCAAGTAATTTCTACAGTTTCGGAAACATCCTTTATACATAAATGCTTCGGTTACTTTTAAGTTTAAACTCTGACAGTATTCCTCACATGCCAAAACTAAAACAACCAATATTTAATAATTAGTAATATGCATTTAAACATATATTTATATGTGAATACGAGGATATAAAAAATATAATTACTAATACTAGAATACATATCTATACTGCTTGTCATCAGCTTTCAAATACCATATATGTAAACCTATTTGTTGAGGAAGAAAAGGAGAATATATATTTTCTATTGTCAAAGGATATTCTTTCTTTTCAAATTTATTTTTTCTTAACGATTAGGGCCGTGCTTTATTTTTATGTTTTACTTAGGTATTTAGAAACTTTTGACGAATTAGTAGAAATTAGATACGAACGAAAGTGTCAAGTGTTAAGCATAGCGTGAATAAACACCTACAGCATTGTGGAACGCTTCCAAGGCATATTTTTCATATTCAATTCTAAGCAACTTTTTTTTCATTTACTTCAGAGTAAATAATAATCTTATCTGTGTCTTATACACACATTGTGATATCGATACCATTTACATATTATATGCTTTGTTCTGCCACCTCAGTAAAAGATCAAACATTAAGGAAACATGCAAAGCAGGCATTTGAACAAACGGTAACATGAATAGTGTTAGAAATAATGAGATTGTCACTATCTAATAATTTGAGTCATGCGAATGAATAGAAGAGATCTAGTGCTCTCTAGACTAATATTGTAAAATCCTATACTAGTCGAAAACTCGAGAAAGAGACCAACAAACTAATATTCTTGCTGCCGTTGAGCACAACGTATATAAAGGTACTGAAAGGCGCAATGATAATGTAGAGGCCTAATATCTAATTACGGAAAAGGGTTTGGATTTTGATAGATTGTGTACGTATACTCGCACACACAAACCAAATCGTGATAACAAACCAGCATGTGCAAAACTAACAGATAAACTTTGGACGAGATCAATAATCCTATATACGCAAGATAGCAGTGCTGATAAAAGTTGTGAGTAATTTGAAACGTACAAAATTGGTGCAATCTTGCTACTCAAGGCAAGAAAATATGTGTCAATCTAATATATTGCCAACAGATTCTCAATATTATTCTCACAAAACTTCTAAACGACAATTTAATTCTATATTAAAATTGCAAAAGCAATTCGTTATAATTGATGATTGTTACAATAATTAAAATATTATAATTCAAATAATTGTTTGATACATAAATTCTGAATAACAAGTAATATTATATAAATTGATACCTTTACTTATCATACTTTTCACGATTCAATTTAATATTATTCAACTCAACAAAAGTTCCTCAATTAGAATATTCGAACCATATTTCTACTGGTTATTTTAATTTATGATTACTCACAAACTGAAGTTATAAAATAGAAGATAATTTTCCTTTATCGCAACTTGTAGAGTCAGAAGAATTTAATAACGGTCGGCATTGATACGTAACAGTGCATACAATAAATATGGTATAGAAATCAGATCAAAGGGGAACAATTACAACGAAATTGCAAACTCAATATTTCAAAGGATTCAAAAATGGTGTGTATAATGCCTTATAATATCTGCGTAAAAAACAGTGTATATAAACTAACACTAGTGTATCACATAAAATATTTTAATATCAATATATTTTTATTCAAATTTATATACTGGGAAATGTACCTCAACTTCAAAGATAACGTTGAGTAAGCAAACAGTAGTAAGAACAATTGGTGTCTATAAACAGTTAACTCATTTAGTTCAGCTTTAAGATATAGTTATTTGCATTAAATACAATATATATTATTTACGTAAAAGTACTATAAATACAATACTATGTAATGCAACTCGCTCATACTATTACCTTTTTTTTGAATAGTAAATACTAAGGGAGATTATTATATTTAGATAATTTAAAAATTTGTAATCATTAAGTTATATTACCATACAAAATTTACAAATTATATAAATTTTCTTATTTAAATAGATTTGAATAAAGAAGTAAACTTTCGTATACAGTCAATCACAAAAATGTATACATACACCTCTAAATTTTGAATATTGACAAAAATACAAGGATTTTTATTATTTCACGAATATTAAGTTATTTATTAATTTAAATTATGTCTAAATTATCAGCAAATAAACACTATTTCACGGAAGTCTACGTACGCGTATTAAAGTGTACAAAATTTATTGTTATAACAATGTTTATACTTCATCAGATCTTCTAATGCATCTGTGACGTTTTATAATTTGTTTGACATAAACAAAATAATACCTTTGCGCCTTTAGAAACTTCTCTTTATGAAACGTCTTCTACGAATCTTTCTATCTTACAATTTTATATTTTTTGTATTTCCATGCTGTTTTTATTATTCTAAAATGTATAAATATTTGAATTTTAGAAGATGTGTATAGACTTTCGTGACTCATTGTACATAGAAATTCGAGAAATATAGGAGAACTAAAATATATACTGATTTCGTAAATTTCATACAGTCGATTGAATTTTTACTGCATAATGGAGAACAATAGTGTTACACTAAAATAGACAATCTCGAATTTCTAAATTTTATTTTCTAATTATATTCCAATTGAATTATTACTGATTGAATGTTAAAATTACAATAAAAAATTGTGTATGTTGTAAAAACATACATAGTGATATATGTAATCACATATTAATGGTAATAAAGTTTTACCAAATATTATTCGTAACTTAACTCAATAACTACGAAACTACAGTCACAAAAATCGATATGTATGTACCTCTTAAATTTCAAATATTTATAGAACAAAAATTGTTGTCAGTTTACTACGACACAATACCCACAGATATATATAAACCTCTCACATCTGGCAAATTACTTTTCCTCTTTTTGTAATAAATTATTTCAACAAACGCTATTTTTATAAGATTTTGTTATAGGGTCAAAAAAGTATTGCCAATTTTTTGTGCTTTTTCCCGGTCCTCTTCTGAGCAAACAATAAATCTATTTATAGGTCAAAGAAATGCTCTATGAAATTAAAAAGGACGAACCTGTAAAACATTATGACAAGACTTCTCATAAATCAAAAAATTTTGAAGATACAGTATGTCGTGGAAGGTCGAAATCTTTACTAATCATCGTAGAGAGAACAATTAATTCCTTCTTCATCATGAATACAAGTGGATAGAATGTCTTTACCTAGAAATACGAATCTTTTTATATTTATCTATATAAAGAGAACGTTCACTTTTTTAAAACACTATTCATACAAAGTTACTACAGCATGTAACAGCGTAAGTCTGATAAATACTAAAGGTAAAGCTGCAGTTTAGTGACCTTGTCCTACATGTGCTTATTTTTTCCATTTTTCTTTTTTAAGCGATATTTCAACATTAAAGAGAAATATAGGTCAGGGGAGCTTGAGAAAGTAATACATTTTTTGCTAGTTCTTGCTATTTTTTTTACAAAATCATAAAATTTAAAACGCTGCAAAATACGTAGACTGATACCGATGATTTTGAAGTATGTTATAGAAAACAAGGTTCTGAAAAATAATTGCAGCTCATCCTTAGTTTCTGAAATATATGCAATAATTATGACTTAAATTTTGAACTACTACATTCAACTGTGCCTCTACGTGTGCCGCGGGCGTTTTGCGCCTGCAAAAGTCTGCTACTTGTGCAACATTTTTATAAACATATAGCAATATAACCACATTGCGGTGGAGCGGCAGGTAAGCGTATATAACGGGTGAACAAGAAGATTAAATTTATCAAATTTCGATGATATACTAATCTAACCCAATTTAAATATATATAGTGTCGTGCGATGAACTGAAAAATAGCCAAATCTACTCTAATCACTAAAACTAATTCTCGAAATATCGATTAAATTAACTAATTAGTTTTAGATATTAGAGTAGATTTGGCTATTTTCCAGTTCTTCGTGCGACACTATATATATATATTTAAGTTGGGTTATATTAGTATATCATTGAAATTGGATAAATCTAATCTTTTTGTCCAATAGTTATATACACTTACCTGTCGGGGGCAGTGATGTGTTTACATTACTATTTGTTTACAGAAACAGGAGACAAGCAGTAATCAATTGCATGCGCAACACACCCACGACACGTGTAGAGGAAAAGTTCAATGTAATAGTTCAAAATTTAGGACACAATTTTTTCAAATGTCTTGGAAATTAAGGCTGTGCTGCAATTATTGTTTAGATAAACGTTGTTCAAAATCTCGTTTTCTATAATATAAAAATTATCGAGATCTCTTCACGTGATCTACAGTTTTTTTTAATTTTACATTTTTTGTCAAAAAGAAAAAGAAAAGAAAAGTAGCAAAAACACATTGCTTTTCCAAATTGCACCAATCTATATTTCTTTTTAATGTTGAAATACAGCCGTTGAAAGAACCGGAAAAAGGATAAGTATATTCAAGGCGAAGTCACTAAACTGCAGAATTACTGTACTAAATTCTACACTATACATTTGAACACCATTAATTTATTTATTAGTTAGAATTAGATAGATTTTGGAAACAGGGCAGTAATTAAAGATTTCTTACTACAGATCGTCGTCACGTGAAGCGTGACTTACTACCCGCCGATCACTGATGAGTTCAGAGTAAACTGAAAACTGCACAGAGAGGCAACTGCCTGAGTGGCGATGATTTAAATAAATAAAATCGCCCCTGAAAGTTAAAAAACGATATATTTACTTATGCGAAGTAAATTATAGAACAAAGCAGATGCATCAGAATATACCACAAAGTGTCTATATACAATTATAATAATAAATTGTGTACCGTTTAAGATATCTACCCATGGTAACTATACGTAGACTATGGTGAAGTTACATTATCGACTTATGTATGTTTTTATATAAAAAAAAAGTAAAACAATAAATAAATTGATACCCACGAAATGATTAAAGCTTTTGTATTATGCTAAATATTTGAAATTTAGTAGGTGTTCACAGACGATTGTCAGTGTCAGTACATATAAAAATTAGAATTAAGGCATACAAAAGTCGAAGAATATTAAAAGGAAGTATATTTGAAGGAAACATTTGTTTACTGTTCTGTGATATTATCGACACTTACATATAGAGAGGATTTAATAGAATGTATTAAAGTAGAATATAATAAGTAAGTATTGACCTACTTAGAACGAAAAACTGCGAACTCGCTTTAGGAGACTCTATTTATGTGAATGTATTACATTTGAAATTGAATGTATGCATTTGATACAAAGTTGAGAGCAGCAGGCATGCGTGTACAATGAACGTGTTTTGTTAAGAGATTAGAACTTTACAACTAAGAACACACCATCGGAAGGATAAAAACGGAAGAAAAACCCGTTTTCCATAGTTTCCTAAAAAATTATGTGTAACATATCAAAAATATATAATAAGTCAAATTTGCACATATATTTTTTGCACGTATTAATAATATATGTATATCTTTTTTCAAAATCTCCCGTTACTGGCTATAGTATGAAACTATAAAACATTACTAGAAAAACAAAATACAAGTCTTATATGCATGCAGATTTCGTCGATCTAAATAGTTTTTAAGCACTAAGTGAATGATTTAATTCATTATTAATTTACTAAGCAGTACCCTAGGCTGTAATGATTAGATACGCATTAATATAAACACACGGCAGCAGAAATTCTACGCGTAATGCAAGAGAAAAATGTAACTTTGATACATACTATGGTAAGAAATTACGTTTTATAGCACTTTCTACCACCACACGCATGTTATTGCGAAACGAATCACAGAAACCTAGTGTGCTATAACGTCGTGGTGACATAAGCATTGAAGCAACGGACATTGTGACTACAATCATACAAGGGTTGATTTCATGACACCTTATCTGTGATTTTATCATACGTAACTGAGAAAAGTCTCTGACATTCATGGTCGGTAAGTTTAGGAGTCACCAATGCAGACACAGACGAGGTACAGTATAGAGCTATCATCCAATGCTCTTTTCTGTTACACGGTTCGGGGGTCTCGAGACCCCCTTACCATTTCCGTGTCACGTGCGATGTTACCGATTCAACACCAGAAAAGACCACAGAGCCATTGAAACGGCGAAAAGGACAATTAAATCGAGCGATAGTCAGTAGCCTTTTAAATGTACAGAGTGGCGATAAACTATCGTGTATACTCGGCCGTCGTATACATGGACCCCAATAGTTCGGTCATACGATGCGGTTTCATTTCGTCAGTTAGATTACCGAATTAACCGATTCACTGAAGTATGTACAAACTATTGCCGTCATGCAAATCACTTATTTGCTGAATCAAATTTTTATCACCTTTCGAAATACTATTTATATTTTGTATGTGTGTACGATAAGCGTATTAAATCGGTTATTTTTTATGGTTACTTTTATCACGTATCGGAATGGCACCTGTATCATGTATACCATAAAGTGCAATTATATTCGGCAATAGCAAAATCATGTAGGTATCCAAATAACATATTCATGATGAATATGGTAAAGTCTAGCTAGTCACATTAAAGAACGTAATTTAAAAGTAATACGTAGACGTTGCATTTATCTAAAGATAAAACTGAGAACGAATCAGCATGGCAACCAATTTATGAAGTATATATATGCATGAAAATTAAATTTTCTGTGGAGATGGAGAAATGTGTGGACACTGTTTTCGGTTAATCTTGATTTGGTAAAATAACCGAGTTGGTCAAAAACCGTATTGTGTGAACGAGCTGCAAATAAACATTTACATAGCCCAAATATAAGCTACCGGAGCTCAACTCAAATGAATCAGAGCCAAAAATCGTATCCCGAAGAATGGTTTCGAAATTTTTACTTCTAATAAATGAGTAACTATTAAAAACAAATAATTTTCGAGTTAAACTTTTGAGTTCTTTCAAAACTGTTTACCAGTAAAACTAGTACAAGTTATATGTATATGAAATAATCCCTTAATATCGTTTTCGTAAAGCGAAGATGAAACGTATGGGAATTGAAATTTATGTTTTTCTGTAACAATCTTTTTTACCATTAATCTTTCATGATAGATTAACGGTTACTATTGATCACAGCTACGTTTCGGACTCTGTGATCTAATATCAAATGTGAATGACCTAGACTGCAACAATGTACCGTCGATTCTTCTTCACAAGTAGTATGCTGTGCTCTAAACCAAGCACTATAGGGATTTTTTAGAATGTATGCTTTTATGCAACTTAACAGGTTCGTATCGGTATTCCAAAGAGAGCTTGTTTTCAGCATGGAAAGTTTGTTTAATATGTGTGTGTATAGTTCAATATGTATATATGCATATACTGTACAGTTATTACAATATTTTCTCGCCAAGAACTCGAGCGAACCCATGGATAAATGCGTAGATTTCAGTCCAATCCCCTATTATGTGCGGGGGGGGGGGGCTCCATGTCCGTCGCTATATTAAAGGCGAAACATACGCTGTCACAACACCGCAAACAAAAATCATCAGTCCGACCAGTCGTTGTAGGACTAATGACAGCGTTGCCTTTCTCGTATTCTAGCCTACAGCAGAGGAGGCCGTGAGGACTGCCTCGCTTGGAACCACAATTCGCGATCAGTGAAGCGAGTTCGGCTCGCCTTTGATCAGAGCCGAGCGGTTTAAAACCCCATACAATGTATGAACACGTTAATGTAGACTAAAAAACTTTTTTTATTATTTCTTTCTTAATAAATTTTCTTCCAACATATTCGCCAAACTTTTCTCGTTAAAATGAGACCAAAGACGACATAGTTCGGATTATATTTACCTACGAAAATGTGAAAATATTGTATTAATACAGGAGTTAAGAGAAGTAGGAAATGGAAGAGAAGTAAATCGCTGGAATAGATGTATTGTATAGAGCAAAAGAAAGCTACAGGAAGTGAAGTGCGTAGTCTATGTATTGCACATATCAGCTGCCTTTAAAAAATTTATAAATAGTATACTTTACGTAAGTATATCATATTCAATGCCATAATGTTATTAAAATATGTATTTTGCTAGAAACAATCCATTTCTGCAGTTTGTTAGAAACTATAATACAGCGTACTTATTCCATAAATGTTAAGTAAAAGTGGTACAAATTATATGGTGTTTGGTTTCATTTTAATAAAAAAATTGCATTAATATGATAAATAAATTACTTTAAAGAAAGATAAAAAAATGAAAAACTTTTAAGTTTGCATTGCATTAGCACAGCGGGCATTTAAACTTCTTCGAATGCTCGGCTTCTCATTCTCACTTTGTCTTTCGCTCGTTGTTCTTTCCGACGGCAGAAATCAGACGAGGTTTGAGTTTCGTGTCCTCAGCGGACTTAGGCCCAGCTGCAGCCTTGGCGAGATAACATTGTATGTGTATGTATCGGGCACCCATGTCACTCATGGATCATGTATGATCCATACGGTCCGAACCAGACATTAAGCAAAGCAATATACAATGTACAGTTGTCCCGCCGAATTACGCGGGGGTTTGGAACATTTATGTATCGCGTTAATGAAGGCTCGCGTAATTTTGAGACTTCCCTTCTCACTCCTACTACAAATTTATATTACATATGTACATACATAGTTATAACCTGGGTAAAAGTTTAGTTATTTGAACAAAGAGGAGGGTGTGGGGATGATATTAATCGAAAGATATGCGTGAACAATTACAAGGTAATTATTTAGAAAAGCCCCCTTTTCTAAACCGATTTCGATGATTTTCGAGTATGTTATAAAAATCAACATTTTGAGCAACTTTTTCCCATACATATAACCGCCGCTCGGCCTTCGTTTCCGAAATTTGTCTCAAAGGAGATTGGTACTACTACATCAAATTTTGTCTATAAGTACGCGTCCGTGGGAGCGTATGCGTAAGCGTTTGATTGGCAACTGTCTGTCGTTTCTATACATAACAGCATAGCGGCCAGCGACGAATATTATACAATGTACAAAATTTTTTCAAAATAATAACTGAAATGTTTACAACTTCGTATAATATCAATAAAGATCATTAAAACAAAAATGAATGTGTGGCCGGCCGCCTCACGGCGGCCAGAATGAATTCTTCGTCCCGAACCTAAACTTCATTAAATTAGTTACTAGATAGCAGAGTTCGATTTGAGTAAGGTTCGGGCTGGATTATTATTCCAGCCGCCGTGAGACGGTCGGCTACCCGAATCGAGTTCGGAAGCATTCCCATTCTACGCGTCCGTTGCGAGCTGCCTCGATGCGTTTAAAGAAACAGTGGACAATCACCGACCAAATGTTTACGGATACTCTGCCACGGACACGTACTTATAGAAAGAATTCAATGCTGTTGTACCGATCATTCTTCGAAAAAAATTTCGGAAACTAAGCCCGAGCGATGGTTATATGTATAGGAAAAAGTTGTTTAAAATGTTGATTTCTACAACATATTAAAAAATCATCGAAATCGGTGAGACCCCTCTTTTCTAAATAAATACCAATTACAATGGTAGTAACAGGGTTGTTGCATAGGTTCCAAGATATTAACAAAAACATATTGGTACAACTACATTGCATGCTGTTTCAATAGGCATATATATATGTATGTATAGGTACACAATGCGTACACAGCTATCCGACGCGTTAGCCGCTTCGCTCGCCGGCGGATTTGGTTTGCTTATTTTTTATCTCGTCGTCAAGCGGCACTCCGTTTCTGGCACAATGCGACTGCATTATTTGTGGTGTTGTCATTGCTATTGTACGTATAGGTAGAATACAATGCAATTGTACTAATATATTTTTGCTAATATTTCTAAACTTCTAAGTTAGAACCACTACTACTTCGTCATACATAAGCTTCCGATTAATATGATATATCGCCTACCTCACTGTGGAGCCGCATACCGTTGTTTAGAAATGTTAAATATGTGTTGCATTTTATATATTTACGAACATATGTATGTTACGAAAATAATAATGTTATTCAAAAATTCCCAGAACTCGAGGATCTATCCTTTAATGCCGATCATAGGCACAAATCGGGAAAAATTTCTCAAAATGTTGAATTTTACGACATATTTCAATTTCATAAAAATCTAATAGGCAATCCTAACATAAATATATACCCAGGTGTAGCCTAAATAGAATTTCCTTCATCTTTTAAATATTATGAAATGTACTGCGCTTTGAATATTTTATATATTTTTGCATGTTACACGTATTCTTCATTGTTTCAAACATTTAAAGTTCCTATAAACGCATAAAAATTTGTAGTGAATTTATTATATATTGTGTACATATGTTATTCATATTTCACGAAAGTATATTGTAATTTTTGTGGCTCTTCCCAGTCGCGGTGACTACAAAGATCACAAAAAACCGCGTTTTTCAAAACTGCGTAAGTACTTCGAGGATTAATTACATTTCTGCTTACTTTTTCCTAGATGTGGAAGAACAAGCCTTGCATTGAAACATAACTTAGATAATATATTCTGGTAGATGAGTCTTAAACAAAGTTTCAAGTGATATTTTTAGCATAATAAATAAGAGTTATAAGAAATACATTTGAAACTCTTTATATTTTAATTTCATGGTTTTATATTTTTTATTACAAACTTCTAGAAATTTATCAGAAGTTTGAGCTTTCCTCTGCAATAATGGTTCCGAGCATATAATTATAACATTACAGTAACGTAATTAATTTTGGAAGTTTATAGCTACATTATAAAAATACACTCCAGCCGTGCAAAGAAATTAAAATTAATTAAGTGAGCTCGGATTTTTGCTTATCTTTTACTAGAAAAATTTTATCTATGCATTGATAACATTACCGTGAAGTATTACCATTGACTAAGAACAGGATAGACCACTTATCCAATGCTTTTCTTTGTCACCCGGATTTGGGGCTCAAGAGCCCCAAATCTGTTTTCATTTTTACCTTTTCGATTGTCTAAAATGTATAACTTTTGCGTTTGCTCTTACATTTTGTATATTAAAATACTTTAGAAGTGTTTACATTCTTTGACAGATAATAAAACGAAAGATATTCTTCCGAAAAGTCTGAATTTTTAGGTTATCGGTATTTCAGAGCATGCGACACGAAGTCCCATAAGATGATCGGTCTATCCTGTACCTTGTCTGTGGTATTACAAAATGTAAGAAGATAAATCATAGTTATATTTGTTTTATACGCACAGAGTGTGCATATAATCTGCACAATTTCTTTTTGTTCGCATCTACTTGGAAAAAATCACTGTTATTACATTGTGTACTCTTTAAAAACTATTCGACATTTGTCTGAAACAATTTTTGGCATGATTCGTGGTTTACATAATTTTTAAATAGATTTATTTAAATGGGACTCCGTGTATAGTGGTCAAACAGATTTCTTCGTGACGCGGATAGAGAACGATGTACTTGAGTCTGTTGACTTTATCGTCGTCAGCGACATTTCCACAGGTATTTCTTACACTCACCGCATTAATACGCAGAGGGCGTATGAAACACTCGAATTTTTTTCGAGGTCGGTATTTCAGAGCTGGTGACACGGAGTCCCATAAGATGATAGGTCTATCCTGTACCTCGTATGTGATACAGATATTAAACCGGACGTCGGTCTTAAGGCCAGAATCGTAAGAATTCGAAAAGTACAGCATTATCGTCTGTTGGCACCATTGCACGGAGATTAAATTTATTATATAATCACAGGTTAGGTAGATCTCTCAACCAATGTATTTTTTTGTTATACGTTCCGGGTGCTATGTAGCCCCTGTTAGCATTTTCATTTTTACCTTTTCAATTACTTAAAATCTATAGTTTTGCATTTCCTTTTATCTTTTGCATATTAAAATACTTTAGAAGCGTTTATATCCTTCTCAGGAAATAAAAAGGGAGATATTCCTTGAAAAATTCTGATTTTTGTAGATGTCGGTATTTCAGATCATGTGACAGGAAGTCCCATACGATGATAAGTCTATTCCGTACCTCGTCTGTGATGTAGTTATAATATATTGTTCGTGTCCATTATAGTGTAATCATACAATGTGTGCTGTAACGTTCTAAGCAACGTTTATTGCTTCAATGCTTATGTTATCATGGTCTAATTCCCTTTGAATCGTTCCACATTAAAAGCTCTTTCACATAGAGATACCTGTATCGTGATACGCAT
Source organism: Eucera pruinosa (assembly GCA_028830335.1). Classification (NCBI taxonomy): domain Eukaryota; kingdom Metazoa; phylum Arthropoda; class Insecta; order Hymenoptera; family Apidae; genus Eucera; species Eucera pruinosa. The sequence goes on along the minus strand of JAMYCR010000010.1, from coordinate 17,795,068 downwards.
ATGATAGATATTGAATGTACATGTACACCAATGCAAGCGTTCACGCGATGATTCTTGTAAGGTATGGTATCATGATTCTGATTTTCTATAGCGAGGATACCTCAGCCATTTGCGAGTTTTTATGTGTAAAGTCTTTTTATGTGTAAACACGAAGATTTAGTATCGCTCGCTTTATTTAGTATCGCACAAAACTATATATAATAAATGATCGAAATCCAGCTATACAATTAACTACATACTATCGCATGAGTATCTTTATACATTCCATTCTCGGATATGTATCTAACATGTATACAGAGTTCTCGCTTTATAAGGCATATTCCGGTCATTCGACGACTGTTTGGTGGCTACCCTCGCTACTCTGGAAGAATCCCCCTTGAAACAAGTGGGGCACGTTGTAAGTAGAACGAACTAAATAGACGACCCGAACGAACGGCTGCGTCTATTTTTAATGCTCTGTCTCGCTTTTGTACGAGTGAATCAAAAGTACAGCGAAAATGGTACACCATATTTGATTAAAGACTCAAAGGTAGCGTTTTGGTGAATCTAGCTGACAGAAAACACATATCCTGACGACCGAAATGTCAGGTTTTCGGTAACTGAAGCAATGTAGAGGCTACCGCTGAGACAACATTATGGAAATAATAGCACCTTTTTTATTTCTAGGTATTCCACTGTCAACAGTTTCTTAACATATTCGTGAGATCTTTCTGATTAAAATAAAAGTGAACACGATATATTTTGGGTCAGCATCGAACGATAATGAAGAAAATGGTAATCTTCATTAAACAAGTAAATGTAATTCAAATTATATCATGTTTGGTCTTATTTTAACTAGAAAGATCTCACAAATATGTTAGTAAAATTTTTATCACAAAGTAAGCAATAAAATTGTTCTGTTAGCAGCTGCTCGCTCGACTCTCAGTTGCCCTTTCTCTTTCGTTCGTTGTCCTTTCTCACGTTCACTGTCATTGCCGGACTATAAAGGCCAAATCTCGCGTTTAGTGTCCACGCTACTGTCCTCCGCTCACTTGCCGGCATGCGGGACGACACAGGGGCAAGAGGAATCCCACGCACACTCAGTCACGTCAGTGTATGTGTGACTGTTTCAGCCAATATCAATTCGAAACCGAAAATGCGTGTAAGGTAGAGACGAGCCTCTTCTGTTTTGACCAATCAGACCTGCATTCCTACCACGCGCATTCAAGTGAGCGGAGGACCATACGTTGTATGCCGAAAAGCGTAGCCCTCATAGGGGCTTATATCGCGAGAACTCTGTTTTGCAATACATGTAAAAGATAATCCATATGAAAGAGTTCTAGAACAAACGCAATGCCAAATTACTTGAAACTACGTAACAGCTTTCCTAGAAGCACTGCTCGTGTGTTTGCGATGGTGTGGAACGAATCATGAAATCAGAAACGTTCTTTTGTTAACATATTTGAGAACAGCGTATTTTGACAAGACTATCCGAAGTAGCATCCGCGCAATGATAATGAAAAATAATAGAAATCCTTGTAAATGATGGAAACATTGTATACCTTAGGCATCTTATTATACAGTACACTTCTTTAACAAAGCAACCTTCTTGGCTGAAATTTGGGAACAACGTAATACAGTCATTTCTCGCCAATGACAGACGTTGAGTCACCGACTACTTGGAAGTAATGCGTAACATCTACGTCAATCTCAAATGTGTTAAGTATTAAACGATAAAACATGATTTAATTCATTTTATTCAAAATGTTGCATCAAATTTTAGTATTATTGAAATGTTTTCTAAGTCCTTTTTTACTATAAACTGGTTATGTGTAACAAGTTTCCAGACGATTTGCTAATATAAGTTTCAAAATACTTAAACATTTTGAAATCACTTTACTATTGGATTCAGGACACCAAAATGGTAAAATAATTCAGTATTAATGTACGAAATAAAATATATTGGAAAGTTACAAAACTACCTTAAATTAAATATTTTCACGAATCATTTACGTCAGTATTAAGTATAACACAAATTTACATCAATTTCAAGTTTAAAATTAGAACATCAGAAGTCTATTCTATAGATGCATATATATATCCTACAATATTTTAATCTTTTTTGCCGCGACAATATGTGTATGAACTGGTCGATGTTGAGAATATGTTTGAAACCAAATTCAATTTATACTTCACTTGATTGTACCTTTACTATCACCCTTTATGTTATTATTACCAACCATTAATTAATTATAAAATGTAAATTTATGATAATGTAATAATAGAAGCCATTTGAACATCATTACACAATATAAATGAAGCTATATCATTTATGAAAATATGAATAAAATTAAAAAGAAAACTTTTAAACACTGGTATTACTTTATTGTAACTATTAAACATAATACTGAAACATGATAGCAATTGTTATTTAACATATTATCAAAAACATTTAACGATTTCATGAATGACTTTATTGATTAACCTTATTTTCTTCAAATACTATTATTACCTTTATCTTATCCATACACCCGATACATATACACACACATAGGAACATTTTAGACGTTCCTTCAGTTGTATAAAACTTTTTTCTAATTCTTGGTACATAGATAATTTAGCTAGTTTAGATTAGCTTCTTTTAATTGTGCCTTAAACTTACACATATTTTGAATCCCCTAAATCATTGTTACTCTTCAGTAAAGGTATTCAAGTTTCATGATAAATTTTTGTAGATTTAAAAACAAATGCTTATTATATTTTAATATCTTCATTCTTTCAATTTGAAAATTAAGCTAGCATTTACCTTCTTCAATTAGAACAATTCGTATGAGATTCGTCTGTACTTGTACAAATTTTGTAGATTCATTATATTTTTATATTTATATTTTATCTAATAGTGTATGTTTCTGTGTACCGTTAAGCTCTTTGTTTCACATTATATGTATTGTAACTTCTTATGTAACTTGTTTAACTGTTTTCTTCTCTTGTTCATCGATGCTTATACTACTTAGATACTTATCTCTTGAATCATTGTGTACATTTATTTGTGAAGTAGTATCATTTACACAATTTCTACTTTAAAGAAGAAAACATATTTTTGACATCTTAAGACAGATAGAAGCATGATAATTATATATTTTAGCAGCTTTTCTCAATTTTGCCTATTTATCTTTAAATTTCTTTTTCACACATTTCATTTTATCACTGAAACGAGAAATCAATTCAGAGAGCTCAAAAAGGTAATATATTTCGTGCTACTTTTCTTATAAAATTATCAACTGCGACGTTGGTTCCTATAAATAAAACTAAACCAACCAACTCATTTTTAAAAATTGGATCGATTTCAGAATGGGCCAGTGTCAAGTATCTGGCTTTGCGTGGCTTCCTTTCATTGAATCCGCTTATTATACGTCAAGCGGTAAACGTCAAGACAAGGAAGAACAATTAACGAGTATAAAAACTTAAAAGTAAATTAAATACTGCCGACATTATTATATACTTCGGTCTGCTCCAATCGATTTCTTGTTTTAATGATCAAATAAAGTATTAAAAGGGAAAGCAAGTGCAAAACACGCAAAACTAAAAAAAGTTGCTAAAATGCATAATTATCTAGGAGCATTGTAACTGTTAACAAAAATAGAAAGATATATTGAGCTTTATAAAACATTATTTTCAAAATCAATATATATGTTCCATACAGCAATGATTGAGTAACTTTATATAGAAATTTTCTTGTATCATGTACAGGTATTTGTAAGAATTCTTTTCCCACTTCTGTGTCCTACATCCATAAAAAAAGTGTTGTATGTGGTAATATTTTTAAATTATCACGAAATCTGCATTGTTCCGATATTACTACTTCTACACGCAATATAAAAGTGTAAGTGCAAAACTATCCGAATAAATTGGTTGCAAAAACCAGAGAGCTAGGTAAAAAATAACAAATGTTACTAGTAAAATGATCGGTCGAAGGTGTGTAAAATTCCAAAGATACATTCAAGATACCAAAGTACCAAACAAAACAAAAACTACACTAGCCAAAAGTATTTTGATAGAAGGAAAAACGTTTAAAGGATCAAAAAGTCGAGGTAAGTGTGACAACTGCAATCGAGTATGAACCATTTCAAGATAAATCGTGCAGAATCAGAACCGTATTACCGAATTTTTTCAAACTTACAGCATTTGTTTTTAGTTTTGGGAAGTTATTACCATTTTATCTCAATCGGTTTTCTAGATATCTATGGCTAAAGTTTTCGCATTATTCCAGATATTTAAAGCTAAAACTTGAATGAAATCGTTATATACACACTTGAATTGATGTAGGAAGAATACTATAAATAAAATACGTTTTCTAACAGAAATAGAAACATTGCAATAAGGTGGGTAAAAGAAAAAGTTTATAACGATATCTAGATTACCATGTGTTCACACTGTATATAATATAATAGTTTCTGAAGAGCAGTTCTTTTTTCAAAAACTTTTATATTTTGTTTTAAAGTTTATTACCTAATTGCAAAATAAACTTCGATGTAAATGACTATAATTGTATAATTGGTAAACTGATTTACTACACCTATGCATAATGGAATATAGATTGTTTAAACTTAGCCGTTGTATAAATTTTGTTTCCATCGATGTATAACTTTTATAGACATAAATATTTTTTTAGTTTTCGTATATATTAGAAAAAACATAATACTGGGAACGGCGAAGAGAAAAAATGTATATAATTCGAGTATGGTATAGAATAACAAATCATAGAATATGAATAACTTCAGTGAAACTTTACTGCTGTATTTTAATATATTTATAAGGAGTATTACAGTTTAATCATCGTATTTTACGATATAAAATATATATTTCAAAAAATTGGAACAGCATTATCTTCAAACTTTATAAAATGTTCTTATTCTGCATTAAATCGTTTAAAATGTGAAGCCAAACTTTTAGATTATTTGGTTTTTCAAGAATACTAATAAATGTGTTTGAAAAAAAGCAGCGATCATAATTGCAATTCTCGTACGATTTAACGCGAAACGGCTCGTATAGGTATATGTTGTATGTATGTACACGTTCCACAAGGGGATATCAGAAGTACATAAAAAATGTGCGAGATCAACAATATAAACAGGCAAAGAAACAAAATCTCGCACTATAGTGTTCTTTCTGTGTTTCCGTGTATCTGGTCTGTGTAGGTTTATAATGTATCATTACGCGATGCTATATATTTGTATGTATTTGTTTTGTATGCGTGATATTGTTGTCGATATTGAAAAATTTGCAATGACAACCAATGGCAGCGAGAACTTACTCGCTGGCTTGGGGGAATGTCATCCCGGTAAAGGACGGGGAGAGGGTTTCCGTATACATCTCGCAGCCCGTGCCCTGCAGGTAATCATTCTGCCACGCCTGAGTATCCGGCGACTGAAACACCAACCAATCAAGCCCCACGTCATCAAACCTTTCAAAATCTACTAAATACTGGCTGAACCTGACACGAGGAGAGACGCTGACTCGTGGTCTGCATCTCATCGTGTAGGCAAAGTAAAATATATTGTTTCACACAACTATACCACGTCGAATAGATACATTTCTTTGTTGAGAGGTTTACCAGGGCAAAAAATGATTCAGAATTGTAAAAACACAATTGCTCTAGTTTTCTGGAAAAAAATTGATTAGAGAACAATATTCTACAAAATCTATCTATTCCTTTATATGACTCTTATTATTTTTATTCGTTCGAATATGTCTTATTTCCTTCCCTTTTTCTCAAGTGGCAGCAATAGAGAAAGCAGCTTTTCTCACCAAAATGTCGTAGGAATTTTTGCCTGCTTTTTGTAGGCTAATAGAATGGACCATGATCATGTGTAATGACATGTTAGGTAATATAACGCTACTCTGGAGCTCTCGACGGACATGACAGTATATGTTTCAATTGAATGCGCATAACTGTTACCAAAATATTTTTGCTGTTTTTCGTGAATTGTACCTAACCCCAATTACGTTGACCAACTGTAAGATATCATTTTCTATCACTTGTGATAGACTGAAGTTTGCGATTAAACTCCTTACAAAGCCCTAAAATCATAATGACCAAAAGAGCGCACGCCTATTGACAAGAATCATAACAGTGTACTTTAGATACACAAGGAAATGAAATGAAATCGCCTTCCAAAACTGATCGAGTAATTAACGAAGTCGAGATGGCACCTACTAACTGTAGTTCCTAATGCTTACCTATTATCCAGTTGCCTTTAATGCTCGTTGTTGCAATTTATCATTATACGTATGGTAAATATTCGAGTCAACTGATACCATGGATAATTCGATACTAACATGATTTTGACTTAAATAACATTCTCGTAACTTTAATGCTAACATGCTCGTATGGTAATTTTGAATTTGAAATGATTTCTTCCACAAAGATATACCTATGCTAAAATAAAAAAATGTTGTGTACAAGACAACATTTACTCTTCATCAATGGTGGTTCAGTATATATATCCAGTTAAATTTAAATTAATTCTATACACTCAAAAAGGTAAGATTTTCAGTCCAGGAATATGTTTGAACACATGTTTAAATTTTTGTGCTCATAGCATGGATATGAATCGTTCAAGAATCGGACAACTCTTAATTTTTAACCAAAAATGAACGTATTTCTACATACTATAAGGTCATTCTACGCCAAATCGATCACTTTTTGACCTGTATATAAGGGATTTTGTTCAAATTAAAAAATATTTTACCTCGCGTAAAATTAAGGGTGGAATGGTCATTTTCCTTTTTTTAAATTTATTTGAGTAATACAAAGTTTCAAATTTTGCAATTTTTGCTTATTTTTAAAAAAGTAAACTGCGCTTCAGAATTTTTATCTCAAAAAGTATTTGTCGTATCGAGACGCTTGTTTTTAGTTTTAATTTAGAAGATTCAACGTACTCAAATAAATCTCATTTATATTCAAAAATTCATTCTGTGATCATGAGAATCATTAACAAATGTTTATTTTACAAATTTCACCTTGAAGGCCAGTGGTTTAAAAATGTTAAAAGAAACTATGACCATATTTTATGAAGTTCCAGCTCCAAAATATGACCTTTCTAAAAACGGAGTCCCGAAAATTAGCAAATCAATCAAATATTAAAGGAGCGGAGCACACATCGTTTCGTGTAAGTGAGCCGCATGGTGGTCTGTTATAAAAAAGTGTTTATTGCTCACTGGAAACTGCGAGAAAATGCTGGTCATCTTACAGTTGAAAAGTATAAAAGTTGGTTAAGAGAATTAGCATGGGTAGAATATTAAAATTGAAAATGTAAGAATAAAATGAAGAAAATTTATATCTATAACTATTTCATTAGAGTAAAAACATGGTCATCTTCAACTAGCAATTAGTAACTAACTAATAGCAGAAAACTGAAAATCTTTAGTGCTAGTGATTATTAATGTTGTAGTAAAGCGACCATATAAGTTGATAGCATTTCCGATATCACATAAAATATTTTTAAAATATGTTTCCGCTTTAATTGGTTTTTATAAGCTTGTACATATTGCAAATCGTTTAACGGTTCCTTAAATTCCACAGAATTATCCTTTGCCATAAGTTGTTGCAAAAAAGTGTCATTCAGCAAGAACACCAAAATCGTTGAAATGATATGTCAAATCAACTAATTTATTCTTATTTTTATGTTGTGCAGTTGCCGCATGAGAAAAGTAAATTATTTTTTTAATACTGTCCGCAAATACACCACCAAGATATTGCACTAATATGTTTTTAAGGAACAGTAAAATGCTGTCCATACCAGTGTTTCTCCATCTATAGTTGGCAGCTCGATATTGGACAGCGTTAGACTTTTAATAGACCATGAAATGATAGTTGCTTGGAGCTTCCAATGAAAATTGTCTTATATCATTTTACTCAAGCATAACTCAATAATTATTTTACAAAATTCTAATTATTTGTTCTACTGCAATAACAATTTTGATAAGTTTAATATTCAAATACAACTTGAACCATTTTACTGACTCTTATAATTTTGAAACAACTTCTCTTATTTAAAATTATTGGTTTTACATTTTTCCACGGTTAACCATGAAATTGGAGTACATATCTGTTACAAATCGAAATTGGTACCGCTCTAAATATTTTACAAGTATACTGGATGTTACATTTCGTATGTATCGTAGAAATCGTTATTAAATATATGTAATTTTCTTTATTTATATAATATGATTCCGGTCAATTAGATTTCCTAAATTCGTATATTATAAATATTTTGTCCGCGGTATCATTACAAATAAATACGTTCAGTCCCACGGCACAAAGGTTAAAAAACGCTATCCTGTACTAATTTTTTCACTTACATTTATCTACCTATATCTAAGCAATCGAATTCGTATTTATTACTCTGATAATGATAAAACAGTGTTAGTGGCTAAGAGTGATCAGTAAAATAAGTCGGCAAACGAGGAGACTCCAATTGGTAATTGAAGTATTGGTTGGAAAAGGGGTAAATAGGACAGTAGGTGGAGGGACATACGAAATAGGACTTTCTCGAAAGCACTCGCTCCAAATACCTCGTCCATACATATACCGCCTTTAACCTTCCTTCCAATATCCCAACGTCTAAGGCAGGGCCTGCAGGTAGCCTTACTGATGAGTCCACTAGCAGGCCCAGGACGAAACGCAACACCCTTCCTCTTTCCCATTCTTCTCCCTCTCCACAGCACCACATACTATATCTTAAAACAACTCGGCTTTTATCATTGTACTACTATTCATGAAATAATGTCTTAACGAAAACTTGGAAATTGATTTTCTCGAAATGACATTGTAGTGTATGTGCCCTTTTTCCATCCAATGCTTCAATTATATAGATAAGTACTCAACTCTTCGATTTCAATGACCCTGAAATAAGTCATCAAAGTCATTCTGAGCAACTTTTCCCTATACATGCTACTGCCGTACTGTCTTATTTTCTGAGAAGTTCATGAAAAACTGGAGCTACTCCTGTAGTGAACTTCGTCTATGCACGAGAAGGAAATGGTTTGGATTAGATAAAATATAAATACAAAATGCACACAATTCATATTGTACAAGACTCTGTATTACGAGCGTTTGAAATTAGGAACATTTGACTTATGAAAAAAGTAGTCTAAATATACATAGTGTCGCATTCGCCCCGAGCTGGAAGATATCATTTGCTAACCGACGAAATAAAAGCTACTCAAACCTAATCTAATCACTAAAACTTGTTCATTAGATTAACTAATTAGTTCTAATAATCGGGGTAGGTTTGACTATTGTTCAGTTCGTTGCCGGGCGAAGGGTCGCTTACGATCCAGAGCTAGTGCAACACTGTACATATTTAGATCGTCTAAGGTTTCGATAAGACGGTCGACTATGCAATAGTCATGGCAATGTGTTTATAAAGGTAGCAGATGAGTAACTAGTGTCCCCTGCTGTCTTTATTCCGACACATACTCCACCACGAGCATGTACATATATAGTAGAACCTACGTTATGTAAATTAATTGGGAGACAAAACTGTTCATATGGCAGAATTTTTCATATAATAGAACGACAAGTGTTTGGCATCCAATTTGATTTAATAATCAAGACGAAATGGAATAAAATGAATACAAATTATACAAATTCAATGAGAAAGAATAGTTTTCAATCTTCCTCCTTTTCTTAACAAAATCAAAAAAAATCAAACTTATAAGTTCCAAATTTTGTTGACAGCCAAATCACATTATTTCTTTAACACAAATAAGTCTGCAGTATTACAGTCCGTTTGAGCCTCAAACTATTTGTTATTTGTATTTGCTTTACATAGTTTTGAATATCACGTTTATATTGATGATAGTTACAACACCGTACTTTTGTGCTAAATTTGTTGCAGATTTCCCATTTTCGAATTGTTTAATTATTTCACATTTTTCTCTTGGCGGGATTACGATATAACGTTATTGCATATATCTCACTTTAAAACTATCGTCCTGATTTCGTCCTACAAAGGCAAGTAATTAACACTGTTTATATACAGTACTGTTATAGGAATACTGTTCATACAATAGAACGTTCAAATAATGAAGCGTTCATATAGTGGAAGGTTCACATAACGGGTGTTCATATAATGAAGATTCTACTGTACACATAATTCAGTGCGTAGTAACAATCTCTTTTGCCGAATATCTCGGGAACTAAAGCCAAGCGGTGGTAACATGTAGAGGAAAAAGTTACTTAAAATAGTGTCCCGAAGAAGTGAGTACTCATCTATCTAATTGCTCTCCATTACCAAGGAAAGATCATTTTGTAGCTAAAACTTCAAGAAATATAGTCCTATTTTTAAATATTTCTACACCCCCGACCTTCAAGGTGAAAGTAAAATAAATATTTGCTTATAATTTCCAATATTACAAACTTGACAATTTTTCTTGAAAACTTTTCAATTTAATATAATTTATTAATCTAGTCTTCCAGATTAAGATTAAAAAGAAGAGTCCCGATCCGACAAATATTTTTTGAGATAAAAATACTAAAGTGCAACCAGTTTTCTTAAAAATAGGCAGCAATTGCAAAATTTAAAGCTTCATATTTCTTAAACATGTATGTCTCAAACAAACTGATAGCTTGCCCCCATCCCGCTAATTTCACGCGAACTACAACATATTTCAATTTAAATAAAATCTTTGGTGTTTAGATCTAACCGTAACCAATTTGGCGCTAAATGACCCTCTATTAAATATTCGCGCTTGATTAATACTAAGTTTGTAATACTTAATGTAGCTCTAAACCTTTTTATATTCTTTTATACGATTATTCGGTATTTTTCATTCGTTGATGTGTAAAAAACGTAAAAATTAAAAAGAAGTTACTGACATCCAGTAGAACTGAATATTGTTTACCAATCAAAGAAATAATGCGTACCAAAGTGTATGTGTGTGTGTATACTACATTAACAATAACACTATTTATTAATCATCATATATATTGAAATGCTGTAATATTCTCATAAGATTAGTTTAATTTATATATGAAAAATAAATAGGTAAATATGTTATTTATATATTTAGGGTCTACAAATAAAGTATTAATTAATTGAATAACCAAATAGAAATTAAAGTATAATACATAGTAATAAATAAAAATTTGTAATAATAAACAGTAATATTTACATTTTGGATAAATATGATATGTGTTGTTATTAGTGTACTTTAAATTCGCCACTGTCTTTTAATAGGTAAAGTTCATATCAAGGTAATAAAAATATGAAACTCTAAATAGCAAATAGATAATAGTATGTTGTTTAACTAATTATTTATACAAAATTAACATTAAAGTGTTGGATTATCTATTTTCTTTTTAAGTTAATGTACTTAAAGGTGATTTCTAACATGAATTTATATACCACACTCGTTGTTAGTTTCTCTAATCGGCTCATTCTATTCAACGTTGAACAAAAATTTAAAAAGTTTAACACGCAAACGATAATGTCTTACTTTAATATTTTTGACAATACGTATAATCTATTGAAATAACAACGTTACACACGAAATACCACTAAGATTTTACGTATATTTCATTGGTTCAAAAGCGCGTCTTGTTTAATTTCGTTAGTAAAAATTATGGTGAACTCATTAATTATTTTTAACTCATATTAAAAGAATTTTACTATATTATCTGGTTACGTTTTATCTGTATTAAAATATTAGTTCTTTTGAAGATGTTTATAAGTATTTTCAGAAAAGCAAATTAGTGGGAATAACTTTTAAACTGCTCGCAATTATTTTAAAACAAATTTTTAATCAATCGTATTTTTATAATCCATGGTATCGGGTCGAATTTGTACCATACATAAAACATAAAAAGAGTAAAGATACAAAAACGTTACTGAAGCGATTAGGGGTGGCTTACATTGATTAGGTGTAGAGCACAGATACGGTACTGTACAATATATAGTTAATACGTTCATGTAGTTTAGATATAGATATAGATGTAGATATAGATATAATCCATATAATGTATATAGCAGAGTGGAGCGTTGTGATAGACATAGGCGAGGCGAAGCTTCATCCCTTGTTTCTTTCCGATTCAAGAGACTCCGAACCCTTCTCGAGTGATTCCGCCGTCGTTAATGTAGCAACAAAAAGAGTGCGAAGTGGTCGACCAAATCCACATTTTTCTGAGATGAGGATTACTACGATAAGAATTTTGAAACTGTACGTGCTATTTTGAAAGAATTGTTTTCTATTGTGGCATTCTAGCTTGTATTGTTGAAGTAGGCATTTTACAAGAATGAAAACATTTACAAAATAGACAGAGTTTTATAACAAGTTCATTGGTATCTTTGAATACTGTAATAGTTATGTATCACGATTTTTTTATGAAATTACATTTCTCGTACCACTCTACATTAGAGGACATTAAAATATGGCATACATAAGTACTTGTCCTGGAAAGTACGTTGGTACTGCCTGAAAATACGCTTCCTTCTATCTATAAAATTTAGCTTAACTAATAGTAATAAATATTATATTAAATAGATTATTGTTATGCAAAAGAAAATTCAATTACAAAATTTTATTGATACAGTTATACAAAAGTAAGATATAAAACAACATTATAAAATAAATATATTACATAATCGTGTTTGTAGCAAAAAGTTTAGCACCCACAGTTTCGAAACACTCCTTTGAACTTCTGCTGTGTACAGTTAGTATTAATTTATTGTTAATATTGTTATCTATAACCATACAAATTGGCAACATCAAATCTTTATATAATAATTTGTTATTTTGCATGTTGTCAAGTACCTATGTTTTCCTCAAAATAGACTTACAAACGTAGGCACAATGGCGTTTAAATCTCAGTTTTAAGATGGTCATGGTAATAGTTCAATGTCGTTTCTTGTAAAAATTTTTTAACAACTGTGCAGATATGTTTAATTTA